>OY787671.1:8551535-9809800 GCA_963678985.1 Spisula subtruncata
CTTTCAAAACATCCTCATACAGTAGTGGTTAGTCAAGACTACCCCCTGATTAAATCAAAGCACTGAAAGTACTGATGTGTGGCAAACTGATGTCATTTTGACCATTCAAATAAAGACTGCACCAACATGCTGTGTAAAAAAGAGTTCTGATAAGCCCAGACTCACTCGAATGTTTGTGCTGCTCTCAAGACACCAAGTGTCAGTGTCAAGATGAGTGACTGGGTAGTCTCCATACAACTGATGAACTGGGAATTAAAACACAACAAACGAGATGCCCCCCCCCCCCGCTATGGAAACAGGACTAGGTAGAAATATGTTGGGAAAATTAAATAAAGGGAGGTAATTAATAAGATAGAACCAGATTTCAATAGAAGGAAAATATAAGAAAATGATATCAATGGTAATATCATGACTTTTTTTTGGTTGAATGAAATAATTCAAGAACGGAACCAGATAGAATTATGGTTTCATGTCACATCACTTCTCTTAGATGCCATATATGCTGTTGTCTCGTATCTCCGTGCTCCTTAACAGTTTCAGCCACGCATGCGCACTAGCCCATACAAGTTTTGAAATTGTTTGCACCGTTTTCGGAAGAAAAAATGTTTACTTAACTTATAAGAAAAAGAAAATTTAAAAATGATCACGAAAACTCGTAAAATCATAACTTTTATATGTCTAGGTCGATGCTCAGAATCCTGGTGACTGTTTCCCATGAAATCCGTGCCTCCGTAAAAAGGGGTCTGTTTGGGGCCCAAAGTGATGGAATTTCAAATTTGTAGTTAGATTAGATAAATTTGGAGTAGTGCTTATCAAAATGCGTAGTCAGTTTAAGTATTAAAGCCTTAGGTGATAAAAATAATGCGTAATGAAAACGGGATGCTAAAAACATTAACAACAGTTGGAAAATATCAGTTGGAATAATCACTAGGTGTATCGTTCCTGGTCGTCAAGGTGACAGCTATGGCGGGTGTTCCAAATTAATGGCCACAATTGATGCAGGCCATTTGTTGGATGATTTATTTGGCTAATTTCACCAGAATGACGATGTAGAACATATACAAGAGTTGTATTCAACTAAGCACGGTTTTCATGGGAAGGCACGAAATTATGAGACAGAGGTATACATATATATTTAAAGTCGATCAATTGAATTTAGGTGGACAAGTGGTCCAGTGGTAAGGGCTTTTGACTACTGGTATGATTATAATGAAGGTTGTCCGTACTCCCGCCGGATCAAGAGCAGAAATGTTTTTCGGAGTAACATAACTAAACTTACGAACAGACTTTCGGACCATACTCAGCGTAAATTCTATAGCATTCTGTCCGATATGTTAATAAAATCGTATTTAAAACAGGTCAATTATATATTTTGGAATATACTACAAGTTATTTTTTGAAAATCTGACGATTATTTATGTATTGGTTATTATTTAAATATTGCGTATTCTGTTCCGAAATATGAACTCACGCTAATCAGCGGGTGATATTTATTATAGCTATTATGTTGTATTTAGCATATTTTTATGCACCAGTCAGTGTGCGACCATGGTCCCATCCCAGGTGATGGGCATTGGATAGCTGATAGTTTTCAAATATAGTATTTCTTATTAAATCCATATCAAGAAGAATGTATTTAACTTCTAAATTCTGAGTATCAAAGTTGTAAACCCTTTTTTATACCAGTAAATTTTATGACCCTAAATTCCTAACTTCTGCAGCTGTCTCCAAATCAACTAACAAGAACCCGATATAAAACTCATTCAATTAAAAATAGTTTTAACGGTCTATTTCCTGTCTCATGGTGTGTTCAATCCCTTGTAAAAACATAGATCCCTGTGTTACATGACCCCCAACTGTCCCAAAACAAGTTACTAACGACCTACCAATATACAACCCCTTGAAGTTAACCAGATTGTATGGTCAATTTTCTGCCTCATGCAGCTTCAATAATTGATTACAAATTTCTTGTCAAAATATAGATCTAGCTAGGATTATGTAATGTTACATAATAAGGAGGGGCTAATTAAAAAATGCAGATAATATTGCACAACGTGGCTTGTGGGAGGAGCTAATTAGATATGCATTAATGGGCTTTATAACTGCACATTAAGTGGGAGGAGCTTATTAATTATTTATAATTATTGAAGTATGTTTGCCCAAAGACCTGTAATTTAGGTCTTTGGTTAAGAATTTGGTTTGCCCAACGTGTATATACTAATTAACGGCCTTTTAATCCAATTACCGTTAACTTTTCAATTCGAAACCTTGTGAAAATATATTACCGCTTTAAAAGGCATATTAGTTCGCATGTTGCGCGTTTAAACTCGCCGTAGAGTGTTTATTAAATGAGATCTATATGAAAGTCGCACATCTTAATGAAACTGAACGTATCGTCTTTAAAATAGCTTTTAGTTGTTAATGTTACTTGGAAAGTAAAAATATAATTGGTGATTTATGACACCAGGTTGTTGCTAAAAATCGCGCAATTCATGAATAGAAAATGTAAGTGCTCGCTGTTTAACTCGTCAGCATTAGTTCATTTATTTTATAACCGCAAATTAAATTGGTATAAGCTAGTGATCTTTAATATGTCATAGTATTGACAATTTCTTTTAATCCGAAAATACTTTACTGAATTCTCGTTTATTGCTTAATTATTCTTTCTCAATTCAAATCCTAAATAGCGTTACGTGTTGAAAATAGCCGCTATGAATAGCACAATTAGTTCGCACGATGCGCGTTTAACTCACTGTCATGTGCTTATTAATTGAGACCGATATAAATGTTGCACATTTTCTTGAAGTTGAAAGTTTCGTCTTTTCAGTGAGGTATTATTTGTTTATGTAAATTAGAAAACAAAATTATTACTGACGATTTAAAACCTCAGGTAGTTCCGAAAATTTGCGCAATTCGCGAATAGAAAATCTAGGGACTCGCTTTTTAACTAGCCAATGTGAATTCATATTATTTTATAATTTAAATTTAATTTGATATTAATAAATAGAAATATCTCATGGTATTGACAAAATTTATTTTGTCAAAATCCGATAGTAATTGACGGAACTGCAATTAATTGAATATTGCGTGACAGTACTGCTAAACCAGAGATCTATTAATATAGTAGATCCTGTCTAAGCTAATCAAGTTAGTGTATCGATCGTCTGCTAGCGGTTAGATAGACTGTATATACTGTCCATGCGCCACCAGTGAAAACATGTTGTTTCTATTTATAGCATCAATGTTTGTAAACAACATAATTAGGTCATCGTCTACAAATGTTCAGCGGCGGAGTGATTTTAATAGACACATTTCAGTTCACCCGTGTTCCACCAGAAATCGATTGGCTGAATAAACAATACAAACTAGTCACTGACCAATAGCTCGTTGTATATCAATTTGCATATGAATGCCCGGATATGTAAACATGAAACCGTGGGATTACTTTCTCAACCTTCTTGACGGTCCTTAGCGGTTAGCAGGCCTTTGATAGTAGGAATATAGTCCATGCGGAATGATTTGCTATAAAATTAAAATATCCTCAAAAAATAAAAGTCTGATGTAATTGTTGGTCTTAATATTAATAAATGTTGGTAATGTAAACAAATCGGGTTCAATGATACGTGTAACCTGTGTAGCATGCTTGTAATATTGTTCAAATCATAGACCTATTTATTGGTGTAGGCATAAAGGCGTTAACTTCATAGTACAAATGTATATATAAATCAAATCAAATCTGAAAGATAGTTATTACATTGTGTGGCTTATCGCCACACAAGAATTCTTTATCCAGGGCAACCTAAAAATAGCTCATTGGTAAAACAATTTGTAAAGTACCACTACACAGTCTAGTTTCAACAAGAAGCGGTCATAGACAGCCATATTCCCCATCAAGAAGATAAACAACCAATGACGATAACCATGGTTCAAACAGTATTCTCACAACAAAATCCAAGGACATTTCAAGGTAGAATTTGTATTTTCTAGATTTTCAGGCTAGATTTTTTAATTTCAGTGGAAATGGACTTTTCAAAGCTAAAATTAAACACTGAAAAGGCATTTAAAAAATCCAAAGCATGTCAGACCTTGACCATAGGATCCACTACTGGTGATACAATTTCACAAACCCTATAAGATAAATGTCCTAAGACTAATCCGTCTCAAGGTTATTGACCACAAACCATTTTGTCTAACTGACCAGCAAACATTAACTAACCAACCAGGGTCATCAAAAATATTATAAGACAAAATTTCCTGACTTTTCCCTGACCACACAACAGTTTTCAAGACTTTTTAGAGCCATCAGGCTTTTTGTTTATAAGTCAGAGCAAAATAGCGGCTGCGCAATACAAGGAATTGTTTTATAAGGAACCAAACAGTTTTCAGGAAGCAGTTTTAGGGCTGTTGATACATACTAAACATTATAATTTAGAATTATTCTGAGCGAGCAAGGAATTTTTTCAATGTTGGGTATTTTCTACATAGAAATGACACTTGTTAACTTTTTAATGAAGAATTTCCTGACTTTTGTCAGACTTGAGCTCAATTTCCAGATATTAATTAAAAATTATCCGACCTTTTTCTGACCATAAGAAAAATGTTTTCCCCTGACTGTTGGAACCCTGCCAATATGTCATGCTCCCTTATCTAATTTTAGAGCAACAAAAGCATTTAAATACTATACCTTCTCCATTGACCATCTTTGGTCTGATCAGCAGATTTTTGTCTCTCACCAATCCCAATTCTCGTCCATACTCATTTCCATACCAACACAACAGTTCAGAGCCACTAGGTATAACCTTATAAGATCTATAATAAATACCACCTTTGTATTGGAAAGCAACCAAGTTTTGTTCATTTTCAGTAGGGGCACAGTTGACATATCTCATCCAATTAGATGTGGCTTTGTTTTGGGCATCGACAAAGTGGCTAGGCTTTCCCTCTGAGTGAATCTGTAGAAAGTGACATAAAACATAGGATCAATTGAAAGATGAAAAAAAAGGTATGAACTTAAATATTACATGGTTCGTATGGGTATGGAATTTCAAAACAAAATTCCAGGACTTTTCATTCATTTTCAAGCACTTATTTGTACTACTCATGACTTCAAACAGCCCTGAAACACCGTAAAAATTGCCAATTTACACAAATAATTGACTTCAGTGCATAAGTTTGTCACATCCTAATAACGTTCATTTCGTACCCGACATTTTGTTCCCAGGCCCCAAGTTCACAAAGAATTAGCTATCAGGGGCAGGATCAAATATATACCCTTGAAAATTCAGTAGATATGTTAAGCTTGGTATTTTTATACATGTGGGTACAGAAAAACTCATCCTTCAATTTTAAAAACATTAAAATAAGTTTTTATTGTCAGTTATAAAAATGCTGACTTGATCCTCGTTTTAATAATTGATCCTCGCTTTTCAGGATCAGTTTCAGTCTCAACTACAATAAATCACTTTTGCAACAGAATTTTAAATGATGGTCTGAATAATTTGAACATGCCAATTTGAAGTATATTAGATATTGTCTACATGGCTGTAGGTTGTAATTGATGAAAGTTACCAAAAACTTCCAAAAAATTGAGAACTATTTTCAGGATCAAATTTGATTCAGATCAGTTGATCCTTTGTGAACTCGACGTAAAGCTACGGCCATGATTTTTATTAGATTTAATCGTGTT
Source organism: Spisula subtruncata (assembly GCA_963678985.1). NCBI lineage: Eukaryota > Metazoa > Mollusca > Bivalvia > Venerida > Mactridae > Spisula > Spisula subtruncata. Next base: position 8,557,222 of record OY787671.1, read on the forward strand.
TTCTAGGATATTTGCTTATTTTCTACTCAAAGACAGGAAATTCAAGGTTTATTTTCAAGAATTAATTCATATTTAATCTAAAAGTCCAGGACTTTTCAAGGACTAGGCACCAAATTCAAGGACTTTTCATGGTCTGTATGAACCTTGTATGAAGTAATTGTTTGGTTGCTTGAATTGAGCATAATTATAGTCACATCATGACCGACACATTATCATAATCACTTATCAATAAGCTGGTCAACCTCCATATCAAGTTGGAATACACTTGTTAAATGTTATTGTTAAATGTTATAAGTACACCAAAATGTGTATATCTTTTTTATTATGCATGATATCGTGTTCATTTGTTGCATGTCTTCATGCGAGTAGTAAAGCAGCAATATCCGATAATTCGATAATTGTAATTTGCCCGCTGCGAGCAGTGAACAGTGAATTATCAAATTATGCAAAATGCACGTGCAAAACAAATGTTTTTCGCATGAAGTCTCAAAATGTTACATACACATTGTACATCAATACCCACACCAGAAAAATACAAAACTGGAAGAATTACGATTACAGACTGTACAAGAGAGGTTTGGGAAACATACACGTCTTGTGACAATAAATAGCCTAGTGTCGCCAAGGTCACCTTGACCTTTGACCTATCGACCTCAAAACTAATAGGAGCCTACATCTGATGATTAGCAACCTCTGTAAAGTTTTACGATCTAAGATCCTATATTTCTTATGGTGTGGACCAGTGATTGTTGTGTATTCAAAGGTCATGGTGAGTTTGACCTTTGATCCAAATGACCATGAAATTGCGTCGGGTCGTTTGTGGAGGATGAATAATTTTCACTTAAAAATTTGAATCATAGGTCCACCCGTTTTGGAGTTATTGTTGGGCCATTTGGCATGTCGACCGACTGATCGGCAAACATGCGCTGTACATAACAACACATCTATACCAGACATAAAACTTAAATACTTACAAATTTTAAGATGTTTCAACATAATAAGTCATGGACGTAATATAAAAGTTCTAATTGTTGTCATTTTTCAAGCTAGAAAAACTTTACAGGCACTATTTGCACATAGCGCTAAGTACTGTGTTGGAGTACTTATAACATTTAAAGGTCAAATACGATAGAATTTCTTAATTTAACTAAAGTAACACATTTCCATAGATATATATCTTATAAATGACATGGCGTACTTGTAATCCACATAATTGCAATATTTAAGATGGTTTATAACGATAAAGTTGACGATAACAAAATTACAACATGAACCCAACCTGGTTGTCTCCCTTGACTTTTAGACCGTGTGACGTCATTTTGGACACAAGTGGAACTGTTCCTCTTCAGTTTAACTAAATTTGAATGGGTCCTGTCGATTTTTTATCGGATTAAATTCATGATCAGTGACGGAAATTACTACAATGTGGTATGTTCTAAGCATTGTATGTGTTGTCATTTCAATCATGTTTTAATTCCCTTCAATATTTAAGAAACAAAACAACGACCACATACTGATGTGGACATTACTGACTTCAACTGCTGGGCGTGTTATACATTACAAACGCAGCAGTGCAAACTGCGCGCTACAGGGGGCATAAATATCACGCTGTTTATACACTTGACGCGTGTGTGTATACATCGGTGATTGATTTTATATATATATATATATATATATAGCTGTCACTATTTTGTATATTTATGTGTTAGGTTTTGTAACAGACCATAAGTAAAGCATTCCGTATGAGGAAAAAATTATGTTCGCAAGAAATGACTTTAGCTGCGTATTTGTACACGCATGTATATTAGACATACATATACATGATTTGTAGTACACGAAATGACGCGTAGTTGGCAGTTTCTGTCGTTAATTGTAAAGAATTTATAAATTAGCCATAATTGAGTTACTGAATTCCTAAATTGAGAAATGAACATTATAATTCTAGACAGGAAATTATTGACGAAAAATTGTAAAAGGAAAATTTGAAAAAAAAGTCGGTAGATAACCGGTAAAGTTAGAGACATGGTCCATAGTTCTTGGATGCCGAGTTAATCCCATTTTATCATTTTCAATTATGGATACAAATTCAAATGAGAGTTAGCATTAACTAAATCGATTGGTACTTTTTTCAACATTACATACTGCACCAGTCAGTTCCATCATCGCCCCAAACCCTCGGGGATAGACGGTCGTGTTTTTACCTTCAAGCTTTCCGCCGCATTGCCGGTGAAATGTTGGGATTTATTTTAGCGAACCAATGCCCTAGTGACACTATTTAGTTGTCAGGGACCGGGGAAATACCGGAGATTGTCCCATTAGCTGTCACCCGCAGGCCGTGGAAGGCGGGGTGACAACCCATAAGCCCATCCCCAGGAGTGGGGTACCGTGGATGCTAAGTACTGACAGGTGCATAAACAATGACACGTTAGAACAAGTGCGCTGAAAATTAAGTAATTTGGAAATGTAAACTCACGCATTTCCAACACAATAATCGGCGTTATGATCTTTTCAATATTGTTGGTATTGCAATGCACATGTAATAAAAAGCATGTTTTTTTAATGACACCTCATGGTAAAATTTATTAACTATATCCAGTATCATTGAAAAGTGACAGTATTATAGTGCGATGCTTACACAGAAGTTTGAACATATTTTTTTACCTTTTTGAAGCTTTCCATTACACCAGAAAACATATTAGAGTTTACACGAATCCTAAGCTTGTCATTTTCAAAAAGTTTCACATTGATAAACAAAAACTTGGTTTATTACGCACATTCATTGAAGATATTTTTACGCACTTGCTCAACTGCCCATAATTAATACTTACATTTCAATTCATGGCGTTATTTTGATTGGCGAATACAAATTGGTTTGTAATAATTTCGCCACGCCCCCTTGCACCTGCATGACCTATGGCAGGCCAGGCAGGGCCAACGATCACACCAAGAGCTGGATACCATGTGATCTATATGTTATTTAAACATAAAATAGACCGCCTGCTTTTGCCGGCCTATAGTGCAGTGTCATATATGTGTCGGCATTTTACTGATGTTTAGTCTTTAAATGTAAACCGGTCTAAATTGTAGGATCAAAATATCTGACCGTGCGTTGAAATTCTGGAAAATGAGGCACGTGTTTGAACTCTCAGACAAGTATTATTTTGTGATTTGTAACAAGAATTTAGTTATATGACGGAAGCAGATTACCAACCGTGGAGTTCGCTACATACATGTATGTTGTTTGTATTTTGTTAAATCCACTATGCTCGCACTGGGTAAGGACACGCCACGTTTTGACATATACATAAACAATACTGTACATGCATACGAGCCCATGCGTTGTTCCATACAGTATTCTACAATTGAAGTGGACAGAACATGCAGAACAACACAAACAAAGAATAAATCTTTAATACCGCTCTATTTTTTATATAATATATATCCAACGTTCTATTTCGGATAGTCTGACAGTATTTTTTAATAATTACCCATAAAGCAAAACAATACACAATTTAAACACGAACTTTTAAAATCTATATCATAGGCATATGATTTCAACTGTGCGTATCTATTTTTTTCTGTTATGTACTTTCTTGTTGGAGTACATAACGGGAGATGGATACGTGGATCTAGGTTCATACTAGGAAGAATCATTAGTTTACACACAGTTGAATTCAAATGCCAATGATCGATCTATATCGTTTTAGAAAAATGCAATTTATGGATCCATACTAAATTAATGAAACGTTTACCGAGTTATAAACATTTTATATCTGGTCTAATACACTGTTCTTTTTGCATTTTGATTGATAAAAATATATTATTATTACCTGGCCCGTTACACATTCCTATAACACGCGTAATGTACACGCGTCTCCAGTTGCATTGACCGTAAACTTAATCTATGTACACATACCGATTTAGGAATTTTCGTACAGAAACAATTAAATTAAACATCAAATCGGTCAGCAGCTGATTATAATCTCGTGTTTGGCATGCTACAACCCCCCGTGATGTGCATTATGTACCAAGATTAACTGTATGACACTTCGTAGATCGACGCTGTGTATATGTATGTATAATCCCCGTGGAGAATTATTTTATGATTGTGCTTTATGTTTGACCCACTATTACATAATAGCACATGCATTTCATGTAACTTTTATGAATTTAAATCGAACATATTCAATAGAGATCAAGATTTATGCGAATATACACTATTAGTATACAGCCTCTGTGTTAATCAGATGTTCCAAAAACACGTCACAAGCTAAGGGAAGTAACTCGGGTTAGTTTATTCACAAAATAAGATAATCGAAATAAGAGATGACGTTTATTGTGTGTTATAATCATATCTGAAGTGTAGAGATTGATGTTATCATATATTTATACCATAAACTTATTAAAACAGCAAAAAAATAATTTTGCGTATATGACCTTTAATGAGTGTATTTTAGGGCGAAGCCCATTTTGGTCTACCAACTGACCGACCAACCCACTGACATAATTATTATGTGCAAAGCAATAATTAGTGTACCATGGGCGGATCCAGGATTTCTGGTTAAGGGGGGGGGGGGCATAAGAAAATAGCTTGGTTCCAATAGGGCTGTAACGGTATGCTCAACTCACGATATGATACGTACCGTCAATTGTTTTAACGGTTCGGTATATTTCGGTATGATACAATATTCTCTAACAGCAGCTTAAATACTATAATCTTAAGTGACAATAAATTTGTTGATTCTATAACTGTAGGGCCCCTGGTGGCTCCAGGGCAAAGCCCTGGTAGGGGGTCTAGGGGGCTCCCTTTAAGCTCATGAAAAATAGCAGTTTAGATATCATTTGAAAGTCATTATTTTAGTACTAGTTGGTACACTTATTCTCGATTCTACGATTATCAAAAAGAGGGGGGAGTAAAAATTATACTGTAAAATTATTTAGTTTCGTTGGGATGAAATTTTGTGTTTTTGGAAATAAAGACAATTTCGTTGGCATTTGAATTCCTGGATTTTGCATTTCAGGTAACAAAACAAGGGTCAAAATCAATGTTCGTTGGGATTAAAGTTTGTGATTGAAGTGAACCACAAAATCCACGAAATTTAATCCCCCACGAAAATTAATGATTTTACAGTATATATAACTATATAAATATGTAAGTTATTTCTACTGAATCAAAGTGTTTTTGCTTAACATTGGTATTAGTATCTTCTAGCAAAAGTAGGGGTCCGGGAGCATGATCTCCCGGAAACAATTGTCAAAACAAGAGATCAATCTGGTGCATTCCTAAGGAGGACAAAGATGCTTATTTGCTTTCGAATAGGGCATGATTTTACTACAAAACCAGGCCAATTTAAATTTTTATTTTTATAATCACTTTTTCTAGCACATACAGTCTTCGAATTTGGCCACTGGCCCGAGGCTAGTAAAATCTTGGTCGGGCTAGTAATTGTCTCTAGGTGACTAGTCCGAAAGGCTAGTGAAAAAATCCTGAGAACACAAGCCAAAAGACTAAAAACATCCAATTGTAGTAAACAGTATTAAAATGTTTACAGATATTAATATCCACTTTTGATCATTTAATGTTCGGACTAGTAAATTTATTCTCAGGCTAGTAAGTTCTGCCTTGTTGGTAGCCCGACTGGCTAAGTACTTTGAAAAGTTTTTCGTGAAGACTGCACATATGCATGAATGAGATTTAAACTATAAAATGGGGAGGAATTTATATAGTATTTAACATGGAAATTAGTCTAAAGCAGCAAACAATGTCACACAGTTTGAACTGATACGTGAAAATATATGTTCATAGATTGAAAATCACTTCGACAGCGGGGCGAGCACGAAAATGCACATTCTATTCTTTTTCACCATGATCTATTTAGTCAAATTGCATATTAATTTAAGAGACTATTTTAGACACACAAAAAACGTTGCTTTGGTGATTTCCAGAGGGCCGACCTGGCGTATCAAGGCAATATCAAAACTGGTGCAAATTATGCCTCAAAATTTCTTCCTCAAATGTAAAGTGTTTTCAACTGGTTTGTGAAAACCTATTCCCATAGAATAAGTTATTTTGCAAGCGTAGCGAGCACGAAAATTCAATTAATATATTCTACCAAGATCTAAAGGCAAATTACCTATTAAGAGACTATTCTAGACACACAACATTTCTTTGGTGATTTTTAGTGATTCTCTCTAAATAGTACACCGGGTCTTACCCCCCCCCCCCCCCCCCCCCCTTGGATCCGCCTATGTGTATACTAGTGTTCCAAAATCGGACCAAAATCACTATCGATAATCGAATGGAATTTTCATTTCACTATCGATTGTACAATCGATTGTGCTATCGAAAACTCGAATGAACATTGACTTCATAGTTTTTCCAGTCGAAAGAGAGAATTAATTTGCCTCATGTTCCTAAGACTATGAGCAATGAACCAAAGTAATTGACTGCAGTGGTTACCCGGGTGTGACTTTAGTCTCAGGAACCTTATAAACAGTTAAAGTCAATATTGATTGATCATTTTCTAAAACATAGAGTAGAACTCTACTTGACGGTGGCCTAATGTGTGGATTTTAAAAGGTTGAAACTATTTATGGTAATAAACTGTTCTTTTCAAATTAAACAATAATGATATTGTGATCATTGCTTTTAGCTTCAGATTGTGTTATAAATGTTAGATTATGTAAAAATGTGTCATGTAAATAATTAGTACATGAATGAAGCCTTCTTGTAATATTTCATCAAATAAAGAAAAGTTATTATTAAAGCATTTTCCTATATAGCTTCAGAAGACCAGAAAACAACAAATAAATACGTGTATATTGTTTGAAAAAAACAATTCTGGGTGGAATAAGATGAACAGTATTGCTATACTTTCGATTTACAAAAAATACGAAATTTACGAAAATATATGACAATCGGAAATGGCACAATTCCGGTTGCCAATAACGTCTAAAATATCAAATTATGTTATTTTAGATACTTGCATGAACTTATGATTTAATTGTCGCCGCTCATTATTGCTCTAAAGCAGAAATACGAATCTAAATATACGGTAATTGGATTTATTTTTCCTCGCTTCAGAAACTCTGTACAAATCGATGTGCGGTAAATCGTTCTAGTAGCCGTAGACTCCGCCTCCCAATAGAAATATATAGAGCTTGGAGGCGGGGTTTATTTAAGGATTGTGGATATACTCCTTGAAAAAATTGTGATTCAGCGATTCTATAAGATTCTCGCGCGTGCGTCAAAACATAAACAAACAAGCAATAGCGGTGTGGTCTATGAGGTATACGCAAGCGCAACGCATATTGATTCCATTAAAATGATCCATACAAGTAAATGAGCGATATGTTTATCTAAAATAAGGGGAAATGGTTCTAATTTTCAATTGCCACAGACCACTTCACGTGGCAGTCAATTACTGGCGACTATCGATTGTTCCAATTCACTATCGATAGTCGGCGACTTCGACCTTACAGCGACGATAGTTCGATTGTCGGCGACTATCGTCGGATCACTAGTGTATACCCCCTCATTATCAACTAGAAATTTGTGCCCTCGGGCAAATTATGTCGAGCCTTCAGGCGCACTTTGAAAAAAAATGCACTGACTTAAATGTGCTAAGTTACATCTAATGCCAACATGCATAAAGAACAAATTATCCCTACAAACTTCAGGGTTGCTCATGACACATTAATAGAGGTTGACATTGACCTGGCAATTTCAAACACTAGAAATTTGTGCCTTCAGGCAAATTATGTCGAGCCTCGGCGCACATTGAAAAAATGCACTGACTTAAATGTGCTAAGTTACATCTAATGCCAGCATGCATAAAGAATAAATTATACCTACAAACTTCAATTTGACCTTTGACCTCTTACTGTGACCTTGACCTTTAAGAAAAGAACCAGGGGTTGCTCATGACACTCCGATTAATAGATGTTGACATCCATGGCAATTTCAAGCAAGATTGGTCAATGCGTGACAAAATTATGGTCCAGACAAGCTTCTTTAGAAATTTGACCTGCAACTGTGACCTTGACCTTTGATATTAGGCTGGTAAACGAAATCTTGAGTAGCACCATGTCTCGGACTAATTGCAACAAAAACTTCTCCATTGTTTTCGTAAACTACAATATGTGAAGTAACACAGGAAAAAAGTTGCATTCACATAGACCTGGCATTACTGAGAAAATGACCTTTCCTTAAGGTCATATGAAATCATTTTAAAAAGCTCTGATCGTTACATGTTTTGGTTGTTTAGTACCTACCTTTGATACTATGGCTTATTTTTAAGCTGTACTGAATACACCATGAACTTAAGATATCTTTTAACGCATTTTTGGCTAATTTCTACATACGATGTTATAAACAACGCATTAAGTATCCTTCGTGGGGGTGAAATTACCCCACCCACTTTTAGGTCTATACTTAAATTTCATAAAAATAACAAAGACACACCATTATGTTTGTTAGTTATTATTTATTTGACAATGTCTTTTATTTGCCTTATTTATGACATATCAGATAGCACCCTTGTTATCCAGATAATCCTAAATGATTGGATAATCCAAAATGATGGATGTATGTTTTTGAAAACAACCTATTTTTGGCCAATTTCACTAATTTGTAGTGATTTGTTAACGTACGAAATTAGAATTATTAGTAGTTTTCATGAAACTGAAACTATTTTACAGCAGTTCTGTGAATATGATACACGCTATTTGTAGTGACCCATGTGTGAAAATGGATAATAGCCAAAATTGATCGAGGATAAGTCACAAAATGATTAACCTAAAAAATAACTGAAGCACCAAACTGTTAAGCAAATCTACCAACTGCGGTGTACATCGGATTTTGCAAGTCAATTTAACAAATAGCATTACTTTTCGCGACATTGGACTGGAAGAGTGTAAGTTCAGTCACGAGATCCACAAGACTGATTCCTTTACGCATCTTAATGGTTTATGCATCTTCATATTTTATCATGGTCATAAAATACGTCAAACTATAACAGGTATTGTTTAAGTGTTTTAAATCCCTTGTAAAGAGCGACTGCTCACTATCAAGTAATGGTCATGATGCTGCATATGTCATAATGTGTCTGGAATTATTGCATTACTAAAGTATCATTGATTTTGAATTGAACATTCTGTTAATGATGATCCAAAACAAACTTGCTCCAAAAATCATAAGAATGACGGAAGTACAAACAGATCCTAACTAAAACAGGTAAAAGAAACTGAGCAGATTATTGATTTTACTGTACTGACAACTGCCAACTGTCATGTTTGTGTACGGAGTATAGCACTACATTAAGTCTACATAACTCATTTACTCACAATACCCAGTGTACACGTGTCCAAAGTGTTAGTGTAACTGCACACCTATGCCTATTTTAATGGTACCAAATTGGAGGAGTGTGTGCACTATATCATTTATTTACGTGTATATTTACTATACAACTCATTTGTTTTGCTGATTTAACATCAGTATTATCCCCACCTAAATGATTAGTCAGCAATGTATATGTATATTCCTTTGTAGACGAATCAGTAGAAAATGATGAACACAATGAACATAATTCTGGATGATCTATGTTGTTATTACATGTAATATAAAATAGCCAAAATTTTGATGTTGTAGTGGGGTAACTGAACTGTCTTCTGTAGGTTGCTTGCATCTCCCAGAAGCATGGTCTCAAAAGACGAGTATGTTGGTAGAACCTTCTGTGGTGCTTCCTCCAGATGAACAATTTATTAAATAGTGTCTAAAGATGACTCCATGTGATTCTGTCTTGTAAACAGTGTCCACAAATCACTGTCTTTAAATGGAATCTGATAGCTTGACTTTGTATATTAAATATGAGGCCTGGCATCTATTTAAACTCCTTAAGAATCTGGCCATTTAAAGTTTTGACATGTTTGGCATTTCATGGAACCAGCAGCTTGAAGATCAGTTATGCTAGTGACTCTTCCAGAGTTACATCTAGTACATAAACTACTAGTAGGCCAAATACGCTCGATGGAATTGTGGAACGTATGCACTTATGTATCACAATTCTTGTTTACTAGCATTAGAATTACAAGAAATGCTTCGATTACAGATATGGTCTGTTCTGCAGTTAATGTGAATGAATTTCCTGTCCAGAAACAACATGTATATTTGATTGACTGTCAGTAAGGCTTGTTGCCTATGTCCTGTAGATTTGGCAGTGTAGAACAAACAGCTATCTTTCTGAAATGAATAAGTATGTCCAGTTTAAGATAACAATCGGCTAAATTCTACAATATAATCAATATAACTTATTCATTTTAGCGAAAATAAACACTTAGGCAAATTGATCAAGACTTCTTTGGAATTTCAACCAGACTTGTTCTTACCGGTAATTTTCTCAAGTTTTCCATCCTAGAATTACTTACTGGTATTGTTTGTCTATAAAATATTAGACTAAAAAGTCTTATATAGTGAGATCATTTGTCAAGTAATATTTTATTAGTATTACATGTACATGAACATATACACACCATAGTTATGTAATGTAAAACTCTTTTAACTCTATAATAGATACTATTATTACTGATCGTTATATCTGTAGATACGATAGTCTGTATAGTTGAGTATCACAGGATATGTATTGTGAAATAACTGAATGATTATATTCAACTACTGAGGCCCAAAAGATCAATTTAAAGTTACATATCAATATATTATCATGTATGTGTTTAGCATTTAATACCACTATTGTTGACACACTGTTTACAAAAATGTTTTTTAATGCAAGTTAGGAAAGTTATACATACAATGTTCAAATTTCTCATGTCCATTTACTTGGACTTCGTTGTTAGTATCTATTCAGCAACTGAAATAGAAAATAAATATGAACCAGGTACTCTGGATGATCCATGTATAATAAACATGTATGTTATCATTGTTTAGGCTGTTACACACTAGAGATGTAAAGAGTGTAGATAAATTAATAGGATCGTACAAGACTTTTATGTGCAAAATAATATCAAACATGAAATTATAATAAACAGCTTATCTGGGTAATATTTGATAAGACTGAGATATATTCATGTAGCATTTGGTTGGCTTGATTGAGATAGGCACAGGTCATGTACAAAATTAATTGGAAACAAGTGCAGGCTTTCGATTGGGATTTAACTGACAGCAGGGATTACCCTGATGCAGGTTTTCTGCGCTCCTGACGCAACTTTGTAACTTAGAACCCTCATTTCTGCATTACTGTGCATCCTTGGGACCCCCAATCGGATCCTTCGAACACATTTTTGTTTCCGCTAGAACATTTTTTCTGCTACTTTATTTATTGCACTTGTGGTTTATTGAGCAATCTGTATTGTCTACTCTACACGCTATGATAAGTTAGAGGCGTCTTATTGCAATCATGGCAGAACGTTCCATTCCATACTGCTGTCCAATTGAAATAGTCATGTAAATGATTAACTCATGTGCATGTGCTATTTTATTTATAAATTGGATACTGTAACAGTGAACTTGAAATGCATACCCGCATATGATTTGATCCCCAAAATGTCTCAGGGACTCACTAAATATAAACCTTAAGGGACCCTTGTATGAAAATTTCTAGGGAAATCCTGATAAAAAAAATCTTTAAAAACGTTTAGGAGCATGCTTATATGGGCTAGACGCAAAACAGCTTCAGACAAAGAGTTTCTTTCTTTGAAATTGTGAAGCTGATTGTTTATTCTGATTAGAAACGTATCTTTTAAGGGTACAAAACAATGGGGGGCATCGCTACCATAACAACATCAATATGACTTGACAATGGTTGTTTTTATTCTAATTGCTACTATCAACAAGCGTGTATTTTCAATATACATGTATATCAAAATCATGAACATCATGAAACATGCAGTATGCCAATCAAGCAATGCAGTTTGTGACCATATAATATACGGTTTGACGTGTTCTAGTACCGTTATATACGCTATATTCAGTAACAACTATCAATTAAAGGATGTATTTAATTGACTATTTATAGTAGATCGATCTTTTTAGTCTTGAGAATTGTGCAGTAAAATATGCTTTTAATGGTTTTTCATATTTAAAATCGAAAGGTGATTACAAACAAGGCACTATTCGTCGTCAATTTCGTAAATTTGATAATTTATCAAGTTTCGTCAAAATGATGGCAATAACGGCGTTCCATACTTGGAAAAATGAAAATATTTGATAACCCATAAAACACGTTTCTATTATCAAACAAGTGCTTTTTTATTTATTTTTAATATTGATATGGATTTATATAATTATTACAATATCCCATTCACTTTAATATCTCAATGTTTGGTAGTTTAAACGACATTTGACCTTGGCCCCGACTTCGCCGTAAAACGACGCACATGCACATCTGTGAAGACGTACAACGCTTAAACATAGACAAACCACTTGGTAATCATTAAAAATTAACATAATCGTTACTTACCTTGCATATTCTATCGATAATAACACTTCATGACGTTTGTTATTGTTTTTTTACTGGGCGCCGCCATTAAACTTCGTACGTAAATCGTACCTCCCGCTGAAGAGTACTCACTACGGTGTGCTATACGGGCCATAACTTCATTTGGAAAATTTTACATCTTTGACGGTCTATAGTTTTGTTTTGCCAGGGTCTACAGGTTGCAACTTTTTTCTTGAATATACTAATATGATGTACTTTCGCCAAGTATAAGTTTAGTTTTTGTTGCAATTAGTCCGAGTGAAAAACTTTCCTTTACCAGCCTATATAGGAACCAGAGGATTGAGCATGACACTCCAGCTTATGGAGGTGAATATTCATGGCAAATGTAAGACAGATTGGTCAATGCACGACAAAGTTATGGTCTGGACAAGCTTCAATTTGACCTTCAACTGTGACCTTGACCTTGAGATATGAACCTCGGGGTCTGTCATGAACCTCTGTCTCATGAAGGTGAACATTCATGCCAAATATAAACAAGATGCCAAAATGTCACAAAATACGCCCGTCTTGGTTGTGCTAGTGACAAACAAGAGTGCCAAAATGTCACAAAATACGCCCGTCTTGGGTGTGCTAGTGCCAAAAATATTGATTATAAAAAAAGCCCATATTAAGTCAAAAACTTTTTTTAGTAAAAGAAGGACCATAACCCAAGAAGGCCTGCACTGATTTGGTCTAAAATGGAACTTGGCCTAGATATTATGCCAATAAGTGTTGTCACCAAGTTTGAAGACGATCAGACAAAAACTGTTAAAGTTAGAGTACAGACAAGACCAGTTTCACATTTTTTTGGTAAAAGAAGGATCATAACCAAAGAAGGCCTGTACATATTTGGCCTATAATCGAACTAGACCTCGATATTACACCCATTAGCATTGCAAGCAAGTTTGAAGACGATCGGACGAAAAATATTTGAGTTAGAGTACAGACAAGGCAAATTTCACATTTTTTTGAAAAAGAAGGACCATAACCCAAGAAGGCCGACACCGATTTGGCCTACAATCGACCTTGGCTAGGATATTACACTCATAAGCATTGTCAGTAAGTTTGAAGATGATCAGATGAAAACTGTTTGAGTTAGAGTACAGACTTTGACCTCCAAGAGTGACCTTGACCTTCAAGCTAGGGGTACTGGTCTTGGGCGCGACATGCTGCCTCAACACGGGATCATTTGTGCCAATGTATTTCAAAATCACCCATTGAATGATGAAGAATTTACAGCCCGGACAAAATCACACGGAAGCACTAACAGACGGACGCACATACACTGAACAGCCATTGTGACAACTATATCGAGCTCACCGCCAGCGGGCTCGACAAAAGTGGGAGGATATTCATTTAAAACGCAATATGGCAATTCATAGAACATGTGACAATGGACTAAAGGCTGTTTAAGCATCGACACTGTGACTTCCATAATATTAGCATTACCAAAATATCTCCATAACAACACCTTCACAAAGTTCGAATGCTAAACAAGCAAGTGCAAAGGGGTAGAATTAATGTTGTCATCACACAAACTACATAATATAGACATCATGATTGTAGCATTAACATCAATGAAATATCTTATTCCTAATAGAGGTTATTAAGCAGAAACTAATTTTGCATTTCAAGTAATTACATTGGTCACCCATGAGCACCACTTTTAATTCTGAGAAGTGTTATACTGACTTACTCATACAAAGTATCATCATACAACAAGTTTCATTTAAAAATCTTATTCTCTAAATAAAACTTTGACACTTTCAATCCCAACCAGAATATTCACATCAGCTGCCAATATACAGCAACTTTTATCCCCATCATGATCTCATTCTTAACAAAAGTAATCACACAAACCAAAGACCTAAATTACACAGATTGGACACTCCACTGACAATTTAGAGCAAACGCAAAATAACAGGCAGCAGAGTCAGTTATTGTGCATAAAACTATTTTACGTCATCCAATTTTAATGAACAATGTGTCATTTTGAAGAGATAATTTTCTTCTACTATATAAAGTAGCTCAATTTTGTCTACCTCTTAAAAAGTACAGAAAATCAGGATTTGAATGAGGCAAATCAGATATATTCTGATAAACTTGGAATTTACATTAATTTGATGAAAATAAGAGTAGGTCTGGCTCTTCGGGGTCTACTGTTTTATTAATTGAATTATTTCAATAAGTGGGGTATCATTTTAAAGTTGAATAATACATCTATTGCATAGAATGATTAGTTTTTTCATAAGTATATTAGAACATGAGATATAAGGTATTAAAACAGACGAGATTTCGCGAGATTTCAGAAGACCTGCCACGAGATATCGTGAGACTTGGTACAGGTTTCCAATCTGTGTAATTTAGGTCTTTGCACAAACCGAACAATAAGCTTTGTAGTGACAGTCCCATAGACATTGGCCAAAGCTTTGTTCTGTTGGGCTATAAGTAATAGATACAGTACTAGTTATTGATCAAAAGTGTCTTCTTACAAGCGTTATTGTACAGTTTTGGAAGGACAAACAACATAATAGTCACCGGAGTATCATTATTAAAAGGCACATTTATTGTTACAATTCCTTAATAATAATGGCTGCCTTTATAAAATGCATTGAAATGGTATTCTGCAATTAATTAATTACTCCACCAGGACTTATTTAGGTACTCTAGTACTATTCAACTGACAACTTCTATACATGAAAGAAAATTGTTGCAAAATAAATATAAATGGCAAAGCCAACTTATATATCCTTTACCTGCCAACAATACCCAGAATCATGAGCTTTTTGATGATCATAACTCTTTACACCACCATAAGGTCCAAACATCACTCGAGCTGGAATTTCCCTCATTGAAAAAACACCTAATCCTGCATTTGGTATGCTGGATTGTTTTACAACTAAGCCAGGTGGCAGGCTGTGTAATGCCCGGTCTGCATCCAACTCTGCAGATACCTTAAATGAAGAAGCTCCCTTTGATTAATTATAAAAGAGAAACTTGAGGGCGCAGTGCAAAACTGTGGTGCATGCCTCTGTAAATTGAGTTTACACAGTTTTGCACCAAACCCTCGAAATGTAAATAGTTATTTCATAGAATACAATGCGCTTTTTATAATCTCATGCGAAGATTTAATATTGAATGTTCTATTGATCAACAAGCTACATGGTATTCAAAGGGATTCAAACTTGAAACCATGGTGATCAAAATATCATTATTTTTAAATTTGATTAACAAATGGATCAGATGTTTTAAAATTCACCAATTGAATATTCTTTTATATCATACAGAAAATAGAAAGTTCACTTTAAAGGCTTGTTTGAAAATACCTCAGGGTCTTTGATATAGTCCAATGGTCCATGCACAGGGCAATCCATGTCATACTCTTTGTTACATTCCTCACAATCTGTCAAATGTAGTCAAATAAACTGTAAACACTGTAGTTAAATATGGAAAGAAATATGGCACCACATTGAAGTCATAGAACTTTGCATGGTTCATACAAAATGGTTTCACCTAATTCAATGACTTCTTAAGAAATAATTGTATTTTCAAGGAATTTTCAAAATGCAGAAAATGCAAAAGCTGAATCCTCAGAAAACAATTAAGATGCAAGCCTAAGATTTAAGTCTACTTCAGATGCAAAAAACATTCTACCCTACACCAAGAATCTGATTCACTTAAAACAACATTCTTTCTTGTGCAGTAAATCAGAATTTCCAGATGATAATGGAATTGTAACTAAAAATCCTTATTCAGTAACATAATCATGATGGATATTTCGCTAAAAATCAGCTATTATCACATTATGCTTGTAACCTCCAGCTTTAAACCTCACCACATTTCAATTGGTAATAATTGATACAAAAATTAACCTGATCAACATTATCTCTCCTTAGTAGCCTCTATTCCTATAAGTTTGTGCACACCTACAAGTTTGTGCATTTCAGTAAAACGTCGATTACTCTGCTAAAACTCTCATTGTCATGTCCAAATTCATTTTAAATCATTGAGAAGACATTCAGCTAGCCAAATGATGCAAACAAATATTTTAAAAACAGGTTTTTTACGTTTGTGATGAGTTTTATCCGAGCACCGATTTTTCTGTTCAAAAACATATTCACCGCTTCCGGTCGCGAAAACAGGAGACCTTTGTTTTTCTTATTTTTTTTCAATCAATGCGATATATTTACGACCGGAAAAGCTGCTGACCTACTGACAATAGATCAAACTTTATTTTATGCGACTTTTTATTGGCAAAATATTTCACGTGCTCTCTT
Organism: Spisula subtruncata; assembly: GCA_963678985.1. NCBI lineage: Eukaryota > Metazoa > Mollusca > Bivalvia > Venerida > Mactridae > Spisula > Spisula subtruncata. The sequence continues at coordinate 8,573,990 of OY787671.1, forward strand.
GATGACGTCATCATTTTATGTGCACGAACTCACAGGTCACAATGTTTATTTCACGACTGCAGACTGCATGTAGCATTGACGCTGATTTTGCCATTTTTAGCAGTTTGACATTCAATTTGTGTTTGGATTTTGTTCAAAGATAGATAATTGATGTTGTTGATCATAAAGATTGTTCCAATTAAATTGTTTTTGTGCAGATGTGCCCATTTGAAATTTTAGGTGCACGAACTTACAGGTGTAGTGGCTACTAAAATAATTGATAGTAGCTAGTACTAAGTAGTCATTATTAACAATAGTATTATCTACAGTACAAACTATTAAATCTATCAAAATTTATCATTTAAAATGGTCAGAGTAAACTTTTGATACCAGAACATCTACAGGCAAGAGCCAGATTGGGGAGCAGTTCTTAGTACTAAAGGTAATGTTGACAAACACAACAAAAGTAATTTAAAGTTTTTTATCCATTGCAAAGCATCCTTGGATGCTTGCTCTTGATTTCATATTAAAAACCACCTTAAACAATACTATTGTACATATATTTTTTGGTTCTTCTTCAGATTAATTAGCAAGGTCCTCACTGGGACATTGGTGCAAACAAACGACAAGAAAGCAAGAACTTACATATAAAGTGATCATCATCAGGAATCTCTAGCATCATACAATTTGCTTCTGTCCTTTCACGCAAGTTATATTCTTTACTGACTTTCTCAGTACCAGAAGTTTTAGGAACCTGAAGTATAATATCTGAATCTGAACTGGGGAGCAGTGGTATAGAGCAGCAATTTTTTTTCCTTCTATAACTGGTACCGGAAAACGGACCCATTCACAATTCCCAACGGCCTTTCACAAAAAATTGATTGGGTCCAACGGACCCATTCGCTTGATTTCCAAAATATCTCGGGGAGAAAAACAGAAACCCTTGTCGAACGGACGTTTTGTTTACAAAAACGGAGGTAGCGTAGAAATCCAAACGTATCCGAATGTGTTGAATTTTCGTACGGAACCTTGCGTCGTTTATCCAGTCATCTGTTAAAATGAAGAAAAACTATGTATCATTTGCTTGACATTACTAATCAATTAAACGAACGGCTGTCGATTATTTTTTTTAATGTATTACGAGTGCGACGTCTCGGAATCAATATTGCATTTGTTATCTATGAGCGTGGAAAGCGACTCGCTGACGGTGGCCATATTGTTATGCAGAACTGCTAAAGTCTGGTACGGGATCATACCGTTCGTATCCGGGCCGAAAGTATGGTCAGAATTGAAATATTGTGGACAAAAATCGTAAAATTAATTGTCAGCTCATACAATGGAATGTATTATTATGTTGGAAAAATAACTTTAAGAAAGAATGATGAAATACTGAGAGAAAATAAAGGTGACAGTTGTGGGCTATACAGTAATGGACTCTTGTTGTTCAAGAAAAGTGAGCACTTCTAAACTTTATTAGAAGCATGAAAGCCCTAGATGGTTTAACATGTATGTGGACTGCAGTTTCCTTTTTGATGTATCTAGAGTTGGACTTCCTTTTCTCACTTTGGCCGAAAATCAGGCTTGAATTTCCCAATTTGGCCGAAAATCGCGCTTGAATTTCCCAAAATGACAGGCTAAGGCCCCTTCCCAATTTTTGGAAAAAAGGCCCTGTGTTCATGATGAATATACACTATTTCCGACTTTTCACAATTGCAGGTTAAACAATTCACAATTTTAAGGAAAATACTGCTAATTTTCACAGTTTTAATGGTACCAGACCGATTCACAATCCAAGGAAAAAAATCGCTGTAGAGGCATACAGCACAAGCCGGGGGATCCCTGTCTGCGGCATTATCACATAAGTAAGGCAACTGCCTTCACACCAATCACGATGGGGGCATAATTATTGTAACCCCTCTTCTTCCAACAGATATTGCCAAATAATTGATTTCTGAATCAAAGTACATTGTCATAGACCTTTATGAAACTAATAAACAACCACTCACTCCTTTGTTTATAATGACAGTAGCTCAAATAAAGAGCAAAACTTTCTCATTTCGATGGTCATAACTGTACTAGAACTTGTTCAATCTTGACAAAAACACATAGGTGTGACATGTGCACAACAACCCCTGCTGACTCGATCACATTTTCATGAACTTGATAATTATAGACTTTACACAGAAAACAGTCAGCATTCCAAGGGCCATACCACTGCTATATATAGATATTGTCTCCCCCACTGCAACTCTACAGGTGATAAATCTACTTGATGTGACCAATTATCCTATGAAGTTTGAAGACTGTGAGTCAAAAAGAACTAAGTTATTGAGCCAAAATAGATTTCCCATTTCCAGCCAATGTGACCTTGACCTTTGACCTGCTGACCTAAAAAAATAATAGAGATCATCTAATTAATGAGACCATTTATCCTTTGAAGTTTGAGGACTGTGAGTTAAAGGGAACTTAAGTTATTGAGCGAAAACAGTTTTCACAGTTTGTGTCACCGCGACTCTGAATTACTTTGGGAGTCTGATCATAAAAAAATTGTATTTCAATTTTCTTATAATTAACTGTTGTCAACTCCACATTAACGTAGTATTTCCAGTTAAAGTTGAATAATAATGAGTATATTCACCTTTGGTTTCTTAACCGTCACATCTTTCCCTTTCGGTTTACTTCTCTTCGTTGCAGAAAATGGTAGACATGGCTTTTTATAAACATCTGTAAAAGAATAGTGCATTGTCACTGAAGAATTGAAAGCCATACAAAGACAAAAGTATCCTACCAGTTTGAAGCAAGGACCCTTTTAATGATTTTCAAAGCCTCTCCCTGTTGCCTTAAGCAACCAGTTGTTGTCCAATTGAAGCTTGAATTGAAGCAGTTTCCCATGAAAACATAAACCTAACAATGACATGTTTTATAGAATATCAAGGACTATTAAAATGATTTATCATTTACTGGATTTGTTATTTCCATAGCAATGAAATACTGAAATAATTTTCATATATAGTTTATGAAGTTGTCAGGGCATAGCGTCACTTTGTAAAAGTTAAACTTTTTTTACAAAGTGCCGCTTTGCGCTGACAACCTCATAAACTATATATAAATCAAGAAAGATCAATCATGTTCCTCAATGTTCTATTGAAGGAGGCAATCTTGATACAAACAGTTATTTCTCATTGTAAAAGCCAAATTTGATTAATTAAGTTACATGGTCAAATGAAACAATGATAGCAAGGTCAAGGTTAATCACCAGTCATCAGAATACTTAATTCCCAGATATATCTCTATTGTATGCTTTTATTGGATAATCTACCTATGCAGCTAATAGCTTAAGTTACCTTTTGCTCTTTTTCTTCTTTCTAAATCAGGTGTCCAGGTTTCGTCATCACTGTCTGAACTACTTGATTGTTCAGAAATGAGTTCTTTCTGTTGAACTTCTTTCTCTTTTCGTGCTCTATGTGCTGGACCTTTCATAAAATCAGGCTTGATTGCTGGAAAACCTGCGTATAAAGTAAAAACGTTCATATATTATTGATACATTTTACATGTTTTACACTTCAGAAAAGCTTACAATTCCATGTGGCTCTGATCAAAATTGTCTGAGCAGCATCTCCAGACTGTTGAAAAAATAAAACATCTTAAAATGATGAAATTGGTTTTATTATGATTGTGACAATTTTGGAAACATTGCAAGGTTATATTTCTGACTGACTAAATATGTTAAATATGTACAGATTGATGAAAATCCAGATTTTACCTCTAGGGGTCAGTGTTGAAAATTTATTTAAGTCTTAAGAGTAAATGATTGTACTCACAGAATTTCAGATCTGCTCAAATAAATATTGTAAAAGTGAAGGTTAATAAATTAAGCATGATTTAAAGTTCAAGGCCTCGGTGCAAAACCATGGTAACTCGTACATCAATTTATAGAGGCACATACATTTAATACCAGTTTTGCACTAATCCCTCAAAGTTATCTTACCCATATAAACCATTATCTCATAATTCTGAGCAATATTTTTGAATCTTTGTTGCTCTCCAGGATTCATGGCTTTCAACTCTTCCTCTTTAAAGAACTGAGCCAAGTTTACATCACTCTCCAAAAAATGATCAAGGTCAATGTTCTCCATCTTCAACTGAAAGTATATTATAAACATTAATTTAAAAAATAGATTTGTTGTAATGAGGATATTTTCCTTATATCACAATATATAGTGAATCGACCAGATACTGATTGGGTAAATTCAAACCCTGTATCAGAAAGGTAAAACAATAGCAATGGCAGCTGCATGAGACTGATGATTCAGAGTCATGAAAGTTAATTCCCCGACGTTAGGGGCCATGCTTTTAAAATCAGATCACTGTGCATGGTGTTTGTTAACTAGGTTAAGTCGCAGTTATGTCTCATTTGGTCGCTTGCGTCACCATCTTGGTATATATTTGTGAAAATAGGTGGTATGGTGGTGGGGTGGATAATGCACTTGACTCCTGATCGAGAGTCTCTGGTTCGTTTCTCAGCCGGGCACATGGTCATATCAGATTTAAGTGTTTACCACTTGCTTGCAGCCGAGAACGAGTTGGAAACCCAGAGGCAACCATGCCCCACAACCCACCCCAGGAGATGGGTGGTGGATAGCTTAAGGTCTTCAACTTCAACTTCAATGTTGTACTCTCCAACACCACTACGGCATTTACTGAAGAGTCTTGTGGTGATTGTGGGCTCTTTCCGCTACTGAACCAGTCTGGAATTACTGGTTGACGATAAAGTCCGGGTCAGTCGGACACTGGCAGTCAGAACCACGAGACGAAGCAAGGCACATTATTGGTTTCTCAGTAATACATTTAGAGGTTCTGGTATCATAGAACGAGGCAGACCATCGGTGGTTGGTAAGTATAGTTTACCTTATGCATTGTATATTGTTACGCGGGACCGAGAGGCCGGAAATCTGTAATATATAGTCTTCAGCGTACCCAGTTTACAATGTGATAGTAGCCTAAGTAGGGGTACAGCAAAAAATATTAAACAAGAGGGTCCAAAGGGCCCTGGGTCGCTCACCTGTTTGGCCTAGTGACCTAGATTTTGGCCCAAATGACACAGTATCTAACTTGACCTAGATTTTATAGAGATAAACATTGTGACCAAGTTTCATAAAGATAGAGTCAAAATTGTGACCTCTAGTGTGTTCACAAGATTTTTCAATGATTTGGCCTCGTGACCTAGTTTTTGACCCCAGATGACCCAATATCGAATTTGACCTAAATTTTATAATGATGATCATTGTGATCAAGTTTCATAAAGATAAGGTCAAAATTGTGACCTCTAGTGTGTTCACAAGCTTTTTCAATGATTTGGCCTCGTGACCTAGTTTTTGACTCCGGATGACCCAATATCGAACTTGACCAAAATTTTATAGTGATGATCAGTGTGATCAAGTTTCATAAAGATTAGGCTCAAATTGTGACCTCTAGTGTGTTCACAAGCTTTTTCAATGATTTGGCCTTCAAAGGCTTGTGACCTAGTTTTTGACCCCGGATGACCCAATATCGAACTTGACATAGATTTTATAGAGATGATCATTGTGATCAATTTTCATAAAGATTAGTCTCAAATTGTGACCTCTAGTGTGTTCACAAGCTTTTTCAATGATTTGGCCTTGTGACCTAGTTTTTGACCCCAGATGACCCAATATCGAGCTTGACCTAGATTTTATGGAGATGATCATTCTGATCAGGCTAAATTTGTGACCTCTAGTGTGTTCACAAGCAATTGTGAGCGGACGGACGACGGACGGACGGACGGACGAAGAGCGATCACAAAAGCTCACCTTGTCACTTTGTGACAGGTGAGCTAAAAAGCGGCTTAAATTAGCCTTTCAAAGTTTTGGAAGCCAGAACTTAGTAGGTGCATAGCCGGGGAACACTTAAAAACAGCCATGTTTTTACCTTCCAACTTTCTCGCACTACTGGCGAAATAAGGTGGATTTATTCTCCGAACCAATACCCTGGGGGCAATATTTAGTTGTCAGTGGCCAGGCGAATTACGGATATTTTACCGTACACTCACTGTCCCACACTTTTGACAAACCTAAACTTGGCTAAAGTAAAAACGCAGTGACTATGATTACACTATATACAGTCCACAGAAGATCCTAAGGAATAGTCCTAGCCTGTGGGTCTAGAATTTAGAGCATTACGGAAATTCCATCTGTCCGATTTGCTCAAAGACCTTTACTGCCAGTATTCAATTGACTGGTGCATTATTTTCTATGCTAAGAGGGTGGACAGCATGGAAAGTTATATTTTTCAATAAACATACCATCTTTGATTTGATATCTCAGTCAGAATCCGTTGTTAATAAGTCATTCAATTTTCTTCGGCTTTATTATAATTTGGCGCGCTTTGAAATCGCAGACGACAAATCATTATCTGCAAACGCTTGCTTTCAACTAACGACTAAAACTATCATACATCGTTGTCGTCACAAGTGAGAACATCATTCGAAGATATTTCGCTTAGAAGGAGAAGATCAATAAGTAAATAGAAATAGAAAATAAAAAAGTCCGATATTTACTCTTTTCTTATAGTATCATGTGCTGTTTAAAATTCAGTTTGGTTAACATGACAAGTTCCGATTTTAAATGAAGATAGATCTAGGTCTCATATTGGCTTCGTGATTCGGATTTTAAACATGTAGGCCTACGTGTCTATCTTAAAGGTAGCGTATTGCAAGGATAAAATTGTCTAATATACACACCTCGCATTCTAGAGTTGGCTATGTATGACTCATTTCAGTATTTAAAGAAAAAACCTTATACACGGGGCCGGATAGAATCTATCTGTCCAACGTATTTGCAATTAAACCAGGCACGGATCCAGGCACTGGCCACGAAGCCCGTGCCCTCCAGTTGGCAGAGATTTTTTTTAAAAATGAATAAAGAATAAAACAGTTATTGAACAGGTACACTTAATTTCGTTCCTGAATGAAATAGAAGAAAATAACTTTTAATGAATATTACATTTACTCTATATTTACTCTGTATAAGATGAGCATTTTTCATGCTCGCTTCGCTCGCAGAATATTTTAATAATAATTTAAAGTTTGCCTTAGCATTTCTATATTAGCCTCATAAATAATCCTTACTAAACTCTCAGAAATCGGTCACTTGACTAGCACTAAAAGTAAGATCACTTACAGAATAAAGACTTGAATACATGTGCTTGTTTTTTGTAAGAAAGCGCATCATGTTTATTACAAAAAAAAGATATTTCAGGGCTCCCAGATAGTCTTAGAATGCACCAGATTCATTCATTGTTATGAAAAGTATGCACCGAACCCCATACTTATATATTAATCATCTAATTGCCACAGTTATGGCAGCCAGTGTATATATCTGAACACTAGCTAATTTGCACAAAATTTTAATCATACGTCGACGCTAATAACATAAACAGTGTAAATATGGATTCTCCCCACATCTAAAGAATGGACCCATTCCTATGCATTTTCACACACATATTAATCGATTGCCTCAGGGAGTCCCCAAATCCCCAAACAACAATATGGGCAGGGGTCCGACTCCCATACATACCCAGTGCCCCCACCCCACTCAGAAAATTCTGAATCCGGGCCTGACATCTATCCAAAAGCAACACGTCAGCAAGTTTCTATTATTTTAAAAATAGGTCTACTTGATTAGGTAAGAAAATTTGCTAAAGAGTAGTTTGTACCATCTGTGGGGTAGTTCCTTAAAACGTCGTAAGTAATACGAGTTTGCCATCAGGCTCGCCAAATAAATTTCAAAGTCCGAGTCCCGGGCAATAGATTAGCTCTGGTCCACAGGTGCAAGACACAAAATCAAATTTGGCTATATAGGCCCATTTGATTTTGTGTCTTGCACCTGTACTCTGGTCGGTTCCAAGACCCAAAGAATCGAAAATGTCTTATTCCCCGGGTTGACCGTCGGCATGACATTGACTGGTGCATAAGTTGGATATAGACTTCTTGCAATACCGGTGTCATAACTCCCGCCCGGTCTCTCAGACACCCGGATCTAATGAAATTCACACCATACTATGTCGAGTTAAAATGTTTTCCAACACCCATTCTTTCTATGGACGTAAGGCCTTACTGTTTGGAACCACTTACCCGTGAATACTCGGACTAGCTTGTTCAACTTCACCTAGGAAGTGGAAGTAATTATAAAGTGGAGAGGGCCCGAGCGGTGGCATAGAGGTAGGGTTGAGATGTCATTAGGATCGCAATTTCGGTTTAATTTCGGTGAAATTTAGCCCCAATGGTCATCTTAACAAAATCTAGTGTGAAATTGGGTTAATCCGAGTTAAAAACTAGATCAACTCATAGAAAAACTTCAGAAGTCACTCGAAGGCGAGATTTTTTGCCTTATCCTTATGAAACCACGCCACGTGGATCTCCAAAACAAAATCTGTGTCTAATCCAATATTTGGTCATCATGTTTCAAAACTAGGTCAAATGATAGAAAAAAACTTGTTGAGCAAAAAAGTCGCAACAAGGTGTTCAATGATTGTAACATATTGACCTAATTTGACCCCTGATTACTCAATGACGTCTTAGATGAACATTGTGACCAAGGTGCATAACGATGAGACAAAGATTGTGACTTTAGTGCCTATACACAACGTTTTGCTTTGATTTGACCAAGTGTTCTATTTTTAACCCTGGATGACCCAATATAAAACTTGACCTGAATCATTACTCACTCATGCTGCATCATGCATACATGTACATCTTTACACATTATATTCTTTACAAGATATGTAGTACGGTATTTATATTGTATGGATTGCATTTCATTTCACGGCTACTTGGAATGCTGACAAAGGTGGAACAGAGATCTGCAATAATCGCTATGTGACAGACAAGTAAGTAAGTACTGTTGGGTATAACTTGTCCTAAGATTAGGACATTTTTGGTCAAAGTCAGAGAATTATAATGATAAGAATATATGGTTGGCTTGGGCAATCGGCAATTTAATTTAAATAAGATGTGTTCTGGAAACATTCATGTCTCCTGGTGCCCTTGACCTCAAAACAGGTGGATGTTGTAGGTCTCGAAGAGTTGTATGCATACATGAAGTTTGTGGAACCTATGCTAACACGTCTGCATGTATTAATTAAGAAAGTTTTTGGACAATCAGACAGACATATCAAAACCAATATACCCCAAACCATTTGATAACTGTGACTTTGGAGAAAGAAATCAGGAGTTGCTCATGACACTGTCACTCTGGTAAATTAAGATTAACATTAATGCCAATTTAAAGCAAGATTAGTCAATGCATGATAATGTTATGGGCAAGACAAGCTTCAATTCGACCTCAAAATGTGACCTTGGCCTTTAAGATAGGGCTCTAAAAGGGGGCATGACACTACGTCTGATGGAGTTGAACATTCATGCCAAATACAAGCATAAACAAGATTGGTTAAAGCATGGCAGTTATGGTCCAGACAAGTTTCAATTTTACCTTCAACTGTGACATTGACCTTAAGAGATAGGAACCCAGGGGCTGGGCATGCCACTCTGCCTCATGGAGTTGAACATTCTTGCCAAATATAAGTAAGATTAGTCAAAGTATGACGCAGCTTTAATTTGACCTTTGAGATAATGACATCAAACTGGTGGAGGTTATACCAAATAGATCTCAAATTGTTGCATGCTTACATGAAGTTTGAAGAACCCATGTCAAAACGTTTTCATGTTATAAGCAAGGTTAAAGTTTTTGTACAGTCAGACTAACAAGCAAACAGGTCAAAAACAATATACCCGAATCATTTTATAGGGAAAGGGGGGGATAAAACACTACAGATGAACAATTCAACTAAAATATATTCTAATAGCATTTTTATTTAAAACTTTTTGGCATGATACACAATCAATAAAAGTTCAGTATAAATGTTATACAAACAACAAAACAAAAGACGTCAGTAACATCATGCTAAATAGGAAGAAAACTCAATAATGATACAGAATTTCGAATACAAGTATTTGAATTGATTTTGTGGACAAGATACAATAAAAAAAAATTGTTCTCTTATCAGTAATTCAATTTTTGAAATTTGATACGATTATACATTTATTATAAAGGTAAAGATGTTCATAGTAAAATGATACTCAATATTTAAGGTACACTGGGGTGTTTATGAACAATGACACTGTTGCTACATGTGCATTTGTATGTTTATTGTCTTTAACATGTATTGTTGTCTTGCCAAAAACAAGTTTATATTTAATTTAAATAAATCTTTATCTGTTCTATATTTTTCATAACGCTTTAAGATGTGTGACAATTTAAGCGACTTTTTTTATGTAACTCTTTGTTATTGAATTTACAGGCAATACAATATTTATTTCAATAGTATAATGTCACCAGACTAAAATACAAAAGCATGATTCAATAGTAGATATGTACATAAAAAAGTTAAGTTACCAATTTTCTAGGGCTCTTTTCAGATGTTAGGCCGCTCTAGCACCCTTTGACATTTCAACTTCCCCTGGCCACACTCATGTCTCCCTGAGGAGACTATTTCTCTCCTGTGGTGTTGCAGCCAACATCGATCTTCGGCGCCGGGGAATAGACACTGCCCTCACAGATACCATTTTACACCATGGTGGAGTGGAGCTGTGGGTCTTGCTCAAAGAAATTAACCAGTGGTCCAGAGGGGGATCAAACCCAGGACCTCTCCATCCGAAGTGCGCGCCCTACCTCTAGGCCACCGCTCCCCACATGATGATCAATATATCGATGGCTTAGAATTAGAAGGTCGTAAGTGGCACTTACGACCTTTTAAGATTCATACATATTTGAAATCTGCTTCACAAGGCGCTTCTTATGAGCCTATTTTCATGAAAATATGAAATAGTCATGTTGACCAAAATGAAGTTTTGAAAACGTGTTTTCCTATAGGTAAAGAGCAAATTACAGACAGTTTTCTCTTGTTTTCTCAATATATAGATTTGGTAGTTACGACCATCTTGTTCTAAGCCATCGATATAACCAGAAATATATTACAGTTAATGAGGCAGTATCGGATCACTAATGGCTGTACATGTATTTGTATTGTGCTTTAGAAACACTTTTTTTAAGAAATGATTTTGGGCAATAAGAAATAATATTAATTGTTTTTTCTTATCTGAGTATGTGTCTTTGAATTGGCAATTTAGAAAAAATAAAATATGTTCTTGATATAAAAAAACCTTTTACCTGCATTTTTTATTTGTGTAAAGCGGCTCACAAAGGTTGTTTTAGGCACTTATAAAGTGCAGTATTAAGCCCATGCTCCATGTATTGCGCTCCAACATAAATCAAAGTTTAAAATACAAAATTGTTTGGCCTAATGCGGCTAAGAATTATATAAATTCATCGGAAAAATATATAAACAAAATTGCTAAAATAATAATGTAAAAATGTTTATAATCGTTTCAATAAAAATAATAAATAAATTCCATAAAAGAAGTTTTGGTATTCGAACCAACGACCTTCGGAGTGGGGTTCCTGGACATTATTAAGTGCGCAATTGATAAATTACACACATTAGTAACTATTATATCTTTGAATCATTACTATTGAAATCAATAAATCACGGATTACCCGCCCAAATTGACTTCTTGAAAAGTCATGGCTCAGGGTTCAGAATTGAACTATAATATGTCATATAGTGCGACCGGCATAACGTGATGTTAACAAACATTGAACGGATTGGTCTACCATTGCGAAATTGGTTTCTTAAATAAGCACATACAGTCAATTGTATACAAAATAACACTGATAAACTGAACACGCTTCATTTTTCAACCTATGTGGAATATTTTATTTTTTCCAGCATTTCTTGCTATCCTGGGCGCAGTACAACTAGTACAACTTCTATACAATTCAAAATAACCCTTGATTTACAATGATTTTAATCATGTAACAATCTATCATATAATATGTGCTTTTGATATACAAGTTTATTTTATCATGATTATAGTCCTATATACTGTAAAATCATTTAATTTTGATGGAACAAAATTTCGTGGTTTTCCATGGGACGTTAATTCATTGATTTTGCATTTCAGGTAATAAATACAAGGTTCAAAATTATTATTCAACAGGATTAAATTTCGTGGTAGAAGATAAACGACGAAATCCGCAAAATTTAATCCCACACGAAAATTAATGATTTTACAGTATTACAATACTATCCAACCAGTATCATATGGTAATGTGTACAGCAGTAATATGTCATACTAGTACAATTTCAGTTGAATAACAATTCAAAATACTGTAAAATCATTAATTTTCGTGGGGGATTAAATTTCGTGGATTTTACTTTCATGCCAACAAACATTAATTTTGACCCTTGTTTCATTACCTGAAATGCAAACTCCACAAATTCAAGTCCCAACGAAATTGTCTTTTTTACCAAAACCACGAAATTAAATGATTTTACAGTATCCCTTGATTAACAATGATTTTGATCATGTAAATATCGCTCAAAGTCATATAATGTGCATATACTTGTAAGCTATTTTTTTTCATGATTAAAGTGCATATTACAATGATATCCAACCTGTATCTGACATACAGATACCTCAATATTGTAACAATTTCAAATTATCTCTTTCAATAAATGTGTGTGTACATAGTTATAAAACCAAATCTACACTAATTTCAGTAAATACTAAATATACATCTATAGTTACTACAAACTTACTAGCACCAACACAGACACAATCAGAATAATGAGTTGTTCGGTATAATGGCTCTTCTTCAACTTTCAATACCACAAATTATTGTGCTCCAAGATCTTCAATTCTTCATATAAGAGGAAATATAACAGAAAGTGCTGCTCTGTTTCTATAAAGTATTATACTGTAAAATCATTTAATTTCGATTGGATGAAATTTCATGGTTTTGGTAAAAAAGAACAATTCAATGGGACTTAAATTCGTGGATTTTGCAATTAAGGTAATACATACAAGGATCAAAATAATTGTTTGATTGGAATAAATTTCGTGGTAGAGGTGAAATATGAAATTTAATCTCCACGAAAATTAATGATTTTACAGTATGATGTGAATGTGTTGCTGTTTGTAAACTTATGGCCAATGATGTTAAGAGGACATGCAGAATTGAAAAATATCTTCATAAAATCTTGCCTAAAATTGGGAGCAGTGACCGAACCTGACTTTCCACGCCCATGGACGAGGCGGCTATATTTGATGCTAGGAACACAGACGGAGCTATGATATCACATTTTATAAAGTAAAAATCTCACAACAATGTCCTTTGAATTGTTTCTTCTCAAATTAAATGGGGTTTGTCTAGTTTGCCCCATGTATTCTCAGCTGTGTTTCTTCAGATTACCACTCTGTGAGGATGCACCATCAGGTAATACATCTCATTAAATTGTAGAAGGTTTCTCACCAGGTTGTTTTCTCCTGTGATGATTCAGTGTACTACATTTTGTAAATGCAGCACCACAAATATATCACATTTGAAAGGTCTCTTGCCAGAATGTTGTCACATGTGCTGTTTCAGATCACTACTCTTTGTAAATGCAGCACCACAAATATATCACATTTGAAAGGTCTCTCGCCAGAATGTTGTCACATATGTGCTGTTTCAGATCACTACTCTTTGTAAATGCAGCACCACAAATATATCACATTTGAAAGGTCTCTCGCCAGAATGTTGTCACATGTGCTGTTTCAGATCACTACTCTTCGTAAGAGCAGCACAATAAACATCACTATTCTTTCTTCCAAGACATTCATGATTCTTTAATGTTACTTTCTTTTCCTACACTGTGACTGTGATTTTCTCTGTTTGAATCAACTTGTTTTGTTGGATGATTTGCTAGCTGGGAATTGGCATCATTTGTATGCAAAATAATTTAATCTTGCCTTCCAAGAATTCCTGATTTTGATCTTTCTTGACATTACCTAAGCTATTGAGCTAAAGTCTGCTGCACATTAGCCCCCCCCATTTGGTCCCTCCATGTCTTCTTATTAAATGACATTCTTTGGAAACCACACTTCAATAGGCTAGTGTTTTGAAGAAGAAGGCACCAGGAAAAAATTCTGAAATAAATAAAAAAAATATGTAAAAATTGCTAGTTAGGCTTCAGGCTTTCTGAAACTCAATGTATGAATTTAACAACAGATAAATACGTGGGGTTATCCAAAAGTTCGTGGACTTTTGCTCTTATTCAAAAACCATTTAACTTAAAGCTACGAATCTCTCTTACCTGTAACATTGATTTATATTGAACACATATACCAAATATCATACGGATATAGTTAAAAATAACATAACTATAGCATTTGTAAGCATGCGTAGTAGGCATACCCGGCGCACGTTCAGAAATGACGTACGACGTCGCCCTTTCGACCTAATAATTTCATGAAGCTCTTACACGTTGTAAATAAGTTGTTCTTTGTTTCCCTTAACGGGCTGCATACTAATAATATGTAAACATGCACACTCGTTCTGTCGATGTGTACTGAATTGTGTCGTTTCTATCTCTAAAAGTAGATTTTTTCTCTAATACCTTGGATGGTCGATTCTAACCAACGAACTCGTTCGTTGAACGTCAGTTTTGTACCTATTAGCATGCTTCGTCTGTCACACCACCCTGACTGTCTGGTAGCTATTTATTCCATTTAAAAACAATAGAATACAATGCAGAAGGGTTCATACTTAATTTGCCAAACAATTCTTGCCTTCCTTGCGAGTTCCCCTAGCTGTATATATAATTGAATTATTTTGCGACTGTAAATGATATCTTGTGACGTCATATTTTACGTTGAATTTTATATGCCAACATTAACCCTCATGCTCATAAAATGACAAATATATATACGATACAACAATTAAATTATACCAAAATATCGGTATGACATTACTCAACATGAGGACGCATTTTTGTATTTTTAAATGAAGAAACACCGTAACAATCGACAATAACGTAACGCATTTTACTGGAAAAAATCAGCAGTGCGCCGCTAACGCAGTTTTGTGTTACTATGGCAACGTGTTACTCTTCATACAAATGGTACTTTATAAAATGTTTTAAGGCAATTGTTTGTAATAGATTAATGTCCCTGTATGGTAATTTTCATACTGATCTGACTTAAAATAAACGTTTTAGAGCAAAAGTCCACGAACTTTTGGATAACCCCACGTATGTACATAAAATAAACCCATTTTGTGGTTAGGTGTCTGAAAATACAACAATCCAATTGGCAAGTTCCTAATTTGTTTAGTAATTCAAGGGCCGTAATCCAAGAAGGCCTCTGTCCATTGGGCATATATAATCATACTTGACTTAGTTCTTATAATTATATAAAAATGCCCATTAGAAATTGCTATTAAGTTAGAAACATCCTCATAGTGGTATTAGTGGTTAGTCAAGTTCCCGGACTACCCACTGATTCAAACCAACAATTACCTAGCACGACATATCAATACCAAAATGGGTTATGCATAATTTGATATGTCGAACTTCCTGGACAGCTGCATATTGTTTTACCATATTGCTTCAAACCGAAGACATTAATTACAATAATTTTTTTGAGGTCTTTGTTCAAACGTGTTTGTTGATAGAGAGAACAGCTATTGAAATTTTGTGTACTAATTAAAATAATATTATACACTATATTAAATTATATTGCCAATTGAAGCAGATTATCCGAAATAATTAAAAGCATGATTAGTGTCATAACAAATATCACAAAATCAAGCGGTTCCATAAAATATTGTGAACTTCATTAGTTGTAGTTCTTGGCTAGTTTTAGAGTCTTAATTTAAAGGCACTTTCCCTTGCAAAATAACCTCCATTTTTCCAAAAGTCATAATGTTTCCTTCCATTATGAAACCAATTCATTGGTATGACTGCTTTTAAGTCAAAACAGTAAATTTTTAGACCGACAAAGATCTTTGCTACTTCAGTTGGGTATAATCAGTAGAAAAGCCAAATATGAACAACTTAATAATAATTCCCAATTTGTTGGGCTATTTTTTTCAAATTTAAAGGCACAGGTAGTTTTTTTTTCAAGAAAAATAATTCTTAATTCAATGAAATTTCGCTAATAAGACATAATAATTATTATAAGATTCGATATACATTGGTGTTAAGAAGCAGTTTCTACTCAACTGGTCTCATTAGCGGTACTTCACTGACTTGCTATTTTTTTAATCATTTAATAATTATAATAAGTAAGTAAGTAATTTTATAATTAATTTTATAAGAAGTATCCATATTGTATATTTTACATAAACATCACACATATGCTTTCTTAGTCTAATACTAACAACTTATATCAAATGAACAGTCCAACACACCAAAGACCTAAATTAGGTCTTTGAACACACGCATTATTACTAATTTTCAAAGTACTGTACTGTTTATGCGATATCACAAAAGCCGATTATCGGGCGCGTGAAAAAAAAGAAAAAATGCGTCTACTTTAACTCGTCATAAATCCTGTTTTTCTGCATCAATTTTAAATATCTTTACATTTATAAAAACTAGAGAACTTAATCGTTTCAGCCATGTATTCATGAAAATTATATGTTGACTAATAAAAAATATAAATAGGGGGGCCATGTTTTCCGAACCAAATTTTACGCACGGTAAAAAAATAAAAACATGAGTCGAATTTAACATGCGATAAAAAAAACGTTTTACTTATTCAATTTCAGTTACAGTTACAGTTTTAAAAACTAGAGAGCTATAGCTTTTCAACAGTGTAAATTTATAAAAAATATATTGTGAAATAAAAAAGTTAAGAGGGGGCGCCATGTTTTCCGAACACAAAATTCTATGATTTTTTTTTCATTTTTGACCCATTTTTAACCAGTAATAAGTGCATCAAAACAAAACGGATTTAAATAATTAATATCATATTCTAAAACTACATAGCGTTAGCTTTAATATAATATAAATAAATAAAATATCCAACCAATAACAAAAAAGTTAATAGGGGGCGCCATGTTTTCCCTTCTTTTTGTACTAAAATCTAGAGGGGCGCCATGTTTTATACTTCCCCCATTCAACTAACGACTAAAATTATCATACATCCTTGTCGTCACAGGTGACAATTATTTATCATTCGGTATTCGTTCTTTTTTTAAGCAGGAACCCGTATAATGAATAAATGATTGTAGATCTAAATATAGCGTTCGCATTAATTTTATAAATAGAGTCTCTAGATAATCTTGCTGTATCGATGACGTGAATAAAGAAAACACCCCGAAGAATCTACAGTCGTTTAGGTGGCAAGGTGGTCGAGTGGTAAGACGCTTGACTCCTGATCGAGAGGTCCCGGGTTCGATTCTCGGTCGGGACACTTGGTCATTTCATAAACGCTATTAAGTGTTTCCCACCCAACTAGAGATGATCCTGGTTGGTAATCCAGGGGTAGTCTCGCGTGTATTGGTGCTTTACACTGGGGACGTTAAAGAACCAAGGAATCTATTCGGAACTAGCTAGGGTATCGCACCCGGATTCCTTGTATCTCACCTCTGTATTTAACTTTTGCGATAATGCCCCAGAGTGGGCCCTGCAAATTACATGAAAGAAGAAGAAGTTTGGAGTAATTCTGTGCACCTTAATTTACGAATTCATACGCGCTGCTTGCAGGTCGTATTCAATCTGTCACCAAGTGTTTTTGTTGATGTTTGTTACTTATGTAATGTTTTACAATCACATCATCGGCATCGGAGAAGTATTTCTACGAGAACATTAACCAAAACTCAGTAACAACTGCGATTTTCGTTAATTTGACGTACCATACTACGTGACATATAAATTGAATAAATGCACTTTCTTATGGATAATAATTTTCATGTTTTGTTACCATGTGCGACTTATTCATTCTATACTTTTATGAAATTCTTGTGAAACAAACTACAAATCACAATTCCTTCTGCGCAGAATTAGCCGAAAACATTTGTAAACATCATGCCGACCGGCAGCACTCTTGTTTTGTGACATTTGACCAAGTTTAGCGAATCTATGGTGTTTTTATCTGTTCACGTTTGTCAATGAAGGTTGTTTCTATCCAAACAACACCATTATTTATTATACAAATAAAATAATCTCAAAGGTTGAAGACAAATATCCGTTAGGATCGCAGAATTACCCAACAACACTGTAGATACATTACCTTTGTATATATATGCTTATTATCAAATCGTGGTGCCTTATAAATTCTCTGGAATCAAACTTTAATTAGAATAAAGTTGCATGTTTGTAAACGTACTTCGAATATTAAATGTAGATCAAGTGATACAGATTAGTCCCAAACATAAGTTACTTTACTCAGAAAATATTCAAAACATGGACCTCAAGGAAAGTTTGGTACTATTTTTAATGAACTATGACCGATTTTTAAAGGAAGAACATGTTGATACCCTGTGAGAATGAATATGTTATATTACCTTGAACATGTGTGTTTGAAGTCGGTACAATAAACTCGTTATGTATGTCAATATTTAATATTTATGCTTCCAGGACCGAGTACCAAAACACTACATTCCGTAGAACTCAACTAAAACGTTTATAATCGTTTGTGTCATTTTACTTGCAAGAGCATTATTAATTTAGAATACATACTACACTGTACTACCTATATTTTGACAAAAAATAATGTTAATATCATGTTTAGAAAATATGTATCATTGAGCCGTTCTCCAGGAAAACCGGGCTTTATAACATGGCATTGTAATTGTACAGTAAGACTTTGATAAATGTCTAAAATGAGAAACAAAATCGTGTCCTTTAATTTCATATTTAAGTAATTGGATAGTATAGTACTATCCATTAGCTTTAAGTTTTCTTTAAAATTGTGTTAAAATAACTTCTGTCGTTGCTATGGTTATCGTTTTCTAAAAAGTACTCATATCAAGTCAAACAAATGTTAAGTGGCTAAAAATAGTGTTATTCTGTCATGCTATTTGTTATTGATTTAAAATCCGAGAGCATGTAAAAGAAGTTAGCATTAGGGAATGCAGCACCCAACTTAACCACCCGAGTATATAAAACAGAAATACCAAAGTCACCGCCGCAAAAATGCAGGTTGACCCAATTTCACACAAAAAACCGGTGATCCCAACCAGCTAAGACCCGGCTTAGTTTTCCAAGTCAAGTTCACAGCATCAGTCAAATATAAAATACTAGTATTATTATGGGATCCGTCATGATTTTCTTTGGAGATCAACATTTATCACATAAATAACGTGATCTTCCATGTGATAACAAATGACGGAACAATGTTCTCCAACACGAGTGCTAACAAATTCGCGAACACGTAACGTCGCCGGCTTAAATTCGTTATTTCTGACGTTGCTGTGACTCTGTAACTAAGGTAATGTGATAAAAAGAATCCGCCGTACGTTGTCTTTGAGATCAACATTTCTTAACCAATTATTTACGTTTTCTAGACTCGTTTAAGAAATGTTGATCTCCAAAGACAACTCATGAATGACGGATCCTATATTTCTTAAAACACAAGTTATTTAGCGAGCCTTTGGAATGCTTAATAATTTACTTTCGCGACGAGTTTAAGAAATGTTGATCTCAAAGAGATTCTTTTTATCACATTACCATAATTACCGAGTCGATACAACGTCAAAATAACTAATTTAAGCAGGATGCGTTACGTTTTCGCAGATTTGTTAGAACACGTGTTGGAGAACATTGTTCCGTCATTTGTTATCATATGGAATATCACGTTATTTATGTGATAAACATGTATACGCTGTGTGACGACCCCCCCCCCCCCAACATTGACAGAGGACACTTGTCTAATTTTTCACTCGCTATTAAAACATTTAGTAACGACAGTGTGCATTCATGTGAACGTGTCTTGTTGAAGTTTTACATACATGTAAATAAGGTCATCGGGAATATTCACTGCCCTTGACAGTGGAAACATCACAGAACTATCCAGGCAAACACAATGACTTTAGATAAATGTATTGACATGCATACTTTACGTGTTTGTTTAAAGCAAAGCAAATAGTTCTAACCCCAAAATACCATGCAATGTCTTTAAATGTCGACAAAAAAGGATACATAAGAATAATTATTATCAATGTAAATGCTTGAAATTAAGAATCGATGTATCCTTTTATTGGACCATCTGGGCAATATAAACATCTCCCACGGTCTGATATAATAAACTCAAATAAATGAAGCAGGTAATATCAATTTAAAGTTCCAAATACTGGTCCTGTTCAAACGGTCAATTTCTTCAATTAACACTGTTTGATATTTTTCTATAGAAATGATCTCAGCTTCACTCGAAGGACTTGATTGGCTGATTTAATGGACCTTATGTTTATGTTAGTCTAATGGAATGTATATATAGGTTACTTGCACGCGGAGCGTTTTAATCGCGTACAACGTTTTATTTGGTTTGTAACGACGCACGATGAACATGAAAACGTTCATTGTGATAGTGTGTGTTTTGTATCATACGAATAAAGCACCAGTTTTCGGAGCAGTTTTTCAGAATACGTACAAGATATACAAGGGACATGTCGTGTCCTTTCCGTTTGACACTCTGACTGTTCCTTCAGTGACAAAATGTGCCGCGCAATGTAACGCAACAGCAACATGTGTTACGTCGACGTTTGACGCAGTGACCAAACAATGTCACCTCAGCGTTAAAACAATGATGGACACATTTCACTCTGGAGACCCAAATAAGAAAACGACGACGTCAATACAAGGTTAGTTCATTTAATAAAATCCAACCCTAAAGGTTCGCTGTCGATTCGTACAATAGGTTTACTCGTAGATGCATACATTTCAAACAATATGTTACCTAAGCAGTTTTATAACATGATGAGAAGTTTAGACCACAGTGGACGCTCATGTTAAGAGACTATAATTCTAGTACAGATTCGGTTATGGTTGAATTACTAACAAGTTCCGAGACTGTGACTCTTTTATACAAACGTTTTCCCCGCGATTGAGAGATTGTGCTAAACAAAACATTTTCGACGAGATCCATTCCATTCCTCCCCAAAAGTTTTATCATACATGTACTTATAGACTGTATAAAAGTGCGCTAGCATCAGAATCTTATTCATCATTAGCAATTACATACAAGTAGTTTAAATGAACACTTGCAACGTCCCAGTGTTCCAGTCATGACTTAATGGTCGAGAAAGGTCGTCGTTTGAACGTGGAAACAGATTTTATCATTTTAGGTTTTGTCGTTATTGTCTAAATCGAAATATCTATGTAGTTGAAAATACAGCGAAATATATAGAAAACGGACTTATTTTACGATGTAATACATATTTATAATTTTATTTTCTAATAATTTGCCCATTAAGACTTTATGATGTTTGCACACATGTTTCAAATTCAGTTATATGAATAGTATGCAAAGTTACTGCTATACACTGAACAAAATTTCTAATTGGTCAGCTAACATATTGCCAAAATTTCAGTCAATGATTATTCAAAATATAATTCTGTCAATAGTAAATGTAAAAGAAATATTAAAAAAAACACAAACATGAATATTTGATGAAGATTCTGCTATTCTCACTCTCAATTATTTGAGAAGCTAAACAACAACCCTCAGAACCAGAATTCACATTAAATATGGATAAATGCATTTATAAATAACCCTATTTTTAAACATAAAACATAATTAACCATCTCATATGGACGAGTAGGCAGTAATTAATTTATATGGCAAAGTTATATTCTAATAGGTTGTATGGTTGAGGCCGTGGAATGAAATGAAAAACATCAACTTTTAAGATTTATCTGGATTTCTGACAGTTACAATGTCATTCGCCATAGGAAATCAATGTCGCCTCTAAATTTGAAACGCACTGATAACTTGCCATAATTGAAGCACAAATAAGGTAATTAATGAAAGAAAGAATGTACAAAGTTTGACTTATCTATCACTCGTGTGTATCATTATTTTGAGGATTTAATGTTGTTCTATTTTTTAATTAAAATGGAGGTAATTTCAGAATTTTCAACTTAAAAGCTGTACATGTATATCTTTTTAACGCCCAATTATTTTAGCAATACTGGTGTGGTTTTTTTTTTGGGCGAACACAAATTGGACTTTTTTTACAGTTTATCACATTTCCTCTTGCAGGTTTTGCATTATACATAAAAACACTGTTTCGTACACAATGGGCCATATCAGGTTACGATGCTATGTAAAACACGAACTGAATTTGATTAAAAACTGAAGGCCGAATGAGTTAAGTGCACATAACATATTTCTCAACTGTTATGTACAAAAATATGTGAGTTTAAAAAGTGACCATTTAGAAATTTTGCTGAGTGTAATTGGTTATTTTTGTGAGTTGATATTATGCTACATATATTTGTGATTTGGTATTGCAAAATAAATCTTTGGACATTTTCATACTAGCTCAGCAGCTCGATGTATTCTCATGGCTGTTTTTAATTTCTAACTGTCCAACCAATGCACAAGACTTGAGCACATTGGATTTTTTCGACCATATTTGTTATGGTTAAGTGAGAATTTTGCAGACGAGACAGTTTGTACTGGTTGATAATTTATTTCAGGAAAGCAGTTAACCTAAATACTAACAGTAGGTATATCTCCACAAACGCTCAATCTTTGAACCAGCAATCGAAAGTCTAATAATCGGCATACCCTTTTTAGACTTTATGCGTGTAATAGTTGTCATTATTTTATACCAGATATCCCAGTATGTTTTGAGCCACCGATGATCACTAACGGGAAGTTGGTACTGTCCAATATGACAACTATATCCTCGGTCGGCACCTTACAGTGTAATAGTGGATTCATAATTGATACAGCGAGCCCGACGACGACAAACTGCCATATTCCCATTGGCTGGGGCGATGTTTCCACAATGGCGTGTGTTTCTGCTCCTATAAGCCCGCGTAAGTACGCACGCGTGTTGGCAATCGTAACTCCTCGGACATTTCCGTAACAGAGAAAAACTTTCGTTAGATAAACGCCGAGGAGTTGCGATTAGCGTGTTTGGTATTCAAAAACAGCTAATTTATTAAAAGACATACTGTATTAGGCCTGAATTAAAATATTGTTCGTTTGGCCTTTACCAACCCAACATATTTTCAATTCAATGGTGTAGATGTTGTGTTATTTCGGTAGTATAACTTCTATTCATTACATATAGCTGGTTACAAGCTAATCTTTGTAGATGCTAATTCGAATGTGTGCTTTTTACATCTAGTCACTAAAGAATTACAAACAATACAAAACACATTGTGTCTTACCATTGCAAACAAAATAGGTTCCTGGGTTTGTTCTTGCCTCGTCACATAAAACAATAAATTTATGTTTTCACTGGGCAGCTCATATAGTATATAATTTCTAGTATTTTAGTAGGTGAAATTTTGTTTGGTATATAAATTGTTTATTTCTGTTTATTTCTGTCTCCTCCACATTAAATTACAATTATGCAAACATCATACCGGTATGAAAACAACTAAAAGAGGTGGTCATTCTGACTAGACTTATACGAGATCAGTATCATAAACTAATAAAAATACCTATTTTACAACAATAAATGAAAGCTATTTAACCAGTTCTTAGCTTAATAATGGCTTAGATAAAGTATTATGTATGTAGATATACATGTAGCTCAAACAAATAATATTTTATTTTAGGCCTTTTCATTGGAATATTTTTTTTTATTATTATAGAATCGATGTGTAAATGAACGTATGCGATTTCACAAGTACACTGTTTACAAAAGTAAATACAGAACACTGAAACAAAGAATCGGTTCTTCATTTTTAATTAGAACATTGTCAAAACATGCGTACATAGCAACTTATCGACGTCATATCGACAACAGCCATTTTAAGATCAGTTGCGATTTAAAAAAACACAGTAAAACTGCGTTAAAACGAGCATCGATGAGACGAGCAAACGGTCTATGACGAGCGAATTTCAAAGTCCCGACGAATTTGCTCTATGTTGTATAAAAAATTATGAATTTAACTCGAACATTTGGCTTGTCCCGTTGAGTCCTCGAGATAACGAAGTTTTACTGTAACTTTAATTTTACATTGAATTAAATTTTCACAAAATATTCGGACATTTTTTAAAACACTGGTTGCATCTTGCCATCAATTTTCTCGTTTCAGTTGGATATTATGGAACGTCCTTTGTGACCGGATTTATGAAGAATGGTGAATACAATAGTGGAGTGCCAACACTTATAATCGCCTGTATAGGAACAGCGACTGTTCGGGTTGAGATACCTCACTTGACTATTGACGAAGTCCATGTCGTTACGTCATCCATTAAGTTGACATATTCCAACGCCATTAGCCACAGCGTGACGGGAAGTATTGAACAAAAAGCTGTATTTGTATCGTCGGATAATTTAATAATGCTTTACGAAGCTAATTTAGCTTCCGGTGGTCCAGACGGTAGTCTCGTTGTGCCGATTCCGGTATTAAAAACGGACTATTTTATTGCGGGGCATCCATCCACACTTGCAGGAACTGATGAGTTTCTTATCATCAGTCTTAGTAACAATAACCTTGTCTCTCTGGAATACAATGACGTCACAATGAGCGAGACGATAACACTCAACGCGAACCAAACATACTACAAAGCGGCTGTTGATTTATCAGGTTCGAGTATTTCCGCCTCTAGTCCAATTTTTGTTCTCTCCGGCCACGTATGTGCCAATGTTCCGGACAATTCCGTCGTCTACTGTGATTATATTGAGGAAGTTATGCCACCAGTTACCTCCCTTGGGATTTCCCACGTGATAACCTACATGAAACCACGTGCAGACTTCACTATCAGCATTGTTATCACGGTGGACTTAACAACGATAACCATAAACGACGTGAATGGCTTTCCCCTAGAAACAGTAACTGGCTTATTACGGAAAGACACTATTTTCAGGACGTATCCGGGCTCTGTGACCATATCAGTCGAATCAACAGCCCCTGTTATGATACATCAGTATGGGCACGGCTCGAGTAGCGTAGACGGTGACCCGTCAATGATGTTTGTGCCTGCCGTGGGATTCTTTGGTGAAAAATACGAATTTGAAATACCGACTGGGTTCAACTCGCCGTCCACGTTAGTTGTTGTTATATCGTCGGCATATTCTTCATCTGCGTTAAAACTTAACGGTCAAAATTTTACCCCTTCTCAGGTAATTTCCGTCACGGTTCCGGGAGCTGGAGCGTTTACTGTTGTATATGTCGACGTGCTTGCAGGATATAATACATTGGCTTATGGGTCCGGCGTGGCAACGTTTGGTGCATGGGTCTTCGGGAGAACGTCTATTCAGGAATTTGCTTGGACTTTAGGCTATGCCATTTAATGTGCATACTGGACATTTACAGATTTTGGTTACAAGGACTATAGCTATACAAATATATCTATAAAAGAACAATAATGAGATTCGGCTTAATGTTAAATAATTAACGAGAGTAGTTGAGGAGATCTTTACAATGTATTTGTGATATAGGTGATCAGAGAAGGGTTATGTTTTTATATTGTGCTTTGATTTAGATTCTATATGCTTTTGTTTTTCTTCGCATTACGAAGGGGAGCGGTGGCCTAGAGGTAGGGCGCGCGCTTCGGGATCGAGAGGTCCCGGGTTTGACCCCCCCCCCTCTGGACCACTGGTTAAAATCTCTGAGCAAGACCCACAGCTCCACTCCACGATGGTGTAAAATGGTACCTGTGAGGGCAGTGTCTATTCCTGGGCGCCACAGATCGGTGTTGGCTGCCACACCACAGGAGAGAAATAGTCTCCCCAGGGAGACACGAGTGTAGGTTTCCATATGTAGCCCAATGACCAGGGGAGTTAAAATGTCAAAGGGTGCTTGAGCGGCCTAACAGCTGAAAAGAGCCCTAGAAAATTGGTAACTTAACTTATTACAGTAACCCATATGGACGAGGCCCCCCACAGAAGAGGTTACTCGCTTTATGTTTTGGAGATAGTGTAGGCTACATGACACATACGATGTCCTGTTCCAGAAGCATAATGTATATGGTTCTTTTACGTGTCTGATATAAAGTAACACATCTCTGTTTTTTAATGTCAGAAAGACTCTTAGTAACTTTGTTAGATGGTATACGAATATTATAAACACTGAAATAGAGGATCTATCACCAGTTGTCAATTGATATAAATTAATTGGAAATTTTATTAATCGAACTTTGGCGAGCTTAATAATTTGTCATGAACGAGTTTATTATAAATATATTATTTGACAACGAGTGATAGATTCTTTTTATCATATGGTGTACTAAAAACGTAAAATACTAACCAAATTATTATATTGGGAAAACACGTCCATGTAGTATTACCTTATATCACACATATGTTACGTTTAAGACTAAACGTACGCGATATACTAGTCGGATACAAGGAAATTCATGTGCTATATAGCTTGGCTATTTTGACGTGAGCCTGACCTTTATGCAAGAATATATTACAAGGTTCTTGCTTTGAATATATCAATTTCCGCAATCAAATCGTGCAAAATCGGTATTTCAGATTTGTGTTTGTATTGCATCTCGAGCGTCTTCGTGATACTCTCCGATCATGAAACATACAATCGGTGGTGTAAACGTAGACAATATATCGAGTGTTAAATTATGCTAATCAATAGGTCAGGCTCATGTCAAATTGGCCAAGCTATACAATGTAAAAAAACTATGTTTTTCTTTGCTATCGGATCAGCAGCCAGAAGCTCACACCGCCAGGCCATTTGTCCATCCAGTTAATTATTCTACTTAAAGAAGTTGTGATTTCATGCAACACATGTGTTAACTAATTTCATATAACACATATGTATTTGATTTCAACTGTGCGTAAATTAATTATTTTTCCTAGTCACCGATTTCCCCGTTTTGTAACCTTAAGTTTACGTACAGTTGAAATCAAATAACTAATTTTGTGCTGTGAATCGCGTGAAAAATACTGATTTTGCGACTCTTTGTAATACTGTACTATTATTCTCATATTAGTTTTATGTCCGAGTTATTTAATTGATAAACTTAAATGGTTGCGTAGGAAATGCTGGCTTTAAAACGGCCTGACGTTTTTATTGGTAATACGCAATCGGCTATATTGACATTTAAATTATGAAATATTATCAATTAGGATGTCGACGGAGAATGCATTTGTCGTGGACGATCTGCACAGGTTTATGAGATGTTCGAACTTGGTTCTCCGAGGTGAACGTATCTATGGATTTCTATTAGCATTACAATCACGCAGTTATTAATATCATATTTGTTTGCATTTTACCGACGCTGACGTTATCTTGTTATTACATATTATTGCTAAATGTGGACGTGTGAGAATTCTCACGAATAAAATACATAGTTTGGAAATCCGAACGGTTGTTGGTTCTATAAATGTATTCAAACAGGAGTTAATGCCGGAGTCTCCGGCATTACACGATGATTTAGCGTGGATATGTCGATCGCTACTTAAAGAGTCTTGAGCTGTTGAATTGAATAAATAATTAACACTAGTCAAACAAATACACCCATTCAGCAAGTGAGATTCAATTATCCGTGAATGAAATTACTAGAGTAAATAATTCAAGTTCAAGTTCATAATAGAACGTACATGTAAACAATAAGCGTACTTTTAATTCAAATAAATACTAGTTTAATAGCGCCATTAATCTAATAACAGACTAAACACTTAATCATTACATTTAGGCCATACCAAATCGCTTTTATGTTTAGCGCCAGGTCTAGCTTTCTGAAACATAGCAACCTATTCAAAACAAAAACCATAAACGAAGCAGTTAAAAAACGCTGCCCCTCGCTTAGGATCCGTAAAGATGTTTACACACCCGAGTAACAATACTTGCTCAAATGAGTATTGTAGACATGGAACAAGTCAGTAAATGCATTCTAAGAAACATAATGTTGCGCTCAATTATAAACTGCAAGTAAAACACAATTTTGCCAGAGCAAATACCTCTAGATCCGTTGACTTCAAAACCTAGGGGCACGGCGACGCTAAACATAAAAACCGATTGGTAAGTCCTTACCTTGAAAAGTACCAAGTTAATTGGTCTAATTTACTGCTATTATACGTTTGATTGTTAATCCAAACAGTAGATCGACTTGTTAAATACAACTTGGGAATTGCTCGTGCAAAATTGACCTTTCTGCACTTCGCAATAACAACTTGTCGCAAAATGACTTATTCCAAACATACATGACACAAAATTCGACGATCCACGTGACCACAGAATCACCATGCTATTGTGACAGGTCATGAAAATACGTATGCCTATGCTCGTCTTGGTTGTTTGTACTTTTTATATTTGTTCTTATGAAAAATATGATACGGGCAATCAGAAATGGTTTGCATTAATAAATAATTATTTCAGGATTGTCTAGATTTCAGACAAGAAAGAGCATTACTGCAGAACATCGCTGTGGTGAATTGTAACATGGTATGTGTGAGTGTGTAATTGGTGCAATCGGTTTGGACTGTCTGCCATACGCATGGTATTAATCGGTTCCATCAGGTAAGTTTACTGTGTTCATATGGCTCTGATGAAACTAAAAACAGATGTTACTCAGACGTAGGGGTGTCCACAGTTAATTCTGAGCGTAAGCTCGGGTTTCAGTTCATTCAGACACTTTTTCATGACATGCATCAACAACATAGATAATCAAGCCCCAAATAAAGCCTAGCTACAATTGAAACATTGCATGTAACGATGATTTATTGAAAAATGTAATATCTAGTCATGTAGTCAGACTTGTTATCTACCTTTGCGTCAAGCTTCTATCCTTCATTGTTATACCAACGGTAACCGGTAAACTTTACTGTACTTATTTGAGGCTTCGGGAACTGAATGACCAGAATGTGACGTACAAGATGCGGTCGTTCCATGAAAGTGCTACAGTAAGGTAAGTAACGTTAGGTTGTGACGAGGAAAACCATTGAAAGCAGATGGAAGTGTACCAGTATCATTTTAACGGCTTAATGTCAAAATATCGAATAAGAGGGGTATAATCAACTATAACGCAACCGGTGCCACATAAAACATAGAAGACTCTCGCCAACCTTTTGGCTACATCAAGGAATTACATTTATATACCTCCCTGGCTACATGAAACAATGGTGTATATCTTTATAAAATAAATGGCTAGTAGGAAAACATTGCTATGTTGTTAAATAACATTTTACATAATATAAAATTATCAGGATATTATACATATCAAAAAGCACTAATTGACCTATTGAGTTCATTTACCGTCTTACCTTATTTGTTAGGGGAGAGCACTGTGCTAAAGTTTAAAATGTGGTCGGCGTTTGAGTTTGGATAATGTTTTAGCCCTGTCCAAAAAACGGTGTCGGCGTATAATCTTCATAGCGTGAAAATTACATTCGCTTTTCTTCAGAAAAATGTGTTTTGTGTGAAGTGATGTTTCAAAAGGGATTTTTGCGTAAGAAGATGAAATCACCGAAGTTTCTGTTCGCCGTTGTTGTTGTCGTTACTTTGATAAGTTAGTATAGTTATCTGTTGCCACGATCTTTTCTCATAATGTCAGCTGTCATATTTTTTGAGGACATGGACCCTGGACGAAACGAAACTACTTACTAGACTTCTTGTAGATTAAACATCAATTTATTCTAATGCAAATATCAATTCATATACGTAATATATAGGCGAATTTAAAAGTAGACCATGTACCAGTTAAACATCTTCCCGTTAGTCGCGGACAATCTGTCGGACCAACGGTCTAATGGACTTGAAGAAACTGTCAGACCAGAAGTTCAGAAGGATTGTCTTCGTCTTCCGTAGTTAGGTCAGGAGTCGATTCCGACTGTAAATGTTGACCTTGAAGGGTAGGTTTAAAATGAGATAGTCGCGCCTTTCCTTTGTACAGGCAAAAATATTATTAAAACTACTTACAAGTGCCCTGACCCAATCATTAGACGAAGGCAACTGCCGAGGATCTGATGGAAGCCGCAAAACCCTCTATGGTGTCTATGTCTGTGATCGATGTGGATAGTTTGTTCCACTCCTGGATGGTGTAGGGGTAGGAGTTCTGGTGTACAGTATGTCACAGGACCAGTATTTGACTGATACAGTTACTATGTACTGTCATCAGCCCGGGTAGCTGAGTTGGTAGAGCACCTGACTTGCAAGCGGGAGGTCGCGGGTTCGAGCCCGTCCTGGGTATATGATTTTTATGAACCTACAACAATGGCGCCCAACGTGGGGCTGGTCTGTGGCTGTTACATTGCTAAGCATGTACTTCCATTAATTTATGTCTCTATTCTAAGAATTCGAGTACAAATTCTAATTGAGCAGGGGAGAATGATACAGGACCAGTATTTGACTGATACAGTTACTATGTACTGTCGTCAGCCCGGGTAGCTCAGTTGGTAGAGCACCTGACTTGCAAGCAGGAGGTCGCATGTTCGAGCCCTGTCTTTGGTTTATGATTTTTATGAACCTACAACAAGTACTCACCTCTGGGCCTTGGTAGATGCGGTTTCTACTGGTTCTTCTATCACTGGCTGTAATTGGTGTGTCGAAGTCCACCATCTGATGCTGATCTTATAGGGCACCTGAAGACGATGTTGTCTTCACCTCTCTTGGAGTGGTGTCCACTGTAGGTCTTTCAGTGAAAGCTCTGGTCGAACACACATATTATTTATTAATTACACATAGTATTTTCAGGGGTGAAGAAATCCTCAATTTTTTCACTTGCCCACGGGCAAGTTGGACTGAGAAATCCCCTTGCCCGATGACTCAATCTACTTGCACAGGGAAACATAAAAAGCAACAAAATTTCAATAATTCACTTATCTTGCAAAGCTTGATAGTATAACTCTAACGCAATAATCTGCAATGTCAATATAAACAGAAATCACAGACCATTACATCGATATAGGTAGATGTTTGTTTGATCTATTTATTCTTTTTTACCGATTTCGCCAGTAATAATTCCGTCTTGGCTTATTTGAATATGTTTTTTATACCTGATTGACCTGTTTACTTCATGTGGCACAGGTCCCAATACCGCGTTAGAGTTATACTGTGTACCTGATATTCTAATCATTTTCAGTCAGGATTAAGGGATTAACTTTGTGTATCTAGGTCAAATAGGACACTCAATATTATTTTCTCATGATCATTTTGCACTTGCCAATGGGCAAGCTGGATTGAAAAATCCACTTGCCCACAGGTCAAAAAGCCCAAGTCGGGCAAGTCGGACACAGGAATTCCACTGCCCTGAATTTTATAAAGAAACAGGAAATCACGAAAAGGGATGAAATATCATTGCCAGTTAGTTAAACTGGATAAAAATTTGAAATAACATTTGTTATAATTTTCATCATACATGTTATTGTCAGGTTCCATTGAGATATAATCAATTTGCCTCATTGTCTATTTTAATAAATAATTTATTCAGTTTTTTATTATGCTCCCCCCCCCAAATTGTCAACATTTACAAAATATAGCATGCTTTGTAAATGGATAATAAACCTCCTTTTAGCAACGATTTTAATTATTTTGTATTTTTTGGCTTGAGACTATAAAAAAATCTTTCAGACAATAAATGTTTTGACCAAGTATGGTCCGAAGGACTATTGTTCAAAAATGTTTTTTTGAGCTGACTGTAGTTGCCGCTTATCCGCCCGTCTGTCGTTCCGTCCAATATTTTTGTCCGGAACATTACTCTAAAAGTATTTGAGGTATTATCATAAAACTTCATAGGTGGACCAGGATAGGTTATTGCCCTTTGTTTTTCCATACAATGTTTATTGAAAGATTCATAAGCACTAGTGGACTATGGAGTATCGCAGGGCTCGTCACTAACACTTGTCCCCAGGCCTGGGGCCAGTGAAATTCTTGAAGGTCCAGTGAAAATCATGAAGGACTAGTAACTGTTTTCTTTACAAATTAATGCTTCTTTACTGTCGGACCAGTGACACAAATAGTTAGTGTCAACCCCTGTATGGAACAGAACTTTTGTTGATGTTTATTAAAGTTGAATAATCTGCTCAGAGAGAATGACCAGTATGTCACTGATGAGCTATGTGTAATGAGTCTTGTTCTGTCCCCTTTCCTACGAATCTCACTCTCAGCTTCGGACCTTTATTTTGTTTTCTGTGATTCTTAGAATTATCATTGTGCAACCTTTTAAGTCATATACTGCTTCTTTGAAAATTCAAGAATAGATGTTATAGTCAACTTTGCAATGCTAAATGTGTTAAGTTATAATGTATTGCTTAGCTTTGCTTTATGAGGCTAATGAAAACCCTGCATGCTGTTATTTGTATACTATATATAATTATGTAATGTGCTGAATTCATTCACTGGTTCTTACTGTAATATGTTGCCTGAGTGAATCCATAAATTTATGCAGGCCCTTCGTATAAAATCAGATATTGTGTCAAACAAAGGTGTATGAGATCTGTGATATAATGTCAAGTTTTTATGTTTGTCCAGTAAACACTTGAAAATATAAAACAAGAAATTAGCATAGGGTATGGGACTTTTAATGTTTGCAATGTATACTACTCAACTTTTGTTAAGGGTCAAACTTTCACAAAAGGCAAACCAATACTGTTGCACTCTTAGGTCTATGTCGAATACAAGCTTGTAGCTTATATTTCCTATGTTAATCATAATAGACGTTGAATAAAGTTTATCTTATCTTAAGGCATACCTCATACTTACTTAAACATTATTAAACTTAAAGAAGGAAAGACAATTTCTCCAAAAGTTACTCTGGTATGCATCCTTATCTTATCTTTTCATATGTACCTTAATTGTGATTTGACTGTGGAGTATATATTGAGAATACTACTATTACTAGTCTAGTTCATAATATTCTCACGCAAAAAATTTGAAAGAACGTAATATTACTTGTCAGTGGTAAGCACGCTTTCTGCCTTATCCGGCGACTCAGGCTCAAATCTGGATGGACGCACACATATGCATGCCATATTCAGCGGAAAGCTGACTGGCAAATAAAGGCTAAGCTCGGTACTTATTGCTTAAATAAATGAAAATTGAAGGATGTATTATTTCAACAAAGGCTTGTGAATACTGGTTAAAATAGTATCACCCACTTAAAAAATGAATACATCAATTTTGAATTTTAACAAAAATTCACAAAGAATAATTAAGACAACTGATTTAGATACCAGTAAGGAGTCTGTTGAAGATTACATAGCACTTGTCTTGTCTAACTCATCAAAGAATAATTTTTCATACTTTAATCATAAAATTAATCCAGTCTGTCAATATCTTAGTTAACTTTTAATGTTTATATGTTTGTTGTTGTACTTTATTGTTGATGTCAATACATTTTTATATTTATTTAGTCTGTGTTTAACTTTAAGTTATGCTTGTCTTGTATAACCCTACCCTCTGCTACAAGAAACTGAAAAATCTTTTAATTTCAATTGGACAAAATTTCGTGGATTTGGTGAAAAAGACCATTTTGTGGGGAATCCGATGTAATTTCAAGGATATTTTATACACTATGTCAAATACTACAGATTTTATTAATATTCGTTGGGATTTAATTTCGTGATTTAGATGATCAACCAAATCCACAAACTTAAATCCTCCTCAAATATTAATGACTTAACAGTAGCCTCTTAAGCCTTTACCAAGTACTGGAATGTGGTCTTTGCATGCCTACCTTTAGAGCAAGCAGAGTTTTCATTATTATTCAGGGGTTTCATTTGACTTTGTAGTAGGGATTTTGACCATTGAAATTTCCAACAAGCCACATTTGACCCTCTAGATTTTGGTTTTAAGGGTATTTGTATGCTAACATTTGGAGCAAGGAGAGTTTTCATGATTAATATTGAATTTGATATGTACAATTTCCAACAATATTTTCTATAAAAGTATAATTATTTAGGCTTTTGTTAATTTTTGTATTAAATAAAAACAAGCTGAGCATGAAGCAGACAGCTTTTTATTTTGCAAGCAGGCAGCATGCCAAGCCAAAATATTCTCATTAAATTTTGTGAATTTATTAAGCCTTACATCAGATGATAAAACGATTCTAGAAGTATTGTAATATTAATTTTAATCATGCTTTGTAAAATTACTACTGGTAGGAAAATATTCCATTCACAGACACCACAGATCTATGAAGTATAAAAGTGTATAATTTATAGACTTTGGATGAAAAATGTAGAAGATAAGCTTTAATGTCAAATTATATCTAACTATGTATGCTCATGTTAATATTATATATCAGAGTATGTATACATGTACATCTCATCTACATGTGTATAAAACATGAACTTCAATTATTTATAAATCTATTTAATTATTACTGTGCAACTCAAATTCAATCAGATATCATTATATCAAATTAACTGTATTTAAACATGAATAGAACTTCCTTTATCATTTATGACTCATGAACATCTTTTATACACATGATGATGTATAATATGATCAACCATTCATGATTACATTCTTTGTGTTTCCAAACCAGTACAGGTATAATAGAATTCATGTATATAATATGTACTGCTGGTTCATTAAGTAATACTAATGAGGGGAAAAATCCCATTCAAAAGAATAGTGGGGACTACAGTTTACTAAGTTACACCGAGTTAAACCTAGACTAACATTGTTTACCTGACGGACGAGCTTATGTTTATAACTGTTGTCATTTAACTTTGAACAGTCTGAAACGTCCCATTACTTGTTGTTATTTAGAATTGTCACACAGTAAAGGTTTATCTCCCAATACTATTTCATATAAACCATTGTGGATGTTTATCATTCCTCTATATCGATGGCTTAGAATTAGAAGGTTGTAAGTGCCACTTATGACGTTTTAAGATTCATACATATTAAGAATAAGCATTACAAGGCGCTTCTTATGAGCCCATTTTCATAAAAATCTGAAATTGTCATGTTGACCAAAATGAAGTTTTAAAAACGTGTTTTCCCATAGGTAATGAGTAAATTTCAGACAGTTTTCTCTTGTTTTCTCAATATATCGATTTGGTAGTTAAGACCTTCTTGTTCTAAGCCATCGATATATATAGAAGTTGTGGTTAAGTCTACTGCTAAAATTGCAGTCATGACTTGATACTCTATTATA
Source organism: Spisula subtruncata (assembly GCA_963678985.1). Taxonomy (NCBI): domain Eukaryota; kingdom Metazoa; phylum Mollusca; class Bivalvia; order Venerida; family Mactridae; genus Spisula; species Spisula subtruncata. Next base: position 8,609,124 of record OY787671.1, read on the forward strand.
TCGGTACTTTTATATATAAAATCTGTGTAGATATTTATGATAAAATCTCACTTTACTGTTTATGTTTACAATGTTTGAATGGGATGTTGCAGCTTTTTATAAACTTCCTTAAAACAGTAGGTAAATAAACACTTATAACTTGGCTGAATCCTTGTTGACAAAGATAAGTCAATCAGGAACCATAATTTTGTTGAAATGTTGGATAGTGTTACGAGGCTTTGATAATGTTTATTGTTTATGATGGTAAATAAGTATGCTAAGTTTGAAAGCATACAATAAAATCACAATTGGAAGACAAAAGGGTACTCCATCACTTTAACCAGTTTAAAAATTCATTTACATGTATATACATAAATTTTGATATCAGATTACTAGGATTTGTGTATATATTACACATTTATGAATTCAATATACTCTTGATATGTGAAGTTTATAACATGTTTTCTTCAAAACGAAACATGCTGTTAATAATGTCCACTAAATATACAATAGGGGAATGCATATTTAGTAAACAATTAACCTGAGATTTTCAATTAAATTATATAGAGATGCTTATCAAATACTCAGGGAAACACAATTTTAGCTTGGACTCTTTAAAATATTTATACCGGCTTATCAGCGTATTAGTCTTGTTCTAGTGCTTGAGCAAACATCAGGTGATCTCTGGTTGATCCTTTGGAAATCATGGGGGGTCAAATAAACCTGGAGGCCGTTGCATAACTATCGCTTTGTAGCGCTATGCTAAGAATGTGACTGCTTGGTAAAAAATGAAGCGAAAAATTTATATGCTACTGGCGAGCACTCAATGCTCGCAAACTGTTGTGTAGCAATGCACTACCGAACAGAACCGGAGTGTAGCTCTCGCCTAGCAAAGTGTTAAGATACAGTATGCTTTCGGCGAACATGTTTGCTGGTAGCATGTCGTTGCATAGACGTAGCAAAGCTCTACCAAAAAGTGCTCGATAACGCATTGGTTATGCAAATGGCTCCCATTCATTGACTTGTCTACATAGGCAATTTTGTCACATATAATCTCATATGAAAGGATCTGCATATGATACTCATATGATTCTCATACTAAAAGAAGGAACTTAACATATGTCTATGTATATTTTCAGTTGGATATGCCAAAGTAGCGATGACAGATGAACCAAAGATGTAAGTCCTATAAGATTAAATATCATATGCTTCTCTTGAGACACTGCAACATACAGTGGGTGTAGGTTTATGACAAGAAACATTAAATTCTGTAACCAGAATGAGATATATGAATCATATTCATAATGTAAATTGCTGTATCTTAGAGGTACATTTTGTAGCTAATGTGTATTTGATTTGAAGGGAATGATTGGTAATCATATTGAAAGTCATTTTTACTGTTGAGTTGAACATTTTAACATGATTTCCTGTCAATATATTTTGCTTTTATAATTAAGCTGAGATTAATTGATAAAGCCTCAACATGTATCTAACTTAATTAGAAGTTGACAGAAAGTAATTCAAGGTAAGCTGCTGGGCATTGATAAGTACTGCTTTTGAATTAATATTGTATTGTTAAGTTCATAATTATAACAATTGTTACTATTACAGCCATGATGATGTAAGATTCTATGAACAAGGTCAGGCTGCCCGGGCGCAGAATACAGCAGATTTATATCATGAGATAGAAGCATTGAAGAGGAGGGTCAAGGAATTAGAAAAGGGGTAAATTACATATTCATGAGATTGAAATGTGCTTCCTGAGCTCAATGGTTATTGTGCTTGCTTTCTAAATGGCAACCCTGGTCTAAATCCGGTTGGAGACACTTAATACTGGCCATGGGTCAGCAGAAAGTTGACTGGCAAATAAAGACTATGCTTGGCATAGAAAAATCTTATTCTTGGGTAAGCCTTTAAATTTGAACATAAATTAATTCTTAAATCATTATTCCCTCCCATCACCTGTTTTTATGAAAAATTGTTAAAGCCGAATTTATTTAAGCAACAGGGGTGTCAATACTCCTGTTTGATTTAACTTGAAAGTGCTTTCTGATGGAAATATCTTAATAAAAATAGCAATGGTCAACTAAGGCTGCTCTGATGGAGTATGGAAAGAATGCGGTTGAAGGTCTTTAATTTCGCAAAAAGTGGTGGGTCTCTTACCAACATGCATGACTTATACAATGATGATTCATGGTGTGTATTTCAGACATAAGGAGTACCCTAAAGTACCTAACCTGAACTACAAGGACAGAAAGAGGATATTGGTAATTATTATCTTGTAGTACTAACATTTAATGATATAAATGTCCACGCTTGCTTGAGAGTTACTTGCCCTTAAAGTAATATTTTTCACATTTGCAAATTGCATTCCTACCCCGATAGAAAAAATTCTGCTTGCCAAAAAAACCCCAAAAAACTGGGCCTTTAGATGTTCGAATACCTACAAATTAGAGAAAACATTAACTGTCACACAATTCAGTAAAAACCTCAATGATAATGCAATGATATTGTAATTTTCTCCTACAAGATATCTGGAGGTGCTGGGTTTGTTGGCTCTCATCTGGTCGACAAACTGATGACACAAGGTCATGAAGTGACTGTAGTGGATAATTTCTTCACTGGACGTAAGAAGAACGTAGAACACTGGATTGGTCATGAAAACTTTGAGTTGATACATGCTGATATTGTTAATCCACTATTCATAGAAGGTATGCTAATTTTCATAAAATCTGGAAATTGATGGTAAAAATCTGGCAATTGTTGTCCACTGGTCATGAGAACTTTGAACTTATACATGCTGATATCGTTAACCCACTATTCATAGAAGGTATGCTAATATTCATAAAATCTGGAAATTGATGGTAAAAATCTGGCAATTGTTGTCCACCGGTCATGAGGACTTTGAACTTATACATGCTGATATCGTTAACCCACTATTCATAGAAGGTATGTATAACAATGTTCATTAAATCTGCAACTTGCCGGTAAAATAACTGGCAATTTTTGTCCACCAAATTCACACTTTTAGGGCCTACCATGATGCCTTTAAGATCAATGTAAATATTTTTTAACATAAACATGTTGTTATTTAGGGTGCACACAGTAACTGCATAGTATGTCTCTGAAAGGACCAGGGACTTGCAGTATAGTGTCTGTATTTCCCTGAAACGACTGATTTACTGTAGAGATTTCAACTCAAATGTTTTGTTTCACCAAGGAGAGTTTCACATGGTATGACATCAATCAGTGACACCCAGTTACTGAGGCCCAAGTGTATGGATTAACAGGCCCGGATCTAGAAATTTCTGAGTGGGGGGGCACGAGGTATGTACGGGATTCTGGGGGGGGGGATTGCTTAATGTGTGTGTGAAAATGCACAGGAAGGGGTACATTTGTAGATGTGGGGGAATCCATAGTACTTTTTATGTTATAAGCGTCAACATGTACATTGCGTATGTTCGTGCATATTAGTAAGTGTTTACATACAGTATTTGTATACACCAGCTTTCATCCTTTTGGTCATTGGAATATTATAACATAAGTAGGGGGGTCCGGGTACATACTCCCCCGGGAAAATTTTCAAAGTAATGGATGAATCTAGTGCATTCTAAGCCTATCTGGGAGCCCTGAAATACCTTTTTTTCTTTATTCTGAGAGTTAACCTTAATGGTTTAGTTATGATTATTTAACAGTCAAAAGGTAATATAATGAGCTAGGGCAAAAATTCTCTTGTTTTTGCTTTCTGTGATGCAACAGCTACGTATAAATATATACATGTATATTAAAAATATTCTGCGAGCGAAGCGAGCACGAAAAATGCCCATCTTACAAATACTTTTTCATCTAGAACATAAGAATAAATACCCATATTAATTAGAGATGTCTGTTCAATACCTGTTAAGTGTTTAACAATTTATTCAAAGTTTTTAAAAAAAAACTCTCAGCAAACTGGGGGGCACGGGCCCTCGTGCCCACTGCCTGGATCCGTGTCTGGATTAATTGGCTTGCCACCTGATAGCAATTTCAAGTTAAATACTGGATCAGGAATGTTATGTTTTACTTTTAAGTACTCACTTGATTGTGTGGGTTATTTTAAACATTGCTTTGTTTATCACAATTAATATAAACGGTAGATGTTAACATGAATCTGTTTAATTTTTCAGTTGATCAGATATACCATCTAGCATCACCAGCTTCACCACCAAACTACATGTACAATCCTGTGAAAACATTGAAGACAAACACCATAGGTACCATCAATATGCTCGGTAAGTAGTTTGGTTCTAGCATAGATACTTGCTCCTTGTTTATGTCTCCTAAATGGCAGGACTTTCATTAACCTCCAAAAGTGAAGAGATCAAAGTGAATTTTCACCCTTAATTTTTATGCCATCAGCTTTTGATTAGAGGGTATATTGCATTGCTCATGCCTGTCGCTCGATAGTTGAAATGGCGTCTGTTCCATAACTCAAGGACACTTTGCCTTAGGATCTCTAAACTTAACATGGAGTTTTACTAGCAAAGGTAGATGACCCCAATATATTTTGACGTCAGTAGGTCAATGTCAATAATAACTTTGACCATTCCTGATTATTGGGAAGCCATCGGGGCATACATGTTTTACAAACATCTTGTCAAAAGTTGCTATAATAATAGTTTTCCAGAAGTATTTGTATCATGTTTGGAACACACATATACAATCAACCCTTCTCGAGCCACTTGTTTGACTGTACCTTTCTATGTCATACTTGAATCATTTCAGGTTTGGCTAAAAGAGTTCGAGCTAGAATATTGTTGGCATCAACTTCTGAAGTTTACGGAGGTTAGTATTGGGTTATTTGTTGTATTTTGTTTACCTGACCACTGCATGGTCATAGAGCTTTCAGGATTTATTTTGTTAACAGTCAGTGCTCATGTTAAAACTTACTGGTTGATAATTAATACCAGGAACATACAATGGTTTATAAGTCAACTATTTAATTTAGTGGTCGACTAAAAAATGACCAATGCCATTACTGTTTAGGTGAAAAGACCAAAGTGTAAAACTGAAAAATTGTTAAGGAACAACGTTGGACCCAAATACACGAAGTGACTACTTATTATAATGTACTTAAACCTAACATCTTTTTACAGACCCTGAAGTTCATCCACAGACAGAGGATTATTGGGGCCATGTGAACCCTATTGGACCAAGGTCATGTTATGATGAAGGAAAAAGGGCTGCAGAAAGTCTATGTTATGCCTATAAGAAACAGGTTGGTACATGTAATCAGTTCATCTGGCTAGCTTATCTGATGAAATGATCATTCTATTCTAATATGCTAGACTAAGTATTATTATATTATTATATGTTTAAGAAATAAATTACAAAAACCCATAGTATGTCAGCCGATATATAAAATGGTATGCAGGGATGTCAATTTTCCTGATTTATCCGGAATTTCAGACTTTTCATGTCAGAAAGGGCAATATTTTCAGGCTAAAATGATTGTTCTTTGTCTATATAGGAAAAATTGCTGGTCGTGTTAGAATTTATAGTATTTTAGACATTAAACTTTACAGTGATGTTATATTGAACCCTTTTCAAATACAAATGAATCTCGAAGATAGAAATACTTTCAAATTGGTGGATATTCTTAAAAATAGATAAGTATAATTTTCTGTCTTCCATTTAGAAATGAAATGATCAGCTGTAACTAAATTTTTGAACTTGTGATTGTACTCTTCTACCCAACAGTGTATTATACTGTAAAATCATTTAATTTCGTTGAAACAAAATTTTGTGGTTTTGGTAAAAAACAGTTTCGTTGGCGCTTGAATTCGTGGATTTTGCAATTCAGGTAACAAAACAAGGGTCAAAATCAATGTTCGTTAGGATTAAAGTTTGTGGTTGAAGTGAACCACGAAATCCACGAAGTTTAATCTCCCATGAAAATTTATGGTTTTACAGTATCTAATGTATATGTATACACTTGTATGACAGTAATTGTATTGTTTATATGACACACAATTTATATTCTTAAAGGAACAAGTGCAGATACGAGTAGCCAGAATATTTAACACGTTCGGTCCTAGAATGCACATGAACGACGGCCGTGTTGTGTCAAACTTCATCCTACAAGCCTTACAAGATAAACCTATCACAGTATGTGTCATTTACTCTCTCATCATGGTGCAGGAACAAAAATGAGGGCTAAAATCTGACCCTTAAATTAAATCAAACGAAATTGCTGCTCCTCTTCCACCATTAGATTTTATCTACCTTAAGTTAAAGAAAGTGATTAAATATAGTACATTGAATGTCAATTTATCTCTGATATTTGCAAATTGTCTGAATTATCTCCCTTTATTACATTATCTGTGCTTAAAATAAATACTAAAACATAATGTTCCATAATTGATTCAGGCCAATTGCTATTAATGTTTTTTTTCTGCCTTATTATCCATACTTGACTGTATATTCAAGTCAATTTGATGTAGTAAATTCAAATGAGAAAAGAACCAAATTAAATTGTGATGCAGTATTTCAAAGGTGTCATTCAATGTTTTTTGTAGATATACGGTAAAGGTGATCAGACTCGATCATTTCAATATGTGAGTGATTTAGTGGATGGACTGGTTGCCTTGATGAATGGTGATTATGATTTACCTGTCAATATAGGAAATCCAGATGAATATACCATTAGTGAATTTGCTGTGGAAATATTAAAACGAGTCGGTAAGTAGTCAAGTTATGAATAATTCTGATTTTGAGATAAAAGTTCAAGGTCTACATCTGGCTGCCTGATTGTGACTGGGGAGTCTGCGTGTAATTATAAATTTTTTAAACCAGATTTTTCAATAAAAAAACTGGTCATTAGATTGGCAATAATGGCGGGCTTATTATGAGATATCATGATGAAACTTACTGTGTAGGTAACTGATATGAAAACCTTGCATTGGATTGAAAGTATGGCAGGTTGGGGTCACCGTTTCTAAAGACTATCTGTGCCAAATAATGCTTGGCTACCATGAAAATCTTATATTCATGGAATTTCCATGTCATTTTTAACTTAATTTTTTTATTGTTTAAGAAGGGAATGGAAAAATATTCAATTACTGATGACCATGAGCCCTCTAGAAAACAAACCTCAAGAAAACCCCAAAAATTGCCCAACAACCAAAATCGAACCTAAATAAAAAACATCAGTTCCATTGTCATGATTACTGCTCATGTGTATCTATATTTATTGTGTTTTGTCAGGTGGTAAGAGTGAGATAATACATAAAGAAGCTGTAACTGATGATCCAAGTCGACGTAAACCAGATATATCACTCGCTAAGAAACTTCTCAACTGGCAACCAAAGGTTTGTTTGTAATATTCATGCATGTGCCACTTTCAAGTACCTGATTTACATTTTTCGAAGGAGAATTATTAAATGCGCTATGGGGGTACATTGCTTTGCACTTGTTATGTTCGTTGTCCTGTGTGTCAGGTGGTTGGTCCACTTTACATTTCATCTAGTCTATAACTCAAGAATAATCGACCATAGGATCAACAAATCTTACATGGAGGTAGGTTAGCGACAGCTTATGACAACTATTATCGATTTTGAGGTCAAGAAAACATAACCTTTAACATTACTGATATGTTTTACAAACATATTTTGTGTTCATTGTCAAGAGATTTTGTAAAATCATTTACTATCATGGGCATTAAAGTTTGCGGATGTTGATATAATTACAATTTGATTTGTTTGCTAATTTATGCTTGTTTCCTCATCAGGTGAAAGTTATGGATGGTGTGAATAAAACAATAGATTACTTTCGTGAGGAATTACGACATACCAACATGCTGCCCTAATCCATGGAATCTGCCATCTACGAAACGTGTGACAGATAATAGTGCCTGTGATATACCAGCCTCTGTTTGTCTGTCCGTCTGTGCTTACGAGACATAAATTATGTGGCTACTAAACATGGAAAAATCTCATGAAAACTGTTAAAACAGGCTTGAGTTACATAGCTACTGAAAATTGACAAAACCAAGTGAAAACAGTAGAATCAAAATAATTTTCATTAATTCCGTAATCTTTTAAGTTGCTATTTCTTTGCCTTCAATTACACACAATAGCCATATAAATGTCTTGTTAGAATAAGAAAGTCTGTATGCTTGCCTTTTGTTTTCTTTGATCTTCTTCATAATGTTAACCCAAGAATTGATCTCTGATGCTTTAGATTTTCTGTTGTCTTATTGGCTACTGTGTTCTCAGAACTGCTTTATGGTCAAACCTCTCTGTAAAGACTGTCCACGAGAACAGTGAAAATGAAAGTCTTTTTTGACAGATGGTGGTGACTCATAATATGTTAAATAACATTGGAAATGCTCTGATTCGAGATCAGGAAAAGGCCCCTATATCCCGAAGTGTCTCAAGTAGAAACCTCAACTAAAATCAGAGTCAGAATTAGAGAAAAATCTGAAGTTCCAGCTGTTGAAATTTTCTGGCTCTGATTTTAGCAAAATCAATTTCAGTCTAGCATTTTTACTGGAGATGTTTTTGGAGATCGGAGCCAGATAGTCGTCCTAGTATGCAGGTTGTCTTATAACATGGGATCGACTGTGTAACTGTTATAGATGTACACTGCCTGTTGGTGTTTCGTTTGGCAGTATTTGTGTATTTGACATGTTGCAGTTTTTCAGAAGTATTGTGATTATTGTGATTTTAGCAACAACCTTAATAATAAGACCACCATTCATCCATCAGGACCCCATCATGTGCAAATTGGTTTTATCATCTGTCCGACATCATGCCGTTACATATACTTTAAAATATATATTGATGATATCTTATTTATTGTGTGTTTATTTTATTCACTGTGATTAGTTGTGTGTATATTTTCCTTATTATGAGGGTTGTTCTGAAAAGTTCTCACCTGAAACTTTCTGATACCCCTTGTAGACAGTTAGCATATCGATGGTGCCGAACCAATACCCCGTAACTCAATTTTGGCGCGAAAACTTTTTTCAGCATCCGCGCATCTGCTAGACGTCCCGCGCATTTCTGTCTTGTCGCCATCTAAGTAACGTGATTGGCTCTTTAGATGGCGTCAAGGCAGAGATGCGTGGGATGTCTAGCAGATGCGGATGCTTCAAAAAAGTTTTCGCGCCAAAATTGAGTTACAGGGTTTTGGTTCGGCACCATCGATATGTGTATTTATATTCCATAACTTGTATAGCTTTATGTAATTTTACTATGTTTGTATGTTGCCTATGTTATTACCTGATAATTAAGATCAGTATTGTGGGTGTGGGTATGTACCACCTTTAGTGATAGCTAGATATATAATGTACTGTCAAATCACTTATTTTCATGGGAATTAAATTCTTGATTTTGTGGATTTTGGTGGAATTTAGTTTAAACATATTACTTTTATTAACCAATTCATCTAGTATACAATGTCTTTCATACAAATTTACATATAATACACATGGATGAATGGTCGACACATGAGTTCCAATACTTAGTTACGGCTCTCCCCTTATATTGGTGAGATGTTATTTCATGGGGGCTGTAATTTCAAGGGTTACCAATAATGGCTGAGGAAACACACCATGAACCATTTCTGATTAATTGTACTGATTCACATTCATAGTCCAACTTAACCACAAAATTAATTAAACCTTAATTCCCGTGAAAAATGATTTTACAATGTGATACAATGTATTGCCTTATAGGTAACTAGTAGCCTAGTATATGTATTCACTTATTGGGTGATGTTTCAGTTTGTGTTTATATTGAAAATCAAAATTATTTTGCTGCGCAATTGCTAGAATGCAGTATTCTCGATTTACCAGTTTTGGGGACAAAATTTGAACTCAGGTTTTTCTCCCGCAGAGTACATATTTTAACCTTTTTTTGTGGGGGGTGGTGGAGGGTTGTGTGTATGAATGAAATACATGTACTCCTATTGTTAGGATGGTTACATTGAAAGATATAACATTTGTAGTTTTGATGTATCATGTTATAGAAAAACGAATTGCTGACTTTAATTGTAATTATGAGAATTTAAGTAACATGTTGTTGTGAGAATTTAAAATTGTGAAAATTAATTTCCAACTTTTGTATTCAAATTGATATGAAAATTTTAACTATCTTTTATGCTGTGTATATTTCCATTTTCATGTGTGTTTTAACTTGTTACTCTAGTATGTTCTAAACAAACATAACTATTGTATTGTACCGTAATATTCTATGTATTAATCACACCATTATCAACCAAGATTCATAACCAACACATTGATGCGTCTTTGACTCAGCTTTAGACATTTTCCAAATCACTAATGGACAATTCAGTAACACATTTATTCTTTCATCATATTTTTCTACATTTTTTTGCGTTTCGAAATTTTCTCACTTTTTATACCTGCGTCCATTTCATAATATGCAGCTTGGTGGTATACTTTGTCTAATATAGTAATCTTAGTATAAATGTTTGGTTGTTGCTTGAAATGAATATTTATACCAAGTACTGATGACTCAGCATTATTGATCTTCTTGTACGTATAGTAGGCAAATGTTGACCTGGTAGATTGCTGGATTTGTAACCGGGCAATGTAATGTTTTTCATTATTTAAAGAATAAGATAGACCTTAGAAGAACTTTATGTAAATTCAATAAAGTAATAAAAATATATTTTATAAACAAACTACTGTGTTCAAAAACTAAGTAATACAAAGACAGTGAAAGTGTATGCCATAACTTTGTTTTAGAAGATATTCCAATATTGAACATTACAAACATCTTTCCATTTCGTAAATGTCACCTTGTTAGTTTTAATATATTACACTGGTACCATATGTACAGAGTGGCATAGCGCTGGGTACCAGGTCAATATTCCTGTACTATTAGATAATTTAATGTCTTGTGACATTTAATTACATTCCATTTACTTATTTATACAACATTTTGTGCTTTAATTGGGTCAGCCTTATATCATGCTGTCCTGTAATATTTGTCTCATTGACACTACTGTTGAGTGTGTCACAAATCCATGTTAACTTTTTATTGCACTATCTTTCCCGTCCCTAGATTTGCCACTTATTGCCACCCTCAGAGTAGGTGGAGTATTTAGACAATTTTCCACCTAAATTTCCACCAAAATGCCACCTATATAAAGTCCATGAAAAAAAATGAAAGGGTGGCAAGTAGTGGAAAATTTTCCACCTTATTCCACCTATTTCCACCAAAAGGGTGGAAATTTTATTTTCCACTAGATGCCACCTATTTCCACCAATTGCCACCTAAAGGGTGGACAGTAGGTGGAGTATTTAGACAATTTTCCACCTAATGCCACCCTTAGGTGGAAAAATCATTTTCCACCAGTTGCCACCTATTTCCACCTATTGCCACCAAAAGGGTGGACAGTAGGTGGAGTATTTAGACAATTTTCCACTTAATGCCACCTTTTAGGTGGAAAGTTGGTTTTCCACTAGTTGCCACCTAATGCCACCTAATGGTGGAAAGTAGTGGCATATTACGACATGTTTCCACCTAATAGGTGGCAATAGCTGGCATCAAGAGGAAATTGGTGGAATCTGCAAGAAAGTCCTGGTGTACCTTAAAAGGCATAAAACAATTATATTCATTTAATAAGGTCTGTTTATTTTAATAAATATGTCAAACAAGTTGTATCAAAATTTCAAATGTTAGTTCCTTGAGCTTCTTGACGGCTTCAGCAGGCACCTTAAAACTCCAAATTTCGGTTTTGATTGTGGCTGGCCACTTCTCTACTAGCAAGCAATCTGCAAAATCAATGTTATATTTTATACAAATATGAAATTGTAAAAAAACAAGATGTTTTTTAAACATGGATGCCCCATGGATGTTCAATAGTCAAAATGGGTAAAGGTCACCATTACCACGACCTTAAATGACATCAAAATCAATGGGGACATTTGCTGTTGCTGGAAAACCTGTATGTAAAGTTTGAAGATCCTAGCGTTTGTTGGACATGGAACAGAAAACATACATTCGGTCTAGCGAATGACTAACAGACATACATGCTATATTAAAGTAAATAAATTTAAAGCCATTGTGGTGACAACTCCAAACTGCAGCACAAAAATGTCATTATTTTCTTTAATAATATTTTGTTTCAATTGAAAAACTAGATGCTAGAAGCTCTTACCTTAAACAATCCAACTTTTTTTGTCCACCAATCCTCGTCTTGCATCCACTTCAGCCGCCCCTTTCCTTAAGCCAAACAAGGAGTGGCCTTTCTGTTGCCCCCTTTTTGGGCAGTTTTAATAAATTGCAGCTCTGCCATTACTTCAGCCTAAAAAGTCAATATTCACATATATAAAAGACTTTCCAAAATGTTACACTGCTATAATAAAGTGTTTCTATTAAGCACATGAGGGTCTTAAGATGGCCCTTTTGTGATTGCTGCTTTGATCTACATTTGCAGTGGACTACAATGATTAAACCATCAATGGAAGAGCATCCCCTAAGAATTATTTATCAGTAATTAGGTCAAAATCAATTCACTTATTGTAGGTCCATCACATTAACATTATGCTATCCTGGCCGCTCTGTATAATGATCTATTCATTTGTTCTCACTTTGGAGTTAAAACCATTATTCTAAAATTTATATGATTTGAATTACCTTGGTAAAGCCATTGTACTGTACATCAGCCATTGGTCATTCACACCAGCCAGGTTCAAATTTCTCCATAATAAAAGTGCTGTAACATTTCTCCCATCAAATCATTTGACTCTCCTTGTTACCTGCAATTTATAACATATGTCATATATACGAGGGTCATTCAATATATTCGTGAACAATCGTTTTCATTTTATCATATTCATGTTTAAATAATAATTTCTTATATCATTATAAACATTCATCTTTTACCTTTTGTAGATACAAATTTATCTTTGATTATGTAACCCAGTAGCATGTTACTAGCCGTTGTATTACCATAGTAACGCGCTACCACCCCCGACCGACGTAACGTACCATTTCCATTAGTTCGACTACATATAAATTATGAATTAATTAATTCACATTCCCAAAAGTTTGCCTGCTTATTGCAAGATATTATCATAGCATTTGGTGAAATTATTAAGTTGTTTGGACGTTGAGTTTGAATGTAGAAATATTTGATCCAAACCTGTCACGTTTTCATTTACGTCAAAATACCGATGAATTTACGCAGGGAAATTCATGCAGCTATTAAATCGTGCACTTGTCGTGGAAATACACACCAAACAAACATACATTGCTAATTAGGGCAAACGGAGAACATGCAGTATTCAGTGTCCCGGTCTTTTAGTTGCAAAGTCAAATTTCTGAAGAGCAGCATGGTATTAAAAATGATACAGGGATCGGACCAAATTTGCAAAAGTAGGGACGTTTGAGGAAACGCTAGTCAAATTTGAGACGCGTTTCAATTTAACACACAACCATTAAGTCTAGCTTAACCCTTAACTTTGAATACATAAAATGTTGCAGTAGATCTATTTAATAATGTACAAGTTAAATATTTATGTTTAATTCAATATGAATGACATAATTCAATTTCGGGTTTACCATTTGAGAAATAGCAAAACGTCAATAACGTCGCTGACGTCAGACTATATTTGCGTTGTGTGGTGGTTGCGGTAAGGTGATAGTTTTGTTTTAGCCATATTGTCTTTAAAAATGCGTCGTTTCTTGCAAAATTTCCAGCACTTGTGTCATAAAGACTGTAGTGTATTGTGGTATACTTAGTAATTCTCTGTGGCAATTTATATTAAAATGACGAGTCCAGTCCACGAATTTATTGAATGACCCTCGTATATATATATTTTATTTTTTTTAAACCACGGAAGTAAATTTAAGTTAATTATAAATTAGGATTTTAATTTCGAACAGTTACAAAGAAATACTAATAACTTAGATGCTCATTGCAGTAAATTTACATCCCAACATAATGAACATATTATTGTCGTGAACCAGCAATACCTAATGAGCCAGACATTATACTGAGAAAAGTATCAGCTTGATAAATAAACTTTAAACTTCATCCATTAACAGTCATTATAAGTCTGCATTTTGGCCAATAATTATGACATTTAATGATAACTAACAAGTCCATGATGATACTGGTTCTTTACAGGACCCAAAGGGGCTGACATTTAGGGTTTATAATCTTTTTTTTCAAATCAAATCTTTGAATTCTATTATGCAACAATTTGGTTATCTCACAATTTTAGTTTTATGACATGTTTTCATTATTAATATTATACATCTTAGCTCATTGAAACAGCTAGTTCAAAATGTTGATAAATTACATTACAAGTAATATAATCAGGAGGGGGCTAAAAGCAAATAAACTTACTTACCATACACTGAAGTTAGTTCCATTGTTTACACTCTTCTTAACAAAAATGTTTGTTTAATCCTCCAAGTTTCTCAAATTATGTCATTTGTAATTAACAACACTGAAACTCCTGTCATTAGTTAAAAGTGCAATCATTTTAAACAACTAAATTTATAAGCAAACACTGAAAAACAATCAATGAGACGAGTTAAAACCCTGATCTCCTTGAAAATATTTGAATATGTAGGTCAAGCATTGACTGTATCGTTCTGATTGGAAGAGTCCATTTTGAAATAAGTCTTATAACTGGGTGTTTTCAAATTGTGAAAGATAAAACTTATTACCTCCATATTAATATATCACATACATATTCTAAGAAAGTGGGATTTGTTATTATATTTATCATTTATAAAAAGATGTATGTACTTATCATTGTTATCATGTAGGGCTAAATGTGTGGGTAATTATTTACACTCGGTCATACTCCCCCTTGTAGAATTAGACCCTACCTTTGTGTAATTCACACTCTTTATCAGCTACTCTGAATCACTATCAGGTCAGTTAATTCAGAGAAAGGCAAGTCTGTTTGTTTACATGCTGCTCTTCTGATAAATGCTTGGATGTGTATTTCAATACAAATTTTCTTTGAGTTTTCACAGAGAGGTAGGTCTACAGCTTTTCATTGTTAATCAGATAGCGCTGTAATAAATGGGGTTAATCATAGCCATCCAAATTCTTGTAAATCCTTTTTTATCATGGGAAAGATGAGAGCAAATTAATTCATGCTAGCACATTGTAGAAAAACAACATATTTCAATCCATGTCTGTAATTTGATTACTAATTTTTATTTGCATTCAATAGATGAAATTAAACATTAAGTAAATTATTTAACTTAATAAATAACTTATAAGTAATCCAAATAACTAAATTATTAAATTTAGATAAGAACCAGCAAAATTCAGAACTGGACTAACCTGAAGTTCAAACAATGACTTATTTATTATAAAAGAAGATTTGAATGCTGGGTATACAGTTTAACCTCTCCTGAGGGCAACATTTACTTCTCTAATGCAACATAATGATTTTGTTAAAAAAGTAATCATTTACTATACATTGTACCTCTCCAGAGCACCAACCTCTGTACAACAATCAAATTTTGTGTTTATGGCCCCTTATTTACTAAGCTAGTTATTATGGACATTTATTTAGGCTTCTTTTAGGGCATAAGCGTTTACCTTTAGGTAGTCTTGTTTTGTAAAGAAACCAAAGTTATACTGTATAATACAGTATCATCATATTAACTTTTACTGATATAAGTCAATCCACATAAAGTTACAGCAGTAAGTTTGCTAAAAATTGTCTAAGTTTTTTTGTCATTCATTTGCCACCCATTTTCCATCATGAAAATAAACTGAGTCCCCATCCTTGACTGCCTAAAATTGGCAGAGTTTTTTTCCACCTATTTGCCACTCAGAAAATAGTCTAAGTTCCCCTTTCCACCATTTTTCCACCAAAAGCTACACATTTTCCACCATAAAAATTAACTGAGTTCATGTTTCCACCAGATTCCACTTATTTTCCACCATAAAGAAAATCTATGTTTAAATTTACACCTATTGCCACCTAAATGCCAGTCAAATAGGTGGCATTAAGTGGCATATTTTCCACTCTAGTGGAAAAAATTACAAAAAGGGTGGAATTTCTTCATTTTCCAGCTAATGCCACTTATTTCCACCTAATGCCACCATTTTTTGGTGGAAATAAGTGGCAATAGGTGGCATTAAGTGGCAAATCTAGGGACGGGTTTCATGTATAGCTTGGAGAATTTGATACAATCCTGACCTTTGTGAACATTGTTCATGAAAATATTACAAGGCTTTTGCATTGAAATTATCAATATTTGCGGGTGTATTGTGAAATATCAATCCTTTAGATTTGTGTTGGTTTTACACCCTGGGCATGTTTGTGATGCTTCCTTCTTATAAAAATATACATCCGGGATTATAAATATAAACAAGATATCAACTGTTAAATTATGCTGATTGAAAGTTCAGGATCCTGTCAAATTCTCTGAACTGCACCATTTGTATTATTCATACTGCTGTTACAAACCAAAGGAGAATCTTTATTGAATTTCATTGTTTTCTTATTCAGCTCATTGGTCTTCGTTTGTTCAACATTTGTTTGTTTATGCTCTAGAGGTGTAAATTAGAACTAATTTGTTATGAATATGAAGTCAAATGGCCTGTATTGAAATCCATCTCGCACGAAGTATACATGTACTGATATAGATCCCTTTTTTTATCCCCCGCCAAGACGAAGGAGATATGGTAGTGGTAGGCGCCATTCCGTCCATCATCTGTCCATCAACCTTCTGTTTGCAACTCCTCCTACATTTCTTAAGGGATTTTGACAAAACTTTCACAGATATGACCTACAGCGCATATTGTCTCAGGATTTTGTGATTCAGCAATTTTTGACTGAGACTTAGCTCAATGAGTTATGGCCCTTTATGAATATCTTCTTCGGGGGGAATATTGCTCCTCCTTCTTCATATAAACCGCTTTATATTCTTGTGACTCTCCAACTTCCATTTGAACTAGCCCTATGATAGTTGTATGCATTTTGTTTTATTTGTATATGTTTGTTTTGTTAGCTCACCTGTCACATAGTGACAAGATGAGCTTTTGTGATCACTCTTCGTCCGTCGTCCGTCTGTCCGTCGTCGTCCGTCAACAATTGGCTTGTGTACACTCTAGAGGCAACAGTTTTGATCCAATCTTCATGAAACTTGATCAGAATGTTGTTCTCCATAAAGTCTAGGCCAAGTTCGAAACTGGGTCATGTGGGGTCAAAAACTAGGTCAAATCTTTGAAAAATCTTGTGTACACTCTAAATGTCTCCAATTTGTTCCAATCTTCATGAAATTTGGTCAGAATGTTGTTCTCCATGAAATCTAGGACAAGTTCGAAACTGGGTCATGTGGGGTCCCAAACTTGGTCACTAGGTCAAATCTTATAAAAACCTTGTGTACACCCTAGAGGTCACCAATTTGATTCAATTTTTATGAAACTTGGTCAGAATGTTGTTCTCTATGAAATCTAGGCCAAGTTCAAAACTGGGTCATGCCGGGTCAAGAACAAGGTCACTAGGTAAAATCTTAGAAAAACCTAGTGTTCACACAAGAGGTAGTGGTTTTGATCCAATCTTCATGAAACTTGGACAGAATGTTGTTCTCTATGGAATCTAGGCCAAGTTCAAAACTGGGTCATGTGAGGTCAAAAACTAGGTCACTAGGTCAAATCTTAGAAAAACCTTGTGTGCACTCCAGAGGTCGTGGTTTTGATCCAATCATCATGATACTTGATCAGAATGTTGTTCTATATGAAATCTAGGCCAAGTTTGAAACTGGGTCATGTTGGGTCAAAAACTAGGTCACTAGGTCAAATCTTCAAGAAAACAGTGTTCACACCAGAGGTCACAATTTTGATCGTATCTTCACGAAACTTGGTCAGAATGTTGTTCTCTATGGAATCTAGACCAAGTTTGAAACTGGGTCATGTTGGGTCAAAAACTAGGGTTATTAGATCAAATCTTAGGAAAACCTTGTGTTCATTCCAGATGTCAGTGTTTTTGATCCAATCTTCATGAAATTTGGTCAGAATGTTGTTCTTTATGAAATCTTGGCCAAGTTTGAAACTGGGTCATATGGGGTCAAAAACTAGGTCAAATCTTAGAAAAATATTGTGTTCACTCCATTGGTCACCGTTTTGATGCAATCTTCATGAAATTTATATGGTCAGAATGTAGGTTGTACTGATACCTAGACCAATGTGCAACAGGTGAGCGACCTAGGGCCTTTCAGGCCCTCTTGTTTGTTTTGTTTGTCAATGTTGTGTTCATTTCAACCATGTGTCATGTTGTGTACAAGCAATGTTTATTATGCCATATAGCTTTAATTTTGTAAATTTTAAATCAAATGTACTTTATGTATGAAATTAGTTAGTTCTATTTATTTAATTTGTATATTTTTGTATTCAATTTAGTTAGTTTATGCTCATAACCGGATGCGGTTTTCCTAAAATTGTGTGTTATGGTGACATTGATGTTTAAATACATGTATGTTTGAGCTGCACTTCATATGAAAATCCAGATTATATTGTATGTGCCCATACTAATTCATATAGTGCTATTTGCATCCAATGCACAGATTGCTTTTGTTTTGTGGTTGTTTTACGCAATATCATTATCCACTATATTGATGGCTTGCAAACTTTTAGACTCATACTTTTTTGAAATCTGAATCACAAGTCAGATGTTATTATGAACCTATATTCATGAAAACAAGAAGCAACCTCTAGTCGAAAATCCATAAAAGCTTGAGAGTAGATTTCAGAGTTTTTATTTTGTTCTCAACATAGCAATTTTTGCACTGATGACTTAAATTTAATTGTTAACTTATTATAAAAGATGCATCACTATTTATGTCCCCATCTTTGATGAGGTGTATATCGCTTTGCACTCATCGGTCGATGTTTGTCAGGCAGTCTGCATGCAGACCAACTTATTTCTATTCATTACCAGTAACTCAAAAGTAATATCCCCTATTGATTTTGAAGTCAGTAGGTTAAGGTCCCTGTGATATTTACTATTGCAACTTTTGGGCTGCCATGTGGGCATACATGCTTTACAATCATTTCTTGTTTTGTGTGAATCTGTGTCATTATTGTAGGTTAGTGATAAGTGAAATAATTTTTACTTCAAGAATGTCATCAAGGGTTTCTACCTTTTATCATTTTTGCAGTGTATTGAAAGCTCAATAAAAATGTTTCACAACTGAAATAAGTCTTGTTTTTCCTCACCAAGTTCTGTTGTGACCTGAGTAAATTAGCATGCATGTCTTAAATTGTTACGTCCCCGTTCTTTGATGAGGGGTAATGATAATTGCTTTGCTCATGTCTGTCCACCAGAGTGGTTTCTGTTCAATAACTCAAAAACGCTTTGCCCTAGAATCTTCAGACTTTACAGCAACAGTAAATGACCCCTATTGATTTTAGGTTGGTCTGCCAAGTTCACTGTGGCCTTTACCATTTTCGAAAATTAGGCTGCTAAGGAGGCGTTCATGTTTTACGCACATCTCTTCAAGTCTTGTTTACTTTTGTCATGGTCTGAGCCTATTTACCAAATTATACCAATAGGGGAGAAACTTGTGTGTAAGCAGCTACCTTTAAGCTAAGGGTCTCCGGTTCGAGCCATGGTCTGGTTGCACATTTTCCTTCCCCTGTTGTAATAAATGTTTTATGCCATTGTGCACTGTAGTCAATAATGAATCAACATGAACAACATAAGACTCAGCTATGGTCCGATCAGTGGTTAGAAGCTAAATTTGTAACCAGGAGATTTTGATTGCTGTCTGTTGCAGGACTGGTGCCCTTGCTTGAAAACTTAACAAGTTGATTTTCCTCCACATGTGGAGAAATTGCTGGTGCCTTGTGGAAGGGTTAGCTTGTACTGATCATGACACGGACAAAGAAAACTAATGTGGTAAATATAACCCTGTATACTGTAAAATCATTCAGTTTCAATGGGACATAATTTCTATCATTTAAAATTTTTAGTAAGAAAGACTATTTCTATGGGATGTTAATTGATGAATTTTGCATTTCAGGTAATAAATACAAGGGTCAAATTCTTGTTTGATGGGATTTGATTTCGTTGTTGAAGGTGAACCACGATATTTATGAAATTTTATATAACCCCCCAACGAAAATTAATGATGTTACAGGTTAACAAATTCTAAAATATTCAGAAACAGCGTTATGCCTGAAAGGCTGAATAAACAAAAATATCAACACAAATAAAAGAGTCAATGCCATAAATGGTTCTATAGGCTGTTTAATGAATATATTTCATAGAATGTGTCTGACAAAACAGCAAACAGAGTCTCCCTGACAATATCAATGAACTGTTAGTAAAACTTAAATATCACTTAATTAAACATGTAGAGTAACAATCTTCAAGACAACATTTCAAAATTATTACATGTACCTAAACTTTAAACAAGCCAAAACCAAAGCTTATAACAGACAAATAAACACATGTTTGTTAGGCTTACATGTTTCTGGAATCAGTTTTCCATAGCAACTTACTCTTTAAAATGGTCGCAATTTTTATCACAATGAATGTCGGACATGTTTGTTAGGCTGACACATTTATCAGGAAAGCAGCTCTTCATAGCAACAGCCTCAATAAAATCGTCACAATTTGTAATTCAATTTATAGGCACTACCCCTAGATAATGGTCACAATCTGTATGACAAAAAATGTGATTTCTATGGGAGATATTGCACTGTGTTGGTATTTAGTTAATGAATCATTCAGTCAGAGTCTGGTCCAGCATCTATAAACGTAGATAGCATATTCTCCACTTCTAGGTCAGTTTTCTGAAATACAAATATCAGAAGAAAAAATAAGCATCATTTACCAATCAACAGTCCTTAAGCCTTATTCACTGAAGAGTTCAAAAAGGGCTAATCTAACGAAAATAATTTTTTAAAAGAATTTAAAGTCTATTGTTCGTTGTAATAATGTAAACCCTTGCTTCCTTCATTTAGACTTGCAAAATTTCGTTTGTTAATAACCTTTTCACAAACACACTCTGAAATCATTACATGCATGGTGTTAGTATAAAAATGTGTAACACTGACTGAACAAAAAGTCCTACCTCTTCTCCTGTTTTATGTTCTAGGTCCTTATCCATGTCAATAACTTGTTTTATTCCACCATCTTCATCATCACTAGATACAACAACTTTATCTGCTTCATTGCCAATCTTTGTCAGGTCATGTACCATCTTCAATGCTTTATCGCCACCATTTTTGTGATTATTATTATCAGCTACCTCTCCATCAACTCTGGCAATTTTAACATTTTTATCAACATTATCATCATTTCCATCATCATCATCTTCAGAATCTTCATCATCATCAACATTTTCTTCAACATTGCCAGCAATCTTCTTGTTAGAGTCCTCATCTACTTCACTGATCTCTTCATCACTAATTCCATCTTCAGAATGATCATCCGACACCTGCTCAGCACTATCATCGTCTTCTATAACTTCTACACCTTCCACTGCTGTTGCTTGCTTTTTACTTTTATTTCCACCATCACCTTTATTATCAACACTTATATCAAAGTCTTCAGGTCTTTTTCTTTTCAGCGTCTTGTTATTTTTCTGCCCTTTCCAACCATTTTCATTAACTGTAGATCTGTTTAGTGAAGTGTTAGTCAAATCCACGGACATATCCTCTCTATCTAGTCTATAAGATCCCTCTAAACTACTCTCAGTATTTATAGAAGATTCCAGATTTGAATTTTCCGAAATATTGCCTATATGAACTAATTGTTGACAGATAATAGGTCCATTTAGACAAGGTACTCTAGGGTGTATTAATGCTTCACATACTCTCTTGGCTTCCATACATACAGATGACACCTAGAACAACAGTAAACAAAACAAATGATAGTAAAAAATGCAAGGTCTCAACAAAATAGTCAGTAAATCATTTTATGTGCTATGATATCGACTTTTTCTCAATCAACTTTACTATAAATTTTTGCTGTAAGGGTATGCCTCAGAGAGTTCAGTATATATTGAAATGTTGAGACTTGATTCGTTCTTTTTCCATTCAATGCATAACTAGCCTAAAATAGGGGTCTTTTTATGTTCAGCCTAACAAAGATGGTCTTGTACAATGGATGGAAAAACAATAAATACTGGCTCAGAAAGGATAGTTGTCATAGTGTCTGCTTTGGGAGCAAAAAGTATGTTTGATCCCAAGCTGCAACATATCGTGATCAGTGCAAAAGGTTAGTTACACTGTCCACAAAAACTAACTAGAATGGTTTTTGATACAAAAACGTTAAGTCTCCCATAGGGCTGTAACGGTATACCGCGGTATACGAAATACCGCAGACTTCAGTCCCACACGGTTCACGATACACGACTCCTAAATTTCGGTACGGTTCGGTATAAGCTTTTTTATGAGCGAAATCATATTCAGACAACGAAAATACCTGACAGCCTTCTGATTATGTATAATAAACATGTATCACTCGTTTTAATTGTATTGAGATATGCTTCATATTGTCTAAATGCACTTAAAATACTTGATAGGTGCATAATATTTGCTGTTATAGAAACAACAAATTCATTATTACTTTAAAATTGAAATATTTAAGCAGCTGTTAGAGAATAATGTTTCATACCGAAATATACCGAACTGTTAGAAAAATTCACGGTACGTATCATATCGTGAGGTGAGGGTACCATTACACCCCTAGTCTCCCACAAGGGACTGTAACTCTAGCAATATTCATCCGAGCTAAAATTCTTAACAATCATCTCTAGGCTTGGTACCAACTGCTCATGTGAAGTTTATCAGACAATTGGTAAAAAGGGACAACAAGCGTGGACAAAATTCGTAACATCCAGCACAAAAATCAGAATATCTCCTCCCACTATATGAAGGTAACATAAACGTTAGTGGAACATGGATCTGTATAAATTAACTTACTTCAGTATCATGGTCTAATGTTCCAGTAGAGAATATCCCGACTGCACATTGTATAGGGGGCGGGGCTGTAGAGTGTGAGGCTAGAATAAGGGACTGGAGGACCTTGTACAACCCCTTGCGACATCCAGGACTGGAGTAGGGTATAGGTCGATCTAAAGCTTGTTGAATGGTTAACAATGTCTGGATTACAAATGCTTGTACTTCCTGAAAGTAGAAATTAAGTCAAAAACATTGCTTATGGAAAGGTATGTTAATACTGCTTTGTGCAAATAAACTGGTTATCCAGGTGAACATGAAATCAGTGTGCAATACCCTTACACTTTTTAGAATAGACTCCTTGGTTCTTTAACATGCTTCATTACACAGGTTTACTAACCAATTCAGCTTTTTAGTTCATGAATTTTCTAATTTTTAGTCTTGCACACTTCAACTGTATTATCAAGCACAGAGAGATACTGAGGACTTTGCTTGCTACGGCATGGCATGCTACTAAAACATTCTTCAACAGTAAAATTTCAGTTCATTAGCAAGCCAAGAGTGTACCATTGTACAGCAAAACATTGATGAGTTACACAAATAAAAGTGCTAGGTACCAAGATGGAAAGAAAGGATATGCTACAGCCAATGCTCACAGTGTCATGGCAGATCTGTAATGCAGTGCTATTGAGTGCTTTTTTAGCATGATCAATGGGCCGTCAGTATCATATTAACAAAGAACTATTCAAATTATAAAGTGTAACAACGACAAACCTGTAATTTCTTGGCCGACATTTCACTGGCAGACGTCATAATAATCCAATACAATGCTGCAATAGGAAAGTTACTCACATAAAACTAAAATTTCACTGTAAAACGTCAGTAATATACAACATGTATTATCAACATCATCTCTTCCAATTGCTGATGATATAAATGGACTTGAGGGTTTAAGGAATGGGCCCAGGTTTTCCTATTTATCCAGTAAAGCACCAGGGTATCATTATTTCTCATCTTGGGTATGAAGCAGTCATGGAGCCAACCACAAACTTTCTACTTTCAGCACTTGCTGTTCACTTTCTACCACAATCAAGGTGGTTGAAATCTATGATTTAATTTAATAGTGTTTAAAAAAATGCAACAATTTTTTTTTCAATATTGTTTTAGACTCGCTGGTGAACATTATTTCAGTCATATAAAGACTACCCAGTCTCATTATCCTGATACCAGGACGAACCAGCAATACCTGGAACTAACTATACCTTCAAAATAGGGAAATATATCGGTACCATTTTTACAACATTTATAATTTCATGCTGTAGCCTGGAAACAAACAAGTGACCTCATGCACATGAAGCAAACTAGACACAAATATCTATAGTCTGAGATACAAAGGTGGTTAAATCTTTAAATCATTTGAAAGTTCACCAAAAATTCAAAATCAGGGATCAAACCCCAGACCTGTAGCACTAAGAGGATGCTGTACCAATAGGCTAACGAGGCAGCCATCAGAGAACACTAACACCTACCATCTAATGCAGAGAGTACAAGTTCACAGTTAGCATGAGGATGTAGCTTTCTCTGTGAACTGATACCATGACTTAATTCCTGATATCCTTTCCGTTTCTTCCCCTTCTTAGATGAAGAGCTCTCCATAGAACTTCCTAGTTTACTACCAGAGGCAAGCTACAAGACATATAGAACACATGTACGATAGGTTAATATACAAGAGGGTCCAAAGGGCCCTGGGTCGCTCACCTGTTTGGCCTAGTGACCTAGATTTTGGCCCAAATGACACAGTATCTAACTTGACCTAGATTATATAGAGATAAACATTGTGACCAAGTTTCATAAAGATAGAGTCAAAATTGTGACCTCTAGTGTGTTCACAAGATTTTTCAATGATTTGGCCTCGTGACCTAGTTTTTGACCCCAGATGACCCAATATCGAACTTGACCTAAATTTTATAATGATGATCATTGTGATCAAGTTTCATAAAGATAAGTTTAAAATTGTGACCTCTAGTGTGTTCACAAGCTTTTTCAATGATTTGTCCTCGTGACCTAGTTTTTGACTCTGGATGACCCAATATCGAACTTGACCA
The DNA here is from genome assembly GCA_963678985.1 of Spisula subtruncata. Taxonomy (NCBI): domain Eukaryota; kingdom Metazoa; phylum Mollusca; class Bivalvia; order Venerida; family Mactridae; genus Spisula; species Spisula subtruncata. The sequence goes on from OY787671.1 coordinate 8,634,113, forward strand.
AAATTTTATAGTGATGATCAGTGTGATCAAGTTTCATAAAGATTAGGCTCAAATTGTGACCTCTAGTGTGTTCACAAGCTTTTTCAATGATTTGGCCTTCAAAGGCTTGTGACCTAGCTTTTGACCCCGGATGACCCAATATCGAACTTGACGTAGATTTTATAGAAATGATCATTGTGATCAAGTTTCATAAAGATTAGTCTCAAATTGTGACCTCTAGTGTGTTCACAAGCTTTTTCAATGATTTGGCCTTGTGACCTAGTTTTTGACCCCAGATGACCCAATATCGAACTTGACCTAGATTTTATAGAGATGATCATTGTGATCAATTTTCATAAAGATTAGTCACAAATTGTGACCTCTAATGTGGTCACAAGGTTTTCCTTTGATTTGACCTAGTGACCTAGTTTTAGTCCCCAGATGACCCAATATCGAACTTGACCTAGATTTTACAGAGATGATCATTGTGATCAAGTTTCATAAAGATTAGGCTCAAATTGTGACCTCTAATGTGTTCACAAGGTTTTCCTTTGATTTGACCTAGTGACCTAGTTTTTGACCCCAGATGACCCAATATCGAACTTGACCTAGATTTTATGGAGATGATCATTGTGATCAAGTTTCATAATGATCAGGCTAAATTTGTGACCTCTAGTGTGTTCACAAACAATTGTGAACAGACAGACGGACGACGGACGAAGAGCGATCACAAAAGCTCACCTTGTCACTTTGTGACAGGTGAGCTAAAAATTGAAATTACACCAGTTGTCAATCGATTCCCTTTAAATAAATTTTAATGGTAAATTATAATCACATGGTCCAATGGATTAACTTAAAAAACCTTCGACAAGCAACCTTCGACAAACAACCAGGAGGAGCAATCGCTGCTCTGCAGGCGTAATGTCAATTATAAGGACCCAGAAAGTGTGTTTTGGGATGGAGGATTAAATCAGTACAACATTCTATCACATGACCCAGTGCTTTTATGTGGGTTAATGTGATATTATAATTAGAGCTATCATTGATAGAAATGATATCAATTTATAAACCATACTTACAACTTTTTAATAATTGACATTACTTTATCTAAAATTTTTGAATCTCATGACATGCCCATACCTGTAGAGACTCTGTATATGGAGAGCAATCATGTAGAATCTGTTTGATCAAGTTATTTTCTTCTATAACGATTCCACAGCACCCATCCATCACCTTCAGCCATGTAATCATAAAACTGTACACAGCACTACGTAAATATCTACAACATAGCAAATACATACAGTACATTCATGCTTATAATACAAAACATTGGTGAAGCATTCATTACTTTATGAGAATATCGGAACAATGAAACTTAATAAAAAGTAGGTGTAAATAAGTACTAGTAAGTGGTAATAAAACAATCACAATTTCTAATTAAATTATACATTTTAATGTCCAATAGTGCGAAACCTTGTATATTACAGTATTATAAGGAAAAGAATGTTTAATAGCATTTTCCAATGGTGTAGAAGTACGCACAATTTCCAGGATCTGCTGCATGATGTCAGGATTCCTGTCGTAGGAAAGTCATGTTTCAAAAATTTGATGCAAAGCTCACAATACGACTAAACAAAGACAGTAAAGTTTAGAAGAAATCAGACACAACTTACCCATATTGTTTATTAAAGCCGAGGTTATCAGACTGTGTCCACAGTAGTTCCTGTGATAATACACTGACTATAATACTGGAGTGTGGTACCAAATTCTTCTTACATCTGAAAATCATGTATCAATACTATACACAGATGGTCAACAGTATATAAGATACTAGAGCTATCACAGGAGTGATGAATCATACCCCCGCAGTACCGCCTTGACACAGGAATATTATTTAAAATTATAGTCTAAACAACACATTTGATGGAAATCTGCTGCTATACAGATTGAAAAACACCATGATTGAAATTTCATGACTTTGTACCAAGCAATTTTAAAATCCAGTAAGAAATGACAAAGTTACAGAGCGGACACGATTTGCATGACTATATAACCTTTGACCTGTAAGTGTGACCTTGACCTTTGAGATAGTGACCTAGGTCTTGCGCATGACACACCATCTTGATGTGGTTAACATTTGTACCAAGCAATTTTAAAATCCAGTAAGAAATGACAAAGTTAAAGAGCGGACACGATTTGCATGACTATATAACCTTTGACCTGTAAGTGTGACCTTGACCTTTGAGATAGGGACCTAGGTCTTACGCATGACACACCGTCTTGATGTGGTAAACATTTGTACCAAGCAATTTTAAAATCCAGTAAGAAATGACAAAGTTACAGAGCGGACACGATTTGCATCACTATATAACCTATGACCTGTAAGTGTGACCTTTGAGATAGGGACCTAGGTCTTGCGCATGACACACTGTCTTCATGTGGTGAACATTTGTACCAAGCAATTTTAAAATCCAGTAAGAAATGACAAAGTTACATAGCGGACACGATTTGCATGACTATATAACCTTTGACCAGTAAGTGTGACCTTGACCTTTGAGATAGGGACCTGGGTCTTGCGCATGACACACCGTCTTAATGTGGTGAACATTTGTACCAAGCAATTTTAAAATCCAGTAAGAAATGACAAAGTTACAGAGCGGACACGATTTGCATGACTATATAACCTTTGACCTGTAAGTGTGACCTTGACCTTTGAGGTAGGGACCTGGGTCTTGCGCATGACACACCATCTTGATGTGGTGAACATTTGTACCACGCAATTTTAAAATCCAGTAAGAAATGACAAAGTTACAGAGCGGACACGATTTGCATGACTATATAACCTTTGACCTGTAAGTGTGACCTTGACCTTTGAGGTAGGGACCTGGGTCTTGCGCATAACACACCGTCTTGATGTGGTGAACATTTGTACCAAGCAATTTTAAAATCCAGTAAGAAATGACAAAGTTACAGAGCGGACACAATTTGCATGACTATATAACCTTTGACCTCTAAGTGTGACCTTGACCTTTGAGATAAGGACCTGGGTCTTGCGCATGACACACCGTCTTGATGTGGTGAACATTTGTACCAAGTTATTTTAAAATCCAGTATAAATTGACAAAGTAACAGAGCGGACACGATGCTAACGTAACGACAGACCAACAGACCGACAGACCAACATGGTGACTCCAGTATACCCGCTTCAAACTTTGTTTGCGGGGGTATAATAATGTTGATGATCCTGCAACAACCTTTATTTCACAGAAATAACATGATCTTACATGTGACAACAAATGACAGAACAGTGTTCCCCAACATGTGATAACTAATGTGTGACATCATCAGCATTTCGGCATGAAAACGTAACATTCTCAGCTCAGATTTGTTTTTTATGATCTATTAAAAAGGGAAAAAAGTTGAGACGCTCGGATTTCATGAGTCCATCAAGCAATTCAAAACAAACAATATGTAGAAGTCAGCCTGACCATAAATTAAATTCATGTGTTATCTAATAATAAATGGTGACAATATTTTGATTGAAGAGCAGTGCATTTGTGTTGTAGCGATTGTGTCCAATGACGAATCTAAAAATATTTTAGTAGTTTATTTACTCATAATAATACATGGTTTAATATTATTACAAACCCAACTTACAATACAATGATATGATCTAGTATACACAATGCTGCTGTATGTATATCTGGTATGTATGATGCCAGCAAGGTTCTCTCTGTAGTAGGTCGACACATCTGTAACAAAATATATCACAAATATCAACATGCATTCACAACTATCAAATATTTCTTGGTTTAGTTTGCATTAAGTAATTTGGAAAAGTTTTTAAATGTTTATAAATGCCAATTTCAAAAACTACTAAATTAAATATTAGGTAAATATTTTCATGGGTCAATTATGGCAAATAATAAATTTCAGACATTTATCGTGCCAATATATTAGCAATGATTTACTGCTTTGAAGCCTTCTTTGTAGACTAAAATTGATGCTAGAGGATATGTAAGCAAATTTTGTAAATCCCCGAAATTTATCAACATGTCCGTCTACGTCTCTGATAAAGATAAAAAAAATCAGCGGTCCCTAAAATCCTCAACTGGCTAAATTATTTATGTTCAGGCAAAAATTAAGGAAGACGGCAACACAATTATAGTACTGCAATTTTGTTTCCTGGGAGGAGGTCCAAGGTATTAAAATTTTATGATTCAATGAAATAATTTGAATAACGGTGGTAGCCTCAAAAAAGAGTTCCACCAAAGAGAGTTCCACCAGTCAATGTCGCCAAGATAAGTACATGGACAAATTATTAGACTAAGTTTTGAATAAAGTGAATACTGACCACAATATTTGTGTTGATGGATAAACATCTACATACAAGTTGTACTAACACATCTACTGGTACCTTCACTGTACTGTACATATCTACACTGTAATATAAATACGTTAAACATCTACATACAAGTTGTATTAACACATCTACTGGTACCTTCACTGTACTGTACATATCTACACTGTAATATAAATACGTTAAACATCTACATACAAGTTGTATTAACACATCTACTGGTACCTTCACTGTACTGTACATATCCACACTGTAATTTAAATACGTTACAACCGACCATTTAATATCATTAAAATATGCTTTGTTTTGAGTTACTCTATCCAAAAAAATCTTTGTTGGGAAAGTACATACACAAGCAATAGAATAAATCGAAACTTTGTTCGACAAACGCTTATGTCCCATGTGCCTTCACCACAATATGTGGATCAGGGGTCATACTTCAAATCAAATGTTACATGACATCGACAATATAAGATGTTTAAAGGTGCTGCCCCAGGCTTCGCGAAATTTGCCAAAAACGTGCTGGTCCACGGACCAACAGACTTTATAAATCTGTCGGTCCCAAAAAAAAACTGCCAGTCATAAGGTGTTTTGGAGCGAAATACCCCGGGACGAAAGCGCTGTTTTCTAAATTTGCTATGCTAGCTAAAATATGAATGCCAAGTTATAGGAACGTTCATGTACAACATTTATAACGATATAATTACCACAAGCATTACTAATCTCGAACTTTAAATCTTGATCGTAACTACAAAATAATAATATGACCAACCGACAAAACCGCGGGGAATCGCAGATAAATCATTCTTGATGCATGCAGTGAATGTTTTTATCCATTCATCGCAATTCATAACTGAATTAAAACCCTTAAGGTTTTGATGCCCGCTCTGGTTTAGTATTAAAACAAGTATTTTGTTTTTTTATTGTTTATTGATCAAACTAAGCAATGAACCATGACCGATAAGTTTCCTTTTTTTTTATTATTTAATGGTCTTATTTATCCTCGCCACCTGATAATCCATTTGGGCGAGGCCCCCAGAAGAGTTTTAGTACTTTTTAGTTTTTGGGGGATAGTGCATGATACAGTAAATGCCCCAATTCCAGAGGCATCCCTGGTTCTTTTACATGCCAGTGTATAGTACCATACATGGGACCTTGGTTCAAAGTCTCATCCGAAAGACTATTAGTCATTTTAGTTGGCCACCCTGGGATTCGAACCCACAACCCCGAGATCAGTAGTGACTACTAGTCTCATGCTCTACTGACAGAGCTAAGCGGGCTGGCTTGATTGGCAATTGCTCGGAACATTGACCGGTGCCGATATTTTCTTACACGGATAATTTATCCTCTTAATATTTTGACGAATCTGTGTCAATTTTCTGGATTTTTCGTCGGTCCAGTAGACCGATAGGCAGGCAACTTGCATTGGTCCGAGCCCGCAATCATCTGTTAGGACCGACGGACTGATGGATTTCTGGAAGACTGCTACCCTACAGATGGAGCAGTTTTGCATGATATAATTTAGCTACCTAACCAAGTATGCATATAGTCAAAAGTTACTAACTGTTGCAAATTAGCATAATATGTACACCTTGCAATTCAAAGGCGTAACTCTTATTTAGATAACCAGTAATTTTTGTAATCATTAATTGGTATATAAACATGTATTGTTATATTCTTTGTACATATTGGGACTATTGTAACAGTTATGTTATTGTGTTCACATTGTTTATTGTGTTTTGTACATGCTCTTCTTATGTTGATTGCCTGCCGCCTACTGTTTGTTTACGGCGACGGACATAAAAATGTTCTTATGATAATAAACTGAAACTGTTGTTTAAGAAAAATCTATTGAAAATAATCTATTTAAACCAAACATGAAATTGTGCACCCTGTGCTTTTTCCTTTAAAAATAGTGCAGATTTTCCATTGATCGTGACTTATGAGTTATGTAATCATCATAATGGCCGTTTATGGTACAAAGTGACAAACCTTAGCAGTGCTTGTAAGCATCCTGATAATGTCTGCCATCTGGAAACAAGGGAGGTTACTCTATTTCTTGCCGAAGATTCAATAGTTGATAAATTCAAACATCCCCTGTTGCTCTGTTCTGAACTGAACCCTAAAAGCAAATTGTAAATAGTTGAAAAATGGATATTATTTTCAAAACAGTGCATCAGAATAAATTAATGTATTTCTTTTTATATTTAAAAACTTGCACAATACCCTACAAGATATTGTTATTTATTCAGAATAAATCTTTAAAAATAAAACGCATGAAGAAATTAAAAATTGGTTTAGTGATAATAATGCTTGCTGAGGTACATTACAATAGTACTAAGTGCATAAAACCAATGAATGGAAACCAATGAAAGAAGTATTAAGTACTAACTCGTTTCAATGCCTTCATAAAGGTCGGTCAATGTGTTCTCTAGACTCCCTAGTGTTAGGTTAGTTTGTTGTGTCCAAGCTTCAGTATATTTTATACCACCAGTACCTCCTGGTCCACATCGTGACAAGAGAGAAAAACACTTATACACTGTCTGAAATATGGGAAAACACAATATGGCGAGTCAGGGCTTTTTTGTCTCATAAAAATGAAAACACACATTCTAACATAAACACTTACCAAATATCACCCATCCTCTCAAAATTTCAGGGCTTGGTCTCTATCCCGAGTTTGATAAAACTTTAGCCAATAGGGAATTGACGCTAAGTTGCTTCATGCATTCCAACCTCAGGGCCGCAGGCGCAGGTAATAACAAAAAATGTCATATTTTAAAGCAAATATACCAAGTACAGGACTGGTGATTTCCAGCAGTTTCAAAATGGTCAAGATAATTCAGACATTGAAACCAATCCAGTCTACAAGCTGCCATTCAGAATTGCTACAGAAAGATAAATCCCATACAAAATTTAAATCCCTCTTACCTCTGATGTTGTAGACTTGTCTAGTTCTCTCAGTACTACAGCTTCTATCTTGTTTTTGAATGGTCCAATAGGTCCTGGGTATGTCCTTATACAATGATTGATACAACATAGAGCAGACTGGCATAACTGTAAGAGAATGGAGGGGTGGAGTGCCATGTACGATAGACTTTTAAAATAGATTTTGAGTAATAAAGGAAATCATTAATCTCAAACTAATGAAATTCACTCAAATGCTGAAAAATCCAATTAAAGTAGATTTAAATGTCTGTACAAAATTTAGAATGAATGGCAATTTAAAAGGTACTGTAAAATCATTTAATTTCGTTTGGACGAAATTTCGTGGTTTTGGTAAAAAAAGACAATTTCGTTGGGACTTAAATTCGTGGATTTTGCATCTCAGGTAATAAAACAATGGTCAAAATTAATGTTCGATGGGATTAAAGTTTGTGGTTGAGATGAACCACGAAATCCACGAAATTTAATCCCCACGAAAATTAATGATTTTACAGTAATTAGTAGGTGAAAATCCTTGCTACATGAATTCTTTCCTTAATGTCTAAATTGTTTATTTGTGATGGTTTTAACAAATTACGCCAAAAATGTAAGAGGACCAGTCCTGTGTTCAGAAAATTGAGTCAACAGACTAATGGTCAGACTATTTGTATTCCGTAGACCCTGTGGCTGTTACATACCAATGTGCAGGGGGAATAACAAATCAGACAACTCACCTCTAATGGTGCTGCAATCAGTAAGGGAAGTAACTGTGGTATCACTGATGTTGTTAGCTCCCTTGTTAGATCAGAGAAATTCTTGGATTGGATTATAATTTGTCCCAATAGTTGACAACAAGCAGAGTATACCGGTGCTGCACAATGACCCTGAAAAAAAAATAGAAACTGAAGTTTTTGACACAAAAATGTATATCTCCAAACTGGCCATAACAGAAAGAAATTCTAAAAATATTTTCTAAAAATAAAGAACCCAAAAGAAAGCTTAGAAATTCTCAGTACAATTACTTTGTCTTTTAGGTACATAGAAGTAGCACACAGACATTGTTAATGTCAGAATGAGGTCATTGAGTACGGAAAAATCTCATTTATAACAAAATGGAAGGTTTAAAGTAATATCAGGGAATATATGGACATTTCCAGCAGCAATTGTAACTCCATGCACTCAATAACCTCCGAGAGTTATAAACAGTATTGAATATAAATCACATAATCAGGTGGAATTAACCGAGAACTCTCCACGTTTTACTGTCTGTGTGGTAGACTCTATAACAGCAACTTGTTACTTATTATCTTAATTTCAAAGCTAGCATTCAATAACCTCAACAAATTGAGGCCAAAATAACTGTTGTTGACTGCATAAATCATGTTAAATCAAAGTAGTCAGTAGAACCTCTGTAGAGCAACACCCTTCCAGAGCTGCAAATATTGGATGTTGTTTAGGGGTTAGTGTCTAAAATAATGTGACTTATTTGAAGTAAATAGTGGTCAAGGGAAAATCTTCATGGTGTTTTTACAGAGGGCTAGTCTATTGATTTTGTACTGTAATTATTATTTAAAGCAGTGTTTGCACTACATTCTTGAATAATTCATTAATTGACTGAATTACCTTACTTAATATGTTGTTTTGAAGAAAAAGAAATTTGGCTCCAAAAATGGTTGAATGAGAGGCCTGATAACATACCATAATGGTTATGTTCATACTGATTTAGACAGGGTTCACCACAAATATTCTTAGAAAAAATTCCCTGAATTTTTCCTGTTTTTTTCCTGACCTTTTTAGTAATGTTAGAGCAAAATAGCACAATAGAAACAGTGAAAAGGAGTGTATATTTGCTTTATATGGAGCCAAAAAATTTCAGGGAGAAGTTTTAGATTGGCTAAACGTAATCATTATTTAAAGTTATTCCGAGCGAGCAAGGATTTTCTCCAGTTTTTGGTATTTCTCCAGTTGAAATGACACTTATCTTTTATAAAAATGCCATGACTTTTCCCTGACCTTGAAAAACTTATGTTTTTCCCTGGCGACGAGAAACCTGTTAGAATGTATTACACTAAGCAATATTCATGTCACAAAACATGTCATACAGACAATAATCTGATGAGAAATCAGGAAGGATTTATGGAAGTCTCTCGATTCCAAACCCAACATTTAAGATTACAACAGTTATTCAATTACGACATCAAATGATTTTATTCTCGATATTAACCAGGAAACACTGTAACATAGCGAGAAACACCGTAACATAAATGTCACCACTCCTCAACAGATTAGTCAGTTCTCGGCTTTATTGGAATTTTCTCACATCAGACATTGACTTAATAAGCGTAGTCAGAGGCCATTTATTGAAAGGAGGAGTTTGTAAAAACATTGTGGGAGAGGTGGCCTAGAGATAGGGTACACACTACATGATTGAAAGGTCTTGGGTTCAACCCTCCTCTGGACCACTGGCTAATTTCTCTGAGCAACACACACAGGAGAGAAATAGTCTCCCCAGGGAGACTCCAATACAGATTTTATCAGGTAGCCCTATGACCAGGGGAAGTTAATATGTCAAAGGGTTGTTGAACGGCTGATAAGCAAAAAATATCCCTCGAAAATTGGTAACTTAACTTACTTAAAATATGTATGACCAGGCTTTAAAGTTTACTTTTAATATTTGACCTTAAAACTGATGAGGGTTGTATACTGGTAATTTCGTATTTTTAAGTTTGAGGTTAGTATATAACTGATGTTAAATATGCATCAGTCTTATAAGGTCGTAATAAGTAGTTACGACCATCTCATTCTAAGCCAGTGATTTGTATACTGCCATACTAACTGAACTGACTTGTGCAAAGCAGAGATAGTCCAAATGAAAGTAGGGAGCCATACCATACCTGTATAATCTGTATAAGAAACTTGATCCATGTTAGAGCATGTTGCTGGAAGATACTGGTGTTGCATTGTTTGATCAATACATTCAGTAACAATAACCCTTCTCCCCTGTAATACATAAAGTAATGGTTCCAGCAATTGAGCTCAAAATATAGAAAAACATTCTATGTCATGCATATCTGTATCCCAAACATCAAGATCCTTTGAAGATGTATAAATAATTGCTAAATGACTATTTGAAATAGCCTATAAATGAAAATTAAACAGTATCACTTTTTTAATCAATATATAGTATTATATACAATTCCCCCTTCGGCCTTGGCCTAAAAAAGACACATAATTCCCCCTTCCAAGGACCACAGTCTCAGACTCCCAGTCCATCAAAGCAAAGTGAGGGCCCGCAAAGCCATCAGTATTTGCTATTAAATTAAGGCAAAATTAAAATCGGAAAAAATGTCAAAATGTTAATCTTATCCAAATAATACAGATATTTGCAAATACGAATGTGCCTTAATAATGACTGTCAAGATTTGATTGCATTCTACAATTTAAAAACATTTTAAGTCGGTATGTGACTATTTAGTTGTATTATTGCCGAGAGAAATTTAATATGATAAATTGAAAATCGATCATTTTGTATCAATGAAAATACTGTACAGCGGGTAATATTCGCAGTCACCATCAAATGCGCGAAATCTTTACCCTGCGAAATAATCTCCTTAAAATGAAGAATTTTACTGTGGGAAATAATTCACCATTAAAATAAAGGAGCTATAAGAAATGACCCAATGTTTAACTAATTGCTTTGCAAGAAGTACAAAGTCAGGTCTGCAAAGTACGGTACTACAACAAAATTAGACTACAACATGAATAAAATATTATTTGAAATTAGATATTTGTAAAAAAAATGTTTAAATCCCTTTGCAGGCATATTAATATCATGCATTCTCATTATTATAATGTGTGAATTGTAAGCTGTTACATCGAACATGTTCAATTTTAATAAAAGTTTTGTTTGCGGAACGCGTAAACGTTTGTCAAATTAATCATTTGTTTGTGAATACATATTTTTATGTTAGCAGTCAATGATAACTATGTCACTGATTAAATATAATTAATCACGCAAAGAAAACTGCAAGCTAGCTTACTTCTTTACTTGTAAATCCTGTAAATAGTTAATAAATCGTCAAATTTGGATGAACCATTTTAAACATGCACATGTGTACTGATGGCGAGAATACATCATTCCTCCCTTGGACAGGGGGTTTTAGATAATCATATAAACATGCCTCACTTCTTATTAGACTATGTTTACCATCATGTATGATTGTGTGCCCCAACAAGATCAAAGAGTTAAACTCAGACGCTGCATGTGTACTGTAAATACTCAGCCATAAGTCGTACAAAAACAGTCCTGAAAAAAATGTAAAAGTCATCCCACGACTTATGGAAGAGTTTACTACACTCCTCCCGATTTTATTGAAAAATCACTACATTACTCCTGACTTTATCTGAAACTGACCACATTTCCACCAACTTTGTCTGAAAATTACTACCCTCCTCCCAATTTTGTCTGAAAATGACCAGATTTCCACCAACTTTGACACTGGGCACATGATTTCAGCTTTCACAAAAATTGAAAACTATACATGCGACCTATTTTTATTGAAAGAGTTTAGACAAAAAACATGATTTTTCATTCAAAAGTCCCCCTGCGACTTATGGCAGCATACGACTTATGGCTGAGTATTTACGGTACATGCTGTGTCGAGATCTAAATTAAATATGTTTCAGCATATTTGGAAGCGTCCAAAAGATTTTTTAAAACAATAACATATTGGAAAGTGAGTTCTAAATTATCATACATGTTTAATTATTGATTATGGATAGCAAAATTTGACTTGAAAGTGTATGTTTCTCCGCCATTTGTCTGTATGAGTAGTTTTCTTACTGTACTGCATTTTCGGTTAGACTTAATGTTCATGTTTTTTTTACAAACTTACACTGTGAAACTTATGGAAGAGGGACCTCCAGATTTCAATTATTCAAACAGAACAGAACAGATTTTAGTCAGACAAGGTTTGATTTTTGCCGTCAATGCCATTTGCGTGAAATCAAGACACCATAAATTCAAAAGGATCCAATTAACGCGAAAATTGGAAACTGTGAAATATACCTGCTATACAGTATTGTATCCATTAATCTGACTGATATGTGTCCTTTGTGTTTAAACAAGATAACCGGGGCACTGTTTTATCAAAGCATTTACGGTAATCGTAAACTTATGTTCAAATTTGAATCCTTTATACTTATGTAAATGCTTCAAATTCAGAAAAAGCGATAGGCAATATCATAAGTTAATTAATTCAGTTAATGATTTTAAACAATTATATTTCCCTCATTTGCAGATGTAAATGCATTATAAGGAATTTAAATTTGAGCGTAAGTTTAAAATTTTCGTAAGTCCTTTGATAAAACAGTGCCCAGAAGTGCAGCCATGCAGAATACGAGCAAGTTCACAGTGTGAAAGTCACATATATGCCAGGTCTCCAGCATCATGCGTGAGTCTCCTGCTTTTGAGACTCTACTCCTGCATGATCTGAAGCAAATTGATCAAATCTCACGTATTTCTTGGAATACTGGAACCAGATATTTTTGTTTAAATTATGAAAATGATGACAAATATTAGCTTGAAGTGCTTCATGAAGCTTTACGTGTTTTAAATCTGTAATATCTGCATAAAAAACTTCAAGGATCAAGGGAAAAAAATCATGAAAAATAAAATTATTTGTATGTTAAGCTCTAACAACATTACCTGAGTTTACTGGATCCAAGACAACTGTGAACATGGCTGACAACATCTTGTACATTACCCGTTTTCTAAAATAAAGAAAAAATATAAAGGTAAGACCAAAAAAGTATGGCTAAAAGTTTGAGTCTAATCCACTACATTTATTCTTCTATTTCTGATTTTATACACTTTCCCTCTGAGTCTCTGAGGCATCGTTGTACAAGGAATGTTGGTCGTGATGCAGCCACAACCCCTTACCATCAAAGTTTATAAATGGTTAAACAAGTATCTGTCTCTCAATTGTTAAAACTATTTACATCTACTTCGGAGGTGTTGACTAGAGCTCTTTACCGACACAGGGTTGATACCCTTTAGCTGGTCCTTGAAGGCTAAATGCCTTAAGCAGAGGCGACTCTTGTCTGTCAAGCAGTGCATTCCAGATTGTCATGGCGCTTTCCAAGAAGGACGGCTTCCGACATTCAGTACCACTCTATGAGATGATGTATTTCTCCCAGTTTTCTAAAAAAAAATCTTTAGTTGCAACCTTGGCGCAATGGATATTTGCAGGAAGCGAGATGTCAGCGTTTCCTTTGATGATCCTGTATGCTATAGCATCCTGTACAGGGGTGTGGAAATCCTCAAACTTTTCACTTGCCCATGGGCAAGTTGGACTGATAAATCCACTTGCACGAAGACTAAATCTGCAACATTTCAGTTTCAATAATTCATTTATCTTGCCAAGCTTGATAGTACTGTGAACCTGACAAATCTTTTGCCGTCTAGATAAAGCGATTCAGTTTTGTGTATAGCTATACCGTCCAGTAACCTCAATTCGTGATACCCTAGTAATCGTTATAGTGGAAATACTTTCAATATCCCCATTGATATTTGAGTTATGGAGTCATTAGCGGGAAAACCGAATAAATGAATGTTTAAGTGACCTTTTAATGTAGGAATTAAACTAAAATCATTTCATTAGCGTAAGAAATAAGATAATTTACCGATCCATCGCAAATTGCGCCAAATTTTGTAATGAGAAATAGTTCGACTCGATAACCTTTGAAATTGATTTGCATGATCGATTTAACATCGATTTCTTCGCCGTCATTTGTTTGTTTAAGTTTTTCTTGTAAAGAAAATGGCCGAAATTGGCTTGTTCCCAAATTCAAAAATAAAAACAAAGGGAGACAAACTCTGACGTATTCTTATAGCATGCGGTTCTGAGACCGTTCATTTTTACGATTGTCTTTCCTTGGAATTTTTTTGTATCATAGTTATATTAGGTAACTCGCTATGTTATCATTGGATTTGATGGAATATGTAATCTTTTTTAACGTCATTACGCGTTCAAAATAAATATGAATAGCTAAATAGAGCGTAGATTCCCGATTTACCAAGTCTATACTTACTGGATCTACGTCGTGAAGCGCATAGCGATACGACTGTGAGGTGCGGTCTTATTTAGTTTCGTAATTATTCGTTTTCATTGGAAATTCTTTACAAATTACACTTTTTATGATCAAAATGATTTGTATTTGGTGATTTACCGCCCGTTATATCCTTATCATAACGAAAACTTTGTTACTTGACTGTAATAGGACACTTAATGAATATTATTTTCTCATGTCAGATCATTTAGCACTGCCCATGGTCAAGCTGGATCAGTCTTCGCGAAAGTCCCTGGACCGCCGGTCCTGACCAGTGAAAATCAGTTTGGTCCGACAAAAATTATAGATCGCCGGTCCGAATGTCCGTCAAAATTTTCGTATCGTCTTGTACGAAATTTGTCGGTACGAAGCATCATTTCCAGTAATTTCACGATGCGCATGCGCAGGTCGTAATTATAGCTGGTACCCAAGCACATGGTAGTAGCGTATATACAGTGTTGGAAACAAGGAAACTTATCGGTCATGGTTCATTGCTTAGCTCGATCAATAAACAATAAAAAACGAACAAAATACTTGTTTTATTACGAAACCAGAGCGGGTATTAAAACCTTAAGGGTTTTAATTCAGTAATGAATTGCCGATAAATGGATAAAATCATTCGCTGCATTCATCTAGAATGATTTATCGGCGATTCCTTGCAGTTTCGTCAGTTGGTCATAATTTTATTTTGTTGTAACGATCACAATTTAAAGTTCGAGATTAGTAATGCTCGTGGCAATTATATCATTATAAATGTTGTACATGAACTTTCCCATAGCTTGGCATTCGTATTTTAGCTAGTGTTATCATTTTAGAACAGCACTTTCGTCCCGGGGTATTTCGCTCCAAAACACCTTCGGACTGGCAGATTTTTTCGGGACCGACAGATCTATAAAGTCTGTCAGTCCGTGGTCCGGCACGATTTTGGCCATTTCGCGAAGCCTGCTGGATGGAAAAATCCACTTGCCTGCAGGTAAAAAGCCCAAGTCGGGCAAGTCGGACACAGGAATTCCACACACCTCCTGTAGTTGCTGTTTGAGGGACTTCCAGTCTCCCATGACGAAGAGGTCCGCATGTACTGTTGAGGCATACACAACATGACAAGGATGGGTCGGTCGCACAGTGGTTTTGTATGCGCTAGCCTTTATTTCTGTTGGGAAGCTTGACTGGTTGCATCCGACCAACGCAAGAATGTTATTTGCTTTCTTGGTTATTGAGTCCAATTTAAAAGAAGTTAGAAATCAGTAGAAGACACTTCAAAGTTCAAGACAGCCCCCTGTCCGGCGCCCCCCCCCCCCCCCTGTCTAACATATATGGTAAACTGACACGCCCTGACATGGTGCTAATGAGCTACATCAACGCAAAAAATACATCAAGTCAACACATTGTAAACAGTAAGAGCGGAATCGATAAAGCATGTGCATTCATTAAAGCTGTAAGAGTGAGCAGCCACAGAAAAACAGCGAATAAGTTTGAAAATGTCGACTTACCGCTGATGACAATAGCTCGTTTGCCTGAATGATATCAAGAACATGTCTAATACCATCGTTACCTACACGATCGTCACTTTTATTTGATATTAAAGCCTGAAAAACCGTAGAAATCATTGTATCGCACACGTTCTCCATGGGCGCGGCCATATTGGTAAGGTCTAAAATCTGACGGATTACGCCCTACGTTGAGACGACTGCGTCATTTTAACACAATAAATCATTCGTTAGCTTAGAATAAGAATCAGATAAGATAATCTTTATTTAACGTCGGTAATGTTTAACATAATAACATTGAAGCTTGAAGCTTGTATCCGAAATAAACATTGATTATCCAATAGCATACAAACAAACAATCTATAAAATAAAAGAAGAAGGTCGTAACTACAAAATCAATATATTGAGAAAACAAGAAAACACTGTCTGATATTTTCTCTTTGCTCATTGAAAAACAAGCTTTTGTAACTTCATTTTGGTCAACATGACAAGTTCCGATTTTCATTGAAATAGACTCATAAAAATTAAGCGCCTTATGATGCTGATGTCAAATATGTATCAGTCTTATAAGGTCGTAAGTAGTAAGTTACGATCTTCTCATTCTAAGGCAGCGAATTATATACACACGTATAAAATTATTATGACCCTTTTAAGAATCATTAAAATAGTGGTACTTAAATACATTATCCCCAGTCAACTCTATTTTCGTACTGTGCAATAAAATAGTAATTTATTTTAATTGTTGAAGGAAAATGCCAGATGGATCCAACAACAACTTGTTGGTTATATACAATGTAGATCTACATACACATGCTGTTTGATTTGAGGATCACAAAGAGGATATGACTTAAACATATCGAATAGCACTTTGTTAGAAAAAGGGCCAAAAAGGGGTAACTCGACATGAGCTAATCGGGTTCCCTGGTGTAATCCGTACTCGCCCGTACTCAATATTAGCTGTGCTATAAATAGAACATGGAACACGTTCAGACATGAGCTAGTATACACATGTATGTATAGCATAAAACTATATTATAGTGTGACTACATACAATGCAGTTACTCAAAGTTTGCCAGGGGTCACGCAATTAATATGCATATCTGTCTTACGTTAACTGGACAAAATTGATTGACGAAATATGTGGAAATGATAAAAACTCATTTAATCTGCTGCTAATTTCAAAATGTTCATGCCACGTGATTGAAATTAGTATACATTGGCACAATGACATTTTTGTTCTGCAACACTAACTGATAAGCCATATTTGCAGAAAATTGTTAAAACAAGATGGAACTTTTGTCCCATTTCTATTCTCATATTGTGTAAGACCGCAAACTGCCAAAAGACGGAAAGCAATCGGTAACCTCATATGCTTGAATGCACAACGAACTTTTAAGCAAGGTTGGGCTTATCATCACCAAGAACAGTCTAATTAACCCGTTTAGACAGTGCCTGTCAGCACATAGACCTAACATTTTGACCTAATCCTTATTCAATAAAGAAGATTTAACTCTATGTTTCTGAAAAATTCCACCAGTCCATCTTATTAAGTTTCGAAAAATATTCACTAGGAAAATATATCCGGACCCTTACTAGCCCTGCAAATTTGATGAGCTTTATAGCATGCAACCGATCTCTCTCTGTAAACAGCAGGTTTCATATACCAAAATGTTCGTTAAGGACTGTTGCATATGGAATGATATTTCAATTTCCATGAAAGTGCTGTAGATCTGAGAAATCCAAGATGGCGTCCAAGATGGCCGCCAAAATCGTGTAAACATCCAAATATAACACTTTTCATAATTATTCCGTTGTATGTTAACATATTGCAACCAAATTTGTTTCATTTGTACGTAAACTGAAATACCTTCAAACTCAGTTACTTTTTAAAACTTTCAATCGTAAAGGTCAAGGTTAAATCAAAGGTCAAAGGTCAAAAATTAGGGAAAATGGCGACTGACAAGGGTGTATTTGTCTTTTTTGTTCCGGACATTTAATATATCATCGTTTTATTTATGCCAAAGTACACCATAGGGATTGGTGTTTGTATATACATTACAGTTTTGGAGAAGAAGTTTAATTTTTATGGAAATCCAAGATGGCGTTCAAGATGGCCGCCGAAATCGAGTAAACATCCTAATTTAACACTTTTCATCATTATTCTGTTATTTGCTAATGCATTTCAGCCAAATATGTTTCATTTTAAAGTATACTCAAATATCCTTAAAATCATTCACTTCTGACAACTTTAAATCGTAAAGGTCAAGGTCAGATCAAAGGTCAAAATTTAGGGAAAATGGCAGCTGACATGTCGTTTTCCCCCTTTTCAGCCAAATATTAAATATACCATTGTTTTGCTATGTCAAAATATACTATAGGGCTTGCTTTTGGCAAATAATAACTAACATTCCTTTTTTGGGGCTTCATAAGGTTGTTTTAATTGATATCATTATACAATATGGTGTATAAAATAGCGATCAATATATATTATATAGTAGAAACAGTTAGTATCCAAAATTGCCATTTATCATCATCTTTGTGTGGACTATACACATAATTCACATTTTTTGTTTTACAGTTAACTAAACTTCGGTACTTTCAAAACAATTTGCTTTTAACAAAGAACTTCTGTAGAGTTTTCAAGGTCAAATTGAAGGTCAAATGTTTTTATTTAGGACAAGATAAAATCTGGCAAAGTGCCATTTTATTTGAGATTCTTGATAGTAACATCAATCTCATGTAACAATGACATTGAAGTGATTCCATTTGAAATAAGTAACATTGTAATGGATTAACATTCATTAATTAAGTAATTAAACTATTCGTATCAGATCTATAGTTTGATGTATATTGGGCGGAATACAACATTTCAAAGGTATAACAATATTAAAAATCTGTCAACAATTCTGAATAATTGTTACCAGGTGCTAAAATGAGAACAACCAAATTAACAACGTTATTGTGCAACATTCATGTTCAACAATGTTCATGAATACGTGTGATACAATTTCTATAGCATTTGTCACTTTTTACAACTAGTATCAGGGCGACAAATATACAATGATATACAACATGAACACATCAGTTATAAAAAGCAATGTCATTGATACAATGTGTCAACCTCGTGTCAAGTTAAACGAGTCTGTCATACGTAAACATTACAAGTATCAGACAGTTATTGCATACCCTTTTCATGTGCAACAAATATAAATTGTTCACCCACATACAAAATCATGATTCGTCACTATCTGACGTTTCCAATTCTCAGCCAAAAGATGGACGAAAGTGTGTATACATTTGTAGACACTGTGTCTGCCGTCTCAATGTCTCCGTCACAACAACAGACCACAGTGCATGGCTGCTTGTGTCTGAAACATGCACATGTTTCATAGCACAGGGAACATTCACAGACCAAGTCATTTAACAATTCCGGAGCGGCTGCCGGCTAACTCATCATTTGTGGCCGTATTCCTGCTCCACAGTTGTCGTATTCATGGCCGAATTCAGTGAATGGTAGTAGCTGATGGTTTGCTACTGTAGCATTTCGCCACACCCAAAGCTGTATGACACATTTCCAAAGATGAAGCATCAGGCTATTTTCTGTTGGTGGTATATTTCTAGGTTGAATAGAACCTTTAGCTATCATGCATCGTAGCTGATGGAGCGAATGTCGGCTGTTTCCACCATATAGGCTGATAATAAAATTGTTGCAGGCCAATCGTTGTGGTTCAGATAGCTCAAGATCCATACCAACAAACTGCAGTGTTTGGTATTGATATGCATTGTCAACCATCATCTTGAATGCTTTGCGTTTTCCTTTTCCGTAAAACCCACTTGTGGTATCACAGCCTGTTAAACAATAAACTGTCAACATAATATTTAGCTGTTCAGTTGTCAGTTTATGAATAAGCGCGTGAATTGGTATCAGTCTTCTGCAGTCAGTATATGCGTGGTGACTGTTCCAGTGGACATGAAGACATAGGGAGCACCTATGTGTTGATAATGGTGTGTAAGCAGAACAAGTACGTCTGTATCTGGTGTCGGAATGGCGAGTGAGCTTGCTCCTGAATCGGCTTCGTATTTAGCATGCAGGATTATTATGGTGTCTGCCTCTTCCTGGTTGGTATACAGTTCTGTAATTTCTTCACTGTAATCTGTTAATATTCGTACACAGGGTAGCTGCCTCCTCCATTCACAAATATTGTTTCCTGCGACCTAAGCTCATTGCACGCATTTTCCATCATGTACCGCGTGTAGAACTCTATGAGGCGTTCTTTATTGGAACCACTTCGCAGGAATAATTTCCAGTCGCTTGGTATTTCAAGTTCACTATGGACATGTATATTGCCTGCAGTGTTGTTCTTCAGGTCACCCCGTTCCTGTCTAGTTTGTGTTTTCAGGCTATCTTCATTGTATTTGTCGAATACAATATGAATGTTTTTCACATCTTGTGAAATTTCACGAGCCTTCCTGAGAGTGTGTGTCTGGAACACGGATGCCATGGTTTTAAATGTGGCATGTTCCGAAGGTACGGGTAGTGTCTGAACGAGTGCCATGCCATCAAATATTACCACCTCAGGATTGATTGACTTCGGTTGTGACTCAGTTAGTAGTTCTTCAAGTTTCTTCATAAAGTCTGATTTCCTGGTTTTTATCATTTGACCATCATCTGTGAACATGCTCATTGGCACGGTGGTGTTTTCGAAAGCAAACGGATCAATCAAAAAGGTTCCCCCAGAGCGAGTCTTTGCTTTCGAAAACACCACTGTGCCAATGAGCATGTTCACAGATGATGGTCAAATGATAAAAACCAGGAAATCAGACTTTATGAAGAAAAAGGAAGGCTCGTGAAATTTCACAAGATGTGAAAAGTATAACTATTTAAAAGACACCAATTTCGATTGTTGTTTAGGGGTCGTTGCTATAAATAAGCCACCAGTCAATGAAACACATACAATAAAATATAGTTCGCTGTTAGCGTAGTCTACTCAAAAGCCACATTATTGTATCCTCGATTGAAATGCTGCAATAATAAAGTACTCACAATGGAGCACACAAATACAGCCTACGATATAGTCTGTCTAATATACCAGGTGTGTTTATAAAGACAATTCCTCAATTTACTATTTTTTCATAGATTATTTCCTTTTGTACCCTCAAACATAAGGACATGTAATCAAGTCCAGGATAAAATCTAGCTAGACTTGAAAACGATATGCTATTTGGTGATAAAAATATATTACCTAGTCAGGCAACCAGACTTTCTACGATAGCAAACCTAAACTTAATCAATTTTCTAAGATTTTTGCAACATATCTATCATGTTTATGAGCTCGTTGATTCTGGTTATACAGATGCTAGTATACAGACATACTCTATATAATCAACATTTAACACTTCTGGAGTTTGTTGACCCGTTTTTCAATTTCCAAGGGATTTATATAGGAGACAAATCTGTCTTACCAATTTCATTTCTGATAAAGCAACGAGGAATATCATGCATTGAATTATATAATGTCATAGATTCAAGATCACTCAACCCAATATCAAGACCAGTGTAAGAATTCAATTACAACATACAACCATGAAATACTGTCTAAAGCTTATTCAGGGCACACCAGCCTTGCAACAGTTGAACTGCTGGTAATATTTTGGGACATACTACGAATGTTGATTTACTTATCAGCTCACTGAGACAGACTGCAGTCAAGACAAAACAGCATCGCACTTAAAGCCCAACCGGGAACAAAAAGAAAAACAAAAAGTTAACGAAAATTCAAACTGGCCTGTGCTTCAAATGATAGGAACGCGTATTGTCTGCCATGCCGCTTATACATTAATTTGTCAACAGTGTATGATAGGTCGAGAGAGCTTGGAGACTATACGAGCCACACGGAAACAAATTAGGGTGATAATTGACACTTAAATGATAACAATGTCTGGATTAAATCTGTTTCGTTGATATTTGACATTACTTAATCTGCATAATCTGCAAGCAGCCAACTGCGCAATAATACATTCGATATTTTGTTACCTTCTAACGTAATTGAGAAATTCACGCAAGCAAACGTCATGCCATGCCTGATTCGTCCTGCTCTTCAATCTGAATACAAATACATGCTATTATAAGAAAACGATCGGTGCTATTACACAGTCTACAAAAATGTTGTATATATTATTTTTGGTATGAAACTGGTTACAGTAACACTTATCGTCTAGTACAAAGGGCAAGATCACAAACAAAATAACTGTCTTGGTTATTTCCGGGTTAGTCATCAAGTACAAAAGGTGGCTATTACAATGAAGACACCTGTTAGTTTTGTTTTCTACTTTTCTTCTTCTTCTTCTTCTTCTTCTTCTTCTACTTCTTCTTCTTCTACTTCTTCTTCTTCTTCTAATTCTTCTTCTACTTCTTCTTCTACATTAACTTTGTTATTGTTCTTCTCCTTCTTCTTTTATTTCGTCTTCTTTACGTTTTTCTTTTATTTCTTCTCTTTCTTCTTCTTATATTACAGGTGAGGTGACTGCTTGCTATATAATGTCTACATTCCTTATGTCTGGAGAAATGATTGGGAATCGTGTTCGGAAGAAAAAATGTCCCTAAAATATATGTCAAATAAAAAACAGTACCAAATCGGACAGGGATTTCATTCGTTATACACTACAAATGTGGAGTTGCTTATCAGCTCAGTGAGACAGACTACCCTCAGCACAATAAACGCACCGAGAGGAACAAAATGGAAAACCAAATTGAAAATTCAAACTGGCTGGTGCTCCAAATCATAGGAACGCGTTGTGTCTCACATGTCGCTTATACATTAATTCGCCAATAGTGTATGATCGAGAGACCTTGGAGACGAACGGGTCACTGTGATTCAAATTAGAGTGATATTAAAATAATAACACTGTCTAGCTTTGTTTGAATTAAATCTGAATCGTAGATATTTGACATTACTTAATCTGCATATTCTGCAAGCTGTCTACTGCGCAATAATACATTTGATCTTTTGTTACCTACCTACCAAAGTAATGGTGAAATTCACGCAAACAAATGTCATACCATTCCTACACAGCGTATTCTTATAAAGCGATCGGTGCTATAATATAAAATAAAGAAATTATCGTCAGGTTAAAATTTCGCGAATTTGTTATTCTTATTGGCGATTTAAAAAATGTAACTTCCTTTTTGTTGTTTTAACCCCTGTTGTTTAAGTTCACAAACATAATGGTTAGTTTTGCGAACTTATCGATTCCCAAACAAAGTATACTCGGGCAAATGTCTGATTTTTTAGTATTTCCATTCCCACAATGATTAGGTTAATATGACTATTGACGGTAGACAGACCGAGATGAAATGCGTAAAATATCTTAATTGTTGTCTGATATTTGATTATATTGCTGAATTTATTAGTCTGCAATACCAGGCAATGTTGTATAAAGTGTTGTTGGTATGATACTGGTTACAGTAACACCTGTCGTCTAGTGCAAATGGCAAGTTTAGAAACCAGCATAACTGGTTCGGTTATTTCCGGGTTAGTTATCAGGTACAACAAATTGGCTATTTTATTCTTTATTTTTCTTCTTTTCTTCTTCTTCCTCTTTTATTTCTTCTTTTCATCTAATTCTTGTCTTCTTCGTCTTCTTCAAAAAATGTGCAGGACTTAATGTGAAGATTGCCATAAATGAAACACCCAATTCCTAGCACCATTAGCAATAAAATTATTGTAACCTAATACCGAGCAGTAACACATTAGGATATTCAAGCTATTGCTGTTGCGAAATAACGAAACAAAGACTGACATGCAAAGTCACTGACCAAAGCAATTTAAGTCCGTTTTGAAACGCAACAGCAGGAAATAGTCACCATATGTCAAAAAGTTTGCATTTTCGTAGTCGTTAACAACCATGCATAATCGAGTGGTTTGTCTGTACTTGTAAAGCACTATGAATATGACGCTGTATTTGCTGATTTTTTATCATTAAGTATTCTAACAGAACAGTTTGCGCTATTGTGTTATTTACTGTCTTCTTTTAAAAGAAAATCTCAATACAATATACTACTGTCATTTTGACAAAGGACGAATTGTATCATGTTTTCTTCAGTCTTTCGTTTATTGGGTTCTACCACAACTATGATTGTCATCAGTTCTTCCTGAAAATGGAATGTGATTGTTATTGGTTGAATGATGTTCGTCATCGGTCAGCAACTAACAAGCGTCCAACTTCCAAGTTCCTAGTGTACGTCGATCCATCACCCATTCGTGTGTATATTCTTTGATTAAGGTTTCTATGAGTAGGTCTTTAAAATGACAAAGACGCTATCACTGATAACACCACCTTCCAAAAAATAAGAAGAACGAATTTGCCAAGTTTCCTTATAATGTGCAGAAAAATCCACAGCAATAGATTTGCACTTTTAATTAACCATTCATATATTACATAATGATGTAATGTCTTCCAAAATATATGATAGTCACGTAACATTAGTGGAATTATGAAAATTAGACTTATAATTACGTCAAAAGTGTTTGTGCAAATATCAGATTTTCTCGGAAACTGTCGCATATGTATTTCCTATCTTCTATTTCATTTTCCCCCACTTTCTACATACTGTCCGCTATCATCGATCCCGCCGTTTATCTTTGTCTTGCAAGATATTCATCATTTTGGGACAATTCGAATTCAGCAAAGGCTTTTCTTTTTGAAGCTTCGTGCAATTGTATTCTAATTATATAGGATTGGTTGGAATTAGTTTTTCCTGGCATGTGTTCGATTTTCAAACGGAACTAGCTACTATAAAGTCATTATTTTTCCCGAGATTGTTTTTCTCTTAGATTTCGTAAACGCCTCTAAAGTTCTACCAACTCAACCCATCACGAATAATCGGTATCAGGAATAACGGAACAATAATTTTGTTCTATTTTTATATATCCTATGATCTACCCGACAACAGTGGAAAAACCTCTCGTGATCATTTTGCAGTAGTTTGTAAAGCTTGCGCTGCTAAACCTGCACCTAAAAGAAAAACAGTGAATCTAAGAAAGTTAAAATCTATTGACATTAATGAATTCAAAAAAGACATCGAATCCTCAGATACTTTGGAAAGTGGACTGCACATATCAGACGTTGATGAACTAGTTTAGGTATATATACCCGTGGGCTTTCATCACTAATTGACAAACATGCGCCCCTAAAATCCAAAACCATAGTAATAAGACCCTCATGTCCGTGGTACACAAAAGATCTACACGACGCTAAACATCTGAGACGAAAATTTGAGCGAAAATGGCGAAAATCTAAATTGACAATAGATCATGAAATATATAGGAATCAATGGTCGGTAGTCAACAAAATGTTGAAACAATCCAAAGTATCCTATTACACAGATAAGGAAGAAGCCTGTGGTCGTGATCAGAAAGGGTTATTCAAGATAACTAAACATCTGATGGGTGAAGAAAAAGAAGTTGTGTTACCAACTGGTAAACCTGCTAAAATGCTTGCACAGGACTTCAGTGACTTCTTCATTAACAAAATTGAAGCAATACGTACTGAAATAGCCACCAGTATTCAGTCAAACCAACAAAACGACAGTGTTGAATTCGAAACTCCTTTCGAAGAAGAGCAACTGTCCGAATTTTCTCCAACATCAGAGGATGAAATCCGAAAACTGATAAATAAATCACCTAGTAAATCATGTGAACTTGATCCTATACCAACATGGCTGTTGAAGGATTGCTTGAATGAACTACTACCACTATTAACAAGATTATTCAATGCATCACTCAAAAGTGCTTATGTACCGAAGGCCTTTAAAAGCTCCAGAATAAGACCACTGATAAAGAAGCCAGGCCTTGATCAAAATGTACTGAAAAATTATAGACCTGTGTCAAACTTACCCTTCATTTCCAAAGTCCTTGAGAAGGTAGTCGATGCTCAACTGGAAGAGCATTTAGCACTACATGGTCTCCACGAAGAACGTCAGTCAGCATATAGAAAATTTCACTCTACTGAAACGGCTCTTCTTTGTGTGCAAAATGACATCCTTTGCTCTCTAGATCAGAATAAAGCTACGGTCCTTGTAATGCTTGATTTGTCTGCAGCATTTGACACCAATGATCACAACACTCTACTAGGCAGACTTAAAAATCATTTCGGTATAACAGGCAAGCCATTAGAATGGATGAAATCCTATTTGTGTGACCGCTACCAGACTGTCTGTATAGATGGAGAGCTTTCAAAACATGTACTTATGAACTACAGCGTACCACAGGGATCTGTGCTGGGTCCAAAGAACTACATTATGTACACAAAACCAGTCGGTGCAATTTGTAGAAAACATCAATTGCAACATCATTTCTATGCTGATGACTCACAATTATATATGGCGTTCAAACCAAAAGATTGTGTCTCGCGGGATGAAACCCTGCAAAGAATTGAAGCTTGTCTGAAGGATATCTTGCACTGGATGAAAGATAATTTGCTGAAACTAAATGCTGACAAAACAGAGGTAATCCTGTTTGTACCAAAGCGGAATGCCAGCACAGCCGAGAATCTCACAGTGACAGTTGGCGACGCTGTAATCAAACCATCATCGATGGTGAGAAACCTTGGTGCAATGTTGGATTCACATTTGGACATGGATAAACATGTAAACTCTGTTTCAAGGTCGTGTTTCATGCAGATCCGACAAATAGGTCAAATCAGACAATATTTGACTGTTGATGCAACAAAATCCCTGATTAATTCTTTAGTAACATCGAGACTAGATTACTGCAATTCATTATTATGTGGCACCCCGAAAATCATTCTGAATAAACTACAAATTTTTCAAAATACAGCTGCCCGCCTCATCACACGGACACCGCGTTACAATCACATCACTCCTGTACTAAAGGATCTTCAATGGCTGCCTGTACAGTACAGAGTAGAGTACAAGGTTTTGACTCATGTTTTCAAAGCACTACATGGAAAATCGCCTGGTTACATCAGAAGTATGTTGGAAGTATATACTCCACAAAGACAGCTAAGGTCTCAAAATGATTCTGTTCTTCTAGTTGTACCAAGGACGAGGACTGTGACCTACGGTGACCGATGTTTCACAGCTGCTGCACCGAAACTCTTGAATACACTGCCAACAGCTAGCGCTCAGAGACAGTAAAACACTACCGTCCTTCAAGAAAGCCCTGAAAACGCATTATTTTACCATAGCTTATTCATGCTGAAGTTCATGGTTAAGTAGACGCCCGTCTACTGGGTTAAGTAGAGCCCCGTTTCAAAGTGTGGTGAGGTCTTGAAAAAAGTATGTTATTTTTTCGACCTTTATGGTAAGGTCTTGAAGAAAGTATGTTATTTCTTCGACCTTTGTAACTCATATGATGATAGTAACTTTATGTCATCTGTGAGTCATCCCCCTTTTAAAGGAAGTATCACTATTCCTTTAAGGGTTAAGGACATGTGGTAATGGTACTTGACGTTATCCTTGTCCTAGTTGAGGTTTACATTCAGTTAATACCCCTACAGATAATCAAATCGTTGTACACCGCTATCTTATTGTAGCAAAATATTTCTATATACCATGTCTCCTAAGTTTCATCTTGCATTTCGTTTCGGCAATATGATACTGATGGGAGACTAAATAGCGTTGATAAAAATGTTTTTGTATATTTTATGTACATTGTATATTGTTTTAAACATGTATTAGTCGGGACTGTACAGCACTTTTGAACGTGTGTATACATGAAAAAAAGGGCTATATAAATGTGGTATAATAATAATAATAATAATAATATCCTAATGTCTACGACCCTACGAAATATATTTTAAACAAAATGCACAAAATATTAATGAATTTTCATGACTGGTAAAACGGTAGTAGGCGCAAACTTTGGCATTGTACAGGTCTTCGTCCGTCGCATGAGCCATCCATTCGTCAATATGAGAAGAATTTATAGTTTCAAAGAATGATGAAAGAAAATTGCTTACAGTATAAACGCGTTGATTTCCAATCACCAATGTGTTTATTCCGTAACCAGCTAGACATATGAGGTCAAATATCCTTAAGCTTTTCATTATTGTATTTTCATGGA
Organism: Spisula subtruncata; assembly: GCA_963678985.1. NCBI lineage: Eukaryota > Metazoa > Mollusca > Bivalvia > Venerida > Mactridae > Spisula > Spisula subtruncata. Next base: position 8,662,060 of record OY787671.1, read on the forward strand.
AATCTACTTTTTATATTTTATCCATAATAAGAAATCCATTTGTCCATAAATAGAAGATATGGAGTAGGTAACTGTGACACATTTAAGAGCACGGTTACTGTGACACAGTTGGATGCGAACACAGTTTCCCGTCACTATAGCGTTCTGTTAGTACCACGGCATATTGTCCAATTGTGTTTTAGCCTTTCAGGTCTCAATATCGTCATCATAATATAGTGACACAACATTGTCATAATATATCGCATGCGCGGTTTGAATTTAATTCCGTCTTCAACGGTGGAGGGGTGTTCGACAAGCTATTTTTGAAAGGAGGTATAATGTCAACTGAGGATAGAGCTCAGTCGGTAAGTACCAAATCAGGCTCCTTTGATGTACACCTATACCACTGACGTCATATCGCTCGACATTATTGGTCAAGATATTATGTCCCACTGATAAAATTATGTATGTCTATCTGACAGATTTTGGGGATAAGGACGATCTACGACAAGTCATCGTTATTCATTGTTTCAGAATCAGTTAAGACCAAATTAATATATTACGAATACGCTTCACGTCACAAGATCCGCCGCCAGAGAAGTGTGTTCTTTGTGAAGTGCTTAAGCTGCTAATTACCAAGTAATTTAAGTGTTTAACAGAACGAATACGAATAAGGAAGTTGCATATAATTACAGAATAAAAGAACGTACTCTTGGTCTACATGTATTAATTAACTGAACACAAGTTAGTAGTTTACATGCAGCTTCGTTAGCTTTTGGTAAAATGGCGATTAAGCGGGTATGAAATCGAACAATTTTGTCGACTTACAAACTAAATCCGCGAACATAAGCAGCAACGAGTATACATTGTTTTCCGGTGCGTGAACTTCTTATACTGATAAACAGGGATGTGTCATCTTTCTTTCTAGTATGACGCATTTTTGCAATCGTCACATAAAATCTGCATACACAACGAACAGGTACTTAATCCCTGTATGGTGTCATTGACATGCATTGTGGAAGTTAAGTTGGCCTGGAATAAATGTGGCAGTTGTAGTTCTAGCCAATGGAAGAACTGCAAAATGCCTTTCAATTGGTGCAGTCTGTGATAAAAGTGAAAGTTCTATTAACCAATGCAAGCGCTTGGGGATATACTAACTGAAGTAAATGTGAAAGTATAATAATTCTACGCGTAGTATTACTTAACCTCATATGCTAGGACAAACTAAATAGGAATGCAAGTGCTATTTTGTATATATACTAAACATTAATGAATTAAAAGCAAACATACTCTCAGCTTCAATTTAGAACAAATCTTATTACTAACTTCTCGACAAATGTTCATCAATTAATTGTCATCAGATATCTTAGTGGAGCAATTTAGCTGTCTGGCTGCACTTATGTTTTATCTGTTGACATCAAGAGTTAAATTAAATGTTCTCAATTTCCATCAGATGGTAAACATACATGTGACATCAGTTCAGGGAACACTCTATACAGAATCTGATCTACGAACCTTACTTCCGATGTTTTAAATGTAATCAACTAAGAGTTTATTTATGGGAAGCCCCTTTTTAAATTTTTGACATTGGGAATTGTGTTTATAGATGACTTTTGTGCTAGTATATTTAACTGCTCTAAAGAAACACTGCGTTCGAAAAGCCTTTCCAACATTACTAGTATATGTAAATTTCCAACGTACAAGCATAATCTAGTTTCTGAGTTTCTGGAGTTATTTTCCGTAAACAGATAAAGTTAAAATATATATACCCAGTAACAATCCCTTCTCAGAAATTACAGTAATTTTCGACTAGTGTTCCTTATTCCAGACTATTACTGGTGTAATTTCATTCATCATATACCGACCGAGCTCATAATAATAAAACCGTGCTTGTATTGTTTGTTTGTTCGACGGAAACGGTTGTTAGTGTGTGAGCATTTGGGTGGATTTTCCCTGTCAGACTGGTCAATGACCTCATGCGTTGAGGGAACATACCGTTACATGTGATGCGAGGAATCCGAGTTCGCTGCCCTACTTCTTTCCGAATGGAGTCATTGATTCTCATTGGTACACGCGCGGCAACCTTTGTGTTACCAACTAGTTTATTCTTTACTTTGATGAATGCGTTTCAGAAATGCTTCAGAAAGTTTCCCGGCCGAGAATTGAACCTCTCAAAAAGCCATCTAATGACAACACCTTACACTCACACTATGTTGGTACAAAACGTGTGGTGAAGGCTTCCTTTTCAGACATTTATAATGGTATATTTGTATATGGGTAGACCAGAAATGTTGTCAGAATAGCATAATTATTGTATTGATGTTATTGACATTTACTCGTTAAAACATTCCTATCCTCTGCAGAATATGTGGCCACGGTCGTGATATTAATTATGACCATTATCAAATGCAAATAATAATCAGTAATTAGCACGTATTCATTTATATCTATTTCTAGTTCCATCATGACGTGTGAATGTTAATCTCATCGAATCCTGTATCATAATATTGATGTTACTTATTACATACGCATTATTAGACAAACGTCGGTTAGGATATCCAGTCATATTTAGATAATGTGCAACTTCGAACCTCGGTCAGGGATAGCAAATCTCAACAGAAACAATAGATGATAAAGGAACAGGGAACAGTCACAAGTAGATGAAAAGGAACGGTGACCAAAACACGACTTGACACTCCGGTATAGTCTGTACATACAAATAGTCAGTATTTTAAGTCAACACGCAGCAGTTGTAGTAAAGGCTACAAAATACAGTGAATCATAAAGGCAGCAGTACATCACAAGGGATTCCTGAAAGAAAGAAACACAGACGAAAACATTATGTTTTGTAATTATCGTTTTATATACAAATGTACAATACAATACATACATACTTCTAAAATCAAGTTATTTCAGTTGTGTTGTGTATTTGTGGAATGTGTAACATTGCTAATGTGAATGTCACGTTGGACTATTCAAATTATATTCAATTACTATATCTTGTCTGAAAATCCGAATTTCAGAGATGCAAACCTTTTTGTGACACGCATACCTGCAAATATACAGTTGGGGATACACTTAAGTCTAGCATTTGTTTCGTTTGGTAAACTGTGTTAAGCTGCATTTAACGAACAGAACATCAGAACCAAGTTAAATAGAGCTAGTTCGAACCTGTTCTAGTATCTATTAATGGATTTTGATGAAATTGTGAGGACTGCAAAATGACATGCCTAGTGTAGTGTTGTCAATGGCGATTGAACAGACAAAGGTTGATGCGCTGGTGGCCCCCTAGGGATATTATATGAACATATATAGCCATTGTTTGGGCATGACCAGAAACAAGCATAGCTGGATAAAATGATATAGAACTGTGTGTTGGGTGGAATGATACAAGTATCATTAATCAAACGTATCACTATATAGACACGTAACTTGGCGGACATGTGCTCACTGTTCATAGCATATCCTTCACCAAGACGAGACACTACTAACACAATGCTAATATTCAAGGACGATATATTCTATTGCATATTTTATTTCATCTCAGATGATTTAATTCTGAGATCTTGTTTTTATTTTCAACAATATTTCAACAAGCACGTTATGTGCAATATAGATCAGCGTAGCTCATAAAAATAACATATAGTAATAATGTAGCTTTTGTTTTTGTTGTTTTGTCGTGTTTTAAATTGTACTAATAAAATTAAGGTAGATTGTGAAACATGCTTTTGTAGCGTATATCAATCACTGTCGACACCCCATTTCCGATGTTATCCATAGTCACGAAGGTATGAGAGAAGATTTCCCTTTATGCCGAGCGTCTAGCAAGGAATATACTGGTATCATTGTTATGTCATATTTTGCATGCTTTACGTCGGTTTTCAATCGGTTCACTTTGGATCACCGTTGTTTTGCTATTTCTTTGTGAAACTAAGTTACCTAACTATTTTACAACAGCGACTTGCGCCTTTAATGATTTCGTTGTGTTATGTGTGGGCATTGTTCCGTGTAGTTGGGATTTTACTCTTTTCAGTGCTCGGCTGGTTAGGTTGAGTGCTTCTATTAACACCAAACATCTCTGTTACCTCTTCATACACCAGTGTGAATTTGAGTAGTGTGTGTATTTTTGCTGAGAGAAATTAAGCTGCGGCCAGAACTGGAATCTAGTCTAGGGTTCTGAATCTGAAAACATTCATCTTACCTCTATATCCCATCTTTCAATGACTCTTACCGTTAAATATTAAATCTTAACGTTAAATCTTAAAAATTAAAACCAGACATACTTTATTTGCTGTACTCCAAATTAACACAGAACCATAACTAAGACAAAATGATATTTTTTCAACATGTCTATCATGTTTATGAGCTCGTTGATTTCTTGATCGACATATACATGTATACAGACAGATTCTAGATAATCAACATATAACACATCTGAAGTTTGTTGACTCGTATTTCAATTTCCAAGGGATTTATATTGGAGGACAATCTGCCCTACAAATGTCATGTCTGATGAAGCAATGAGAAATATCATGCATTGGATTATATAATGTCATACAGTTAAAATCACTCCACTCAATATGAAGACCAGTGTAAGAATTCAATTCCAACGTACATCCATTTAGTACTGCCTTAAGCCTATTCATGACACTTTGAATAGTATTGCAAATGCTGGTAACATTAAGGGACATTTTTGGAAAATGCTTGTGTTTGGTTCAACGTCTGGTAAAAGACATAACGCCGCAATATGGACTTTATGGACATTGATAGTACTAAACAAACACTTTATACCTACCATTTATGTCTACTGAGGTGTCAAATTACGCTTTCAATTCCTGGTAAACCGTTTTAAGTATCCGATGGCAAAGGTTTAAAATTTTCTCATTTGACAAACACTTCCTGGCTTGAATCGTGATTTTGAACAAGCCTAAATCATTGATTATCAATTTCAGTAATTCTATAAATAGATATGGCCGCTGATTCTGTTTCGTAATATTTTCTTTGGAAAACGTTTGAAATGCTACTACAACATTTATAATATTATAAGTCCGTACGGCACTGTCTAGCCAGCGGATGGTGGAAACGTTGAATATTTCAAGTTATTATATAAGATGTTGATGTGATTGTTTGTATTAACGATGTCCAGGTGTAAAAACGTTTTTTAAAAAGTGTTGAGGAACGGATTTTAAACATTTTTATTCTATTTTATACCCATTAAGACAACTGCATGTGATTTTTAAGACACTTTCACTGTCAGTTAAGAGAGTAATTACTATTTGCATTTCCCTAAACCCAGCTTGTAAACGTACTGCAAAAACAAATGGAGGCAACTGCATGGAAAATAAAATAACTCTCCAACAGACGACGCAATACATACAAGAGTGTGTTTAAATCTAATGATAATGATTATTTGTTCCACCAAACGTGTAAAAATTATGTTTGGTCTAATTATGAAGTAGATAAAAGTAAAAATACTAGTATAACCCTACCCTCATTCAAATTGAGGCATTTTTTGCATATTGTCAATTTGTATCCTATATATACATTTCAGAAATCCGTAGTAACCCGATTTTCATCTATTTACCGCATATTAATTCCTATAAAATTAAAGTAAAAAAAGAATAATTCTTTCCAAAAAAGGCATGAGAAAATCCGACGGGGAAGGTAGCACTCAACCCAACCAGCCGAGCACAGAAATCATAAACACCACGACACCGCTACCCTGAGCAGTGCCCACAGAATCCCATGCCAAAACGGCGACCAAATGAGGCACAACAACTCCGGGGCGTGACCTAGGTTAAAACACTAAGGACAGTGACCTAACGTTATGTAACCTAAAGCGGCACAACTACGACTTGACCTAGTTAAAATATGGGCAAGATAGGAACGGTGCGGGAAATGATATTACATAGTCCTAGCAACTACAATGAGCAATGCCGACACATAAGCCGAAGAAACAACCAAAGATCCAAATCCCCGCCGATAAATGATGGATGACCCACATCCACCAGGAAATTACATAATATCGGTCATTGTCGAATGAAACGAAGCCAACGCTCGACCAAGTTCCCAAAGGCCCCTACACACGGCGAACCAAAACGGCGACTAAATGAGGCACAACCACCCCTGACCCAGTTAAAAACACCAAGGACAGTGACATAACGTTAATACATATTAAAGAGGCATTTTCGGACTTGACCTAGTTAACAATAATGGGCAAAACGAGAGCGAAAATCTATATGCTAAAAACGTATCTTATAGTGACCAAAATTACACTATTAAGTCATGTTATGAAGCCAAAACATTGTCTTATAACTAAAAATTAAAGAAAAAAAATAAAAATTTTGGCTCTAGTTGGGTTTGAACCTGCGACCAATAGGAAATCAGTCAATTTGACATAAAATTACCAAACTTGAGAACTCTTCAAGAGGAGACTCTTTATTACACCCGGATATCCTTTATGTAATGTCTGATGTCAGAAGAAAATGAGTAGGAATTGAATTAAAAGAAAACATATGCCTAGAAAATATATGCCTAGAAAATATATGCAAAATACAAACAATTAAAAATCGGACAGGGAGAGTACCACTCGACACAGACTCTTCCACGCGTAATACTACGAATGTTGAATTACTTATCAGCTCAGTTAGACAGACTGCAGTCAGGACAAAACAGCATAACACTTAAAGCACCAACAGGAACAAAAAGAAAAACAAAAAGTTAACGAAAATTCAAACTTTCTGGTACTTCAAATCATAGGAACTAGTAGTGTCTACTATGCCGCTTATATATTAATTTGTCAATAGTGTATGATAGACCTTGGAGACGAAACGAACCACAAGTTTCAAATCTTAGTGATAATCGACACTAAAATAATAACACTGTCTAGCTCTGTCTGGATTAAATCTGATACATACATATTTGACATTACTTAATCTTCATATTCTTAAAGAAGTCTACTGCGCAATAATACATTTGATCTTTTGTTACCTACCAAAGTAATGGTGAAATTCACGCAAACAAATGTCATACCATGCCTGATATGCCATGCAGCTCAATCTGAATACAAACGCACAGCGTATTCTTACAAAGCTATCGGTGCTATAATATAAAATAAAGAAATTATCGTCAGGTTAAAATTTCGCGAATTGTCATTTTTATTGGTCGATTTTTAAAAAAATAAATATTTTTTAATTCAGAACAATGATTAGGTAATATGACTATTGATTTCAGTCAGACCGGACTAAAATGCGTAAAATATCTTAATGTTTGCCTTATATTTGATGATATTGCTGAATTTATTAGTCTGCGATACCAGGCAACGTTGTACAAAGTGTTGTTGGTATGATACTGGTTACAGTTACACCTGTTGTCTAGTATACATGCCAAATGTACAAACTAACATAACTGCCTTGGTTATTTCCAGGTTAGTTATCAGGTACTACAAGTTGGCTTTATAATGAAGACATCTGTTCGGTTTTTAGCTTTCGTCTTTATGGTTTTTCTACTTCTTCCTCCTCTGTTTTATTCTTTCTGATTTCTTCGTCTGTTTCTTCTTTTTTCCGTCTTTGATCCGTTTTGCAGACCATAATCTGGCTAATTAAAATTATTGTAACCTGATACTGAGAAGTAAAAAACTATGTTATCGCTGTGTAGAAAGAACAAAATAAAGATTGAACTGTATAGTCACAGACCAAAGCAATACCTATGTTGCAGCAAATGTCTTTTCATTATTTTAAATGCTTCGATTCCGCAGATATGGTATCGTGCATGAGTTACTCAGATTTGCATTCGATCATGCCCGATGTTCATATTGCACCCGAATATCCGGAAATGTGGCCTAAAATGCTGACGTTGTTCCCATGAATAGTTGAATGGCTTGACAGTACTTGTAAAGCACTAGGAATATGAGACTAGGGAAATATATTGCTATTTCTCGTTCAGGACAATGACCAACTATATTTGCTAATATTTTGTTATAAATTATTCTAGTCAAACTAATTGCTCCCCCCCATTGTAATATTTAGTGTCTTCTACTAAAATACTATCTTAAAACAATCTGTCTCTTCTGCTCTGTGTAAGAGGGTATCTGTAGTAATTGTCTACTTGCAAATCTTCCGCCTACTGGGTTAAGTAGGACCACCGCCTACTGGGTTTAGTAGGACCCCCGCCAACTTGGTTTAGTATAACCCCGCCAACCGGGTTAAGTAGTATTTTACCCGCTCGCATAAATGAGTGGTAGATATATTTGATATGTAATTGATAAATTAGTCCATACTTGTACATTTTATGTAGATTGTACACTCAACCGCTTTAAGAACGCACCACTATTGAAAATAATCAAAATTTGTCAAAAATCATTTTTTGCAAAAATCAATAGATAATTAACAGGGTTTGTTCAGTTCATAAGCTTGACGTAATTAAAGAAAGCATTTTTTTTCATTCGGAATACCCCGCCCAAATAACTTTTTTTTTATTTTGCATGTTTTGCACGTGCAGCTCGATCGCGTCGGCCTATGTGGTCAATATTGACTTTAAACTGTACGCTGTAGGTTTACACATTGTAAAAACAACAGAAACAATATTTGCTAATAGTATTTTTATGCTGCGAATATCTCGAATATTTGTTCGGATGATTGTGCCTTCGCTTCCGATTGAAAAGAGCATCGGTGTCTTAGCATAGCGGTTCAGCTGCCTCCACACAACAAGTGTTGGCTTAGAACATCGATTTCTAGCGAATGACACAGTTAAAGACCGACCTAGATGCAACCAGCTAAAGGTATTGAGCCCGAGCTATAAGGAAACATGACACAGATCGAGCTACTGTAATTGGTTCCGCAAGGCTGCACACAGTGTCAAAAGAATGTCGGGTGTCAATAAACAAGCCAAAAGTACATTATTGCATTTTCATACCTATTCTTTTCATAATTGTCATTAAAAAGGAAAATCATTTTAGTACACTTTTTAACGAGCTTTCTCCCGTATAGGGCCGAATGTCCCAACTTTTTGTCTTCAAGCTCCTTCATGGTGTTGATTTAAGGTGCCATATAAGCACCACGGGAAATATCCTGACAGTCTGATGCTCATAACCAAGATTTCAAGTTTAAATAAGGCTTGAATCCATCTTAAGTTCACATAATGCGCATATCTGGACCGCACTAGGTCGTATGGTATTAGCCAAACAGCCAAAGCCACATAACATTTATAATTCAAGTTTAGCTTTGCTTGAATGGTTAGAAACATCACGTCGAACATAATTCTATCCTGTTACGTATTTAATGTTATTTTTTTAGGAGGAGAAACCACGTACATGCATCAATGTAGAGGGCTCTTATAATTGCTTTTGAAATTGCGACTTTCACTTTCATGGGTCACTGTGTTATCTATATCATAATTTATTTTAAACTCGTAATAATGGCATGAAAATCCCACAACTCGTTGTGTACAGACTGAAGATTATAAATCCGAAAATAAATAACCATAGATTGATGTTTTCATCACTAAAACCGATGTTTCATATGTGGTGTGTTTTTAAAGCGGTTGAGTGTATATTGTTGTTACCATGTATTAGTCGTTATTGTACAGCACTTTTGAACGTGTATAAACATGAAAAAGGGCTATATAAATATAGTATAATAAATAAATAAAATAAATCTGGCGTATATACACTCATTAAATGTTATAAGTACACCAACACAGAACATAGCGTTACGTGCAAATAGTCGGTCGGTCGACATGCCGAATGGTTTTCCAACAATAACTCCAAAACGAGCGGACCAAGGATTCTAATATTTTAAGTGGAGATTATTCATCCTCAACATAACGCCCGACTAAATGTCAAGGTCATTTGGATCAAAGGTCAAACTTTATTCCGGTTTTGTGTTTTCCTGGTGTGGGTATTGATGGACATAGTGTATGTAACATCTTGAGACATCTTGCGAAAATCATTTGTTTCGCACGTGCATTTTGTATAATTTAAAAATTCACGGTTCACTGCTCGCAGCACACAAATTACGAGCATCGAATTATTGGATATCACTGCTATACTACTCGCATGAAGACATGCAAATAATGAACATGATATCTTGCATAATAAGAAAGATATACGCACTACATGTTGGTGTACTTATAGCATTTAACAAGTGTATATATATAGTCACTATTTTCTATTTCATCTTTTCTCCCACATTCTACTTCTTGTCCGCTATCATCGATTCCGCTACTTATCTTCGTTTTGCAAGATATTCATCATTTTGGGGCAATTCGAATTCAGCAAAGGCTTTCCTTTGTGAAGCTTCAAGTGATTGTATTCTAATTATGGAGGATTTGTTGGACTTTGTTTTCCTGGAAATGTTTTCGATTTTCAAACCAAACTTGCTGCTGTAAGATCACTACTTTTCGTTTGGTTATTTTCATCGGAGATTTGGCGAATGGCCATTACAGTGACATCACAATCCTAACGAATAATCTGCATCTGAAATGCAGAAAGAAGTATTCCGTTCCAAAATTGAATTCTTCAAGTGACGACCCCAAGAAAGTTTAATTTTACAACAATCACGAAATTTAATAGTTTTTTACATACATTACAGACCTAGTAATACAGTACTAGGACTTAGCTTAGGAATTGTACAGACTATCGTATGTGGTATTCGTTTGTCAAAATGAGAAGAATTTAAGGTTTCAAAGAATGATAAAAGAAAACTGCTTACGGCATAAACGCGTTGATTTCCAATCACCATTCAATTTGTTTATTCTGCGACCAGCTAAACATATGAGGTCAAATATCCTTAAGCTTTTCATTATTGTATTTTCATGGATTTTTTTTATAATTCTCCCTGAATAAGAAATACATTGGTCCATAAATAGAAGATGTAGAGCAGGGTTAGCGTGACATATTAGAGCACGGTTACTGTGACAAGGTTTTATGCGGACATCTGACCTAGTTTATGCTGTAAATACCGAACTTAGCCTTTATTTGCCAGTCAACTTTCTTTTGAAACACGGATGGCATATGCGTGTCCCCACCTATATTTGAATCCGGACGCCAGATAAGACGTCAAGCGCACTTACCACTGAGCTACGACTGGTCGACATTAAAATACGTGAATTTATGACGAAGAGTCACGATTGGACGGTGCGGAGTGGCTTTAATAGTTTTGTGCGTGCGCATACGTAACCAAATTGTGTTTTAGCATTGCCAAACAGGATCTTCATAGTGTCATATAATGTATTAACATGGTCCTACATCGACTGTGAGAATCCAGGAGCATACCACAAGGTTCCTGACGTCAAATGGCATGGAATATTGCTCCACTTATTGTACACCCCTGCTATATATGTTTATCTGTCATATTTAGGGTATAAAGACGAACTACGACATGTCAACGTCATTCGTTGTTTCAGAATCAGTTAAGACCAAATAAATGTGTTATTAATACGCTTCACGTCCCAAAATCTGACACCAAAGACCGGGTATTCTTTGTGAAGAGCTTAAGCTGCTAATAACCAAGTAATTGAAATGTTTAACAGTACGAAATCGAATAATGAAGTTGCATATGATTACAGTATAAAATAACGTAATCTTGGTATGTATGTATTAGTTTACGTCAGCTTTAGAGTATTAGGACGAACTACGACTAGTCATCGTCTTTCATTGTTTTAAAATCAGTTTAGACCAAATGAATATGTTAGGAATGCTTCATGTCCAAAGATCTGCCACCAAAGACGGGTGTTCTTTGTGAAGAGCTTAAGCTGCTAATTACCAAGTAATTGAAGTGTTTAACAAAACGAAATCGAATAATGAAGTTGCATATTCGTCATCATTCTTATATTATGACGCTAATATTGCAAGCGTCACATATTTTGCATACATAAATAATAGGTCCTTAATCCCTGCAGTGTGTCATTAACATATGTTGTTGAGATAGTTGGCCTGAAATAAATGTGAAAGTTGTAGCTCTAGCCAATGGCAGGGCGGTTCAGTGCCCTACCAACTGACGTAGCATATGGTAAACGTGACAGTTGTAGCTCTATTAACCAATGTAAAGGCCATTCCAGAGATGTACCAAATAACGTAACCTATGGTAAAAGTGACAGTTGTAGCTCTATTAACCAATATAAAGGCCTTTCCAGAGATGTACCAACTGACGAAGCATGTATTAAAAGTGACAGTTGTAGCTCAATAGATTGTTAACCGATGAAAGCTGAGTCCAGATACATGCATCTACCAACCTACGTAAATGTGAAAATATAATAGGCTCTATGAGTAGAATTACGTATCATTGTATACTAGGACAAACTAAACATGAATACAAGTGATATCTTGTATATACTAAACATTAATTAATTAAAAGTAAACCCAGACTCTCAATTTTAGAACAAATCTTAAGACTCACTTCTCGAGAAATGTTCGGTAATTACCGTATTTCTTAGTGGAGCAATTTAGCTGTCTGACTACTCTTATGTTTTATCTGTCGACATCAAGAAATAATTTAAATGTTCGCAGAATCCATCAGATCGTTAACATGTCTATGGCACCAGTTCAGTGAACAATATATTCACAAGAAAGCATCTGATGGTCCAATCTACGGACCTTACTTTAGAGATGTTTTACATGCAACCAATTATGGGTTTACTTATGGAAAGCCCTCGTTTACGTTTCTCAAGTTGGCAATTGTATTTACAATATAATTATATTGAAATGGTCTAAAGTAAGTTCGGCGTTTTAAAATAAAAGCCTTTCTAACAATAAACATGTATTTACGTTTCTACGTACAAGCATCATCTGGTTACTGAGTAATCTTTGACTATTTTCCGTAAACAGACATCGTTTAAAATATATATACAACACAAAGTAACACCCCTTCTCAGAAATTACAGTAATTTACGGCTCTCTTACCTGATTGCAGACTATGGCCACAGGTACCTGTATCGATAAAAACGAAAAAAAAGCACGAAAACAATTATTTGTTGAAAATTTATATTTTTTCTTTCAAGGTCCATTTGTACAGAAATCCACGAGCCGGTTCAAGAGTTGCACTTTGTTTTTAATAAAAACACTGTATTATGCATACCAATTATCTATAAAAGGCTGTGTGTTTACACAAACAATATTATGGGATGAATTTAAGATTAAAATTAACTTCATATGATAAAATCCATTGCTCAAAGGTTTATTTTAACTGTCGCTGGTCTAACACGTTGTGGGAGGCGGCCATATAGATTTGTGTTGAATTGGCTGTGAAACAGTATCTACATTTTATAGTATAACCTTTTAACTATTTGATCTGTTTTGATAAGATCTGGCATATAAGTAGTTTAAGCATTGCTGTATATGAATATAATTAGTTTATGGAGGTATTGAAAGTCAATTTTTGTTTTTGATTGGTTGAAATTCTGATTCATTTAGAACAAATAAACCTTTATAGAAAAATATAAATTTTCATTTTGTTTTTGTTTTTTTTATTTTTGTTTTCAACGATACAGTTACCTGTGAAATTGGCTAGTGTAATTGCATTCATACATTGCCTTTACATGTATATGCATAATAATTACACCTTGTTTGTTTGCTTGTTTGCTTGTTTGTGTTTCACTGAGACACTCGCTAGTGTGTGATCATTTGGATGTTCTCTGTCAGATTGGTTAATGACCCCTGGCGTTGAGGAAAGTTACAGTTACATGTGATGCAAGGACTGCTAGTTCGCTGTCCTAACTCTTTCCGAATAGACACATTGATTCGATATATAACAATATCACAATAATACATGTATTGATATTGAAATGCTTAGTTATAAGCATTCATTAACCCACCAGAACTTATGGCCATTGTCGTGAGAGTAATAACTAGAATAATCATTATCTAATTCAAATAGAAACCGGTAATTAGCACGTATTCATTATATCTATTTCAAGTTCCGTTATGACGCGTGGATGTTGATCTCCTCAAATCTTGTCATAATATTGGTGTTATTTATTACGTAAAAACAACACTAGCATAACTCAGTCAACTAACAAAATAAAACATAATTTAGTCAATGCTCAGTCTCGGACCTCGGCCATGCAAAGCAGCACTCAACAGAAATAGCAGATCACAAAACAAAATCACTAGACGGAACAGGAAGATGAAAAGGAACGGTGATCAAAGCATGTTTGGGCACTCGTATAGTCTGTACATAGAATTAGTCAGTCTAGACAGTCAAAGCGTACATAGGCAATTTCGCCACATATGATTCTCATATGAAAATGCGATCATATGATTCTCATATGAAAGATTTCATATGATTCTCATATGAAAGGTTTCATATGATTTTCATATGAAAGGTTTTATATGAGAATCATATGAAAGGTTTCATATGAGAATCATATGATACTCATATGAGAATCATATGTGGCGAAATTGCCTGTGTAGCTGTTGCACAAAGGCAACAATACGGGATCCTGAAAGAAAAGACACACGCAAACACATTATTGTACTATAAAGGGGACAATAAAGAAATACTTCTAAAAAGAATTTTAATTGTGTCGTGTATTTGTGGAATGTGACGTTTTATGTTTTTTGTGCTCGGAGTGCTATCTTTCCTGTCCGATTTTCTATTCTCTCCGACAATGACTAATGTCACGGCGGACTAGACGAAGTATAGTAAAGTATCAACTCATGTCTGATATAATCGAAAAAGCAAAATTAATAGATTTTTAGATTTAAGTGCCTGATCAAACTTTATTCATGGAAACATGCCTGGCGTTCAAGAAACAGCTAATGTTTTTTCAAAGAAACTAGGCTCGTAACAGAATCCATGATAATACGAATTTCAGAGATAAATAAGAAACACACCTTTTGTGAAAAGCAATCATGCTTAGATGGTTCATAGCCCAACTATGTTTGGGAATACATTCTGCACTCGTAAGTCTATCATTTGTTTCGTTTTGAAAACTAGGTTAAGCCGGGTTCAATGAACAGAACATCAGAACCAAGTTAATAAATGGAGTTAGAACGAATCTGTACTAGTATTCATTAAATGTTTTGATGAAACTGTACGAGGACTGTAACATGTCATGCCTAGTCTTGTTGTAAATGACGATTGAAATGACAAAGACTGATGCGCTGATGGACCCCTAGAGACATTAAATGAACATATGGCCAATGTTTGGGCGTGACAAGAAGCATTGCAGCTGGATATAATTATGTAAAACTTTGTGTTTGGTTGAATGATACAAGTTTCATTAATCAAATGTATCACCATTTTGCCACATAGCTCGTCGGATACGCGGACAGTTGGCTCACTTCTCTATTATGTTATCCTTTACCAAATCAGGCAGCTAATATCCAAGGACTTCAATGCTGAATCTCATTTTATTTTATCTCAGATAATTTAATTGTGAGCTTTTTTTTTATTTCTACCAATCTTTCAGCTAGCTTGCTATGGGCCAATATGAATCAGCGTAGCTCATAAAATAGTAGCAGAGTGTAATGATGTTATTTTGTTGTTTTGTCGTGTTTCAAAGTGTACTAACTTATCTAAGGTTAATTGTGAAACACGGTTTTGCAGCTTAAATTATTCACTTTCGACACCCCGTTCCCGGTGTTATCCAAAGTCACGAAGTTTTCAGAGAAGATAATTTAGTTTCCTTTTTGTGCCGAGCATCTATCAAAAAGGATAGGAGGAAATCAGACAGGGATGGCAGAGTTAAACAAGCCGAACAATTTCAGTAATTCTATATATAGATATGTCCATAATATGTACTTGGGGAAAACGTTTGAAATGCTACTACAACATATACACTATACGTATAATATTATAAGTCCTTACGACACTGTTGGCCAGCGGATGGTGGAATGGTTGAATCATTAAAGTTCGTATATAAGATGTTGGTGATGTGACTGCTTGAATTAATATAATGTCTACATGTCTGATGTCTGAAGAAAAAATGATTGATTAGGAATTGAGTTGAGAAGAAAACATATGCCTAGAAAATGTATGCAAAAGACAAACAATTAATAATCGGACAGGGAGAGTAACACTAGACATATACTCTTCCACGCATTATACTACGTTGATTTATTTATCAGCTCAGTGAGACAGACTGCAATCACGACAAAACAGCATCGTACTTTAAGCATAAAAAGAAACAGAAAGAAAAAAGGTTAACGAAAATTCAAACTTTCTGGTAATTAAAAATCATAGGAACTCGTAGTGTCTGTCATGCTGCTTATACATTAATTTACCAATAGTGTACGATAGATCGAGAGACCTTGAAAACGAAACGAATCACAAGTTTCAAATTAGAGTGATAATTGACACTAAAATAATAACACTGTCTACATCTGTCTAAATCTGATACGTAGATATTTGACATTACCTAATCTTCATATTCTTCAAGCAGTCTACTGCGCAATAATACATTTGATCTTTTGTTACCTACTAAAGTAATGAAGAAATTCACACAAACAAATATCACATCAAAGCAGATTCGTTCTGTTGCTCAATCTGAATAAAAACACACGAAGTATTCCCACACAGCGATAGGTTTTATCATATAGAATAAAGACTTTATCGCCAGGTTACAATTTCGCGAATTTGTTATTCTTACTGGCGATTTCTTTTTAAATTTCAGAACTACTGTTTTGTTGTTTTAACCCATGTTGTTTAAGTTAACAAACATAAGTTTAAGTTTGCCGAACTTATTCATTCGCAAACAAAGCAAAAATATTCCTCGAGGAAATGTCTGATTTTAGAGTAATTTTATTCCTACAATGATTAGGTTAATATGACTATTGACTTCAGACGAACCGAGATAACATGCGGGGGATATCTTAAACGTTGTCTTATATTTGATTATATTGCTGAAGTTATTAGTCTGCAATACCAGCCAATGTTGTATCAATTGATGTTGGTATGATACGGGTCACAATTACACCTGTCGTCTAGTATACATGCCAAGTGTACAAACTAAAATAACCGCTTAGGTTATTTCCGGATTAGTTATCAAGTTCTTCAAGTATGGTATTTAAATGAAGGCTGTTTCTTCTTTTCTTCTTTGTCTTCTTCTTCGTTTTTCAATTAATTTGCAGGACCAATTCTGGGGGATTGTCGCAAATGAAACATCCAATGTGACACCCAATACCTAATGACATAAGCAATGTAATTATTGTAGTCTCATACTGAGAAGTAACACATTAGGATATGTAAGTTATTGCTGTTCAGAAAGAACAAAACAAAGATTGAGCTGTATAGTTACAGACCAAAGCAATACGTCTGTTACAGCAAATGTCTTTTTCATTACTTTAAAAGCTCAGATTTACCAGAAATTGTATCGTGCATGACCGAGTTACTCAGATCGGCATCCAATCATGAACATGTTCATATTGTACCCTAGTATCCGGGGATGTGCCTGAAATGCTGACGTTGTTTCCATGAATAGCCGAAGACTAGGGGGCATATATTGTGCAATCTCGTACAGGACAACGACCGACTATGTTTACCTTTATTTTGCTATCAATTATTCTAGCAAAACGTTTTGCCCCCATAATATTTACTATCTTCTTCTAATAGCCTATCTAAAAACAATATGTCTCTTCTCCCTCTGTATAAGATAATGGATCGTAACCTACAGTATAACTGTGGATTTAGAAAAAGGTCGGGTTATATCTTGCTTTCACCATGGCAGTCTTTCGTTTATTGGCTTCCACCCGGCTATGAAGGTAACTGACAACCATCCAACTTCCAAGTTACTTGTAATATATGTAAACATCAACACGGAACCATAACTCAAAGAAATGTATAACACTTCTGCAGTTTGTTGACCCGTATTTCAATTTCAAAGGGATTTATATATGAGACAAATATGTCCTACCAATGTCATTTTTGATATAGCAACGAGGAATATCATGCATTGAATTATGTAATGTCATAGATTCAAGATTACTCAACCCAATATCAAGACCAGTGTAAGAATTCAATTACAATGTTCAACCATTAAGTGCTGCCAAAAGCCTATTCATGACACATCAGTTTTGCAATTGCTGGTACAATGTAATATTTAGGGACATTTTGCTTATATAGAATATACTTAGTGTTTTGTTCAACTGCTGGAAAAAGACATTTCTTAACGCCAGTAGATGGCTTTTTGGAATGGAAGTGCAAAAAATAATTGATAATACCATTTATGTGTGCTGCAGTACCAAATAATGATTTTAAGAAAGCGGTGTTTAAGTAATAGATGGCAATTTTTTGTAACATTTGCCATTCGATCCCTGAAACGAATCGTGATTTTGAAAAACTGTAAATCATTGGCTATTAATTTAAATAATAATATAATTGATATGTCCGACGATTCTAGTCAGCTCAGTGAGAAAATCAAACTGCGGTCAAAACAAACCAGCAGCGCACTTATGACACAGAGAGGAACCAAAATTCTACTGACTTGTGCTTCAAATCATAGGAACACGTAATGTCTGCCATGCCGCTTATACATAAACTTGCCAAACGCTAACAGTGTGTGATAGATCGAGGGACCGAGGAGACGAACGGGTCACTGTGATTTAAATTAGACTGTCGCTTAAATGATAACACTGTCTAGCTTTGACTGGATTAAATCTGAACAGCAGATTTTTGACATTACCTAATTTGCATATTCTGCAAGCAGTCTATCACATTAATTTTATTTCTTTTGTTACCTACTCAAGTACTGGAGGAATTCACGCAAACAAGCGCCAGTGATATTAATATGAAATAAAGAAATTATCGCCAGGTTAAAATTTTGCGAATTTGTTATTCTTATCAGCGATTTAAAAAAAATAGAACTACTTTTTGTTGCTTTAACCCTGTTGTTTAATTTCACAAAAATTTGTTTCAGTTTGCGATAAGTCACTATGCAAAAATTATTCCTCGGGCAAATGTCTGATTTTAGAGTATTTTCTTTCCCACAATGATTAGGTTAATATGACTATTGACTTCAGACAGACCGAGATGAAATGCGTAAAATATCTTAATTTGTGTCTTATATTTGATTATATTGCTGAAGTTATTAGTCTGCAATACCAGGCAACGATGTACAAAGTGTTGTTGGTATGACATGGTTACAGCTACACCTGTCGTCTAGTATACAGGGCAAGTTTACACATCAAAATAACTGTCTTATATATTTCTGGGTTAGTATTTCCAGCGTATTATAATGAAGACACCTGTTAGCTTTCTTCTTTTTCATCCTCTTATTCTTTCTTATTCGGCTTCATCTTTTTCGTCTACTTCATACATTTTTCTGGGCCTTATCTTGGGTTTTGACAAAAAGATCAAGCAACTTATGAGACCCACACCAAATGCATAACGACATTAGCAATACAATTATTGTAACCTTACACTACGACATAACAAGATAGGATATTCAAGCTCAACGAAACAAATATTGACAGGGCCTTATTCACCAACAATGTCTGACTGAAACTCAGACTTAAAAATGACATCATGTGAAATTTTATCTAATTATTAGTTGTTACCCACAGAAAAGGTATGTCCATTTATATCAAAATCTGTACATTCATAACAATACGAGAGGGAGTAAAACATTGGGGGAACGTAATTTAAGTCTTATTACAACGCATCCGGTGGAACTTGTTACAAAGCACCAAATAGTTTGACGTTGGCAGCAGCAAACTTACAAAATAACCAGTAACGAACTTATTACTACTCATGGAGTCTTTTGGTTGCTGCAAACGTCTTTTTCATTATTCCAAGTGCCCTGGTTCACCAGAAATGGTTTCGCGCATGGCGGAGTTGCTCAGATTGGCATCCGATCATGTTAAATTAGCAACAAAAGAATGCGAGGATGGGGCGTGAAATGCTAAATGTCTAACGACATTAGCAATACAATAATTATCATTGTAAGTGTTGATCTAATGAATAGCCGAATGGTTTGTCTGTATTTGCAAAGCACTAGGAATATGATACTTGGAAAATAATATTGTTTGATCTACAGGGCAATAACCGACTACGTTTGCTGATATTTTGTTATCAATTATTGTAGCCAAACTATTTGACCCCACTGGGGATATTTACTGTATTCTATAGACATATGGTAATAAACCACCAGTTTATTCTGCCCCTTTATCCTCTGTTGAAATGTGACATAGTTTAAGTGTCAATTTGGCAAAGGATGGGTTATATCTGACTTTGATCAGTTTCTTGCTAATTGGCCTGCCCCGTATCAAACTCGTGTGTACCTCAATGGTTGTGAACTCTGATGGTCGTCGTGTCGTCTTAGATAAAACATTAAAAATCCTGAAGTGATACCATGATTTCCCCAACTATACAAGTCCATTTGAAGTGGTTTTCAAATAAATAGTAATTATCACAAATTATGTAACAACTCAACATAACTATTTTTGTGAAGAAAAAAAGATTTTCACGGAAACTGGCGCATATATATATTCCCTACTTTCTATTTGATTTGCTTTCCCCACTTTCTACTTCCTGTCCGCTATCATCGCCGCTAATCTTTGTCTTGCAAGATATTGATCATTTTGGGACAATTCAAATTCAGCGAAGGCTTTTCTTTGTGAAACTTCGAACAATTGTTTTCTAATTATAGCGGATTTGTTGGAATTTTGTTTTTCCTGGAAATGTGTTCGATTTTCAAACGAAACTATAGCCCCTGAATAATCATTACTATTCATGAGGTTGTTGCCATCGCAGATTTCATAAACGCCCGTAACAGCGAAATCGACCCACGAATAATCTTCTTCTGGAATACAGAAAAGATGCATTCAGTTCACATGATTCATATTCCTGGAATCAACAGGCCCATACAAATATTAAAAATTATAACTACATGTATATAAATTCACGAAATTTAATAGATACATTTATGGATGAATTTACTGGACTGGTGATACAGTAGTAAGGACTAGTTTAGGTATTGTAAAGTTTTCGTCTGTGGCATCTATTTGACTACATGAGAAGAATTTATGGTTTCAAAGAATTATAAAAGAAAATTACTTACGGCATAAGCGCGTTGATTTCCAATCATCAATTTGTTTATTCTGTCACCAGCTAGACATACGAAGTAAAATATCCTAAAGCTTATCATTATTGTATTTTCATGGAAATCTACTTTTTTATATTTTGTCCTTAATAAGAAATCCATTAGTGCATAAATAGGAAATGTAGAGCACGGTTACTGTGACACTGTTCGATTCCCTCGACCTAGCTACAGTAGGTGATCAAAAGTAAAACATAAAGGCGCTAATCTATGACAACGTGATGATACTATTTGATGATGCGAAACATATTTAATCATTTTGTGACGGCTCATCGTCCAACTGTTATGTTTTAGCATTTCGGGTCTCACTATCGTCATTATAATGTGGCGCAACATCGTCATACATTGTATACGCGGTTTCAACTGGTTTTCGTTTTCTCTTGTGGAGGGAGAACTGCTAGCCATTGATTCTTTCAGAGAAGGTATAATGTCAACTGTGGATTGAGCTCAGCTGCTGAGTACCACATGTATGACCATGCTCTTTTTATGTTCACCTATAACCCAGACGTCATATCGCGTGACATTATTGCTCCACTTATTGTATGCCCCTGTTATGTATGTTTATCTGTCAGATTAAGGACGAACTACTACACGTCATCCTTATTCATTGTTTCAGAATCAGAAAATGAATACATGGCACAACACCTTATATTTGACGTTGCATTAATAACGAATTACTTACTGTAGAACATTGTATCTTATACGTAAATATCGGCATTAAATACAGCAACCTTAATATTACAATTTCATGGCTCAGATACGTAAACTTTAAAAATGAGAGCATTTGTCTCATTACTATTTCATCACCCCACGTATTTCGACTACTACACTTCACGTCATTAACTAGAGTGTCCTTAGTGAAGAGCTTAAGCTGCTAATTACCAAGTAATCGAAGTGTTTAACGTGAACGAAAACGAATAATGAACTTGCATATTAGTCATTAGTCTCTATAGTATGATGCATATATTGCAAGCGTCACATAAAAATTGTTTACATAAATAATGGTTCCTTGATCCATGCAGTGTGTCATTGACATGCAATGTTGAGGTAGTTGGTCTGAAAGATATGTGAAAGTTGTAGCTCTAGCAAATGGAAGGACTTTCAGTGCCCTTCCAACCGACGTAGTATGTGGTAAAAGAGAAATTAGTAGCTCCATTAAGGACATTCTAGAGACGTACCTACTGACCTAAATGTGGAAGTATAATAGTTCTACGAGTATTATGACGTAACCTCGTATGCTAGGACAAACTAAACATGATACCAGTGATAACTTATATATGCTAAACATTAATTATTTAAAAACAAACAAACTCCTAGCAGCAATTTTAGGACAAATCTTAAGACTCACTTCTCTACAAATGTCAGACAATTAAACGATATCGTATTTCTTAGTGAAGCAATAGAGCTGTCTGGCAGCACCATTTATGTCTTATATGTAGACATCAAGAATTAATTTAAATGTGCTTAGTTTCCATCAGATGGTAAACATTAATGAATCACAAGCTCTGTGTGCAATTTATTTTCAAGAACGCATACAGTGGCCCAAATGGAGGACCTAACTTTGAAGATGTTTTACATGTAATCAACTATGAATTTAGTTAATGAAAGCCTTTTTTTACATTTAAGAAGTTGGAAATTGTATTTATATTTACATACTCTAAATTAAATTCAGCGTTTTGAAACAAAAGCCTTTCCAACAATGTATGTACATTTCTACGTAAGCTTCGATGGAGCTACTTTTTTACATAAACGTACCGAAGCTTTAATAAAGTATATATATACAATTCACTCAGTAATAATCCTTTCTCAGAAATTACAGTAATTTACGGCTAGTCTTACTTGAGTTCAGGCTGTAACTGGTGTAATTTCATTTGTCCTACAGTAATAACCATGCACATAATAATACATCTTGCATGATTGTTTGCTCGTTTGTTCAACGGATACAGTCGTTAGAGTGTGATTATTCGGATGTTCCCAGCCATATTGGTCATTGACCTCCAACATTATGTGAAGTTGCAGTTAAATACGCTGCCTTAAGTCTGAGACTTCGGTTCGTTCACTGACGTGCCGGACGTAGCGCCGACACCAACCAGTTCATTTTTCCCAGTCGAGAATGGAACAAGGGACCTATCCAGAAGCCATTTAACGCCAACACCTAACACTGACGCTGAATTAGTACGAAACGTGTGATGAAAGCTCCCATAATTTACAGATATTTATAATTATACATCATACATTTGTTTATGGTAGACCAGAAATGTTAACGATTATCATAATACTTGTTTTGATATTATTGATATTTGCTCGTTATAAACATTCATATCCTCGGCAGAATATGTGGCAACAGTTGTGATATTAATTATAACCCTAATTAATACATGCAAAACTAGTTATTAGTGTGTATTAATTAATATCTATTTCTGGTTCCATCATGACGTGTGAATGTTGATCTCATAGAATCTTGTATCGTAATGCAATGTATTTGTGTTATTTACAAACTATTATATACGTAATTATAGACAAAACTCGGTCAGGAGATCCTGCCATATTAAGATACTAGTAATGCACTACTCCGAACCTCGGGCCGGGAAAGAAGCTCTCAGCAGCGCAAAAAACTAGAAACATAAAATGAATAGTTTGATGAAAAGAGACAGTACGTGGTAGAAACATGACTCGACGCTCCGCTACTTAGTAGTATTAGTCAGTCTAGCCATCCAAGCATAACAACAATTAAACAAAATAACAAACAATACAGCGCTCCACAAGGACAAAACCACGCCCAACATAAACATTTGAGCTCTGCTTTGCGATTTCCAACCGCTTGGAATCAGTAACCCACATCTACATCTACAGTTTTATGGGATACAAATAGATTGTTATAGGTATATTGTTACTTGTAGTTTACGATATTAAACATCATTTTCCAGACCGTTGTCTTAAATCCGATATTTTGGGACAAAACCTGTCAAAATCTAAACAAAAGCGAGAATTTTGGGAATCGGTTTATTACAATGTCATAAAAAATTATATTTGAATTTTTTTAATTGTGGTAGGTACATAGAGCCTTGCAGTTTAAGATATCAAAACTTTAGTGCCAGAATATTTTGGTAAAGGATAGTAGTTTTGGGGTAAAATAGTGTAATACATACACGAAAAGTGAGAATTTTGAGAATTGGTTAATTAATTTGTTGTGTTTACTCAAAAAATCAAATATCAACTTAGCTTATAATACATCCTTTATGTGTCATTATCTAACAAATTAAATATGTGTGTTTTATTTCCTTTTTTTATAATAGGACCTGTACTTATTATATAACGTCACCATAATATGTATTTTTAATTGTGATACTAAGTATTAAATTGTGGTACCGTCACGGTGACCTTGTCATAATATAATTTTGTTTTCTGTGCTCAGCTGTTTAAGTTGAATGATGTCTTCCCTGTCTCTTTGAATATATAAGTATACGCCTTGGTACGGACAGAGACTAATGTTAAGGTGTGCTATACGAATTATGGTTAAACATTAACTCTTGTCTGATATAATCGAACAATCACATACATTTTACATGTAAATATTAGATTAAAATATATTCATGGACAAAATGTGAATGTCGCACAAGAAACAACTTAAGTCGAAATTCCACCAAACTAGGCTCATAACGTATTCCAGGTTAATAGAGATTCTGGAGATTCACCTTTGCGAAAACCATTCCTGCAAAGGTGCATGCTCATAGCCCAAATACGTTTGGGGATACACATTACTTTCAGTTTAGTTTGGAAAACTAGGCTAAGCCGGGTTAAATGAACAGAACATCAGAACTAAGACAAAATTAATACAGATAACATGAACATGTACTAATATTCATTAAAGGCTTTGATTAAGTTGTGATGATTGTAAAATGTCATGCCTAGTCTTTCTGTCAATGACGATTGAACTAACAAAGCCAGATGCCCTGTCGACCTTCTTGGGCATTATATGAACATATAGCCATTGTTCGGACATGGTGTCTCTCTAGGGTCATTATGTGAACATATTGCCATTGTTCGGGCGTGACAAGAAGCAAACAAAGCTGGATGAAATGATGTAGCACTTTGTGTTAGGTTTAATGATACAAGTTTCATTAATCAAATGTATTACCGTACCATAAAGACACGTAATTTTTCGGACATGTGGGCAGTTCGCTCTGTCTTCATTGTATCATTTACCAAGACAAGAAACTACTAACATGATGCTTATATAATTCAAGGACGATTCATTTTATTGCGTATATCATTTTGTCAACATAGACTCTTTTATGCGTTATATACTAAGAAAGTGATTGTTTGTATCAGCTCAGTGAGATAGACTACACTCAAAAGAAATAACACACAGAGATCATAAGGGGTAAAAAGAAAATCAAAGCCGGCCGGTGCTTCAAATCAAAGGAACGCGTAGTGTCTCCCATGCCGCCTATAATACGTGTTCAATAATTTGTCAGTAGTGTGTGATAGGGAGACCTTGGAGACGAACGGGTCTCTGGGATTCAAATTAGAGTGATATTAAAATAATAACACTGTCTAGCTTTGTCTGGATTAAATCTGATGCGTATATATTTGACATAACTTTATTTGCATATTCTGCAAGGACTCTATTGCGCAGTAATACATAATTTATCAAGATCTTATGTTACCCACTATTTAAAAATAATGGAGAATTTCACGCACGCTAATTCGCGGTACCAAGACTGACCCGTCTGCTGCTCAAATGAATGTGTATACAAACACATATATAATAGTACTATAAGAATGTATTTAGCGATGTACTATGAATTCAGAAATGTTCGTTTGTTCGAAATTTGGGAATTTGTTATTCTAAGCAGTTGTTTAGGTAAAGTGTTTGCGATTTTTTTTTATAAATGATACTTTTGGTTGTTTTACGCCGTGTAGTGGTTTAAGTTTATGAACGTGAGTAATTTTCTTGAACCTGTCGATTCCGTAAATATAGCAAAAATTATTTCCTTGCAAAAATCTGATTTTTTTTAGTATTTCCATTCACACAATGATTAGGTTACCATGACAATTGACGTCAGACAGACCGAGATGAAATGCGTAAAATATCTTAATTCTTGTCTTATATTTGATGATATTGCTGAATTTATTAGTCTGCGATATCAGGCAACGTTGTATTAATTGTTGTTGGTATGAAACTGGTTGCAGTTACACCTGTTGTCTAGTATACAGGCCAAGTTTACAAATCATAATAACTGTCTTGGTTATTTCAGGGGTAGTTATCAAGTTCTTCAAGTATGGTATTTAAATGAAGGCTGTTTCTTCTTTTCTTCTTCTTCTTCGTCTTCTTCTTCTTTCAATTAATTTGCAGGACCAATTCTTGGAGACTGTCGCAAACAAAACATCCAATGTGACATCCAATACCTAACGCCATAAGCAAAAAGCTACTGTAGCCTTATACTGAGAAGTAACAAATTAGGATATGTAAGCTATTGCTGTTCAGAAAGAACAAAACAAAGATTGAGCTGTATAGCCACAGACCAAAGCAATAAGTCTGTTACTGAAAAATTAATGTCTTTTTCATTATTTTAAAAGCTCAGATTCACCAGATATTGTATCGTGCATGACCGAGTTACTCAGATCGGCATCCGATCTGGCCTATGTTCATATTGCACCCGAGTATCCGGAAATGTGCCTGAAATGCTGACGTTGTTCCCATGAATAGCCGAAGACTAGGGGAAATATATTGTTCAATCTCGTACAGGACAATGATCGACTATATTTGCTTATGTTACGCTATCAATTATTCTAGCAAATTATTTGCCCCCATTATATTTTCTATCTTCTTATAACTGACTTGTCTTAAAAGATTCTGTCTCTCCCTTTGTATAAGATAGTTCAGCTGGATCGTAATTTACTGTATAACTGTGCATTTAGAAAATGTCGGGTTGTATCTTGCTTTCACCGTGGCAATCTTTCGTTTATTGGCTTCCACCCCGGCTATGATAGTGACTGACAACCATCCAACTTCCAAGTTCCTTTTGTACGTCGATCCTTCGTCCATTCGAGTGTATGTTCTTTGATTGAGGCTTCTATAGGTAGCTCTTTAATATTACAAAGACGCTAGCACTGAGCACATAACCTTCCAAAAAGTGAGAACGGAAGTTAACTCGTAATGTACAGACAAATCTACTGAAAATAAATCATATTTAGCAAACATTTTGCAAAAATGTATGACACTCTAGTAATGTTTTAAATTATTTTTTACGCAATCACAATTCCTCACTTAGAATCTACTGGAGATATGAAAATTATACTTATTATTACGTCAAGGAGTGTTTGAATGACGTTTGTGACGCATTTTAGCATTTGGTTATGCTTACTCAACAGTGAAAATTATGTAACATTTCAAAATAATTATTTCTATGAAAATAAAAGGTTTTCCTGGAACCTAGCGAATATACGCGTACGTATATTCCCTTATTTTCTATTTCATTACCTTTCCTCACTTTCTACTTGTTGTCCGCTATCATCGATCCCGCCGCTTATCTTCGTTTTGCAAGATATTCATCATTTTGGGACAATTCGAATTCAGCAAAGGCTTTCCTTTGTGATGCTTCTAGCGATTGTATTCTAATTATAGAGGATTTGTTGGAATTTGTTTTTCCTGGAAATGTTTACGATTTTCAAACCAAACTAGCTGCTCTAAGATTACTACTTTTCGTTGGGTTATTTTCTTGGTAGATTTCGTGAAAGGCCATTTCCGCGACATCACAACCCTAACGAATAATCTGCATCTGGAATACAAAAAGAGGTATTCCGTTCCAAAATGTTAATTCTGGAAATGACGACCCCAAAAATGCTTAATTTTACAGAAATCACGAAATTTAATGCATACATTTATGAATGAATTTACAGACCTAGTTATACAGTAGTAGGAATTATTTTAGGAATTGTGAAGAATTTTGTATGTGGTATCCATTTGTCAATATGAGAAGAATTTATGGTTTCAAAGAATGATATAAGAAAATTGCTTACGGCATAAAAACGTTGATTTCCAATCATCAATGTGTTTATTCTGTGACCAGCTAGACATATGAGGTCAAATATCCTAAAGCTTTTCATTATTGTATTTTCATGGAAATTTGCATTTTTTATATTTCACCCTTAATAAGTAATTCATTAGTCCATAATAGGAGATATAGAGCACGGTTAGTGTGACACGTTAAATTGGCGCGCGGTTAGTGTGACATATTTGCATGAAATCATCTGTATGCAACACTATGTTGTTATGTTAGGACCACCGTATCGTTCCCTTGACCTGACTTATGGCATTAATTCCGAGCATAGCATTTATTTGCCTGTCAACCTTTTGTTGAAACACAGCTGGCATATGAGTACCCCACCGATATTTGAACCCGGTCGCCAGATTAGACGACAAGCGCACTAACCACTGAGCTTCGGAGTCACACTTAAGTATTGTTGGTAATCCAAAACTATTGACGAGTTGGTTTGTGTGCACATACGTAACCAAGCTGGGATTTAGCATTGACACACATGGTCTCAATGTACCATATTGTGTGTTAGCAAGTTCCTGCGTTGCACGCGAGGATCCAGGAGTTATTCCATTCGAATACTGTCCGGCCTGCCGGGTGACATTTAATGAAAAGATGACCTACTGTATTGACCACACCTACTTCCAATCTCCTTTGGAATGCAACAATGTCACTGACGTCATATCGCGTGGCATTATTGTCCCACTTGTATACCCCTGATATACATGTTCATCTGTCAGATTGAGGGCATTAGGTCGAACTACGACACATCATCGTCATTTATCCTTTCGGAATCAGCTAAGATCAAATGCATATGTTACGAATACAGTCCATGATCTCCTTTGTGAAGAGCTTAAGCTGCTAATTACTAAGTAATGGAAGTGATTAAGAGATCGAAAACAGGTAATGAAGTTGCATATAATATCAGTATAAAAGAACATAATATTGGTCTATATGAATTAATTAATTTAATGTACGTAAAAACACGTTCGTATATTACATGTAGGTTCGCAAAAGTTTGATTAGATGGCAACGAAGGGGTAATGAAGTCGAATATTTGTTGACCCTAATAACATTTATCTAGGAATAGATTATATATAATATCTAATATATATAAATGCTAAATGTCACAAGATTAGACGACAAACGCGCTAACAATATACTAAGCCACGGTGACAAATGTCAAATGAAACACAGTCCAGCACTGTCGTTGCCTCGAGTACATGTCAAAGTAATATACAATAAACCCAATATAAGGACAGTCCATCTTCCTTACTGCCCGTTTAATATTTCGTCTGTCATTTATGAAAACAACCAATGACTTCTATCTACCGGACATTCCAGAACTACCTTCTAATGCCAATGTTAAAGATCTACGAGCAGTATTACTAAACATGAATTATATTACTTTTACACGTATACACTAGACAATCAATTAATGTTAAACCAAACAAAGTCAATCAATCAGACAGATCAGTTTTACACAGACTTAAATTACCACAAACATTAATCCCTTTCATTTCACGTGTGTGTGAATACCAATGCACATAAAAATACATAAAACAGTATTTTGGGAATCACAGGAGCAACGAAAAATAGTAAATTCAAGTGGGATAACTCTTGCGTACTTTTACTTCTTTTTTAGTTCATTCACTACATTTTCCAATAAAATTGTATTGTCATGCACTAGTGAAACACGTTGACTTTAAAAAATAATACATATTATTCCTGAGGGCTTTTTTGCATGTGTTTGAAAAAACGTGTTTTCTCTCAATTCAGTATATAGGACTCTTTGGAAGTGCGTTCATCAGTGTTCTACAAGTTGTTAATGCAGCTATATGCCTGTTTCGGTAATAAAGATTGTTTTAAGTGTATATTCTGATAAGGGAAACAAAAATAAATATTCAAATACTGAGAATAAAACCAAAATTAAGTCAATAATTACCCTCATTTATCCACACAAAAGATATTTGACCAAATCACCTCCCCTTGAGCATTGAAAATTAACATCATAATTTTGAAAAATTTAAAAACTCGATGTTTTTGTGATCAAATCGCATCATATCGAATTTTACTATTTGTTTTATTGATTTGGAAATTAGTCTTTTTAAAATGTGTATGGAATAAATCTAAACTCTTTTATTATTTAACGCTTATTCATGAATTTCAAGTTTATAAGTCTGGTTCTGTTATTTTATGGTTCCTTGAACTTTCGTTTCGCATTTTTGAAAATAAAACTACTAAAATCGCACCTCAAGATCGTAATTAACACGTACACAAATGTTCGTGCAAAAATATTAATAAATAAAAAAGTTATTCGGTAAAATCCGCTGTTCATTCATAAAATAGGCTAATTGTACATTTTGTGAATTTCATTTTGATGGGTGATGTCATTAAATACATATTTTGACGATGATGCAAATTAAATATATTGACGACATTTTACCACCAGCCTTCTTATGTTTGGATTATACTTCAAGCCAAGTTTCAGAAAATTTTAATGTACAGTTCTATAAATATTCATAAAAGACATAAGCGTTCGGTTAGCTGTTTTGCTTAGTATAGTTTATTTGTTTATAGGCGGATATGCATAAAAACGATATCAAAATGTGCAGTAATTCAATTCCGATTAATATACAACGTACTGCATTATTCGATTATCACAATTGGATTATATGTACATTCAAAATATACCTATGACGTCAAATCGCCGCACACGAGAATTAAGTTTTTCTCATAATTTTAACAATTTTCTTTTATGCGTTATTATGAAAAATACTTCTCGAAAGCAGACGGTTATTACGTGTCGCGATGAAACAAGTGTTGTGTGTCTGCTACTAAAATTCATTGACGTCACTCTATTTTGAAACTCGCAATATACTTTTAACGCACTGATTACTTGGCGAAAACACGGCAGATTTGTGATAAAAAGACGCTGCGCGTAGTAATGCACATTTCTAAAATTTATGAAAGTCCTCAATTGAAACTTACGTTACCCACGACGGCAATATAAGCTCGTGTACCTGTAGAATAAGCTTATGAGAAACTTGTTTAAACAACTCATTGTCAACAAGAGAGTCATAAGAACGGTTTTTAGTATATCCGAAAAGTACACCACGAGTATTTATAACGCCGCCAATTCATCCCGACGTTCACAACTGCGAGCATTATGTAGTGAGTTAAAAGTTTTGCTGTGGGCTATCTAGAGGTCACTTAAAAATAATTTGAACACACAGGGAGTTAGTATCGAGTGGGTTGCACATATTTAAAGGTCGTTGAAATGACTGCATGATTTAGTAGTCTCTAGAAATCACCAGGGATGAGCTTGTGCAGGATGAGTAGGTGTCAGAAAGTAACGTCATTATGACGTCGTTGACGTCGGACTTGCGGCGATGCTCGTTAGTATGTCTCATGTAAATATTCATATATCAAGAACTATTCTGTGCATTTTCGTGAAATTTGGTCATCATATTTAAATTAAACTGACGTTACGGTGTTAAAAATTTCGCGGTTTTACTGGCACTATGCACGATTTTATAGCACTTATACCTTTGTATATACCCACGTACATTATTGTATTTCTTAGTGAAGCAATTTAGCTGTCTGGCTGCACTTATGTCTTATCTGTTGACATCCAGAATTAATTTAAAATGTTCTCAGTTTCCATCAGATGGTAAATATACATGTGTCATTACATAAGTTCTGTGAACACTTTCACAAGATAGCATCTGATGGTCCAATTTAAGGACCTTATTTAAGAGATGTTTTACATGTAATCAACTATGTGTTTAGTTATGGAAATCCCTCGTTTAAGTTTCTGAAGTAGGAAATTGTATTTATATTTAAATGCTCAAAAGCAAGTTCGAAATTTTAAAAGTCTTTCCAACAACCTTTGTACATTTCTACGTACACGCATAGTTGTAGTTTCCGAGTGTCTTGGGTTATTTTCAGTAAACAGACAACTCATAGCACAATAATAATCCCTTATCAGAAATTACAATTAAAATTCACGACTAGTCTTACTTGATTATAGACTATAACTGGTTCAATTACAATCATCATACATTGACCATGCGCATGCCAATTGCATTTTGATTGTTTGCTTGCTTTTAAAGTTTGTTTTCTCGACAGAGACGGTTGTTAGTGTGCGAGCATTTGAGGGTATCCCTGGCAGGTTGGTCAATGACCTCAGGCGGTGAGGGAAGATACAGTTACATGTGATGCAAAGATTCCGATTTCGCTGCACTTAGTGTCCTAGCTGTTTCCCAATAGACTCATTGGTTCGCATCGGTACACGCGCGACAACCATTGAGGTACCAGCAAGTTCATCTCGTGTTTGGTGAATACGTTCAAAAGGTGTCCTGGCCGGGGAATTGACATAACGCCAGAAAAGAGATCACTAGTTTAAGTATTCCCTTTCCGATTTTCTATTATTTCGAACAATGAAAAATGTCACAGTGGGCTATACTGATTATAATGCAGTATTAACTCTTGTCTGATGTAATCGAAAAACTAAATGCATCAAATACATGAAAGTACAAGATCAAAATGTATTCATGGAAATATGACTGTCGTACAAGAAATAACTGAAGTCGAAATTCCAAAAAATCTAGGCTCGTAACGGATTCAGGTTAATACGAATTTCAGAGATCGATAAATAAGAAACACACCTTTTGTGCTGATGTGCATGTTCATAGAAGTTTAGAAGTTTATTTATTTCAATGAAAGCTATGTACAATACACATTTGAAATAGACCATTATGGTCCTTGTTCAAACAAACAAAAGAAAAACAAACAAAACCAAACACATGCTTGCACGCTAACACATACACTCACGCACGCACGCACGCACGCACTCACTCACTCACGCACGCACGCACACACACTCTCACGCACACACGCACATACACACACACACACACACACACATACATATTCGCACGCACGTATGAATCGGTATAAATATAAACAATATGTACAGACAGACTTATAATAATAAATCGCACAATGCATGACTACAACATATTTGCAATAAGTATAGACATGTTAAATGTTCACATTATCAAGATGATATAAACAAATAAAATGTCTTAGATTAATAACAGCATATTAAGTAAAATACTTTGATTACACCAAGACAGACCTTTTCTTAATTTCGAACCCTTTTTCAACAAAGATTGCTACATTGCGAAGATTTTTGCAATCAGAAGTAGATAAAAGTGAAGTGGTCTTGTACATATTTGGTCTCACTCTGTAAAAGTGTGTTAGATATTTCGTTCTGATAGATTCATATAGTTTACACTCAAAAAGAAAATGGAATTCGTCCTCTAATTTATTACATTCGGAGCAGAGTCTAAGTTCACGCAGTGTACTATTCCAGCGGCCAGTTTCTATATGTAACCTATGTGACGACAATCGCAATTTAGTAAATGCAATCCTATAAGACTTTAAATTTAATATATTTAAATAAGGTTGAAATTGGAAATTACAAACTGTTTAATAAAAAGTTGCTCTGGTAGATTCGTTTATCCTTGTATTCCAGTCGTGAACAAATATATCGTTAATTTTTTACTTCAATAATGTTACAAATACCTTAATATTTCCTACACCCTGTGCTAACCATGCTGTATAAAATCCTAATCTACTTAATAAATCTTTAACAAAAGATGCCCAATTAGTTTTGCCCGGTGTTCGATCGATATCGTTCAACATTGTCTTATACATGCAGTGCACATAATTTCGTTCCTTGGTATTCACAATTTTTAACCAAAATTTAATAATGTAAATTAAACGTTGGGTTTGACAGTTAGTACATCCCAATTCGCCATAAATAAAATAATTTTGGGTGCTTACTTTAACGCCAGAGCCATACAATACGTTTAACTAATTTGTCAAATAAACTCATTGTGTGTTCAACAGATATATTTTTAAAACTATATAAATAACGTCTCAGCCTAAAAATTGCTTTTTGCGCTTGACCAGCCAAAGTCTTATGAGTCTCATTAAACGAACCGCCTGACGTAAAAATAATTCCGAGGTAAGTATACCGACTAACTATTTCTATTTGCTGACCATCGTAGGAAAATGTAAGATCATTTGGTAAGCGACCCCCTTTTCTAAAAATAACAACTTTGGCTTTATCCTTATTTACACTTAACTTCCACCTACCGCAATAATTTTGTAGGATATCCAAATTCGTCTGTAGTTCATCAGCAGTATTGGCAAAAATGACAATGTCATCCGCATACATTAGTAAGAATATTTTCAAGGTTTCAATATCAATACCTTTTGCACCGTTCAGAAAAAGTTCGTCCTCTAAGTCATTTAAATACATAGCAAAAAGAAAGGGACTCCCCTTGGTATAGTGTAACTGTTTTCTGTGATTGGCTGGTTTAGTTGAGTGTTGTGTCTTCATTTTCCGATTTCCCCATGTCTTTCTTATATTAAGGTCGTTTACAATATTATCAGACAGAGGCATAAACACAATATTGGACTTGCATTTATGTATAAGGGGATAACCGATATGTTGGTGTTATAATAAAAACACTTTGTTTACTTGCGACTCGGTGATCAGGGAGACAACGATGACGCGTGTCTAAAACAATGCAGGTTCACTATTGTGTTTATGCGTCTGTCTGATAATATGGCAAACGACATAAATATAAGAAAGACATTTGGAAATCGGAAAATGAAGATACAGCCCTCAACTAAACCAGCCGAGCACAGAAAACAGTAACACTATACCATAGCACAACCATACGGAGCATAAAACCCAACAAAATAGTTAAAATTCAAATTACTCCCGGTAAAAGAGCATGGTGACCTAGTTACGCACAGAAATAACAAAAAAGGTGAACCGAATGAAACCCGACATAAAACATACCAAAGATGACATATTATAAATGGTGCCAGAACTTTCTTTGATGACGCTCAACATAAAAAGGAAACTATCCGGCTAGACACTCAGCATAAGAAGGAAACTATCAGTCTAGACGCTCAACATAAAAAGGAAACTATCAGTCTAGACGCTCAGCATAAGAAGGAAACTATCCGGCGAGACGCTAAGCATAAGAAGGAAACTATCCGACAGGACGATCAGCATAAAAAGGAAACTATCAGTCTAGACGATCAGCATAAAAAGGAAACTATCCGACTAGACGCTCAGCATAAAAAGGAAACTATCCGACTAGACTCTCAGCATTAAAAAAAACTATCCGGCAAGACGGAAACTACCTGGCAAGACCATCAGAATAAAAAGGAAACAATCCGGCTAGACGCTTAGCATGAAAACCTTGCTAAATGATCAGCATAAAACGCAAACTAGTTTCTCTTCTCCCATACATTCGTGCAGTGAATAGGATGTCTGAAGGGATTAATATTAGATGTAAAACGTGTTTCCCAATCGACCTGACATAAATTAGTATTAACTGAAATACGACAAATGACCAAACAAAAGCTACATTATAACTATTTGCTATTATTTTTTTAAGACACGCTGATCCATACTGCCACATAGCGTGTTTGTTGGAATATTGGGGAAAATGAAAACAATAGCTCAGAATATTTTTAATGAAAGGAAATGAAATCAGCAATAAAATAATCCAATTAGAAATGTCTCGTTTTGGTAAAGGATGCAATGAAGAGTGAGCCCGTGAGCGAACCGCCCGCATGTCCGACTAGTTGCGTGCCTATATGGGGATATATTTGATTAATGAAACTTGTATCATTCAACCAAACCCAAAGTTTTACATCATTTCGTCCCATCCAGCTATCACACCCGAACAATAGCTAAATGCTAATATAATATCCCTAGGGGTTGCCAGCGCATCAGCCTTTGCTAGTTCAATCATCATTGGCAACAAGACTAGACATGACATGTTGCAGTCCTCCGATTCATCAGAACATTTTATGAATACTAGTACACGTTCATGTTATCTTTATCTATTAAGTAAATTTGACTCTGATGTTCTGTTCATTAAAACTGGCTTCACCTAGTTTTCCAAACGAAACAAATGGTGGACTTACAAATGTACGTGTATTCCCAAACGTATTTGGGTTATGAACACGTATCTTCTTTTCAGGATTGAAGTTCACAAAAGGTGAGTTACTAATATATCTCTGATATTGACAGGTAATCCGCTTAGGAAGGTTTAAATTTCGATATAAGTTGTTTCTTGTCCGACATATATTCATATGTCCATGCTTATATTGTGATCTAGTACTTACATGTGAAATGTATTTGCTTTTTCGATTACATCAGACAAGAGTTGAAAATTAATATAACTCGTATAGCACACCGATAAACATACGAGACGTTCCTCTCTTCTATTTGAACAGTGCTGAATGTCCGATGAATTCAAACTAACCCGATATAAATGAAATATATACTTTGAACATTGAGAAGTAATGTGTCTGGCATCATATACAATTATTATTTTAGATATTTGCACTATGGTTCCAACCAAGATGTATATGTTAATTGATACATTGATGTATACAAATGAATAAAGACTTTTCGACTATACAATGTCAACACTATTCAAATGTATGTGGGGCACCTCTCGTTCAATGTAATAGAAAATCGGAGAGGGAAGACAGCACTCAATTTCAACAGCCGAGCACATAAAGAATAAAATGGCCCCTACCACAAATACACGACACAATTAAAATTATTTAGTATTATTTCTGTATTGTCCCCTTTGTAGTACAAAACAAAATGTTTCGTGTGTGCCTATTCTTTCCGGATCCCTTATGGTATACTGCTGCATTGGTGATTCGCTATCTTGTGTAGCCTTTGTAACACACGTTTTAACTGACTGGACGGAATAATGTTATGTCCAGACTAACGGAGTATCCTGTCATGCTTTGACCAAAGATCATTTTAATCTTACTGTTCTTTGTCGTGCTTGCATTTTGTGATATGTTGTTTCTGTTGAGTGCAGCTTTCCCTGTCCGAGGTTCGCGGTCTTCCATTGTCTAAAACATTTTATATGACTTGATTCTGGTAGTTGACCGAGTAATTCACGTTTTGTGTATGAAGTAAATACCACTAATATTATGATACATGATTCCAGGAAATCAACAATCACACGTCATGATGGAACCAGAAATAGATATAAATGAATACGTGCGAATTGTTTGGTATTATTTGCATTAGATAATGGTCATAATTAATACCACGACGATGGTCACATTTGCTGTTAAGATTTTGAATGTTTTAACGTATAAATGCCAATATAATCGACACATGTATACATGGTATTCTTATAACATGTCCGATTTACACATATACAAATATAATACATATAGTACAACAGACCACAGAAAGAAGCAGGTCAACACCATATGTTGCCTACCATTACAGCAGCTGTCTATAAATATCCATAGACTTACCATGTAAAAGTAGTTGTCATTAAAGTGGCTATAAGGGAGGTCATTGGTATGTTTTGCGGCTGAGATATTTTCTGAACCATTTTGAACCACATTTCAGTGTTTCTTACTCAACTAGAGGTGGACTTGTGGGTAACCCAGAGTCAGTATCTCGTGTATCAATGCGATACAACCGACATGCTACATAACGAATGGTGTATTGCATTAGGAAAAAGTTAAGACAGCGCATTCGGAATTCTTGCATTAGGTGTAAATTTGTCAACCAATAATGTCAGGTGTCATTGACCAAACCGACAGGGATCCCCCAATGTTTACAAACTAACAACTGTTTCAGTCGAGCAAACAAACAATACAATCAAGCAAACAAGATGTTATTATTATGCGCATGGCCAATGTATAAATGTATGATGACTGTAATAACACCAGTAATAGTCCGCAATCCGGTAACACAAGTCGAAAATTACTGTAATTTCTGAGAAGGGATTGTTACTGTGTATATATATATTAAACATTGTCTGTTTACTGAAAATATCCACAGAAACTCAGAAACTAGATTATGCTTGTACGTGGGTAATGTATATAAGTATTTTTGGAAAAGCTTTTCAAACACAGTGTTTCTTTAGAGCAGTTAAATATACTAGTTTAAAATTCATGTAAACACAATACCCATTTAAAACATCGAAAGTAAGGTTCTTATATTGGTTTATCAGATGCTGTCTTTTGAATAGAGTGTTCCGTGAACTGAAGACACATCTATGCTGACCATCTGATGGAAATTGAGAACATTTAAATTAATTCTTGATGTCTACTGATAAAACATAAGTGTAGCCAGACAGATAAATTGCTCCACTAAAATTACTAGTAATTGTTGAACATTTGTCGAGATGTCAGTATTAAGATTTGTTCTTAATTGAAGCTGTGAGTTTGTTGGCTTTTAATTCATTAATGTTTAGTATATATACAAAATAGCACTTGCATTCATGTTTAGTTTGTCCTAGCATATGAGGTTAATTAATACTACTCGGTAGAATTAGTTTCACTTTAATCACAGACTACATCAATTGAAAGGCACTGGACGGTCCGTCCATTGGCTAGAACTTCCACATTTATTTCAGGCCAACTACTTCCACAATGCATGACAATGACACTCTACAGGGATTAAGTACCTATTATTTCTGTTTGCAATTTTTATGTGACGCTTGCAATACTACATGTATAACGAATGATGACGAAGATGCAACATCATTATTCGATTTCGTTCTGTTAAACACTTCAAGTACTTGGTAATAAGCAGCTTAAGCTTTTCACAAAGAACACCCTGTCTCTGGCGGCAGATCTTTTGACGTGACTAATTCCTAACATATTCATTTGGTCTTATCTGATTCTGAAACAATGAATGACGATGACATTTTGTTGTTTGCCCTAATGCCCAAATCTGACAGATAAACATACATATCAGGGGTATACAATACGTGGATTACTAATGCCACGAGATATGGCGTCAGTGACATTGTTGCACGCCAAATGAGCTTGAATTCACATGGTGTAAACAATATGTGAACCAATAATACCACGCGACATGACTTCAGT
Organism: Spisula subtruncata; assembly: GCA_963678985.1. Lineage (NCBI taxonomy): Eukaryota > Metazoa > Mollusca > Bivalvia > Venerida > Mactridae > Spisula > Spisula subtruncata. Next base: position 8,701,095 of record OY787671.1, read on the forward strand.
GGTATAGGTGCACACCAGGGGAGCATGGTCACACATGTGCATACTCATCAGCTGAGCTCAATCCAAAGTTGTCATTATGCTACCTTTGAGAAATAGGTAGCCGGACGGCCCTACCAGAGAAGAAGAAAATCAGTTGATACCGCGCATACGATGTATGACGATGGTGTGTCCCAAAATTATAACGCTTTTGAGCCCCGAAATGCTAAAACAAAATTGGACGATGAGCCGTCACAAATTGACCAAATATGTTTTGCATCATCTAATCGTTTTATCAAACCGTCGAAAATTGACGGGAGCATGTATTCGCATAAAACTGTGTCACACTAATTGTTTTCTAATGTTACACAGTAACCGTGCTCTAAATCTCATATTTATGGACGTATGGATTTCCATTTAAGGTCGAAATATAAAAAAGTTAATTTCCATGAAAACACTATAACGAAAAGCTTAAGGATATTTGACCTCATATGTCTAGCTGTTTATAGAATAAACACCTTGATGATTGGAAATCAACGCACTTATGCGGAAGCAATTTTCTTTTATCATTCTTTGAAACCAAAAATTCTTCTCATGTTGACAAAATTGGTGGATACAACAAACAAAACTCTTCACAATGCTTAAGCTAGCTCCAACTTCTGTATCACTAGTTCTGTAAATTAATTCACAAATATACGTATCAAATTGCGTGATTTACGCCAGTCATAAGTTTTTAATTGTATGTGCTTGTTAATTCCAGGGATGGAATACACAAAGCATCTTAAGGAAAAAATATTTCTTTTCTCAAAATCTTATAATTCCCTTCAGCGTTTCAGCTTAACGGGAAAAGAGTATCAATACTTTGATTTGTTTTGTAGCGTTATGTTAAGAGTAATCTTTGTTTCAGTTGAAATAAATGTAGTTCATTTTAATGCTTTGTGAATATTAGCCCAGGCATATTAATCATTTGATCAAAATACCTTTTTTCTGTATTCCAGAAACAGATTATCTGTTGGAGTTTTATTTCGCGGTTACGGGTGTTTAAGAAATCTATGTGGATTACAACTCCGCGAATTGTAATGATTATTCAGTAGCTATAGTTTCGTTTAAAAATCGAACACACTTCCAGGAAAAAAACAAAGTCCTACAAAGCCTATATAATTAGGGTAAAATTGCTCACAGCCTCACAGAGAAGCCTTTGCCGAATTCAAATTGTCCCAAAATGATATCTTGCAAAACGAAGATAAGCGGTTGGGTTGATAATAGCGAACATGACGTACAAAGTGGACAGAGAAAATAAAATAGAAAATGATGTTTGTGTGTCAACTGGCCATAGACTTCAACATCTTGGGCTGACAATTGTCACTTCACATTTAGATAAAGAGCTAATTTATTTAGTGGTTTGTTACATATACGCTTAGGAAGCACAAGGTGTGGTAAATTATATGTATGCATAGTGCATGCATCGATAACTCGGTATCAGAAGATGAGCAGTTTTATAAACATGATAGCATAGTATGAATCTCTGGTGTCAGTGACAGAGCGTCGGGTTGAAGTTCGGGAGGTTAGAGGCCGCGCCATACCAAATGATGAGAGCACTAAAATAACCGGATTCTCGTCTCGTACAACCTCATGGTGACGGATATATCTTAAAATGAGGTGCTGAAAGCGATTAATGCTAGTGTAAATAGCAGAAAGTGTTTCAGAAAATAAATGATAAATTAAAGAATAACTGTTTCTTTAAAAATACACTCCCGTTTATCTCGAAATTTTATAGCGGCTTTACAACTTTTACTTTCTGTTAAGTGGTTTTAAAGAAGTTTTGAACTTTAAACTGATAAGCAGTAATATTGGGCACATCAATTACATCGATTTTAAGGCCGTTAGCGAAGTTCATTTCACGGTTGAGAAAAATACAGTTATGGGAATTCTGATAATGCCTAATAAATGAGATAGATAAGTAACAAGGCTTAACCAGATTCTTCACTTCCGTGAACTATAAAGTCAAACGACTTTATGATATACTATAATATAGTAAATGTACCCCAAACAATTCATATGTATAAGAAACGTTGTTGATCGACTTTCTATTTTTCTACATTATTTATCCATCTAGTGTATCCTCTCCCTATGGAGACGAGGGCGATTTCTGTTCATTTCTCTCTGTTCTGTTATGTTCTGTTCTTGCTGCTTACACACATATGTCTAATCCCTATTTCTTCCTTTCCCTTCTACATATAAATTTTTTTACCATATATGTGCAGTGTTACGTTTTGGTGATTGTTCCGAGTTCCTGACTCACAGACATGGCTTAGGTCTTTTGAAAGTTTTGGGGAAATCCTTTATTTTACAAACTAGTAGTTGAGCTCAATACGTTTGTGTTCAGTATGAATGGGCCCATAGTTTTCAAAACCAAAAAATTAAGAGGTATGAAGATATTAAATGTAAGTACAATCTTAACGAATATAAAAATTAACATTCACCCAAATGTATCTTTTCTGCTTAGTATAGTTTTACGTTGAGCAAGATTGTCATTGTATGATATATGTATATAACCACTCGACAATTATATTGTGATACATGAATACTCCGATCGGGAATGAATGAATTAATGAAAACGTCAATTTCTTGGTCTTATAACTTCAGCATATTTCTCATTGAGGAACAAATCTTGGGAGAAATCCGGACATAACCGTACAATACTGTCTACAATTCATCAATAAATCAGTGTTAAATGAATTACAATATGAATTTAATACATTAATACAGTCATATTCATAACAAGACCATGACAGCAGATCAGAAATTATTTTTGTTGTTTTCGTCAAGGTCTTCTACAATGCGTTTCTGTGAATTGATATGGTTGGTGTCAGATTGTCAGCCAATAATGTTCAACCCTCTGACCTGAGCATAGTTGGGGTTCACTGATGAGTCCCAAGAAGCAAGTGAAGATAAGGTATAAGTTTCACTTCTCCTTTGGTATGACGCGGTCTTGGATCGAACACTCAAAAGCGGACGCTCTATCACTAAGATATCTAGACTTTGGATATACGAGAGGTGCCCCACTTATATTTGAACAGTGTTGAACATGACCTATTTTCATGGAAATATGGTATAAATCAAATATCTCTTTTGTACTGTGTAAACATATGTGTTAGGTAACATTTACACTAACTGGTTGGTTTGTTTGAAAAATAGAATGGACCAAAAACAACACTTTTGTAGAGGGTATGGTGTTTTGCGTTTTGAAGGTCAGCCACTGCTATAAAAGCCCTTAAAAGTTGTTGGTTGAGCATGGGTATTCCATTATTGTGAAGATAATATGCAATTTTTATCACAGGAAGGATGTTTTGCTCTTTGTTGTTCTTTTTAACGAAATTACGCAAATTATTAAAAACTGACAAAAAATGATGATACCTAACAAAATCTTAAAATTTGGTTATTTAATAAGTCAGGCATGTCCAAAAACCAAAATAGGGGCTTAAGCGACGTTAATAGTACCCATTGGAACTTTCGATTTGTTCATTTAGAGAATTATACATACCGGACTCGGGATAAAATCGGTGTTTACATGCTCAATATCACAAAAACAACATAAGGGAGACAAATGTCTTTAACGCTGTGTATGCTTCAACAGAACCGTAGATGCCACAACTTTGTCACCTCTGTGGAGGCAATGCTTTATCGTTGAGAAATATACCATGAACGGATAGCCTACTATATGATAAATGTTGATAAGGCTACCCATAAGTTGACATTCGTTAAGCTTCACATGTTTTCGAACGTAGGCATAACGTATGCTATTGTTTGCTATACTACCTTAATGGAACACATATGTTTTACTTAAAAGTCAAAGGTGAATGCACATTGCTGTGTACATTAGGTTCCAAACCATATTTGGTCAAAATGTTTGCAAAACAACTTTCCTGGAGACCATATGGGGAGCATGGTGTTTTGTCAACACTGAGCTTCAGCTCCCTCCACATAAACACCATTCTTTACCTTAAGAACACACATTTGAAGTATATTACGCAAGATTAGTAAAGGCCAAAGTCTAATGAAGATATACCCACAAACCCTTTAGTCTATGGAATATTGCTGCGTTTATTACGGGCGGGAAATGCAAACAGCATCGGTCGGATTATGCGGTCTTCAAAAAGCCAAACACCATACCCTCTACAAAATTGTAGATTTGAGTGCAAACTAAGAAATAAAGTAATAATCAATAGTTGTATGTGTTAAATAACAAGTTATTTTGCACGATGATATAGAAGTATTTTGATTACATATAATAAGCATCGAACTATTTGATATTCAATACTGTTCAAATATAAGTGGGGCACCTCTCGTATGTTGCGTATTTCCGAGATTTTGCAGTTTCATAATACATTACTATAACGGTTACTTTGAATATAAATGTTTAGATATAAAAATACCATTTTAGTTGCAGCTTCCTAACCTTGTATGTGTGTATGATAAGGTGTATGTCATGCAATGTTTTTAAATATTCTACAGAAGTGAACCAGTGCTCGAGGCATACATTGTACAGCAGCTGTACAAACTGACAAATGTCAGAGTAGTAGATGTACTCTAGAATAAAATACTGGTAATATCATCCATGCATTTAGTCCTTGTCACAGGTCTTGAAATTTGAAAGCCCTGACACTACTCCAGGCATAATTAACTTAAGCACCGGTCAGAACTGCCCCCATCTCCTGAAGCTCTTGAATTTCTATTGTTTTAACTTAGAATAATATTTCTGTTTGGTGGTGCTTATTTTGAGTACAGCCTTCCATGGAAATTAACACAAATAGAAATGTCAATATTTGAGATAAGATCTTGCTCAGATTGAGAAGTTTCGGGAGATTGGGGACTAGACATACTTGCAAGTACGTGTAGTATACGTCGGCTGTTCGATGCGTATTGTCTTTGCAAGTAAGTCTCGAGCTTGTTCCGCTCAAACGGTTTACGGTTTACAAAAATCGATAAATCTATTCATTAGCTTTACATTGGTACCAATTTCATACATGTGTTTGCCTTTTATCGCGGTTTAAGAGGTAGTTAAAATATGCTAGTCGTAGACACTAGACGCAAATGTAGCAACGTTGTCAATGTAACATTGACAACGAAACATTGTTTCGTCAATTTTAAATTCTTCTCGACTAGGGCTTTACATGTACATAATGTACTTTAATTCGGAGACTTTTGCTAAAAGAACATTTATCAGATTAATAGAAACATCAAATATGACACACTGACAGGTTTGTAGACCTCGAGGCCGATTTGAGATACAAGAGTCTAAAAATACTTATATCAGTGACTGATTAGCATCGCCCGTGGTCGTCCAAAGAGTTCATAGTTAATCTACTTTATTAGTGATAGGAAAATAGTATTTGATCTAGATCTTTATAAATGTCCATCTCATGAAAATAGTTCGGGTCTCTGGAGTAAAGATGAGAATGTTATGAACGGTAACAGTAATTCACCGAATCGACAGTAAATGATGGACGAAGTTTGGTAAATGAGCTTCGGTAAGAAATATTATAATCAGAGGACAAAATAAAACATTGTTATGTAGGCCTTCAGACGTACATTCGCATACATGACGGTTAACAACAAATAATACAAATAACGAAAATAAAATATTGTTATTTACAGTTACAAATGAGCTTCTAGTATTTCATACCATTGTGTACTCCAGATGTTGCTCTGCATTGTCCTTTTCCTCTGTTGTCTCTCTTGATTTCATCTCATATTTGTAAACATAAATCATTATCTTAATTAAGTGATCATGCTCAAATCTTATGATATAACGATGGAATAATGTAAGCCTATTTTGACACAACTATCACATGAAAATTGAATTTGTCATTTGTATGTTCGCTTGGGTCAATGACCTGGTGACAATTGATATAAACTATCTATAGATCTGATATATTATGACGTTGAATAAGTCGATCCCCAGGCATAATATAATGTATTGGTGCTATGAAGATAAATGTTTATTCACTGATGATAACATAGATATTAGAAGCTATAGTTGGCTGGTCAACTGTATACAGCATCTTTACTTTGTCGACATCCTACTTGGCTCGCCGACGATGAACTTAGTAGTCTTAATTGTTGTCAAAAAGGTTGATAATAAACCCGACATCGCGATGTCGCCATAATGTCGATTTTGTGCAAAAGAAACCCACATGTCAAACTCGAAAAAGCCGTACTTCCCCATATTTGGTTTAAAACACATAAAGGTAACAATCCAAAATTCTAAAGCAGTAAGGATCTCAGCTTCAATGTGCGTTACGTCTCTATGATCTAGATTTACCTGCGTGAACAAGGCTATTAGCATAATAGTATACATGCACACTTATTGCGCTCATAATCAATAGTTTTTTAGAAGTGCAAATTGATCATTTATTCAAGCAAAAATGGTAAAATTGATTTACGTCATGATATGGCTGAACATATTTTTTGTAAAAATATCCCGATCTTCTACTTGGGATGTAGTTTATTGTAAAAGCAGAGTCATTAAACTAATTGACGTACTTGTCTTCTTGGTTCAGTCACTTATATAGAATTATTAGAACTATCATCCTGAAAAATGTGAACATTTTGACCTGTTGGGTTGTGCTTTTGTGAACATGTTTAGGGTCGACAAATGTATTCACAAAAGCGAATAAATCAATCTGTTTACTTTAGTGATGAATGGACTTATTGCAGCGCCTTTTTCCAACTTGGCTTGTTACATGGCTTGGACATTAACTTCCATGTTTATTGTAATCATCACAGACAGGAAATTGCCGAATTTACTACTTCCACACTTATACGGATTATGAACACGTGTATGACATCGATATGTCTGTGGTACAGGACAAGACAGTTTATTCATACTTTTCTCTACCTCGAAGATCACCAATTCAATATTCGTCTCTAGACTAATACGTTGCCTTTGCACTGTATCATACACCCTTATGTAGCATTTGCACATTTGCATGTATTTTATTTATAGTTCATACCAAGGCCTACTGGCGGCCATCGCAAACATGATAAAACTTATCTACACATACATGTACATGTTCATATGATACACACGCATTAAAATTAACTAGTGAGATTATGGATTTACATAAGTACATGTAATTAAAAAGGCATGATTATCGTTATCATTATGGTTATAAATGGACATGCTAGAATAATTGCATTGAAGATGTACTAGCAGTATCGTAGATACCTGCATCTATTAAGGCATTGCTTGTGTGATGAGGGTTCGTACTAAAATCCATATTCGTCGATAATTTGTCCGGTGCGTCTTATAGCCCGGGTCGACGTATGGACGAAAACTTTACTCACGGTATCCTTTGCACCATAAAATCGTACTACAGTACAATAGTCGTGGTACAGTAGCGTATCAGTTCTTTTGTATAGCTAGTTTGCGATAGAAAAAAATCGTGTTTTTTTTTAAATTTCTCTGTAATTACTACACCTACAAGTATGAAATTTTGCACGAATAAATGAAATATATCTACCTAATACACACTGAAATTTCAGCAAGATCAGAAATGAGTTAAAAAAGTTTTGTTCATAAGTTCTATGTAACATTTTTGTAGTTTTGTGTGAAAAATCAAGTTAGAAGACTTGATACTTGAAACAGCTAATTTACGGTCATGTGATACGCTAACGGTATATTTACGTATTTGCAACCTACTTAATTTAAGAGATGCGAGGCCCGTCTGTGAATATGACGAAGTACATGTTATTGCTGTACATTGTTTACAAGCGATACACCTAAATAAACCGAATCACAAGGGCCTCCTAAGTCTTGTCTTTATAACAGCAATCTCAATCCCGCTGATCACGGATTGTAACGGTTAAATAATTGATAGTAAATCATCAATGGAATACCAGATTACCTCCCTGCGTTAAACTGTAAATACGCATGTAATTTCAATATGTAATAAAGAATAAATGTCTTTTAATTGGTGACTTAAAATTATGAAATTCAAAATGGGACTAGGTAGGAAGTTATTGTAGTTCTGTGTAATTTTTTACCAAAATCTGATGAATAGATTTTCAGAAATCTTTAAAAAACACGATTTTTTTCTATCGCAAACTAGCTATAGACACGTTTCTTCTGTATAATTTGATTGTCTAGTCGATATTAATATTATTCATTAATGAATTCAAGACAATTTAGTTTGGCTGTTTGATGATAGAAAAATATGATCTTTACTTATTCATTTATGACGTATTGCAGTAGACTGTTTGGTGTGCAAATATTCTATGTGTATTTTCTCTTTCTCTCTTTATCGGTTTCATACCTACGTTTAGGCTCACCCGATCGTCCGTCGAGAACTTTGCATTGAAGCTTCCCCCCTAAAGCGCTTGGTAATTTGTCTAAAACATTTATAGTAATGATCGATGATTTGGCGATCAATATCGAACTTTGAACGGCAACCCAAATAGAAAGAAAATCATCTAAAAACTGGGCTCAAATTCTCCTTGGGTGACTTGACTCCAACAATACCTTTTATCGAATTCGATCAAATAATAAAACAAATACATCAGGGTGGTTTTTTTTGTAGATCTAAAATATAGACAACATTCTTGAAGTATGTGAAACTGCTGACTGTTTTGATACATTAGAGGCTTTTTGTGGATACGTATCAAGCCCAATACCCTTTTATAAGTTATTGTTTACGTTTTTACCGTACAACATACCTATTGCATAGGGGCATGATACTTAGGTGAGCGACATTTGGCCGTCGTCGTCCTCTTGTGTTAAAACCACCATTCAGATCGTGAGAATTATGTGTTGAAAGTCCTACATATTTAGCTTACAATTACATTAACGAACAACACTCTGAACTCCATTATTGTCGACTGAATGTCTTTTTTTGCTATATGTTAGTAGATGCATTAATAAATCCGGAATTTATTCTTGGTGAATAGCAATTAAATATGATAGTTTGTCTAATTGGTATGCAGTCTATCAAATGCAAATTAGTCGTAGCTTACCGTCTAGTAGTAGATGTAAACATCTTATGGATGCATATTTAACCCAACAATGACGACGAGCAAGAAAAAATAATGTTCGGTCTTAAAGCCTCATAACGAATCAACACGCTACAGACAGAATGTTAAATATACATCAATTTTGTTTGTTATGTAAGCATTTAGAGTTAAATTAATTTTCTCTGAGATTTTATGGGTATTCACCCCGTTTTCAGACAGTTGCCCTACAAACATAAATTATTTAATCTAGTTTTCCAATACAATTGGTACCGGAAAAAATTCATGTTCATCAATAATTCAATAGAACATCTTTTTTAAAGTGATTCTTTAATCTACTTTGTTGTACATAATACGAAAGAAACGTTGATTTAAATGTTTCTAACTTTCACTAATAAATGACTGAGAACATTTTAGATCGACTTTTCGAAAAAGAAGAGATCTTATACTGTCACTTGAACGTGGATGTCGTCGTTGCAATAATGATTATGTTGGAAGCGGTGACCTGGAGGTAGGGCGCGCGCTTCGGGATCGAGAGGTCCCGGGTTCAATCCCCCTCTGGACCACTGGTTAATTTAAGACCCACATGCTTCACTCCACCATGGTGTAAAATGGTACCCGTGAGGGCTGTCTATTCCTGGGCGCCGTTGATCGATCGATGCTGGCTGCCACACCCACAGGAGAGAATAGTCTCCTCAGGGAGACACGAGTGTAGGTTTCCATAGGTAGCCAAATGACCAGGGGAAGCTAAATGTCAAAGGGTGCTCAAGCGGCCTAACAGCTCAAAAGAGCCCTAGAAAATTGGTAACATATCTTCTATGTTTTGCAGACTCGAATAACTTCAATACTATCGACGGTACACAACTCAAACTTGGAATGGATTACTTATTCACAATCGCCATGTCTACCTTTCTATGATGGCACGTAACACGGGCTTTTGGTAGTATGTCCCTTTAATACGTAGAAAACAGCCAAACATATTTGAATAACTTCAATACAGGACAGGACATACAGTATTTGGTTGGCTAAGCTCCATTTCCCAGACAAAGATATTATCTGAGAGTCTAGCATGAGTCTTATGGAACACTTTTGTTGTCATTGCAAATACATTAGTTTGCCGCTGGAAACACGGTTGCTTACGGTTTGAATTGAATATAATTACAAGTACCCTGCTTTTACCGGTGACTGGTAAATGAAGCAAATTTGCTATTGTATCCTTCAGACCATTACAGGCTCGGCTATTGCTATATATACACTTATTGAATTATCGTCTAGACATGAGTATCATAATTATTGTGTTCGATCGTTGTTAAAATGGAAGTCTTCTTTCGTAACACCTACCACAATCATGTCCGCCAATTGTGAAGATGTTTGTCAGGTGGTCGGTCGAGCAAGAGCAAGTTGATCATTATCCAGGAAAAACTGAAGACTAAGTTTAATGCCGGTGTCATAGACATCGTACAAGATGTCGGTACGAATTCAAGTTTTACGAGTTTTAACATTCTTGCTGGTTCGGTTCAATCGCAGCGCCTGCTCACAAGTAAAAATATGTAAACAAAGTTTAAAACGACCGTAAGTATCTTATTTTTGACCATTTTTACCATGAAGAGTTTGATACGGCCGTTTTAAGTTTTTTGTTTACATATATTTACTTGCAGACTTACCTGAAACGTCATGTGGTATGTCCAACATAAAAGTGACAAGACAATGGTCTTCCATACAATCTTACCGTGCCATTGATTAAAAAAGTATGTAAATGGACCGCGTCTGGCTTTGACAATTTTAAGCAATTCCAAAGTCTACTTAATCACCATTTATAAGATACAACTAAATGGAACGATTTTTATGCAATTCCAAGCATATAAATTGACACATTTCGGCGTAATCCTAAATAAATACTAGTAAACCGCCCTACTTTCTCAGTTGAACTTTCTTAAAAAAGCAGTAAATAGACATTTATAGTGAACTCTTAAATTGTACTTTAAACAATTGTGTACTACTGTTGCCTTTCCTTCGGGAGCATACGGCAGTTGAAGCTTACTTGCAAAAACGAATATCTTTACACAGTGCGGTGTATTCTTACGAGAAGTATTCGAGTATCACTACGCATTAAAGAGATTTATTTTTTAACCAACACGAAGCATGCTGTACTAGAAAAGTAACATTGCACAAAAAAGAATAGATTTATTTTTCTCCAACACTGCAGGGGTATTATGGGGAATATATTTGGTACGGATAGTGCTCAATATTACTGCGCAATCTCACAATTCTGTATGTAATTAGAAATAAAACCGACAATCAATATGAGGTTTTCTCGTTCCTATCACAATATGATTGGCACTTTCATTTTCAATTTTCTATTTCTCTCTCTCCCCAAATCCAAACTTCGTTTTTATTACATGGTCACGGTATATGATGGCAGCTTTATGCTCGTGATTGGTATATTTTGAAATTTGAGTCAGTGTGTACTGTGCATTACTTGTACTAAATTTCGTTTTATTTATTTCGTCCTTCAATATTGGAAGCATTATACAGAAATATGTGGACCTACCTTCCTTAAAAGAAAGTTTTTTTTTAAGAAACTAGATTAATCATTGACTCGATTCAAACTGAACGATCTTAGCTAGACCTGTTGCTGCAACTTTGAATTATTCTACTGATTTCATATAGAACATTGAAAACATAAAACTGATGTTCCGCATGATCACAAATATTCGCTATCATGAAATTGCAAATACAACTCATTTACTACTTATGTTTAGAACTGTCTGTATGTCTAATAGCCTTCGTGTGTGTATATACTGTACTAGGTATATTGTTTATTCATCTGAATGCCTATAAATGCTAATTTTGTTATTCAATATATATTGATAATGAATATCATTTGAAAGCCGCATGTCAATATCTTAAGATAAGTTCGAAATTACTAGATGCTGTTTGCTTAGGTTTCGTTTCAGTCACCAGCCATAAACCAGAATGAAATTCTTCAAAGAAATAAAAAAAAATGTAAAGTTAGTTTTTTTCGTAAATGTCTAATTTTGCGTTAATAATCGACACACAAACTTATTTTACTGAAACAATGTTCATGTGATGGTTGCTTATGCACATTGATTGATTATTGCAATCACTGTTCGTTCGTCGTAAGTACGGGCTTGCAAGATCTTTGCCAGACTTTGGCGAAAGTCGATTCGTGAAATTGAATACGTCAGTGGATTCGCAAAATTTATGCTGGGCGAAAATAGCCCCATATACATTAGGGTAATATAAAACATATCGTGACATAAATGTTTAACGTAAAAAGTGTTACGCCAGTGAATTCAAAAATTTCTACTGGGTACATTAGGGTAATATGAAACATATCGTAACATAAATGTTTAACGTAAAAAGTGTTACGCCAGTGAAGTCAAAAATTTCTACTGGGCAAAAATAGCCCAATAAACATGAGGGTAATGTCAAAATCAATTATGGTCGTAACTTAAATGTTTTATATTACCACTATGACTCATTTCGGGTGAGCCTACATTTTATTTCATCGTTTATAATTCTTGATTTGAAATGTTGAATTTACTTTATGTCTCCCAACTTTCTCATGTTTGATGTTATGATATCAGACGTACACAACTTGAATATGGTTCGGTTGTAATGTTTTTCTAGAGAAGATGATGATGTTTTATGTTCGACTCCTTTGTAATTTTCTCATTTCAAAACAGGTTACAAATGAATATGTCCTATGTGGAAATTGATATTTACGAGGGGCGATCACAACGTTCCCCGGAACAGTGCTCTAAAATTTGTATATATTACGTTACCAATATGACTTGTACAGAAGTAACTGATTGTTTCGGGCACTTTCCCGGACATTTATTGACCACCCCTTGGAAACGGTTCAAATGTTCGTTATATGATCCATATACATGTTAAAACTTGGGAATAAATTTATCAAAAGATAAATACATATTTGGTAACATAAGTACGAATATTACAAAATACAAATATGTGTATAGGCCTATACACACAGTCATACATGTACAACTCTAATGTTTAAATGTAGCATTTCAGGGACGTGAAGTAATGTCCACATTGACTGCCATATGATATTTCACAAACGTTCCATATTTAAAATAAAATATTGAAACTGTATGCATACCGCGTCTTATTTTGAAATTGAACATGGTGTTATTTGGAGCAGTTCCCTAATATTTCAAGCATATTTTGGTAACCAATGGTGACTTTCCTCCAACATTATCACTACAATTTGCATACTATAGATCTACAACGACCTTCGAAATATAACCCCCGGAAGAGTCAAACGCCAAGGTTGAAACGACATTTACCGTTATTTTATGAAAAATATGGATACGGTTAAAAAACTCACTTTACTTCCAGTTGGCAACGTGGCTACGTGGATAAACTGTTCTCTTGTCAGAAGCATACGTTTTATATGGGCTGTGGGTTCGAGTCCGCTGCTATACTCTTTTTCAATAATTAAATATTTCTATATTGTATATCTTAATTATTAATTTTTGGTAAATTCACGTTTTATAACTAATAAAAAATGATTTGTTTCCTTTACATTGATTTAGTCTGGATAGTGCTCATTTTCATCTTCGTGCTCTTCGTCAGAATTAGCTAATGGTTTATCTCGTCAGTTCAGTGGTTTGTGTGGTGAAGTGGTCATAGTACATAGCTTTCAATTGCTTATTTTTCTTTCCAGTGTGAATTCGGACCCACTAACGAACACTTAACATTTGATAAACTTATACTTAAATGTAATGCTATATGAATTCATTGTATTACCTAATTATTATCACATATCATTATAATTATTTTCTATTCATATTTTGCGTTGTTTATTTCATATATTAATTATATCAATTACACAATGTGTCACAATCAGTGTGAGTATCAATTGAGTTACAAGTTACGACGCTAAGACAACCTTATGTGTCTATATGCTAGCTCTTGTCAGTCCGATAACCCTCTCTCACACACTGACAAACAAAAACTTAAGTCCCATTTCCTTCTCCTCCATACAAAACATATGTACTTTCTCAATAAGATTTTTCGCCTGGACGCTAAATCTGTGTACAAGCTATGACAAATTTCTTATGTGCTTTAGACACACTGAAACTTTTATTATTATGCATCTCTGTATGATTAGACAAGCACGAAACATGTTTGCTGAGCAAAAATTAAAAAAATATATAGCAGAATGCGATTTGAACTCATTCATTCAGTTTTGAAGCACTCGTATTCATAGTAGCTTAGCCGACTGCGCTATGCGCACTACTTGATAAGACAATTCTTAATGCATGCATTATTGCCAAATACACCCCTATAACCGCGATTACTCCAATGTTAAAAGTACAGTTACGCCCGACTGATTGTTGTAGATCTGTTGTATTTACTTATGGTTTTGTTTCACAATAAAATTATTTCGATTACCAATTCAGTATGTCTGTATTGTAAACTGTGTGTACAAGTTCGCCGAACAATGCATTTCATAGCAAATAAAATATGTCGACGGATGAGTCCGTTTTATATTCACACGCGTTGTGCATTAGTTTACTGTGCGTACTGTATGCATGTCGTATTCGCTCTACAGAAGAAAAACAGCACAAATATTCATAACATACGTAGACATTTAGAAAATGACACCATCTTCTTTTTGATAAACCGATATTCTTGTGTTTCAACATGGACAAAAATACAACATTCAGAACCTCTGGGCAATTAAGATAAGTGCCTGAATAAGTGTATTAATGGAAAGAAGATTGGGCTAATCCAAGATGGCCGTTAGAGGAAATTGTGTCTTGGGCCTACGGCATTAACAAAGATTGGAAAAAGGTGAAAACGTACTTTAGTCACATTAAGTCGACCCAGATACTAGTATAGCAGACCTATGTTCTTTAAACAATTTGCCATAATGCGATATGATTGTATAGAAAAATGAGAAGCTTAACTATCGCGGAACTCCCTGAGCCATGTATGCAAACTATTGTTGCTTATGGAACTACGTATGGAGAAAATGACTTGACATAGAACACGTGTGTGGTCTGAATAACACTCAAAGTTTATTGGTACATTTGTTTGTAATTTAATGCCGAGCATAGCATTATTTGCAATGAACTTTGTCAGGCATATGCACGGGTACTAGGTGTCATCGATTTGATAAACTTGCACGAAAAAACTACAAAATTTCCTTATAGAACTAATAGTAATAGTTTCTTTTCATGCAAATATATTAAATCGATGAAACCGTGTGCCTGTGGGCATATGTGTGCCTCCACCAGATATGAACTCGGGTCGCCGGATTACCACTGCTATGAAGGGCCATTTTGGCTTGATCTTCTTTGACTTACTGAGACGGAAAGCTATCGGAATATGGTCGTGGTTGTCCATATGACTTGTACTTGTAGTCTAACGATGTTTTTCTGTGTCGCGTGTTCGTTTCGGTGCCTTTTGTGTTACACTATTTCTGAAACGTGCTGCCTTCGTCGTGGGTTCAACCGCCACTAGTGCCAAAATATTTTTATTTTACTTTTTCTTTTTAATTTTAGTTATAAGACAATGTTTTGGCTTTGTGACATCACTTTATAGTTTAATTTGCAGCACAATTTTTTTTTTATTTTTTTTTCTTTAATTTAATAGGAATTAATATGTGGTAAATAGAGGAAAATCGGGTTACTATGGATTTCTGACATTTTCAAACCGCTTGGTAAAACCTTTAAAAACTTTCGTAAAACATTGCACACACATTGCAGTTCTTTTTGAAAAAATCCAATGGTGCCAATTGTTTAGATCATATTTTATTGCCATTTATCTATTGAGTATTTATTGGCAATATGCAAAAATGCCTTAATATTAAGGAGGGTATGGTTACATTTTTATTTTTATCTACTTCATAATTTAACCAAACATCATTCTTTTCACTTTTGATTGAAAAAATAATCATTATCATTAGATTTAAACACATTCTTGTTTTTATTGTGTCATCTGTTGGAGACTTATTTTATTTATCATGCAATTGACTCCATTTGTTTTTGCAGTACGTTCTTATGCTGGGTATAGGGAAATAAAAATAGTAATTACTCTCTTAAATGACAATAAAGTGTTTAAAAATGCACATGCAGTTGTCTTAATGGGTATACAATAGAATAAAAATGTTTAAAATGCAGTCCTCAATATTAAAAAAAAAAGTTTTTACACCCGGACATCGTTAAATGCTAAACATTAACAGCAATTACGATCTAAATCCTTCGTAATTTATCTGACAAAACTTCATTATGTCAGCTCAAAGTTAAGCATAATTATACATTGAACAAAGGATTGGTGTAAAAATAGGAAACCTTCCCATAAAGAAATTCCCCATAAAGCCACATCTCGATAATTGTGTATCTAAGCGATGGTAATTTTCTTCAAGAAATGATGATGTCTAGCTCTGCCAATAAACAATTGTCTGTTTTAATTTGAACATAATTTGCTTCGAGAATGGTTCACAAAAAATGCGACTTAAGATGGGATTGTCTTCTAACATGTATTGCTTCATTTAAATATGTTTTACGCAATAGCACCGGGCAAATTTCCAGTCCTATATAAAATGACACTGGCTACAGTTGTCAGTTGAATAAAAACCACTTAAATGTCTAAATACATCCAACACTACGTGACTTTGGCTACAGACCCAAGACGAACTTTACTTTACTTCGAAGTTTAAAATAGCCGTTAGTATTTTATTCCTGATTTTTTACAAAATATATGCCACACTTATGTAACAAAACGTCTCGACTACTGAACGGGATTCTGCATGTAACTGAAAACTTATATTTTTCCTTAGCGTGGTGTACGTTACGAAGATACAGGTGAAGAAATAAACTACTTACAGCTATTTCCAGTTTCGTAGTTAAGCACATTTTGTCTTGGGTATGTAGACAATGTCAGGTTGTTACATTGCTACACCGAATGAAGGAAAACGTCTTCCACAATCAACGGATTTTCGACTTATCATGAAATTCACAAAACTTAACACCGGTAGGCCTACGGTACCACAACTAACTGTATCATTGGTAATGATTACAAAATAGTTTTATTGTAAAATCGATTTCTAAAAATATATTTCTATTTCAATACAACAATATGAATAAATTTCTAGACAATATACTTGTCAATGATATAGTTGCCTTTGGTCGGTGCCCCACGAAAACCAATGATTTTACAAATTTTTATTTGTTATTTACTAATATATTTCTAAGTCGAAGTTGTCTGTGTGTTCAAATGTTGAAGACCTTTCAGACAAAGAATAAACAATCCACAAGTAGACAGCTGATCAACTGAGCGATTATTTGCAAATCTAGTATAATGTCTAGATATAATTTAGATCACATCATTCAAAGAATCTGCGCTTCAACGAGGTACTAAATTGACCATACATCTAACTCTTATCGCATTCGACTGTCTTCATTATTTTCTTCTAGACAAACATTATTAGCGAGTATTTGCCATTCAATCAATGAGAAACTGTCTACTGTTCAAGAATAATTCTATAGCATTTGTATACATAAATTGAAGCCATTAACTTCTTGGATTATAATGGGATAGCCATGTTTTGCAGCATGCATTATATTCAATCGCTGCCTAGAAGACATTTGCGATTTTTGTTGAAGCATCTGCATGATCACAATTTATTTTGATTTCAAAATACGGCAAAAATGAACATTTTCTCAAAAGAAAAATTATCTATGCTCATGTCATAAACAAAATTTGTCTTTTTCTCAAATAACAAACGTATGCTTCAGATTCGATGAAAGTTGTATTTTATTGCAAATATCAAACAAAAACTATAAAAATATTGGTGACTCAACCCGATGACGTTATATTAGAACGTTGACACAGGTACGTAGCAAGTACAAATGTAATGTGTATTTATTTTTCGAACATTTACGTGTCTCAACTCTTCTTATATACGACCAATTTAAATTCACTTATTTACGTTATTAAGGAAACTTGACTTTAAGTTCGCCATGAACAGTTTTTACTCTTTTGTTATAACGAAGTTGCCGGAACACTGAAATATAGTTCGGCGTGCGCATAAATTCGTTATATCCGAGGTTTTACTTCGCTATATCTGATCACTATTTTGCTATATTCAATATGTCACTTCGCTATATCCGAGAGTTTACTATAGATCAGAAATGGTGAACGTACCTATCAATGGAATCAAAATTACAATAACTTCGTCCGCATATAATATAATGTGATAACACTTGACACCTTACTTCCTCTCCTGTTTCTAATCCCGTCAACCAGCGTCTTCTAATTTACATTGATTTACTTAAAAACATAAAGACGCTTTCTGTAGATGGTTGAAGTCATTCACCCCCTACTTTAACAGCTTCAGATTGGCATAAGAGATCGTACATGCGTTTCCATTAGATCAGCCTTGTTAGCATCCTGTCTAAACCGATTGAATATTTCTTGTTTGAACTTTAGATAAGAAGTTACTTTTAAAAGTGCAAAGAATGTATCGCCATTAATTAATGCCATTCCTTACATTTATTTTGTTTCCTTAATTATGTTGAATGCTGTTCGCACTCTGAGACACATTAATATGTCATAGAAAAACAATTCAATGTGATATCTTTTCATTTAATTGAAAAGAATGATGCTTAGAACATATTGTCTCGAAATAATTTTCGAATATCTGTGAATAGTATGGGATTTTTCGTACGCCAAGCGCGTGGTTAGTTTTGTTAATTTTATTGACCATAAGCACCTTCCTGTGGTGGAACAGCACGGTCAGTGTGACGTCATGTAGAAGGTGAGTTGAGGCATTGCGGTACAGTCCTTCAGAGAACTGGGTAAACCTACACTTGAACAAGATAAGTTGTGGTTTATTCAAGTGCTTTCATGGCGTACACATTTTACGAGATGACAAACGTGCCTCTTCATCACGTAGCTGAATTAATTCATGATTCCATTCAACCGGAAGATCTCGAACAATTCTACGAATTATATTTCGGACGTTCAACATCCGAGTCGTTATCTTTATGGAAAACAAAACATGATGGCAGCAACGCCATTGACAACTATGCAATGTTTAATCAGGGGTTCCATTTGTATCTGAAACGGTCATTTGACTTACATATACCCTTAACGTATAAGCAAAATTGTGAAAATATCCATGATTTAAAGAGAAAATGCCCATTCAAACCAATATGTTGAGGTTCTTGGCTTTTTGGTCAAAACCTCTACCCAGAATCAAATGAACCCATTTTTTTGTTGAGCATATTGAGTTAATTTGATGTGTGCTGATTGTTGCGAATGTTTGATGTTGTTTCACTAATTCAATTTCCTTTTATCGTTTCAGGTTACTGGCCGCTGAATGTCGCTTTATGCAACCTGTACATCACCTTTGACATGTTGTTATGCACTTCGTCCATACTCCATCTCTGTACCATATCACTTGAACGCTTCATCGCCATTCGCAGTCCTTTGGCGTCCCGGACACGGTCTAAATCAGCAGTCAGGATAAAAATCCTACTCGTTTACCTGATAGCCTTAGCAATCAGCATTCCTATCATGAAAACCCCCACGGAATACAGAAAGGAGGTATTTTGGTCGTCAAAAGATTAATATTCCTGGGCTGATATTCACAAAGCATTAAAATGAATTACACTTATTTCAACAGAAACTAAGATTGCTCTTTACATAACGCTACAAAACAAAGCAAATAATTGATACTTTTTTCCTGTTAAGCTGAAACGATTAAGAAAATTAACAGATTTTGAGAAAATTCTTATTTTCCTCTTAAGATGCTTTGTGTATTCCGCCCCTGGAATTAACAAGCCCAAAAAATAAAAACTTACGACTGGCGTAAATCACGCAATTTGATACTTTCATTTGTGAATGAATTTACAGAACTAGTGAATATACAGAAGTAGGAGCTAGCTTTAGTATTGTAAAGATTTTTGTCTGTTGTATCCGTCAATGTTGTCAACATGAGAATAATTTATGGTTTCAAAGAACGATTAAAGAAAATTGCTTACGGTATAAACGCGTTGATTTCCAATCATCTAGGTGTTTATTCTAAAACCAGCTAGACATATGAGGTCAAATATCCTTAAGCTTTTCGTTAAAGTATTTTCATGGAAATTTACTTTTTTATATATCGTCCTTAATAGGAAATTTATACGTCCATAAATAGAAGATTTAGAGCACGGTTACTGTGACACATTATAACACGATTAGTATGACACAATTTTATGCGCATACATGCTCCCGTCAATGTTAGACGGTGTGATTAAACGATAAGATGATGCAAAACATATTGGTCAATTTGAGACGGCTCGTCGTCCAATTTTGTTTTAGCATTTCGGGACTCAATATCGTTATAATTTTGTGACGCACCATCGTCATACATCGTATGCGTGGTTTGAAGTGATTTTCGTCTTCTCTGGAGGGGGCGTCCGGCTAGCTATTTCTCAAAGGGGGTATAATGACAGCTGTGGATAGAGCTCAGCTGATAAGTACAGGTATGCACATGTATGATCATGCTCACCTGGTTTGCACCTACACCACTGATATCGCTCAAGGCTGTATAGGTTCAAACTATTGTTTACCATTGATATATGCATGTATGTCCATACTCATTTTGGCGTGTAGCAATGTCACTGACGTCATATCGTCGTCACATTATTGTTCCAATATTGTAAACACCAGATATATACATGTAAGTCCAAGCTCATTCGGCGTGTAACAATGTCACTGAAGTCATATCGTGTGACATTATTGGTCCAATATTGTATTCCCCTAATAGGTTTTTTTCTGTCAGTTTAGTGTATTTAAGGGCAAACTACGGCACGTCATCGTCAGTCATTGTTTCAGAATCAGTTAAGACCAAATGAATATGTTAGGAATTATGCACGTCCCCCACTCTGCTACCAAAGACATGGATGTTCTTTGTGAAGAGCTTAAGCTGCTAATTACCAAGTAATTGAAGTGGGTAACAGAAAGAACTGGGATAATGAAGCTGCATGTAATTACAGTATAAAATAACATAATGTTAGTCTACATGGATTAATTTACGTAAACAGTGATTCGTCATCGCTGTTAATAGCATGACGCATAAGTTACAAGCGAAAAATAAAATCTGCATACAGAAATAATAGGTACTTAATCCCTTAGAGTGTCATTGGCATGTAGTGTGGATGTTGTTGGTCGAACCCTAGATTTCGCTCGCTTGTTTCTAGTTGTGCTTGGTATTTTCGTTAAAAGCATTTTGTCATCATACTTTCAGAGAATAACGGCATCGTAATGAAGCTGTATAATGATCTCGTGCATATCGTTGTCATCTGATTAGTCTTAAATTGTTCTATAATCTCTATCAACTTTTTTTGACGTCAAGCTTTATGTGTTACTTACTGATTTGACCACATTCCTGGAAATGTCAACCACCTTGCTTTTCTACAACCACGAGCACCTCCCTTGATATGGAGGGCTGTCTAAATCAGGAATTGATCTCAGATAATTTAGCCGATACAGTTCTATGCTAAATGCCGTGCACAGACATTTTGCAAATCAGCTTTCTGCTAAAATATGACAAGCATGTGAGTGGCTTCATCCGGATTTGAACCCATGTAGCTAGATTAGAAGACATTAACGATTACCACATACAGACTAATTGAGGCACGATCGAAGCACAGTCCAACACTCTTTTTAATATGAACTAGACATTTAATTAATTTAAAGCAAACAAACAGACTCACTTTTCGACAAATGTTCGGCAAATGTTCGGCAATTAAACATTATGGTCTTTCTTAGTGAAGCAATTTAGCTGTCTGGCTGCAAGCATAAATAACAATCAGTTTGATAATTTAAATGATACATAAATATTGGCTTTGGAGAAATGAGTGACTAAATGTTGTTGGCATACATACATGGTAACAGTACAGTAGGGGTGATAACACCAACACACCAAATAAACACAGCACTAATCACAGAATTGTTATTAATTCAATAAACAATGAAAAAATACACACATAAAATTTTTAACAATCTGCGTAACATCAACGTATCTATAGGTATATGATAAACATGAGCATGTACTTGTTTGTATTGTATCTGAAAGTCCAAAACAAAACATCACAAATTGTAGAGTTTATATTACAAGTTTCTAGAAATTACATAAAAAACACCACCGTGGAAAACATTTGTCAAATTTCACAAACAGATACTGCACACCACTCATAAAATTCCAATGTTTTAGGGTCTGATTATGGACTAGACATACGAAGGGTGATCAAGTAGTTCGTAGACTCGAATATTTAAGCGACCATTCGCAACAGGGTATGCGTTTTTTCTCAGTCAATAATCTAATTCAGTATTTGCTTTTGAACATATCGCGAAAAAGATCTCTACACCGGACAAATTCTCACGCAAAATTGCGTTTCTTATTCTGATCGATAGTTAATTACACACAAACTTGGTATAACACGTGAAACAATCGTAACAAAAGACGATTAATGTAGGAAATAATGTAGCAATTTAACGAAAACGCAGGTCTTCAAAGTAAGGTCCATATTTATGCAGAAAATTAAATAATATATTTAAGATGCACAACATAGCATGCTGATAAATATTGCAGCGTGACATGAAACAATCCAGTATAATTATATTTTGACAGAATTGATCGAAATCAAAAGCACATTCCGTGAATTTCCGTCTTTTATCACCGGCTGGTGTTTCCAATAAAATAACTTTTCAGACCGTAGCCAAAGATTGATCAGACTCGTGCAAAACATTTTTATTATGAAACAAGCACTGAAGCAATCACACATATTCAACAACAATAGCAACACCTTCACATTTGGGATTTGCTCCCTTACAAAGGAAACTGTGACTTATTACTGGATGTAACGACATATTATAGCATAAAAGTGTTGCGGAGTCATACTGAGGCATAATGCGATATCCTCCAAACGTCTGTCACAAGGACAAGTAGGACAACACGTCCCAACACCAAATCTCTGTTTCAAATATTATATTTATATGATTTCCAATTACCATAACTTATTCAAATCTATAAGAACAATGTCACTGTCTTCATTATTTCTACTGCAGCCAGCCATGTTTCCAGATAGTTCCAGAATTGTAGGATGAGACAAAAACGGCATGAACTTAATAGCAAACAAGTTTTTATTCTAGACACAAGACGTTTTGTTTCTTTAAAATTGAAAATATCTGCCTGATTTCAAAATAATTGAAAACGTTTTCTTAGCAAATAAAATACTGTCGTAGCAGAAAATAAAATAATTAACTTTCACAAGAATAAAGAATAAGAGCGGAACGTTATCCAGGTGATTTCTGGAGCATGTGACTAAGATATGGGAATTTTTCACATCGTTTTGACTTGACATTGCGCAGTTCTAGTAAGTCACTTTCAATTAAAGTTCAGTTAGAACTAAATATGCGCTACAATAATCTGTCATAGATAGATAACATGAACTTGATTACAAGGCTTAGATACAAAGGGTTTCGGGGTGGACACAGAAAGTATTGGTACTATGTATATTAATCAAATGGGTGTGGTTAAAGAGGTAGCACATATGAAGTACATGTAGTCAAATGGCGTGATGACAGGGTGGCACAGGAAGAAGTCATAGGTATAAACCAAAGGGTATGGTTACGGGGATGTACGGACATTAGGTGTAGTGACATGGTGTCGTGTTACAGGGCTTTTTAAGCTGGATTTGGTCACAAGGGGCAATCGCAGGAAGTAAGTAGTTATACACTTGCGATCATAGAGCGTGGTCACGAGGTGTTGAGACAAAAAATTATATTTATAGAAAAGGCACATACCATCAGACAAATAATATTTGCATAGCAACTTAAGCAACTGTATTACAACCAGTAGAATTTCGGGATTACCTATTCGACCATTTCGTAAATACGATACACAGAGAAAAAGATGTTGGTATTATTACTAATGTTTAACTGTATAAAGCAATCATAATGGCTTAGCAAGGAATGTTCCTAAAAAAGTTTATACACATTTACGGGCATAAGAAGCTTATAATGAATAACATTACTGACCAAGCATTTAAAAAGGAATCTTTTCTTCTGTCTAATTTCAGCAAATTTAATGTCCACGAAATGACAACAGTATTGCAGAATATTTATTGTTGCCTCTCCCCGTCCAATATCACAACACGAAACCCAATTTAGCTGTTGGCTGCATGCATAATATCAATATAGTGTGAATTTGAAAAAGAAAAGAAATGAAACTTGAAAATGAATTTGATATTATAAATGTCATTGAAAATAAACGATACCCACGGATATAGACAGCAAGACTGTAGATATAACAATAGCCATAGCTAGTCAGTACGTAGTCTATTTTTCCGATGCTAAGAAACATCATCTATCTGACACGGGGGATTTTAATTTATGTTGAAAACCTTGAATACGTAAAGAAATAGTAAGAGTTGACTCTGCTGGGAAGAGTGGCTTAGTGGGTTACATACTGACCGCTAATGACTACATCCACCGTTGGTATAATACAAATAAACAATACACACACATTTGAGACTTATAACATTCACGATTAGATTCAACAATTATGACTTGAAAAATTGAACTGGACCCATATATTGAACACATTGTGTTGGACGATCATGGATAATAATGACAACATAGTCTGATGATTGTGTCAAGCAATAAATACAGTTTTGAACACACTTGTAATGGACAGTAGCTCACAACGGTATCTGCATGTTTGTGCTTTTCTTTCTATCAGGAACTTGATAATTCAAACCCACACAAATAGCCTTGATCCGCATCGATTTCTGAACATTTTTGTACTGACACTTTATTAACTTCACAATGGTCGTACGAAATGTTCTGTTAAATACAGTATATATAATAGGATTCAAAGTACTTGACACGTAGCCCAACCAAACAAATATGGTAACCATAAGATGATCAAACTGACAGCTGTCACATACAGCAGTCAAAACGTTCACGATGAAAAATGGCGCCCAACAGACGACAAAACTGGCAAAAATAATCCCTAGGGTTTTACTCGCTTTTTGTTCAGTTCTGACACAGTTTTTCACGTGTTTTTGTTTCATTGAGTCCTTCTTAGACATGAGACTAGTTGACGAACGTGTTGAACCATTTGTATGTTTTTTTACAAGATCATGCAGTCTAGAGGGCGCACTGAATGTTTTGGTGACCCCTGTAGGGATAGTCTCGTTGTCATTCATGTCATTATGTTTTTCCACACCCACATGAAGATCATCATTAAGGTCAGTGTTACTGGGATTTTCGTGTGAATAAGAACGAGTGACTCGATTAATGTCAATAGTCTCGTTTTCAGGTATGCTTTGGTCCCTCAAATCATTGAAATGTATTCTATAATCGTTTGACGAACTCTGAACTTGACATGCGTCTGGAAAACTAATACCACTCAAACGTGTTAATGATGTATCACTTCTAAAAGAACTACACACGGACGTATCACAACTCTCCTTACAAAACAAAGGTTTGATTTGATCTAAGTGCTCCATAGTCGTCTCGCTAAGTGTCGGTGTTTGGTCCGAAAAATCAACAGGGTGACTTCGACTTTTGCTATGAGGTTGTTCTTTTTCGAGAGATTTCAGACATTTCTTCAAGCTTTTAGACTTTCTGTTACTCTTGAATCTTCTCATTGTTAATTTCCCATCTTTACTTGGATGTTTGGGATCACACAGTTTCCACTTTGCTCTTAGCTGCTGGACTGTCAAACCAAAAAATATCCCTATTATCACTAAAGGTATATAAAATGCACTGACACTTCCGTATATTATAAAATGATTATTCATCAGTGTGCAACGATTGTCCTGTAGAATGTTGTTTGTGTCCACAATGCCTAGAATCATGATAGGACTGCTGATTGCTAAGGCTGTCAGGTAAACGAGTAGGATTTTTATTCTGACTGCTGATTTAGACCGTGTCCGGGACGCCAAAGGACTCCGAATGGCGATGAAGCGTTCAAGTGATATGGTACAGAGATGGAGTATAGACGAGGTGCATAACAACACGTCGAAGGTGATGTACAGGTTGCATAAGGCGACATTCAGCGGCCAGTAACCTGAAACGATACAAGGAAATTGAATTAGTGAAACAACAGCAAATATACGCAACAATCATTTCACATCAAATTAACTTAATATGCTCAATAAAATGGGGTTCCATTTGACTCTGGGTAGGGGTTTTGACCAAAAAAACAAGTTTTTGAACCCAACATATTGGTTTGAATGGTCATTTTCTCTTAAAATCATAGATATTTTCACCATTTTGCTTATACGTTAATGGTAAATTTTAGTCAAATGACCGTTTCAGATACAAGTGGAACCCCTGATTATTAAACATTGCATAGTTGTCAATGGCGTTGCTGCCATCATTCTTGTTTTCCATGAAGATAGAGACCCGGATGTTGAAGGTCCGAGATAAGATTCGTAGACTTGTTCGAGGTCTTCCGATAGAATTGAATCATAAATTAATTTAGCTACGTGATGAATTGGCACGTTTATCATCTTGTAAAATGTGTACGTCACGAAAGCACTGAAAGAAGCCATAACTAATCCTGTTCAAGTGTAGGTTCCCAGTTCTCTGAAAGATTGTACCACAATGTCTAAACATGGAAATTTACACCTACTACATGACGTCACACTGAACGTGCTGTTCCACCACAAGAATGTGCTTATGGTCAATAAAATTAACAAAACTAACCACGCGCTTGATGTACGAACAATCCCATACTGTTCACAGATATTCGAAAATTATTTCAAGACACTATGTTCTAATCGACTTAGAAATATATTGGTAAACAACAAAAATAAAATGAAAATCTGTAAAATCATTGGTTTTCGTGGGGCACCGATCGAAGGCAACTATATCATTAAATCATTATTTTTGTATAGAAATTGATACATATTGTTGTATTGAAATAGATATACATTTTTAGAAATCAATTTTCAATAAAACTTTTTTGTAATCTTTACCAATGATACAGTTAGTTGTGGTACCGTAGGCCTACCGGTGTTAAGCTTTGTGAATTTAATGGTTAGTCGAAAATCCGTTGATTGTGGAAGACGTTTCGCTTCGTTCGGTGTATCAATGTAACGACCTGACATTGGGTACATACCAAAGATAAAATTTGCTTAACTTCGAAACTGAAAATAGCTGTAAGTAGTTTATTTCTTCACCTGTATCTTCGAAACGTACACCACGCTAAGGGAAAATATAAGTTTTCAATTACATGCAAAATCACATTCAGTAGTCGAGACGTTTTGATGCGAAAATGTAATATTTCCCTTAGTGTGGCATATATTTCATAGAAAGTCAGGAATAAATACTAACGGCTATTTTTAACTTCGAGGTAAAGTAAAGTTCGTCTCGGGTCTGTAGCCCAAAATCACGTAAAGTTGGGTGTTTTTAGACATTAGAATTGTTTTTAATCGACTGACAACAGTAGCCAGTGTCATTTCATATAGGCCTGTGGAAGTATTGCGTATAACATATTTAAATGAAGCAATACATGTTAGAAGACAATCCCATTGTAAGTAACATTTTTTGTGAGCCCTTCTCGAAGCAAAGAATGTTCAAATTAAAACAGAAAATTGCTTATTGGCAGAGCTAGACATCATCATTTCTTGAAGATAAATTACCATCAGTTAGATACACAATTATCGAGATGTGGCTTTATGGGGAATTTTACGTCAATATTTAATAGGTTTCCTATTTTTACACCAATACTTTGTTAACTGTATAATTATGCTAAACTTTAAGCTGACATACTGAAGTTTTGTCAGATACATTACGGAGGATTTTGATCGTAATTGCTGTAAATGTTTAGCATTTAACGATATCCGGGTGTAAATACTTTTTTTTAAATATTGAGGACTGCATTTTAAACATTTATATTCTATTGTATACCCATTAAGACAACTGCATGTGAATTATAAAAGACTTCTATTGTCATTTAAGAGAGCAATTACGATTTTTATTGCCCTACACCCCGCGTAAGAACGTACTGCAAAAACAAATGGAGTCAATTGCATGATAAATAAAATAAGTCTCAAACAGATGACACAATACAAACAAGAGATTGTTTAAATCAAATGATAATGATTATTTCTTAATTATGAAGTAGAAAAAAATATAAATGTAACCCTACCCTCCTCGAAATTAAGGTATTTTTTGCAGATTGCCAAAAAGTACCCTATAGATTAATTTCAATAAAATATGATCTAAACAATTGGCACCATAGTACGGAAGCCCTGGAGGGACATTTATAATTTAACAATTAATATACAACTATTACCTATTACTTGCCGCTTATTACCTAATACTTATAACCTATTATTTATAAGTTATTGACACGCGTCATATTTTGCGGCAAACAGACACGATGAGCAAAAGGGATATTGAAGACGGACATGAGTTACAGGAGGTATTAAAATCTGGTTATTTATATCTATATTATATATTAAATCATAATATTGTTAACGTTGTTAGTAATCGATATAGAATCGAATTTGTAATTTCTGGCTCGAAATTGGGGAGAACACAAAATCTAGTTTAGGGTGTCCGTTGGCATGCTCCACTGTATTTGTTGGCGCGTTTTGCAACTATTTTGTACCATCGTTAACACTGCACTGTCATTCACAGCTTTATGCAAATGCATCCAATAAAATGCATGGGGTCCAAGACATGCTCCCAAGAAACTTTTAATTTTAGAACGTCATTTATTGATTCTGGAGCACTCTCAGAC
This sequence comes from Spisula subtruncata, assembly GCA_963678985.1. NCBI lineage: Eukaryota > Metazoa > Mollusca > Bivalvia > Venerida > Mactridae > Spisula > Spisula subtruncata. The sequence continues at coordinate 8,729,893 of OY787671.1, forward strand.
TATGTAGGATGCAATAATTCATTAGCAAAAGTGTCTTCTAATCACATGTGCTATTGGTCTGTAAAGTGCATGGGCCTAGATATAGGTTTCTATACCTGGTTTGCACAACCGGGATGGCCCTTGTCAAGCTTTAGGCCAAAGAACAATGTGTTGATATTTGGCAGGGTTTATCAGTTTAGATTTGCTTCATTCTTTGTGTAAATCGGTCAGATGTTGCATCTCAACTAGTAAACCCTTCAAACCATGACTGTAAATGTGAATAATTTGGCAGTTGGGTCTGGTGCTGGGCCTTCCCAGGAAAGATAGTTAGGAAATCTACCCATCTGTCATAAGTGACATAGCATTTGAAATTGCCATTTAAACCAATTAACCACAAAAGGTCAGCTTTAAGTAATACACTTTAAATTATAAGTATTAAGTAATACATTTTAAATTATAAGTATTAAGTAATACATTTTAAATTATAAGTATTAAGTAATACATTTTAAATTATAAGTTTTAAGTTATATCTTTAAAATAATAAGTTTTAAGTTATAAATTTTAAATATTTGATAAATAATAATAATAAATAAGTACAGTCTTATATATTTTAAATAAATTATTCTGGATTTTTTTCAGAGCGTTGGTTCATATGAAAGACGTGGTCGTTGGTGGAGAGGAAAATCAGAACACAAGGTGCAAATACGCTAGCGGCCTTTTACGAGAAGTATTGAGGGAGGAATGGAGGAGGAACAATATTGAAAATTGTTGTGAATGAGCGTATTGTAGAAGGACAAACATTATACTTTAAGGAGGTTATTTAGAGCATTGACCATATGACTTGCGTATACGACATATTGGGTTAAAAGTGTTTATGTTTCCAAGTATGGTGTTTTTGTTTTAAAAGTTGAATAAATAGTTAGCAGTCTATTGCTTTATTGTATTGTTTCTCGAAGATACATCAGTTGTACAGGTCAAGAATCTTCAAGTGGCTGCCTCACATTTGACCCTAATGGAGTGACAGAGGAATGCCTGACTCACCTGTCACCAGGCGATAAAAAATATAAGGGTTCGTGCTGCCAAGGATATCCTCCTACATAGCTTGATTTTTATAAAATGGGGCATTCTAATATAAATTGCTCAAATAATGGCACCAGGTCATTTTGACACCACCATAGGGAATTTGCAATAGACTTATATGCGGCTAGTTAACATTGAGGGGGGGGGGGTGAACATGATTACGGGCATAATTTGGGCAATTTATTTAGAAGTCCATTAAGCTATGGCTGGGGGTAACTCAAGCCCGCTTGAATATGTTGACTCGCAGTTCGCAGTGGCTTTGTCAAAATTAGGGTTGTAAAAACTTAACATGTGTGTTTTAGTGTCACAGTCGGGACAGAAAATACAAGGAACACGCTTCCAGGTTTTAATTGATTTAATATGATAATTAACAAAACATTAAGGATTGGTCAACAAACCTTTAACAACATACATCATTATACGACCACGCCCGGTTATTTCCAAACTCTATTTCTGCATGAATGCATAAACAAATAGTTTCTTTGGTCATATCCACCAATGTGCCAAATATCATTTTAACCTTTTGTACAGTTTCTTTGTATATGTGGCATTCGAGCCTCTCATTCAGCGACAGCACATACTAAAGTCTTCTAAAACAGATACATTTTCTACTGAGTTGAATTTTTCTCTCTATCAAGTCTCTGGTGGGTTTTTTTGCGACGTAAGAGTTAATATCCACAGAGATGTGAAATATTACCTTCAAATGCCGCATTCTCAACAGCATAATGTTCACAAAATTGTAGAAGAACAATTTCACATAACTTAAAACCAGCGTTAACGTATTCCATCACCAAGTTAAGTCCAGGATTGTGTATTTAATCACAGATATGTATTAATTCACTGATGGCAGATATCGAGGCACCACATCTGCTGTGTGACTTATTCACCACATCAACACTTTCGAGAAAAGTACAGTTCTTCCACTCCAATACCTTTCCAACTTTCCTATAATTAATAATAATACTTTTACAAAATCACATTTATAAAGCCTGTCATCATCACTCTGGTGTAAGTACTTTTTAACAACAGACATCTAACAATAATATATGAGTTTATCATTTGGTAATTGACATTACTATCAGTTATTAATAGGATACTCGTTTTAATCGTCCACTTATTGAGATGGCCCTGTCAAGTACTTAAACATATCATCATATATTGTCTTATTATATCGAAGGTCACGATATCAAGTTTTCACCGTGCCGACGTCAGTGCATTTCAACATCGGGATTTCGATGTCGTTGGGTTTAGGTTGCCGACGTCGCGACATATCATATCCAACGATAGCCACATGTCGGGTCAATGCCAAGTTCCCAGTAAGCTAGTTCGTTGTCGGTTGCGAAATTACAGCTCCGTCTAACTCAAACACCTTGGAGATGGGCCATGAAATTAAAGCTTAAATAAAGTTGAATCACAACAAACATAACTTACCCCAAGTGACTTATTTTGCCTTGCAATGGATATGAGTAGAACGCCTTTCACATAATTGTACTTGTGTTACGTTGTGTATATCCTTTTGACTAATCGACTCGAGTCGTATATTTTATTTCCCGCCGGGAACAGTAGTGTTAAGTAATAAATAATAAACTATAGATAATAAGTTTTAAATGATAGATAATAATTATTTATAATTGTTAAATAATAAATGTCCCTCCAGGGCTTCCGTACCATAGCATTGTTTTCAAAAATAACTTCAATGTGTGTGTAATGTTTTACGAAAATTGTGAAAGGTTTTACCTGTCAAAAATGCATAGTAACCCGATTTTCATATATTTACCACATATTAATTCTATAAAATTAAAGAAACAAAAGTGCTCCAAATTACACCATGACAAAACATTGTCTTTTAACTCAAATGTAAAGAAAAAAAAGAATAAACTATTTTGGCTTTAGTGGAGGTTGAACCCACGACGCACGCATCGGAAATAGTGGAACACAAAAGGCACATGAACGAACACATGAAACAGAAAAAAATCATAAGACTACAAGTACAAGTCATATGGTCAACCACGACCATATTCCGATAGCTTTCCGATAGCTCAGTCAGTCAAAGTAGATCAAGCCAAAATTGCCCCCGTAGCATATTGGTTAGCGCGCTTATATACCGCCTAATTCGGCGACGGGTTCATATCTGGTTGGAAGGTGTTCGTACCATGCCTGTCATATTAAGCAGAAACCTGACTGGCAAATTAATGCTATGCTCGGCATTAAATTACAAATTTACCAATGTACCAATAAACTAAAAGTGTTATTCAGATCACGCACATGTCAAGATAGGCAACGTTAGTGTGCATACATGGCTCGGGGAGTGACGTGATAGTTAAGCTTCTCAATTTTCTATAGGCCTACAATCATATCACATTATGGCAAAGTGTTTAAAGAACATAGGCCAGCTATACTAGTATCTGTGTCGACATTATGTGGCTTAAGTACTTTGTTACCTTGCTTCAATCTCCATTAATGCCGAAGGCCTCAGACATATTCTCAATGACGGCCAACTTGGATAAGCCCAATTTTCTTTCCATTAGTATACTTAGTCCGTCACTAATCAGTATTGCCCCGAGGTTCCGAATGTTGCACTTTTTGTCAATGTTCTAACACATGAATATCATTTTATCAAATACAAGATGGTGTCATTTTCGAAAGTTCTACGTATGTTATGAATATTCGTACTGTTTTTCTCCTATAGAGCGAATACGACATGCATACAGTACACACAGATACAGTAAACTAATAGTAAACGCATGTAAATATAAAACGGACCATCTGTCTTAATATTATATGAACTATAAAATGCATTGTTCGACTTTTACTTCACGCAAAGTTGGCAATTTACAAACATACTTCATTTGCAATCGAAAAATCGAAAACCACAAGTTAATACTAGTATGCAATTTGTAGTAATGACTTTGGGAGTGCATACACCAGAAGGAGCCAATATATGCTTGAAATATTAATAGGGAACTGTTCCAAATTATCTTCAAATTCACAAATATTAAGTCGCGGTACGCACATAATTGGAAGAGTTTCAATACTTTATTTTAAATATGGAACGTTTGTGAAATATCATATGGCAAACTTTCATTGTGAACATAACTTCACGTCTCTGAAATGCAACATTTAAACAAAAGCTGAAAAATGAATGTAATGTACTGGCCTATATATTTGTCATAACCGTCCTTGTGTCACCAATATGTATTCATCGTTTGATAAATTTATTCACTGTGTTACCCTTTGTACGGCCATATCCCCATCCAGAGCGACCCACTGCAGAGCAACTACCTCTCTATAGAACACCATAAACGATTCCATTAACTCACATTTACTATCAATTAACCCTTTGTAGAGCAACAACGGGGTGAAGTTTCTCCAATATTGGTCACTTAATACATAAAAATTCCGGGAATGTTTTGATCACCCCTCGTAAATATCAATTTCCACATAGGACTTCTTCATTTGTATCCTGTTCTGATATGAGAAAATTACAAGGTATTCGAACATAAAACATTATCATCTTCCCTAAAAACATAACATTCGAACCATATACAAGCCGTGTACGTCTGTAATCATAAAATCAAACATGAGAAAGTTGGGGGAAATAAACTAAATTCAATATTTCAAATCAAGAATTATAAACGATGAAATAAAATGTAAGTTTAGCCGAAATGAGTCCTAGCGGTAGTATGAAACATTTAGGTTACGATCAAGATTTAGTTTGACATTACCCTAATGTATATGGGGCTATTTTCGCCCAGTAATTTTTTTTGAATTCACTGGTGTATTCACTTTCACGAATCGATTTTTAGCGAAAGTCTTGCAAAGATCTTGGAGCCCGTACTTACGACGAACGAACAGTTATTGCAAAAAGCAATGAATGTGCACAAGCAACCATCAAATAGACATTGTTTCGGTAAAATAAGTTTATGTGTCGATGATAAACGCTAAATTTGACATTTACGAAAATAATAACTTTACATTTTTTATATTTTTTTAAAGAATTTCATTCTGATTTATGGCTGCTGACTGAAAAGAATCCTAAGCAAACAGTATCTACTATCTAGAAATTTCGAACTAAACTCAAGATATTGACATGCGGTTATCAAATGATATCCATCATCAATGTATATTGCATTACAAAATGAGCATTTATGGACATTCAGGTGAATAAACAATATAGATCTACCAAGTACAGTATATACACACGAAGGCTAATAGACATTCAGGCATTTCTCAACATAAGTAGTAAATGTATTTTATTTGCAAATTCATGCTTGCAATTATTTGTGATCATAAGGGAGACTATTCTAGTTTTGCAGTTGTCTGTATGTAGTCTGCAGAAGTATTTAAATTTGATGACACAACATGAGCTTATATTCATCAGTCTATACACCCGGTATAGTATGCTTAATGCATCCACGACCGACGAACGAAATCGATGGAAACGAAACTTTCCAGTACGTCGGCTGGTTAAGTCGAGTGTTACCTTTGTTCTCGGACTTTTTAAATATCTTTTGTAAAACAAGTAAAACATTATATAATATATGCGCCAAGATCGAAATAAATATAATCGAAGTTTAGTACAAGGAATGCAAAGTACACACAGACTCAAATTTCAATATTTACCAATCACGAGCATAAATCTGCCAACATATACCGTGACCATGTAATAAGAACTAAGTTTGGATCTTGGGAGAGAGAGAAATAGAAAATTGAAAATCAAAGTGCCAATCATATTGTGATAGGAACGAGAAAATCTCATATTGATTGTCGGCTTTATTTCTAATTACATACAGAATTGTGAGATTGCGCAGTAATACTGAACACTATCCGTACCAATACATTGGTGATACTCAAACACTTTTCGTAAGAATACCTCACACTGTGTAAATATATTCCTTTTTTGCAAGTAAGCTTCAATTGCCGTATGCTCCCGAAGGAATAACAACAGTAGGACAAAATTGTATAAAGTACAATTTAAGAGTTCACTATAAATGCCTATTTTCTGCTTTTTAAGAAAGTTCAACTGAGAAAATAGGGCGGTTTATTTATTTAGGATTCCTCCGAAATGTGTCAGTACGATGCTGGGAATTGTAAAGTAATCGTTCCATTTAGTTAAATCTGATAATGATGATTTAGTAGGCTTTGGAATTGCTTAAAAAATGTCAAAGCCAGGCGAGGGATATTTACATACTATTTTTAATCAATGGCGTGGTAAGATTGTATGGACGACCATTGTCTTGTCATTTTTATGTTGGACATACCAAATGTTTTGATGGATAAGTCTGCAAGTAAATGTATGTAAACAAAAAGTTTAAAACAACCGCATCTAATTCTTGACTGATTTTCACGTGATTAGATCGACGTTTAAACCGTGAATGAGCACTTCCCAAGCAACATAATTTGTTTCAACAGAAGGTCAAATGTTTTGCCCGAAACCGTCTCAATTGTTTTCATGCAGTTAAGCCGATTTCGGACATGAACTGTTACATTTCGCATAACTATGAAGCAGTGTGTGTAGTGCTCATTCTCGGCTTGAGCGTCGAACTTAACTCGTGAAAAATGGTCAAGAAATAAGGTACTAACGGTCGTTTTAAACTTTGTTTACATATTTTTACTTGTGAGCATGCGCTGCGATTGAACCAAATCAGCAAGAATTATAAAACTGTTCAACTCGTGCCGACACCTCTTACAATGTCTATGACCCAGGCTTTAAACTTAGTCTTCAGTTTTTCATGAATAATTATCAACTTGCTCTTGCTCGACCGACCACCTGACAACATCTTCACAATTGGCGGACATGATTGTAGTCGGTGTTACGAAAGAAGAATTCCATTTTAACAACGATCGAACACAATGATTATGATACTCATGTCTAGACGGTAATTCAATAAGTTTATATATATAGCAATTGCCAAGCATTTAATGGTCTGAAGGGTACAATAGCAAATTTGCTTCATTTAACAGTCACCGGTAAGAGCAGGGTACTTGTAATTATGTTCAATTCAAGCCGTAAGCAACTGTGTTTCCTGCGGCAAACTAGTGTATTTGCTATGACAACCAAAGTGTTTGACTTTTTCATGCCAGAATCTCGAATAATAGCTTTGTCGGGAAAATGGGGCTTAGTCAACCAAATACTGTATGCGCTGTCCTGTATTGAATTTATTCAAGTTTTTTTTGCTGTTTTTTATGTATTAAACGGGTATACGTCCAAAAATAAGCGAACTAGTGAAATGTGCCTTCATAGAAAGGTGGACGTGGCGCTGGTTAATAAGTAATCCAAGTTTGCGTTGTGTACCGTCGTAAGTGTTGAAGTTATTCGAGTCTGCAAAACTTCATCCTAGTTGCAACAACGACATCCACGTTCAAGTGACAGTATAAGCTCTCATTTTTTTCGAAAAGTCGATCTAAAATGTTCGCAGTCATTTATTAATGAATGACTACGAACATTTTAGATCAACTTTGCGCATTTGAATTAATTTTTCTTTCATAGTATGTACAAAGTAAATTTAAGTATCACTTTTAAAAACGATGTTCTATTTAATTATTAATAAACATGAATCTTTTCCGACATCAATTGTATTGGAAAACTAGATTAAATATGTCTGTAGGGCAACTGTCTAAAAACGGGTTGAATACCCATAAAATCTCAGAAAACATTAGTCTAAAGACACTAAATGTTTTCGTAACCGAGAAACATTGATGTATATTTAACATTATGTCTACAGCGTGCTGATTCATTATAAGGCTTTAAGACCGAACATTATTGTTTCTTGTTCGTCGCCATTGTTGGGTTAAATATGCATTCATAAGATGTTTACATCTACTACTAGACGGTAAGCTACGACTAATTTGCATTTAATAGACTGTATACCACTTAGACTATCATATTTAATTGTTATTCAACAAGAACAAATCCTGATTTATTAATGAATGTACAAACGTACAATCTAGACACAAACATTTGGCAAAAACAAGACATTTTGACGACAATAATGGAGTTCAGATCTATGTTCGTTTATGTAATTGTAAGCAAAATATGTAGGACTTTCAACACATAATTCTCAAGGGTTGAATGGTGATTTTAACACATGAAGACAAGCCGACTGCGGCTTAATGTCGCTCACCTAAATATCATGCCCCCATGTAATAGGTATGTTGTACAGTACATAACGTAAACAATAACTTATAAAAGGGCCATTTGGCTTGAAGCATATCCACAAAAAAGCCTCTAATGTATCAAATACATATCTATATTTTAGATCTACAAAGATCCACCCTGGTGTATTTGAAGCTTCAATGCAAAGTTGTCGACGGACGATCTGGTGAGCTTAAAAGTAGGTATGAAACCGATAAAGAGAGAACGAGAAAATAAACATAGAATATTTGCACGCCAAACGGTCTACTGCAATACGTAGTCAATGAATAAGTAAAGCTAATATTTTTCTATCAACAAACAGCCAAAATAAATTGTCTTGAGTTCATTAATGAATAATATAAATATCGACTAGACAATCAAATTATACAGAAGAAACGTGTCTACAATAGAACTGATACGCTAATACGGCTGTATTGTAGTACCATTTTTTCCCTTAATATGAATATTGTATCTTTTCTGGTGCAAATTGTACATAAGGATACCGTGAGTATCTGTCCATAAGTTGATCCGGGCTATAAAACGCACCGGACAAATTATCGACGAATACGCGTTTTAGTACGAAACCCTCATCAAACAAACAATGCTTTAATAGATGCGGGTATCTACGATACTGCATGTACATCTTCAATGCAATTATTCTAGCATGTGTATTTATAACCATAATCATAACGATGTTCATGCCTTTTAATTACATGTAAATATGTAATTCCATAAACTCACTAATTAATTTTAATGCGTGTATATCATATGAACATGTACATGTATGTGTAGATATGTTTTATAATGTTTGCGATGGTAATATAGTAGTCACCAGTAGGCCTTGGTATGAACTCTAATTAAATACATGTAAATGTGCGAATGTGGCATTAGAGTGTATGATACAGTGCAAAGGCAACGTATAAGTCACGAGACGAATATTGAATTGGTGATCTTCGAGGTCGGGAAAAGTATGAGTGAACTATCCAGTCTTTGTACCACAGACATATCGATGTCATACACGTGTTCATAATCCGTATAAGTATGGAAGTAGCAATTTCGGCAATTTCCTGACAGTGATGAGTACAATAAACATGGAAGTTAATGTCCAAGCCATGTTACATGCCAAGTTTGATATAGGCACTGCGATAAGTCCATTCATCACTAAAGTAAACAGATTGATTTATACGCTTTTGTGTATACATTTGTCGACCCTAAACATTTTCAGAAAAGTTTAATCCAACAGGTCAAAAGGGTCACAGTTTTTTTAGGATGGTCGTTCTTATAATTCTATATAAGTGAATGACCCAAGAAGACAAGTACGCCAATTAGTTTAATGACTCTACTTTTACAGTAAAACTACATTCTAAATCGATTTTACCATTTTTGCTTGAATAAATTCTCAATTTGCACTTCTACAAAAATAAAACTATTGATCATGAGCGCGAAAAGTGTGCATGTATACTGTTATGCTCATAGCCTTGTTAACGCAGGTAAATCTAGATCATAGAGACGTAACACACATTGAAGCTGAGATCCTTACTGCTTTAGAACTTTGGATTGTTGCCTTTATGCTTTTTAAACCAAACGCAGGGAAATACGGCTTTTTTGAGTGTGACCTGTGTGTTTCTTTTGCACAAAATCGACATTATGGCGACATCGATGTCGTGTTTACTATCAACCTTTTTCGACAACAATTAAGGCTACTAAGATCATCGTCGGCGAGCTAAGTAGGATGTTGACAAAGTAAACATGCTGTATACAGTTGACCTTCCAACGATAGATTCTAATATTTACGTTATCATCAGTAAATAAACATTTCTCTTCATAGCACCAATACATTATATTATGCCTGTGGATCGACTTATACAACGTCATAATATATCAGATCTATAGATGGTTTATATCAAATGACACCAGGTCATTGACCCAAGTGAACATACACATGAAAAATACAATTTTTATGTGACAGTTGTATCAAAATAGGCTTAAATAATTCCATCGTCATATCATAAGATATGAACATTGTCACTCAATTAAGATAATGATTTATGTGTTACAAATATGAGATGAACTCAAGAGAGATAACAGAGGAAAAGTACAATGCAGAGCAACATCTAGAGTACACATTTGATATGAAGAAATACTAGAAGCCTATTTGTAACTGTACATAACAATGTTTTATTTGTGTAATTTTTATTATTTGTTGTTAACCGTCATTTATGCCAATGTTAGTCTAAAGGCCTACATAACAATGTTTTATTTTGTCCGCTGATCATAATATTTCTTACCGAAGCTCATTGACCAAACTTCGTCCATCATTGACTATCGATTCGGTGAATTATTGTTACCGTTTATAACATTCTCATCTTTACTCCAGAGACCCGAACTATTTTCATGAGATGGACATTTATGAATATCTAGGTCAAATACTATTTTCAGTAGAATACAGTAGATTAACTATGAATTCACTGGACGACTACGGGCGATGCTAATCAGTCACTGATATAAGTTTTTTTCAGACGCCTGTCTCTCAAATTCGGCCTCGAGGTCAACAAACCTGTCAGTGTGTCACACAAAACTCGCATCTTCTTTTATCTTCTCTATAGTTGATGCTTCTATTAATCTGATAAATGTTCTTTTAGCAAAAGTTCTCCTAATTAAAGTTCATTTTGAACATGTAAAGCCCGTGTCGAGAAGAATTTAAAATTGACGCAACAATGTTTTGTTGTCAATGTTACCTTAACAACGTTGGCACATTTGCTTCTAGTGTCTACGAGTAGCATATTTTAACTTCCTCTTAAACTGTGATAAAAGACAAACACATGTATGAAATTGGTACCAATGTATAGCTAATGAATAGATTTATCGATTTTTGTAAACCGTAAACTGTTTGGGCGGAACAAGCTCGAGACTTACGTGCAAAGACAATACGCATCGAACAGCCAACATATACTACACGTACTTGCAAGTATGTCAAGACCCCAATCTCCCGAAACATCTCAATCTGAGAAAGATCTCATCTCAAATATTGACATTTCTATTTGTGTTAATTTAAATGGAAGGCTGTACTCAAAATTAGCATCGCCAAACAGAAATGTCATACTGAGTTAATATAATAGAAATTCAAGAGCTTGAACTTCAGATTTATCTATAATTGCGACTCAGATTTCAACAAAACCTCACTTTGAGTTGAGATTTCTACTTGAGATGCTTCGGGAGATCGGGGCCAGTTCTGATCGGTGCTTAAGATAATCATGCCTGTAGTAGTCTCAGGGCTTTCAAATTTCAAGACCTGTGACAGGGACTAAATGTATGGATGATATTACCGGTATTTTATTATAGAGTACATCTACAACTCTGATATTTGTCAGTTTGTACAGCTGCTGTACAATGTATGCCTCGAGCACTGGTTCACTTCTGTAGAATATTTAAAAATATTGCATGACATACACCTTATGATAAACACATACAAGGTCTGAAAGTTGAACATCAAATGGTAGTTTTATATTTAAACATTTATATTAAAAGTAATCGTTATAGTATTATTAAACTGCAAAATCTCGGAAATATGCAACATGGATCCAAAGCCTCGATATCCTAGTGATAGAGCGTCCACTTTGGAGTGTTCGATCAAAGACCGTGTAATACCGAAGGAGAAGTGAAACGTATACCTTAACTTCACTTGCTAGAAGCTCAACACACATTTTTCTTGACACTCATCGGTGAACCCCAACTATGCTCAGCTTAGGGGTTGAACATTATTGGCTGGCAGTCTGACACCGAACATATCATTTCACAGAAACGCATTGTAGAAGACCTTGAAGAAAACAACAAAATCAATTTCTGATCTGTTGTCCTGGTCTTGTTATGACTCGATATTCATGTAATGTATTAAATTCACATTGTAATTCACTAAACTCTGATTTATTGATGAATTATAGACAGTAGTGTACGGTAATGTCCGGATTTCTCTCAAGAAATGTTCCTACATGACAAATAATTATGCTGGAGTAATATGACCCAGAAATTGACGTATTTCATTAATTCATACATTCCTGGTGGGAGTATATCACAATATAATTGTCGACTTGTTATATACATATATCATTCAACGATCATCTTGCTCAACATAAAACTATACTAAGGAGAAAAATACGTTTGGGTGAATGTTAATTTTTATATTGTTTAAGATTGTACTTACATTTAATATCTTTATACGCGTACCTCTCATGGTTTGCTTTTGAAAACTATGAGCCCATTCCTAATACTGAACATAAACCTGTTGAGCTCAACTTTTAGTTTGTAAAATAAAGTATTTCCTCCAAACTTCCAAAAGTCCCAAGTCATGTATGTGGGTCAGGAACTCGGTAAGTTCACCAAAATGAAACACTGCACATACATGTATGGTGAAAACTATTTATATGTAGAAGGGAATCAGAAGGAAGATTTAGGGATTAGACATATGTGTGTCAGCAGCAAGAACGGACCAGAACAGAACAGAGAGAAATGAACAGAGGACCCTCGAGCATAGCCCTCGTCTTAATAGGGAGAGGAGACGCTAGATGGATAAAATTATGAAGAGGAACAAAACGTCGATCAAAAACGTTTCTGTCTAGTGCTACTGTTCTGAAATAAGCAGCAGTTCCCTCATTGTTAGTTAATATCTGTATGTCATTAGCTGTTATGTTGTATCATTTGCGACGATTTAGATGCCACTGATTACAATCCGTTAACAATGTTGCTTTTATGTTTGATCAATTTAAGAGGAGTCAGGAAGCCAAACACCCCCGCTCCTTAATGTTTTCACTATACATAAGGAGTGACAAGACAGCAAAAGTAACACATTTACCAGGCAAACTAATTTTTGGACAAACAAATCCCAATTTTGTTTAAAAGAATTAATATTTTCTCAATGGAAATGATTGTGCGTAAATTGGAGCAAACGACTTGAGTTCCCCGAAGAAGATTATTCCTCACTCAAGTATTTGGATAGAACTCTATTCATCGCATTCCAGGACAAAACATCAAAAATACAACAGTGATAGCGGACGAGTTTCGGTTGACAAGTATTTGTGAAGATCGCCAACACTCTATCCGTTTGAATAATAACGATATCACCCAAATTAGACGAAGGATCATAACTATTATTAATTAACTATGCATGTTATATTAGACTAGAGAAACCGCAACCCTTCTAGAAATTACGCGACCCGCAGAAAATAGTTTACGTTTTTCCGACTTGTCAAAAAATCGGTAAAATCGAAATACACGTTTTAAGTTTTTGATCTCCTGAATGTTCAATGTATAATACTTTGATCATCATCAGTTTGATATGCTTCCGGTATAACCATTTTAGTCAAGTCTGGTGCAATGGTCACTGACATGGCTACGAGTCATCTTGCTAAAACCAGCAAAATAAAAATAAGAACCTTCCATATAGGAAGGAGAAAGTCGGTTGATTAATTTTCTTAAGGAACCAGACAGCCTCCCCCACTACCACGTAGCAGTTCTCATTAAGGGGAGATTATCGCCAGACTCTGCGATCCCCGAGTTCCATGTGAAGAATCTGGTTAAGCCTTGTTACTTATCTATCTCATTTATTAGGCTTTATCAGAATTCCCGTAATTCTTTCTTTCTCAACCGTCAAATGAACTTCGCTAACGGCCTTGAAATCAATGTGTTTGATTCAAACATATGCCAAATATCACTGCTTATCAGTTTAAAGTTCAAAACTTCTTTAAAACCACTTAAAACAAAGTAAAAGTCGTAATGCCGCTATAATTTTTTTAAAGAAACAGTTATTCATTAAATATTATTTATTTCTGTTGATTAAGAAACACTTTCGGCAATTCGTACTAGCATTAATCACTTTCAGCACATTATTTTAGCATATACCCGTCGCCATGAGGGTACATAAGGCGAGAATCCGGTAATTTACGTTCTCTCATCATTTGGTCTGGCGTGGCCACTAACCTCCCGAACTTCAACCTGACACTCTGCCACTGTCAGTCTGACACCAGAGATTCGTACTATGCTATCATGTTGATAAAACAGCTCATCTTCTGATACCGAGTTGTCGATGTATGCGCTATCCATACATATAATTTACCATACCTGTTACTTCCTAAGCGTATATGAATAAATTTGCTCTTTTTTTAAATGTAAAGTGACAATTGTCAGCCCAAGATAGCATCATGTTAAAGTCTATGGCCAGTTGACACACATAGATGATTGTCTATTTCATTTTCTCTCTCCACTTTTTACGTCATGTTCGCTATTATCGACCCCCCGCTTATCATTTTGGGACAATTTGAATTCGGCAAAGGCTTTTTTGTGAAGCTGTGAGCAATTCTATTCTAATTATATAGGCTTTGTAGGGCTTTGTTTTTCCTGGAAGTGTGTTCGATTTTCAAACGAAACTATAGCTACTGAATAATCATTACTTTTCGCGGAGTTGTTGTCCACATAGATTTCCTAAACATCTGTAACCGCGAAATAAAACCCCAACGGATAATCTGTTTCTGGAATACAGAAAGGAGGTATTTTTGTTGATTGATGAATATTCCTTGGCTGATATTCACAAAGCATTAAACTGAACTACACTTATTTCAACTGAAACAAAGATTACTCTTTACATAACGCTACAAAACGAATCAAATAATTGATACTCTTTCCCGTTAAGTTGAAGCGCTGAAGGGAATTCTTATTTTTACCTTAAGATGCTTTGTGTATTCCACCCATGGAATTAACAAGCCCATAAAATAAAAACTTATGAATGGCGTAAATCACGCAATTTGATACTTTACTTTGTGAATGAATTTACAGAACTAGTGATACAGAAGTTGGAGCTAGCTTAAGCATTGTGAAGATGTTTGTTTGTTGTATCCATCAATTTTGTCGACATGAGAAAAAATTATGGTTTCAAAGAATGATAAAAGAAAATTGCTTACGGTATAAACGCGTTGACTTCCAATCATCAAGGTGTTTATTCTATAAACAGCTAGGCATATGAGGTCAAATATCCTTAAGCTTTTCGTTATAGTATTTTCGTGGAAATTTACTTTTTTATATTTCGACATTAATTGGAAATACATACGTCAATAAATAGGATATTTAGAGCTGGGTAACTGCGACACATTAGAACACGATTAGTATGACACAATTTTATGCGCATACATGCTCCCGTAAATTTTAGACGGTTTGATGATGCAAAACATATTTGGTCAATTTGTGACGGCTCATTGTCCAATTTTGTTTTAGCATTTCGTGACTCAATATCGCTATAATTTTGTGACACACCATCGTCATACATCGTATGCGCGATTTCAACTGATTTTCGTCTTCTCTGGTGGGGGAGTCTGGCTTGCTATTTCTCAAAGGTAGTATAATGACAACTGCGGATTGAGCTCCGCTGATGAGGTTGTACATGTATGATCATGCTCCCCTGGTGTGCACCTATACCACTGACGTCATATCGCGTGGCATTATTGGTTAACATATTGTTTACACCTGGTATATTCATGTAAGTTAAAGTTAAATTTGGCGTACAACAATGTCACTGACGTCATATCTCGTGGCATTAGTAATCCACGTATTGTGTACCCCTGATATGTATGTTTATCTGTCAGATTTAGGGCATTAAGGCAAACTACAACATGTGATCGTTATTCATTGTTTCAGAATCAAATAAGACCAAATGAATATGTTAAGAATTATTCACGTCACAAGATCAGCCGCCAGAGACAGGGTGTTCTTTGTGAAGTGCTTAAGCTGCTAATTACCAAGTAATTGAAGTGTTTAACAGAACGAAATCGAATAATGAAGTTGCATATTCGTCATCAGTCTTTATACATGTAGTATGGCACATATGTTGCAAGCGTCACATAAAAATTGCAAACAGAAATAATAGGTACTTAATCCCTGTAAAGTGTCATTATCATGCATTGTGGAAGTAGTTGGCCTGAAATAAATGTGGAAGTTCTAGCCAATGGACGGACCGTCCAAGTCTGTGATTAAAGTGAAACTAATTCTACGAGTAGTATTACTTAACCTCATATGTTAGGACAAACTAAACATAAATACAAGTGCTATTTAGTATATATACTAAACATTAATGAATTAAAAGCCAACAAACACACAGAAATTTATCTGTCTGGCTGCACTTATGTTTTATCAGTAGACATCAACAATTAATTTAAATGTTCTCAATTTCCACCAGATGGTCAGCATAGATGTGTCTTCAGTTCACGGAACACTCTATTCAAAAGACAGCATCTGATTAACCAATATAAGAACCTTACTTTCGATGTTTTAAATGGGTATTGTGTTTACTCGGTTTTTGAACTAGTATATTTAACTGCTCTAAAGAAACACTGCGTTTGAAAAGCCTTTCCAAAAATACTAGGACATATACAGTTCCCACGTACAAGCATAATCTAGTTTCTGAGTTTCTGTGGATATTTTCTGTAAACAATGTTTAAAATATATATACACAGTAACAATCCCTTCTCAGAAATTACAGTTATTTTCAACTAGTGTTACCTGATTGCGGACTATTACTGGTGTAATTACAGTCATCATACATATATACACTGGCCATAAGCATAATAATAACATATTGTTTGCTTTCTTGTATTGTTTGTTTGCTCGACTGAAACGGTTGTTATTTGTAAACATTGGGGGTCCCTGTCGGTTTGGTCAATGACATCTGACATTATTGGTAGACAAATTTACAAGTGATGCAAGAACTCCGAATGCGCTGTCTTAACTCTTTCCTAATGTTATACACCATTCGTTCTGTAGCATGTCGGTTGTATCGCATTGATACACGAGATACTGACTCTGGGTTACCCACAAGTCCACCTTTAGTTGAGTGAGAAACACTGAAATGTGGTTCAAAATGGTTCAGAAATTATCTCAGCCGCAAAACATACCAGTGACCTCACTAATAGCCACTTTAATGACAACTACATTTACATGGTAAGTCTATGCATATTTATAGACAGCTGCTGTAATGGTACGCAACATATGGTGTTGACCTGCTTCTTATGTATTACATTTTTATATGTGTACACCGGACATGTTATAAGAATACCATGTATACATGTGTCGATTATATTGGCATTTATACGTTAAAACATTCAAAATCTTAACAGCAAATGTGACCATCATCGTGGTATTAATTATGACCATTATCTAATGCAAGCAATACCAAACAATTATCACGTATTCATCTATATCTATTTCTGGTTCCATCATGACGTGTGAATGTTAATTTCCTGGAATCATGTATCATAATATTAGTGGTATTGACTTCATACACAAAGCGTGAATTACTCGGTCAACTACCAGAATCAAGTCATATAACATGTTTTAGACAATGGAAGACCGCGAACCTAGGACAAGGAAAGCTGCACTCAACAAAAACAACATATCACAAAATGTAACCACGACAAAGAACAGTTAGATGAAAATGATCTTTGGTCAAAGCATGACAAAAAAACTACGTTAGTCTGTACATAGCATTAGTCCGTCCAGTCAGTTAAAACGTAGGTGTTGCAAAGGCTACACAAGATAGCGAATCACCAATGCAGCAGTATACCACAAGGGATCCGGCAAGAAAAGACACACACGAAACATTATGTTTTGTACTACAAAGGGGACAATACAGAAATAATACTAAATAGTTTTAATTGTGTCGTGTATTTGTGGTAGGGGTCGTTTTATTTTTATGTGCTCGGCTGTTGAAATTGAGTGAAGTCTTTCCTCTCCGATTTTCTATTACAAGAAACAACTCATATCCAAATTTAAACCGTCCTAAGCGGATTCCATGTTAATACCAGAGATATATTAGTAACTCACCTTCTGTTAACATCAATGCTGAAAAGAAAATACGCGTTTATAATCCAAATACGTTTGGGAATACACGTAAGTCTGTCATTTGTTTCGTTTGAAAAGCTAGGTTTAGCCAGTTTCAATGAACAGAACATCAGAGTCAAGTTTGCTTAATAAATAAAGCTAACGTGAACGTGTACTAGTATTCATAAAATGTTCTGATGAATCGGAGGACTGCAACATGTCATGTCTAGTCTTGATGCCAATGATGATTGAACTAGCAAAGGCAGATGCGCTGGCAACCCCTAGGGATATTATATGAACATATAGCTATTGTTCGGGTGTGATAGCTGGATGAAAGGATGTAAAAATTTGGGTTTGGTTGAATGATACAAGTTTCATTAACCACATATATCCCCATATATGCACGCAACTAGTAGAACTGCCGGCGGTTCGCTCACTCTTCATTGCGTCCTTTACGAAAACGAGACATTTCTAATTTGATTCATTTTATTGCGGATTTCATTTCAGTTTATTAATTCTGAGCTATTGGTGTCATTTTCACCAATATTTCAACAAACACGCTATGTAGCAATATGGATCAGTGTGTCTAATAAAATAATAGCAAATAGTTATACAGTAATGTAGCTTTTGTTTGGTTATTTGTCGTGTTTAAGTTAATACTAATTTATTTAAGGTCGATTTGGAAACACGTTTCACAGCTAATATTAATCACCCTAGACATCATAATCAATATGTCATCAATCGCCACGAATATATGAGAGAAGAGAAGCAAGTTTCCTCTTTATGCTGATCATTTAGCAAGATTTTCATGTCGAGCGTCTTGCCGAGTACTTTCCTTTTTATGCTGAGCGTCTTGCCGGGTAGTTTCCTTTTTATGCTGAACGTCTTGCCGGATAGTTTCCTTTTATGCAGATCGTCTTGCCGGGTAGTTTCCTTTTATGCAGATCGTCTTGCCGGGTAGTTTCCTTCTTATGCAGATCGTCTTGCCGGGTAGTTTCCTTTTTATGCTGAACGTCTTGCCGGGTAGTTTCCTTTTTATGCTGAACGTCTTGCCGGGTAGTTTCCTTTTTATGCTGAACGTCTTGCCGGGTAGTTTCCTTTTTATGCAGATCGTCTTGCCGGGTAGTTTCCTTTTTATGCTGAACGTCTTGCCGGATAGTTTCCTTTTTATGCTGAACGTCTTGCCGGATAGTTTCCTTTTATGCAGATCGTCTTGCCGGGTAGTTTCCTTTTTATGCAGATCGTCTTGCCGGGTAGTTTCCTTTTATGCAGATCGTCTTGCCGGGTAGTTTCCTTTTTATGCAGATCGTCTTGCCGGGTAGTTTCCTTTTATGCAGATCGTCTTGCCGGGTAGTTTCCTTTTTATGCAGATCGTCTTGTCGGATAGTTTCCTTTTATGCAGATCGTCTTGCCGGGTTGTTTCCTTTTTATGCAGATCGTCTTGCCGGGTAGTTTCCATTTTATGCAGATCGTCTTGCCGGATAGTTTCCTTTTTATGCAGATCGTCTTGTCGGATAGTTTCCTTTTATGCAGATCGTCTTGCCGGGTAGTTTCCTTTTTATGCTGATCGTCTTGCCGGATAGATTCCTTTTTATGCTGAGCGTGTAGCCTGGTAGTTTCCTTTTTATGCAGATCGTCTTGCCGGATAATTTCCTTTTTATGCTGAGCGTCTTGCCGGGTAGTTTCCATTTTATGCTGAGCGTGTCGCTGGGTTCATCGTTTTTTGTTATTTCTTTGCGAAACTATGTCACCATGCTCTTTTACCGGGAGGAATTTGAATTTTAACAACTTTGTTGGGTTTTATGCTCCGTGTGGTTGTGTTATGTTACATTTGTTGTATATTGTTACTGTGCTCGGATGGTTAAGTTGAGTACTGTATCTTCATTTTCCGATTTCCTCATGTATTTCTTATACTATTGTCGTAACCATATTATCAGACAGAGGTATAAACACAATAGTGCACCTGCATTGTTTTACACACGCGTCTACGTAGCCTCATTGCTTACCGAGTCGCAAGATAACAAAGTGGTTTTATTATAACACCAACATATCGGTCACCTCCTTGAAGTTGGGTAGTGTGTCTATTGTTGCTGAGAGAAATTAAACAGCGGAAATATATTGTACAGTAACTAGAACGAAACATTTTTGAACACTGGGCCTGTGTCTTTAAACAGCATTGGATAAACAAAAAATAACAAAACATATTGATGAAACAAATCGAATTTATATTTTCATCGTTACTCAAACACAAATAATCTATGTACACATTCAAATAGCAGATTCAAAAAATTTAAATAATATGCAAATTTGGCATGGAGTCACGTAAACATAGCACAGTGTACAAAATTTATAACAATTCAAACCAGCGAAAGTTATGATAAAATTGTAAGCATAAATAACAATCAGTTTGATAGTTTAAATGATACATAAATATTGGCTTTGGAGAAATGAGTGACTAAATGTTGTTGGCATACATGCATGGCAACAGTACAGTAGGGGTGATAACACCAACACACCAAATAAACACAGCACTAATCACAAATGGAATTGTTATTAATTCAATAAACAACGAAAAAATACACACATAAAAATTTAAACAATCTGCGTAACATCAACGCATCTGTAGGTATATGATAAACACGAGCATGTACTTGTTTGTATTGTATCTGAAATTCCAAAACAAAACGTCACACTTTGTAGAATTTATATTACAAGTATCTAGAAGTTACATGAAAACGCTACCGTGGAAAACGTTTGTCAAATTTCACAAACAGATACACCACTCATAAGCGACCATTGGCAACAGTGTATGCGTTTTTTCTCAGTCAATAATCTAATTCAGTATTTACTTTTGAACATATCGCGAAATACATCTTTACACCGGACAAGTTTTCACGCAAAATTGCGTATCTTATTCTGATCGATAGTTAATTACACACAAACTTGGTACAACATGTGAAACAATCGCAACAAAAGACAATTAATGTAGGAAATAATGTAGCAATTCCACGAAAACGCAGGTCTTCAAAGGAAGGTCCGTGTTTCTCCAGAAAATTAAATCAATCATAAAAGGTGCATAGCATAATAAAATAATCATGCTGATAACTATTGTAGCGTGATGTTAAACAATCCAGCTGTCTTATTATAGTTTGAGAGAATTGGCATAATATATAAGCACATTCCATGACTTTACTTATTAAATTATCGGCTGGTGTTTTTAGTAAAATAATCATTCCGATGTGTAACGTTGTCGGGGATTAATCAGTCTAATGACAATTTCATTTAATTGTAAAAGCCTTCTTCCGTTGCAAAACTGGATGCCAATAAAAGTACATGTATTTAACAACAATAACAACACCTTCACATTAGGGTTTCAATTAGCACTGGGCAAGGACATAGAATTACATTTAAGTAGTGCTGGTGCTACCGCGGCAGCATGCCCGATCCTGAATATGAGATATAAGTCTATTATGGATGTCATTAACACACATCCCTTACCCTAAACCAAATCCTAGTTTTAAACTTTCTGTTTGTGGGATTTCAAAAGACCGCAACTTATTCAAGCCTACTCTATTAGAATATTTTCACCCAATAAAATATATTTTCTTAATTATTTCTGTTTCATCGAATCCTGATTCCGGTTTATTCCGGAACTTTAGGAACAGAAAAAAGGTGCATGAACTTAATAAAAACAGGTTTTGTTCTGAACATACGACATTCTGGTTCTTTAAAATTGAAAATATCTGCCTGATTTCAAAATAATTGAAAACGTTTTCTTAGCAAAAAATTACTGTCGTAGCAGAAAACAAAATAATTAACTTTCACATTCCGAGAATAAGAGCGGAACTTTATCCAAGTGATTTCTCACAGTTTCATCTAAATCAACCATTGGACCAAGTGCATGTGTCAAACTATGGAGTTTGTGAATTAGATATGAACATATTTCACATCATTTTGACTTGACATTCTGCAGTTCTAGTAAGTCGCTTTCAATTAAAGTTTAGTTAGAATGAAATATACGCTACAATAAGCTGTCATAGATAGATAACACAGACCTGTTTACAAAGCTTAGATACAAAGGGTTTCGGGATGAAAGAAGTAAAAATAGTCATCACAGGAATTAGAAATACACTTTAGATCATAGAGCGTGGTCACAGTGTTGAGACAGATAGTTATGTTTATAGAAAGGCACATACCAACAGACAAATAGTACTTGCATAGCTGACTGAAGCAACTGTATAACAACCAGTAGATCTTTGGGAATATCATGTCAACATAAACAGGTTCTCCTTGATAGTGGAGTAAGTCAAGATGAAGACAGTGTCATGATTAGTAATACTTTTCTTCCATATTACAGCACTCATAAATTAGATCACTTCTTTAATGAGATACACACAGAAAACAATCTTGGTCTCATTACAGATGTTTCACACATCGTGACAGTAATGAACATTCCACAGCAAGTTCATATGCGCGAAAGTACATTTGTAGGAGGAAAGTAATTCCATCATAAAGCATTTTGCGCAAGCTCAACTTAATTGGCTAAATTAAAATTGAACATCATGAAACTTGACATGGGAATCAAACATATAAATTTTCAGTAAAGCACAATAAATTTTTTGTTTTGAAGCTCGAGGACAAATTCAAGTTGAGCAAGAAAAAACTGAAGCTTATAATAAATAACATAAATGAACAAGCATTTAAAAAGGTTATTTTTTCTAATTTCTGCAAAGGTTAATGTCCACAAAATGATTTTACGATACGCGATACACTATACTAGTGTATTGCCTCTTGCCAAAAACTGCAACATGAAGCCCAATTTACCAGTAGACTGCTTGCTTAAACATAACAATATAGTGTGAATTTGAAAAAAGAAAAGAAATAAAACTTGAGAATGAATTTGATTATATAAATGTCATTGAAAATAATTAATACCAACGTATATAGACTTAAATACTGTAGCCGGTCAGTACATATCCTATTTTTGCCGATAGTAAAAACGGTCATCTATCTGACATTTAGATTTATGTTGAAAACTTTGAATACGTAAATAAATAGTTAGGCTGGACTTTGCTTGGAGGAGCGGCTTAGTTCCGAATAGGTTACATACTGATCGCCTATGAATACATCCATCGTTGGTGTAATACAAGTAAACAATACACACAAACTTGAGACTTCTAAGCAATCATGACTAGATTAAACAAGTATGATTTGAAAAATCGAACTGGACCCATATGTTGAACACATTGTGTTGGACGATCATGGATAATAATGACAACATAGTCTGATGATTGTGTCAAGCAATAAATACAGTTTTGAACACACCTGTAATGGACAGTAGCTCACAACGGTATCTGCATGTTTGTGCTTTTCTTTCTATCAGGAACTTGATAATTCAAACCCACACAAATAGCCTTGATCCGCATCGATTTCTGAACATTTTTGTACTGACACTTTATTAACTTCACAATGGTCGTACGAAATGTTCTGTTAAATACAGTATATGTAATAGGATTCAAAGTACTTGACACGTAGCCTAACCAAACAAATATGGTAACCATAAGATGATCAAACTGACAGCTGTCACATACAGCAGTCAAAACGTTCACGATGAAAAATGGCGCCCAACAGACGACGAAACTGGCAAAAATAATCCCTAGGGTTTTACTCGCTTTCTGTTCAGTTCTCACACAGTTTTTCACGTGTTTTTGTTTCATTGAGTCCTTCTTAGACATGAGACTAGTTGACGAACGTGTTGAACCATTTGTATGTTTCCTTACAAGATCATGAAGTCTAGAGGGCGCACTGAATGTTTTGGTGACCCCTGTAGGGATAGTCTCATTGTCATGCATGTCATTATGTTTTTCCAGACCCACATGAAGATCATCATTAAGGTCAGTGTTACTGGGATTTTCGTGTGAATAAGAACGAGTGACTCGATTAATGTCAATTGTCTCGTTTTCAGGTATGCTTTGGTCCCTCAAATCATTGAAATGTATTCTATAATCGTTTGACGAACTTTGAACTTGACATGCGTCTGGAAAACTAATACCACTCGAACGTGATAATGATGTATCACTTCTAGAAGAACTACAAACGGACGTATCACAACTCTCCTTACAAAACAAAGGTTTGATTTGATCTAAGTGCTCCATAGTCGTCTCGCTAAGTGTCGGTGTTTGGTCCGAAAAATCAACAGGGTGACTTCGACTTTTCCTATGAGGTTGTTCTTTTTCGAGAGATTTCAGACATTTCTTAAAGCTTTTAGACTTTCTGTTACTCTTGAATCTTCTCATTGTTATTACCCCATCTTTACTTGGATGTTTGGGATCACACAGTTTCCACTTTGCTCTTAGCTGCTGGACTGTCAAACCAAAAAATATACCCATTATCACTAAAGGTATATAAAATGCACTGACACTTCCGTATATTATGAAATGATTATTCATCAGTGTACAACGATTGTCCTGTAGAATGTTGTTTGTGTCCACAATCCCTAGAATCATGATAAGACTGCTGATTGCTAAGGCTGTCAGGTAAACGAGAAGGATTTTGATCCGAACTGCTGATTTAGACCGAGTCCGTGACGCCAAAGGACTGCGAATGGCGATGAAGCGTTCAAGTGATATGGTACAGAGATGGAGTATAGACGAGGTGCATAACAACACGTCAAAGGTGATGTAAAGGTTGCATAAGGCGACATTCAGCGGCCAGTAACCTGAAACGAAAGGAAATTGAATTAGTGAAACAACAGCAAATATACGCAACAATCATTCCACATCAAATTAACTTAATATGCTCAACAAAAAGGGGGTTCCACTTGACTCTGGGTAGGGGTTTTATCCAAAAAGCAAAGTTTTTTAACCTAAACATATTGGTTTGAATGGTCAGTTTTTCTTTAAATTATGGATATCTTCACAATTTTGCTTATACGTTAATGGTAAATTTTAGTCAAATGAACTTTTCAGATACAAGTGGAACCCCAGATTAAACATTGCATAGTTGTCAATGGCGTTGCTGCCATCATTGTTGTTTTCCATGAAGACAAAGACCCGGATGTTGAACAACCGAGAAATGATTCGTAGAATTTTTCGAGTTCTTCCGATTGAATTGAATCATGAATTAATTCAGCTACGTGATGAAGAGGCACGTTTATTATATTGTAAAATGTGTACGTCACGAAAGCACTTACAGAAACCGCAACTGTAGGTTTTCCCAGTTCTCTGAAGGATTGTACCGCAATGTCTAAACATGGAAATTAACACCTACTACATGACGTCACACTGAACGTGCTATTCCACCACAGGAAGGTGCTTATGGTCAATAAAATTAACAAAACTAACCACGCGCTTGACGTACGAAAAATCCCATACTGTTCACAGATATTCGCAAATTATTTCAAGACACTATGTTCTAAGCATCATTCTTTTCAATTAAACGAAATGATATCACATTGGATTGTTTTTCTATGAAATATTAATGTGTCTCTGAGTGCGAACCATATTCACAAATAATTAAGAAAAAATATATGTAAGGAATGGCATTAATTAATGACAATACATTCTTTGCACCTTTAAAAGTTACTTCTTATCTAAAGTTCAAACAAGAATTATTCAATCGGTTCAGACAGGATGCTAACAAGGCTGATCTAATGGAAACAAATGTACGATCTCTAATGCTAATCTGAAGCTGTTAACGAAGGGGGTGAATTACATCAACCTTCTACAGAGAACGTGTTTATGTTTTTAAGTAAATCAATGTAAATTAGAAGAGGCTTGTTGACGGAATTAGAGATAGGGAAGCGAGGAAGTTATCAAGTGTTTTCACATTATATTATATATGGACGAAGTTATTATAATTTTGATTCAATTGACCATTCACCATTTCTGATCTATAGTAAACACTCGGATATAGCGAAATGACATATTGTATAGATTACATATAGCAAAATAGTGATCAGATATAGCGAGGTAAAACTTCGGATATAACGAAATGACATATTGTATAGATTACATATAGCAAAATAGTGATCAGATATAACGAGGTCAAACCTCGGATATAACGAATTAACGCGCTTATCAAACTATATTTCAGTGCTCCGGCATCTTCGTTATAACGAAAGAGTCAACACTGTTCACGGTGAACTTAAAGTCAAGTTTCCTTAATATCGTAAATAAGTGAATTTAAATTGGCTGTAAGAAGAGTTGAGACACGCAAATTTTCGAACTAATCAATACACATTACATTTATACTTGCTACGTACCGGGGTTAACGTTCTAATATAACGTCATCAGATTGAGTCACCAAAATTTTGATACTTTTTTGTTTGGTATTTCCAATCAAATACAACTTTCATCGAATCTGACGCATACGTTTTTTATTTGATAAAAGATCAAATTTTGTTTAAAACATGAGCATAGATAGTTTTTTTTGCTTATTTTGAAATCAAAATAAATTGTGATCATGCACAAACTTCCACAATAATCGTAAATGACATCTAGGCAGATATTCGATACAATGCATGCTGCAAAACATGGCTATCCCATTATAATCCAAAAAGTTAATGGCTTCAATTTATGTAAACAAATGCAATAGAATTATTCTGGAACTCTTGTATGATCCAGTCAACAGTTTCTCATTGATTGAATGACAAATACTCGCTTATAATGTTTGTCTAAAAGAAAATAATGAAGACAGTCGAATGCGATAAGAGTTAGATGTATGGTCAATTTAGTACCTCGTTGAAGCGCAGATTCTTTGAATGATATGATCTAAATGATATCTTGACATTATACTAGATTTGCAAATAATCGCTCAGTTGATCAGCTGTCTACTTGTGGATTTTTTATCCTTTGTCTGAAAGGTCTTCAACATTTGAACACGCAGATAACTTCGATAAGATAATATATTTGTAAACAACAAATGAAAATCTGTAAAAGCGTTGGTTTTTGTGGCGCACAAACCATAGACAACTATATCATTGAAACATATTTTGTATAGATATTGATACATATTGTTGTATTGATATTGATATACATTTTTAGAAATCAATTTTACAATAAAACTATTTTGTATTCTTTACCAATGATACAGATACTTGTGGTACCGTAGACCTACCGGTGTTAAGTTGTGTGAATTTTATGGTTAGTAGAAAATCCGTTGATTGTGGAAGACGTTTAGCTTCGTTGTGTGTAGCAATGTAAGAACGTGACATTGTCTACATACCAAAGTTAAAATTTGCTTAACTTCGAAACTAAAAATAGCTTTAAGTAGTTTATTTCTTCACCTATATCTTCAAAATGTACACTACGCTAAGGGAAAATAAATTTTGCAATTACATGCAGAATTCTGTTCAGTAGTCGAGACGTTTTGTTGCGAAAATGTAATATTTCCCTAAGTGTGGCATATATTTCATAGAACGTCAGGAATATATTTTTTAACTTCGAAGTAATGAAAAGTTCGTCGTGGGTCTATAGCTCAAAGTCACGTAGTGTTGGATGTATTTAGACATTTGAATTGTTTTTAATCAACTGACAACTGTAGCCAGTGTCACTTCATATAGGACTGAAATTTTAGAAGACAATCCCATCTTCAGTCACTTTCTTTAACCCTTCTCGAAGCAAAGAAAGTTCAACTTTAAACAGAAAATTGTTTATTGGCAGAGCTAGACATCATCATTTCTTGAAGAAATTACCATCGCTTAGATACACAATTATCGAGATGGGGCTTTATGTGGAATTGTACGTCAATATTTAATAGGTTTCCTATTTTTACACCAATTCTTTGTTAAATGTATAATTATGCTTAACTTTGAGCTGACATACTGAAGTTTTGTCCGATACATTACGGAGGATTTTGATCGTAATTGCTGATAGTGTTTAGAATTTAACAAGGAGTGTACCCTATTTAAAATATTGGTTAACATTTATCTTGTCATGCTGCCTGGAGATAAATCGAAACGGACAGGGAAGGCAGCACGATTCAGAAATAGTGGATCACAAAAGGCACAGAAAATAACACACGAAACAAAAACATCACAAGACTACAAGTACAAGTCATATTCCGATAGCTTTTCTTCTTAGACAGTCAAAGAAGATCAAGTCAAAATGTCCTCCGAAGCACAAACCGCCTAATTCGGCGACCCGGGTTGATATCTGGGTGGGTGCGTTCATATTATACCTGCCATATTCAGCAGAAAACTGACTGGCAAATAAATGCTATACTCGGCATTAAATTACAAAAAATGTACCAATCAACTTTGAGTGTTATTCAGATCACACACATGTTCTATGTCAAGTCATTTACGTCATGTGTAGTTCAATAGGCAACAATGTTCTGCATACATGGCTCGCAGGTTCCGTGATAGTTAAGCTTGTCATTTTTCTATACAATCATATCGCATTTTGGCAAATTGGCAAATAAAGAACATAGGCCTGCTATACTAGTAGCAGGTCGACAAAATATGACTGAAGTACTTTGTCACCTTGCTTCAATCTCCAGTAATGCCGAAGGCCTCAGACATCTTCCCAATGACGGCCATCTTGTATTAGCCCAATCTTCTTTCCATTAATATATTTATTCCGTCACTTATCAGCATTGTACTGAGGTTCAGAATGTTGTACTTTTTGTCCATGTTGAAACACAAAATATCATTTCATCAAAAGCAAGATGGTGCCTTTTCTAAATGTCTACGCTCATTTAATGTTATAAGTACACCGACACTGTACATAGCGTTACGTGCAAATAGTCGGTCGGTCGACATGCCTAATTGTTTTCCAACAATAACTCCAAAACGGGTGAACCTAGGATTCTAAAATTTGTAATGGCGATTATTCAACCTCCAAAGACGGCCCGACTCAATTTCAAGGTCATTTGGATGAAAGGTCAAACTCACCATGACCTTTGAACATACAACAATCACTGGTCCACACCATAAGAAGTATAGGATCTTAGATAGTAAAGCTGTACAGAGAGGTTGCTGATCATCAGATGTAGGCTCCTACTAATTTTGAGGTGGATAGGTCAAAGGTCAAGGTCGTGGTGAACTTAGCTACACTGGGATTTTTACTGTCATGAGACGTTCATGTTTCACACACCTCTCTTGTACGGTCTGTGATCGTAATTCTTCCGGTTTTGTGTTTTCCTGATGTGGGCATTGATGGACAATGTATATGTTACATTTTGAGACTTCGTGCGAAAATCAATTGTTTTGTACGTGCATTTTGCATAATCTAAAAATGCACGGTTCACTGCTCGCAGCGGGCAAATTACAATCATCGAATTATTAGATATTGCTGCTACATGTATACTACTCGCATGAAGGCATGCAAAAAATAAACATGATACCATGTATAATAAATTATGAATATTCGTACTGTTTTTCTTCTGTATAGCGAATACGACATGCATACAGTGCGCACAGACACAGTGAACTAATGCACGACGTGTCTGAATATAAAACGGACTCATCTGCCAACATATTTTATGTGCTATCATATGCATTGTTCGACCAGCTTGTACACATAGTTTACTATACAGACATACTAAATTCGCAATCGAAATAACTTTATTGAGAAAAAAAACAGAAGTAAATACAAGTATTCAAATTGTAGTAATAATGTTGGAGGGAATTCACCATTGGTTGCCAAAATATGTTTGAAATATCAGGGAACTGCTCCAAATGACATCATGTTTAAATTCAAAATAAGACGCGGTATGCTCACATATGGAACAGTTTCAATATTTTATTTTAAATATGGAACGTTTGTGAAATATCATATGGCAGTCAATGCGGACATAACTTCACGTCCCTGAAATGCGACATTTAAACATAAGCGTTGTATGACTGTAGGTATAGGCCTATACACTTATTTGTATTTTTTCATGGCCGTACTTACTAGTATGTTACCAAATATGTATTTATCTTTTGATAAATTTATTCCCAATTTGTTACCTTTATATGGATCAGACCGGTAATCATTAACTGTATAGCAAGATTTCTACTAAACGAAAATTTGAACCGTTTTCAAGGCGTGGTCAATAAATGTCCGGGACAGTGCACGAAACAACAAGTCATATTGGTCACTTAATAAATACAAATTTTAGAGAACAGTTCCGGGGAAAATTGTAATCACCCCTAGTAAATATCGATTTTCACATAGGACGTCATCATTTGTATTCTGTTCTGATATGAGAAAATTACAACGGAGTCGAACATAAAACATCATCATCTTCCCTAGAAAAACATCCGAACCATATACAAGCCGTGTACGTCTGTAATCATAAAATCAAACATGAGAAAGTTGGGGGACATAAAGTAAATTCGACATTTCAAATCAAGAATTATAAACGATGAAATAAAATGTAAGCTAAGTCGAAATGAGTCCAAGCGGTAAAATAAAACATTTATGTTACGATCAAAATTGAGTTTGACATTACCCTAATGTATATGGGACTATTTTCGCCCAGTAGAAATTTTGTGAATCCACTGGCGTAATCAATTTCACGAATCGTTTTTCGCGAAAGTCGTGCAATGTTCTTGCAAGCCCGTACTTTCGACGAACGAACAGTGATTGCAATAAGCAATCAATGTGCACAAGCAACCACCAAAAGAACATTGTTTCGGTCAAATACTAGTAATTGTGTGTGTCGATGATAAACGCTAAATTAGACATTTACGAAAAAATAACTTTACAGTCATGTTTTATATTTCTTTGAAGAAATTCATTCTATTTATGGCTGGTGACTGAAATGAAACCTAAGCAAACAGTATCTAGTAATTGCGAACTAAAATTAAGATATTGACATGCAGCTTCCAAATGATATTCATCATCCATATCTATTGAATCATAAAAGGAACATATATGGGCATTCAGATGAATAAACAATATATCAAGTACAGTATATACACACAAAGGCTAATAGACATACAGACATTTCTCAACATACTAGTAAATGAGTTGTATTTGCAATTTCATGATAGCGAATATTTGTGATCATGCGGAACATCATTTTGTTTTGTTTTCAATTTTCTATATTAAATCAGCAGAATAATTCAAAGTTGCAGCAACAGGTCGAGCTAAGATTGTTCAGTTTGAATCCAGTCAATTATTAATCTAGTTTCTTTTCAGGACGGTAGGTCTACATATTTCTGTATAATGCATCCAAGATTGAAGTACGAATAAATAAAACGAAATTCAGTACAAGCAATGCACAGTACACACTGACTCAAATTTCAAAATATACCAATCACGAGCATAAATCTGCCAACATATACCGTGACCATGTAATAAGAACTAAGTTTGGAGCTGAAGAGAGAGAGAAATAAAAAATAGAAAATCAAAGTGCCACTCATATTGTGATAGGAACGAGAAAATCTCATTTTGATTGTCGGCTTTATCTATTATTACATACAAAATTGTGAGATTGAGCAGTAATACTGAACACTATCCGTACCAAATACATTCCACATAATACCTCTGCAGTGTTGGAGAAAAATAAATCTATTCTTTTTTTGTTTTGCGTCGTGATTCTTTAACTTTCTTAGTAAGATAATAATAAATAAAACAAAACTAAGACTACAGCATGCTTAATACTTGTGTCGTGTTGGTTTAAAAATAAATCTCTTTAATGCGCAGTGATACTCGAACACTTTTCGTAAGTATACATCGCACTGAGTAAAGATATTCTTTTTTGCAAGTAAACTTCAACTGCTGTATGCTCCCGAAGGAATGGCAACAGTAGTAAACAATTGTTTAAAGTACAATTTAAGAGTTCACTATAAATGCCTATTTACTGCTTTTTTAAGAAAGTTCTACTGAGAAAGTAGGGCGGTTTACTAGTATTTATTCAGGATTCCGCCGAAATGTGTCAATTTCTGTGCTTGGAATTGCAATACAATCGTTCCATTAGTTATATCTTATAAATGGTGATTTAGTAGACTTTGGAATTGCTTAAAATTGTCAAAGCGAGACGTGGTCCATTTACATACTTTTTTAATCAATGGCACGGTAAGATTGTCTGGAAGACCACTGTCTAGTCACTTTTACGAGGGGTGTTCCAGAAATAATAGGACTTTTCTCATAACTTCTTACTCAATGCTTATATTTTAATGAAACTTGTCTCATATTCTAATCAATTCATACTCTATATACTAGTAGAAACAGGTTGTTGTTGTTATTGGTAATACTCATACAAAGCGTTGTCATAGAAACCATGTAACGCCAAGGCGGGTCACAGTGCTATTTCACATTACAATCATGATTCAAATTGTGAATATCTCAGTAACCTCTAGATAAATAGTAACACCTAACTATGTGGTATTACATAGATATCCCTGTTGTATGCATGCAAACTTTTGAAGCAACCAGTCTTTGTATATGGTCAAAATTGAGTATTCAATTGTATGTACCAATACCCGTCACGGGTGAAATGACGTCAACGCCAAAAATTAAAATTTACGCAATTTGTTAAATAGTGGTAACAATTTGGAAAACCAACAATTTAAACCATTGAAATGGTTAAATAAGCAGAAGGTAGTAGCATCCAGAAGCTTTTCGTGTTCCGTTTACTCAAATTGTTTACATATCGCAGAGATATGAGCTAACAAATGAACACATGTCAGGTCACCGGAAAGGTAGTTTGACGTTAATTGACACTGTTCGTGCATTGGCATACGCTTCAATGTCAGAGCCATTTCTTACATCACTGTTGCCACTTATTGTGAACAATGGCACATAACACTTTTAAACAATGCGAACATCGACATCAGATCTGTTTTGAATACCAATGTGACTATATATGAAAATATGAAGTGTGTATTTCTTATATAATATTGTGTTTAAAAGGCGACGCCATCTTGACGTCACGCCGCGACCCGCCCCCATGGTACATGGTATAGTCAATGTTTAATATATCTTTTACTATTCAACCGATTGCTTTCAAATTTTGCATACTTATCAGTGATAGATGGAAAATTATCAATATCAAATTAATTTTCCAAATTTCTTATTTCCCGCATTGCTATGAAAAAATCCTATTAATTTTGGAACACCCCACGTATGTTGGACATACCACATGACGTTTCGGGTAAGTCTGCAAGTAAATATATGTAAACAAAAAGCTTAAAACAACCGCATCTAATTTTTGACTGATTTTTACGTGATTAGTTTTACGCTTAAACCGAAAATGAGCACTTCTCACGGTACATAATTTGTTTCAACAGAAGGTCAAATGTTTTGGCCGAAACCGTCTCAATTGTTTTCATGCAGTTAAGCCGGTTTCGTGCATGAACAGTTACCAATTTGCATAACTATCCAGCAGTGTGTGTAGTGCTCATTCTTGGCTGAGCGTCGAACTTAACTCGTGAAAGATGATCAAGAAATAAGATATATCTACTTACGGTCGTTTTAAACTTTGTTTACATATTTTTGCTATGAGCTAAACTCGTGCCGACACCTCTTACAATGTCTATGGCACAGGCTTTTAACTTAGTCTTCAGTTTTTACCCTAATAATGATCAACTTGCTCTTGCTGGACCGACCACCTGACAACATGTTCACAATTGGCGGACATGAGTGTAGTCAGCGTTACGAAAGAAGAATTTCATTTTAACAACGATCGAACACAATGATAATAATACTCATGTCTAGACGGTAATTCAATAAGTTTATATATAGCAATAGCCAAGCCTTTAATGGTCTGGAGGATACAATAGCAAATTTGCTTCATTTAACAGTCACCGTTAAGAGCTGGGTACTTGTAATTATATTCAATTCAAGCCGTAAGGAACCGTGTTTCCAACGGCAAACTAATGTTTTTGCTATGGCAACAAAAGTGTTCCATAAGACTTTTTCGTGCTAGAATCTCGAATAATAGCTTTATGGGGAAAATTGGGCTTATTCAACCAAATACTGTCCGATATTGAAGTTATTCAAGTGTTTTGGCTGTTTTCTACGTATCAAAGGGACATTATAAGTCCAAAAATGAAAAAGCCGGTGTTGTGTGCCTTCATAGAAGGGTAGACATGGTATTTGTGAATAAGTATTTTTCCAAGTTTGAGTTGTGTACCATCGGCAGTATTGAAGTCATTCGACTCTTCAAAACTTAATAACTTACTCAAGTTAACAATTTTCGTAACCGTGAAACATTGATGTTTATTTAACATTCTGTCTACAACGTGTTGATTCGTAAAACGACTTTAAGACCGAGCATTATTTTTTCTTGCTCGTCGCTATTGTTGGATAAAATATGCATCCATAAGATGTTTACATCTACTACTAGACAGTACGATACGGCTAATTTGCATCTGATACACCGCATACCAATTAGACCAACTTTCATATTTAACTGTTATTCAGCAAGAACAAATCCTGATTTATAAATGAATGTACAAACGTACAATCTAGACGCAAACATTTAGCAAAAACAAGACGTTCTTTCGACAATAATGGAGTTCAGGAAGATGTTTGTTTATGTAATTGTAAGCGAAATATGTAGGACTTTCGACGCCATGCCCCTATGCCATAGGTGTGTTGTACCGTATATAACGTAAACAATACCTTATAGAAGGGTCATTGGGCTTGATGCGGATCCACAAAAAAAACTCTTATGCATCAAAACAGTCCGCAGTTTCAGATACTTCAAGAATGTTGTCTATATTTTAGATCTACAAAACACCTACACTGATGCATTTGTTTTGACGACTGGAATTATTCGATAGAATTCGATAAAAGGTATAGATGGAGTTAAGTCACCCAAGGAGAAATTGAGCCCAATATTTAGATGATTTCTTTCTATTTGGGTTGCCGTCCAAAGTTCGATATGGATCTCCAAATCATCGATCATTACTGTAAATGTTTTAGACAAATCCCCAAGCGCTTTAGGGGGATAAGCTGCAATGCAAAGTTGTCGACGGACGATCGGGTGAGCTTAAAAGTAGGTATAAAACCGATAAAGAGAGAACGAGAATATAAACATAGACTAATGCACGCCAAACAGTCTACTGTAACACGTCATAGATGAATATATAAAGATCATATTTTTCTATCAACAAACAGCCAAAGTAAATTGTCTTGAATTCATTAATGAATAATATAAATATCGACTAGACAATCAAATTATACAGAAGAAACGTGTCTACAATAGAACTGATACGCTACCACGGCTGTTGTACTGTAGTACGATTTTTCCCTTAAAATGAATATATAAAATAATATGAATTTTTTCTGGTGCAAATTGTACATACAAATACCGTTAGTATCTGTCTATAAGTCGACCCGGGCTGTAAGACGCACCGGACAAACCAATATCGACGAATACGGATTTTAGTACGAACCCTCATCAAACAAGCAATATCTTAATGGATGCGGATATTTACGATACTGCTAGTACACCTTCAATACAATTTCTCTAGCATGTGCATTTATAACCATAACGGTGTTCACGCCTTTTTAATTACATGTAATAATTTAATACCATGCACTTCACTAATCACGTTTAATCCACGAGTAACATATGAACATGTACAGGTGTAGATGCGTTTTGTCTGGTTCGAGAGCATTGTAGTAGTCACCAGTAGGCATTGATATGAACTCCAATTCAAATTCATGCAAAAATGCTAATGTAGCATATGGGAGTATGAGACACTATGACAATGACAATGTATAGGTCAGGATACGAATGTGTTGGTTGGTGATCGTAGAGAAAAGCGTGAGTAAACCGTCTGTGGTATACACCAGACATATCGATGCCATACCAATGTTCATAATCCGTATATGTTTGAAAGAAGCTATTCTCGGCAATACCCTGTCAGTGATGAGTACAATAAACATAGTAGGTAATGTCAAAGCCATGTAACATGCCAAGTTGGACAAAGGCGCTGCAATAAGTCCATTCATCACTAAAGTGAACAGATTGATTTATACGCTTTTGTGTATACATTTGTCGATCCTAAACATGTTCACAAAAGCACAATCCAACAGGTCAAAAGGGTCACAATTTTTCTGGCTAATATTTCTAATAATTCTATATAAGTGACTGAACCAAGAAGGCAAGTACGCCAATTAGTTTAATGACTCTGCTTGTACAGTAAAACTACATCGCAAGTAGTAGATTGGGTCATTTTCATAAAATCATATGTCCTATATGGCGTTAATCAATTAAACCATTTTCCTTGAATTAATTATCAATTTGCATTTCTACTATGCCAATAGCTTTGTTAACGCGGGTAAATCTAGATCACAGAGACGTAACGCACACTGAAGCTGATATCCTTATTGCTTTGGAACTTTGGATTATTGCCTTTATGTGTTTTAAACCAAATACGGGGAAATACGACTTTTTCAAGTGTGACATGTGTGTTTGTTTTGCACAAAAACGACATTATGGCGACATCGATGTCGCGTTTATTATCAACCTTTTTCGACAACAATTGAGGCTACTAATATCATCGTCGGCGAGCTTAGTGGGGTGTTGACAAGTAAACATACTGTATACTGTTCACCAGCGAACTAGCTTCTAATATTTATGTAATCATCAGTAAATAAACAATTCTCTTCATTGCACCAATACATTATAGTACATTTGTATGCATGGGGATCGACTTATACAACGTCATGATATTTCAGATCTATAAATGGTTTATATCAAATGACATCGGATCATTGACCCAAGTGAACATGCAAATGACAAATTCAAGTTTCATGTGGCAGTTGTGTCAAAATAGGCTTTAATAATTACATCGTCATGTCATAAGAAATGAACATGGTCACTCAATTAAGATAATGATTTATGTGTTACAAATACGAGATGAAATTAAGAGAGACAACAGAGGAGAAGACTAAGCAAAGCAATATCTGGAGTACAAATTTAGTATGAAATACTAGAAACTCATTTGTAACTGTACACAACAATGTGTTATTTTTGTTCTTTTCATGATTTGTTGTTAACCGTCATTTATGCCAATGTAAATCTGAAGGCTTACATAACAATGTTTTATTTTTCTCAACAAAATTTAGTATTTGTTACCGAAGCTCATTGACCAAACTTCGTCCACCATTTACTATATCGATTCAGTGAATCACTGTTACCGTTGATAACATTCTTTGCTTCACTCCAGAGACCCGAACTACTTTCATGAATCGGACATTCATAAAGATAGATCTAGATCAATTGCTATTTTCCTATCACTATTACGGTAGATTAACTATGAAATCACTGGACGACCACGGGCGATGCTAATCTGTCTCTGATATAAGTATTTCAGACACTTGTCTCTCCAATTTGGCATTGAGGTCAACAAACCTGTCATAGTGTCACTGAAAACTCACATTTTCTTTTATCTTCTCTATATTTGATGCTTCTAATAATCTGATAAATGTTCTTTTAGCAAATGTTCTCCGAATTAAAGTACATATCAAGCCCTTGTTGCGAGAGGAATGTTTGAATTCTGTGTTACCTATGTCCTGTACGTATACAACACGTACCGACAAGTACGTCCAATTTAAGTTAACTATGCCTGGAGTAGTGTCACAGCTTTCAAATTTCGAGACCTGTGACAGGGACTAATGTATGTATGATATTATATTATGATATAGTACATCTCCTACTCTGACATTTGTCGGTTTGCACAGCTGTACAGTGTATGTCTCGAGCACCGGTTTACTTCTGTCGACTATTTAAAACAATGTATGGTATACAGTATGTGATAAACACATACGTGAAGCTAAACCCTATGTCCCACTGTGCAGTTTGCATCGGCGATGTACTCCCGAATTAATAAATAAGAACCGGAAGGTATCGGCAAAAGTGTCTACGGGAAGCTACGAGAACATTTGTGAAATATCTGTTCCCGATGTCTCCCGAAGTATCCCGTAGCTCATTTATCTCCGCCGGGAAGCAATAAATGCTCAGTGTGACATAGGTTTAAGTCATGTGATGTCTGTAACTGTACAACACGTTGTAAACATTGAAAAGTTGAAAATCACAAGGCAATATGTATATTTTATTAAGTAACTGTTATACTAGAACAATCTCTGAAATACGCACAGTTGTTTCAAAACCTCTATAGTGATAGGGTGTCCGCTTTCGAGTATGGGAGGCCATAAGTTCGATGCAAGACCGCATCATGCCAAAGAAGCAATGACACTTGTCCCAGTAATTTACTCACTAGAAGCACAACACACTTTTCAAGTTTCTGGAGAAAACAAAGATTCTATGTTATCAATGAACCACAATTAGGACCCAAACATTGTAAGTCTAAAATAACGACTTTAAAATTGTTAGATGTTCTATTCGCTCTAATGTTGTTTATAAATGTTCCGACTTTGATATACATATGTACTTTATTTATAGATTCTAGGCAAAAATAATCAGATAAAATTTCACACGGTTTTAAATATCCAATTGCAAGTCAATAGCAGCGATTATAAATTTGTCAATTTTAAGTCTAAATCTGATTTTTATTCTTACAATGTTGATGAATATGGTCCCAGCTCAGAGAGTTGAAATTTATTGGCTGACACATCATTTAAATCAGTCCCCGGTGAATATAGGCTGAAACCTC
This sequence comes from Spisula subtruncata, assembly GCA_963678985.1. NCBI lineage: Eukaryota > Metazoa > Mollusca > Bivalvia > Venerida > Mactridae > Spisula > Spisula subtruncata. The sequence continues at coordinate 8,768,508 of OY787671.1, forward strand.
TAAGAAGACCTTGACGAAAACAACAACACGTAAATCTGATGTTGTCCTGGTCTTGTTATATGACTGGATACTCATGTAATGTATTAAATTCATATTGTAATTCACTGATTTATTGATGAATTGTAGACAGTATTGTACGGTCATGTCCGGATTTCTCTCAAGAAATGTTCCTCAATGAGAAATATGCTGGAGTAATATGACCCAGAAATTGACGTTTTTCATTAATTCATTCCTTCCTGATCGGCGTATATGACAATATTATTGTCGACTGGTTATATACATATATAATTTAACGACCATCTTGCTCAACATAAAACTATAATAAGCAGAAAAAATAAATTTGGGTAAATGCTAATTTTCATATTCGTTAAAACTGTATTTACATGTAATATGTTTATACCTGTCATTCTTTGGTTTTATAACTCCTTCTGAAAACAACCCTTTTGAGTCCAACTAATAGTTTGTTCAAATAAAGTATTTCCTCAAAACTTTCAAGTTTTTTCTGTGAGTCAGGAACTCGGAACGTTCGTAAAAATGAAACACTGCACATATATACTGACGGCTATTTATATGTAGAAGGTAGGGAAGAGCTAGGATTATACACACGTGTTGTAGTAGCAAGAACAGCACATAACAGAACAAAGATAAATGAACAGAGGATCCACTAGCATAACCCTCTTCTCGATAGGGAAAGGAGACGCTAAATGGATAAAATTGTGTAGAGGAACAAAACGTAGATCAAAAACGTTTTTGACTAATATGAGTTGTTGGGGCACATTTACTATATTATAGTAAACCATGAAGCCGTTTGACTTTATAGTTCACAGACGATGAAGTTGGTTTCTAATAAGCTATTTCGTCTGTTCTGAAATCAGCAGCAGGTCCCTCACTGTTATTTAATATCAGTATGTCGTTAGCTATTATGTTGTATCATTTTCGACGATTTTGATGTCACTTATTCAAATTCGTTATTTCTGCTTTTACATTGTATGTACGGTCAATTTAAGATGATACAGGAAGCAAAACACTCTCGCTCCTTGATGTTTTCACTATACATAAGGAGTGACCAGACAGCAAAAGTAACACGTTTACTAGGCATGCTTATTTCTCGACAAACAAATCCCAATTTTGCGTACAAGAATTAATCTTTTCTCAATGAAAATGATTGTACGTAAATTGGGGCAAACGACTTGAGTTCCCCGAAGAAGATTATTCCACTATCAAGTATTTGGTGAGAACTCTATTCACTGCATTCCAGGGCAAAACATCAAAAATACAGCAGTGAAAGCGGACGAGTTTCGGTTGACAAGTATTTGTGAAGATCGCCAACACTCCAACTATTATTAATTTACAATGCATGTTATACTTGATAAGAAAAACCGCAACCCTCTTGAAATTACGCGACCCGCAGAAAATAGTTTACGTTTTTCCGACTTGTCAAAAAATCGGTAAAATCGAAATACATGTTTTAAGTTTTTAATCTCCTGAATGTTCAATGTACAATACTTTGATCATCATCAGTTTCATATGCTTCCGGTATAACTATTTTAGTCAAATCTGGTGCAATGGTCAGTGACATGGCTACGAGTCATCTTGCTAAAACCAGGGAAATAAAAACAAGAACCTTCCATATAGGAAGGAGAAAGTCGGTTGATTAATTTTCTTAAGGAACCAGACAGCCTCCCCCACTACCACGTAGCAGTTCTCATTAAGGGGAGATTATCGCCAGACTATGCGATCCTCAAGTTCCATGTGAAGAATCTGATTGAGCCTTGTTACTTATCTATCTCATTTATTAGGCTTTATCAGAATTCCCGTAATTCTTTTTTTCTCAACCGTGAAATGAACTTCGCATACGGCCTTGAAATCAATGTGTTTGATCCAAAGATGTGCCAAATATCACTGCTTATCAGTTTAAAGTTCAAAACTTCTTTAAAACCACTTAAAGCAAAGTAAAAGTCGTAATGCCGCTATAAAAATGTTTTTTTTTAAAGAAACAGTTATTCATTAAATATTATTTATTTCTGTTGATTAAGAAACACTTTTGGCAATTCATACTAGCATTAATCACTTTCAGCACATTATTTTAACATATACCCGTCGCCATGAGGGTACATAAGACGAGAATCCGGTAATTTTCGTTCTCTCATCATTTGGTCTGGCGTGGCCTATTACCTCCCGAACTTCAACCTGACGCTCTGTCACTGACACCAGAGATTCGAACTATGCTATCATGTTTATTAAACAGCTCATCTTCTGATACCGAGTTGTCGATACACGTGCTATCCGTACATATCATTTACCATACCTGTTACTTCCTAAGCGTATAGGTTATAAACCACTAAATAAATTTGCTCTTTAGCAAATGCAAAGTGACAATTGTCAGTCCCAGGTTGCATCATGTTAAAGTCAATGGCCAGTTGACACACATGGATCATTTTCTATTTCATTTTCTCTCTCCACTTTGTACAACATGGTCGCTATTATCTACACCACATCATTTTAGGACAATATGAATTCAGCAAAGGCTTTTTCGTGAAGCTGGGAGCAATTCTATTCTAATTATAAAGGCTTTATAGGACTTTGTTTTTCCTGGAGGTGTGTTCGATTTTCAAACGAAACTATAGCTACTGAATAATCATTATTATTCGCGGAGTTGTTGTCCAAATAAATTTCCTAAACACCTGTAACTGCGAAATCAACCCCCAACGGATAATCTGTTTCTGGAATACAGCAAGGAGGTATTTTTGTCGATTGATGAATATTCCTTGGCTGATATTCACAAAGCATTAAAATAAACTACACTTATTTCAACTGAAACAAAGATTACTCTTTACATAACGCTACAAAACAAATCAAATAATTGATACTATTTTCCCGTTAAGTTGAAACGCTCAAGGGAATTATAAGATTTTGAGAAAATTCTTATTATTCCCTTAAGATGCTTTGTGTATTCCAACCATGGTATTAACAAGCCCATAAAAATAAAAACTTATGAATGCCGTAAATCACGCAATTTGATACTTTACTTTGTGAATGAATTAACAGAACTAGTGATACAGAAGTTGGAGCTAGCTTAAGCATTGTGAAGATTTTTGTTGTTGTATCCATCAATTTGGTTGATATGAGAAAAATTTATGGTTTCAAAGAATGATAAAAGAAAATTGCTTACGATATAAACGCGTTGACTTCCAATCTTCAAGGTGTTTATTCTATAACCAGCTAGACATACTTAAGCTTTTCGTTATAGTATTTTCATGGAAATTTACTTTTTTATATTTCGACATTAATTGGAAATACATACGTCCATAAATAGGAGATTTCGAGCATGGTAACTGTGACACATTAGAGCACGATTAGTATGACACGATTTTATGCGCATACATGCTCCCGTCAATTTTAGACGGTTTGATAAAACGATAAGATGATGCAAAACATATTTGGTCAATTTGTGACGGCTCATCGTCCAATTTGTTTTAGCATTTCGGGACTCAATATCGCTATAATTTTGTTACACACCATCGTCATACATCGTATGCGCGATTTCAACTGATTTTCGTCTTCTCTGGTGGGGGAGTCCGGCTAGCTATTTCTCAAAGGTAGTATAATGACAACTGCGGATTGAGCTCAGCTGATTAGTATGCACATGTATGATCATGCTCCCCTGGTGTGCACCTTTACCACTGACGTCATATCGCGTGGCATTATTGGTTCACATATTGTTTACACCTGGTATATCCATGTAAGTTAATTTGGCGTGCAACAATGTTACTAAAGTCATATCTCGTGGCGGCATTAGTAATCCACGTATTGTGTACCCCTGATATGTATGTTTATCTGTCAGATTTAGGGCATTAGGGCAAACTAGAACATGTCATCGTTATTCATTGTTTCAGAATCAGATAAGACCAAATGAATATGTTAGGAATTCTTCACGTCACAAGATCAACCGCCAGAGACAGGGTGTTCTTTGTGAAGTGCTTAAGCTGCTAATTACCAAGTAATTGAAGTGTTTAACAGAACGAAATCGAATAATGAAGTTGCATATTCGTCATCAGTCTTTATACATGTAGTATGGCACATATATTGCAAGCGTCACATAAAAATTGCAAACAGAAATAATAGGTACTTAATCCCTGTAGAGTGTCATTGTCATGCATTGTGGAAGTAGTTGGCCTGAAATAAATGTGGAAGTTCTAGCCAATGGACGGACCGTCCAGTGCCTTTCAATTGATGTAGTCTGTGATTAAAGTGAAACTAATTCTACGAGTAGTATTACTTAACCTCATATGCTAGGACAAACTTAACATAAATGCAAGTGCTATTGTGTATATAAACTAAACATTAATGAATTAAAAGCCAACAAACACACAGCTTCAATTTAGAACAAATCTTAATAATAACTTCTCGACAAATGTTCATCAATTAATCGTCATCAGATATCTTAGTGGAGCAATTTATCTGTCTGGCTGCACTTATGTTTTATCAGTAGACATCAACAATTAATTTAAATGTTCTCAATTTCCACCAGATGGTCAGCATAGATGTGTCTTTAATTCACGGAACACTCTATTCAAAAGACAGCATCTGATAAACCAATATAAGAACCTTACTTTCGATGTTTTAAATGGGTATTGTGATTACGTGGTTTTTGAACTAGTATATTTAACTGCTCTAAAGAAACACTGCGTTTGAAAAGCCTTTCCAAAAAATACTAGTATATATACATTTCCCACGTACAAGCATAATCTAGTTTCTGAGTTTCTGTGGATATTTTCTGTAAACAGACAATGTTTGAAATATATATATACACAGTAACAATCCCTTCTCAGAAATAAGAGTAATTTTCAACTAGTGTTACCTGATTGCAGACTATTACTGGTGTAATTACAGTCATCATACATTTATACATTGGTCATGCGCATAATAATTACATCTTGTTTGCTTGCTTGTACTGTTTGTTTGCTCGACTGAAACGGTTGTTAGTTTGTAAACATTGGGTGTACCTGTGAGTTTGGTCAATGACACCTGACATTATTGGTAGACAAATGTACACGTGATGCAAGAATTCCGAATGCGCTGTCTTAACTCTTTCCTAATGTAATACACCATTCGTTCTGTAGCATGTCGGTTGTATCGCATTGATACACGAGGTACTGACTCTGGGTTACCCACAAGTCCACCTCTAGTTGAGTGAAAAACACTGCAATGTGGTTCAAAATGGTTTAGAAATTATCTCAGCCGCAAAACATACCAGTGACCTCACTAATAGCCACTTTAATGACAACTACATTTACATGGTAAGTCTATGCATATTTATAGACAGCTGCTGTAATGGTACGCAACATATGGTGTTGACATGCTTCTTTCCGTGGACTGTTATACTAGGTGTATTACATTTGTATATGTGTACACCGGACATGTTATAAGAATAGCATGCATACATGTGTCGATTATATTGGCATTTATACGTTAAAACATTCAAAATCTTAATAGCAAATGTGACCATCGTCGTGGTATTAATTATGACTATTGTCTAATGCAAATAATACCAAACAATTATCAAGTATTCATTTATATCTATTTCTGGTACCACAATGACGTGTGAATGTTGATTTCCTTGAATCATGTATCATAATATTAGTGGTATTGACTTCATAAACAAAGCGTGAATTACTCGGTCAACTACCAGAACCAAGTCATAAAAAATGTTTTAGACAATGGAAGACTGCGAACCTTCGACAGGGAAAGCTGCACTCAACAGAAACAACATATCACAAAATGTAAGCACGACAAAGAACAGTTAGATGAAAATGATTTTTGGTCAAAGCATGACAGGATACTCCGTTAGTCTGTACATAGCATTTGTATGTCCAGTCAGTTAAAACGTAAGTGTTGCAAAGGCTACACAAGATGGCGAATCACCAATGCAGCAGTACACCACAAGGGATCCGTGTAAATACCGGAGATATATTAGTAACTCATCTTTTGTGAACAAGAAGATACGTGTTCATAACCCAAATACGTTTGGGAATACACGTAAGTCTATCATTTGTTTCGTTTGGAAAACTAGGTTAAGCCAGTTTTAATGAACAGAACATCAGAGATAAGTTTACTTAAAAGATAAAGCTAACATGAACGTGTACTAGTAGTCATAAAATGCTCTGATCAATCGGAGGACTGCAAAATGTCATGTCTAGTCTTGTTCCAATGATGATTGAACTAGCAAAGGCTGATGCGCTGGCAACCCCTAGGGATATTATATGAACATGTAGTTATTGTTCGGGTGTAGCTGGATGAAATGATGTAAAACTTTGGGTTTGGCTGAATGATACAAGTTTTATTAATCAAATATATCCCCAAATAGGCAAGCAATTAGTCGGACATGCGGGCGGTTCGCTCACTCTTCATTGTATTCTTTACCAAAACGAGACATTTCTAATTTGATTCATTTTATTGCTGATTTCATTTCATCTCAATTTATTAATTCTGAGCTATTGTCGTCATTTTCACCAATAATTCAACAAACACGCTATGGGAATATGGATCGGCGTGTCTAATAAAATAATAGCAAATAGTTATAATGTAGTTCCTCTTTATGCTGATCATTTAGCAAGGTTTTCATGCTGAGTGTCTAGCCGGGTAGTTTCCTTTTATGCAGATCGCATTGCCGGGTAGTTTCCTTCTTATGCTGAGCGTCTTGCCGGGTAGTTTCCTTTTATGCAGATCGCATTGCCGGGTAGTTTCCTTTTTATGCTGAGCGTCTATCCGGATAGTTTCCTTTTTATGCTGAACGTCTTGCCGGATAGTTTCCTTTTTATGCTGAGCGTGTAGCCGGGTAGTTTTCTTTTTATGCAGAGCGTCTATCCGGAAAGTTTCCTTTATATGCTGAACGTCTTGCCGGATAGTTTCCTTTTTATGCTGATGGTCTTGCCGGATAGATTCCTTTTTATGCTGAGCGTGTAGCCGGGTAGTTTTCTTTTTATGCTGAGCGTGTAGCCGGATAGTTTCCTTTTTATGCTAAGCGTGTAGCCGGGTAGTTTCCTTTTTATGCTGATGGTCTTACCGGATAGTTTCCTTTTTATGCTGAGCGTGTAGCCGGGTAGTTTCCTTTTTATGCTGCTGGTCTTAACGGATAGTTTCCTTTTTATGCTGAGTGTGTAGCCGGATAGTTTCCTTTTTATGCTGATGGTCTTACCGGATAGTTTCCTTTTTATGCTGAGCGTGTAGCCGGGTAGTTTCTTTTTTATGCTGAGCGTGTAGCCGGATAGTTTCCTTTTTATGCTGATGGTCTTACCGGATAGTTTCCTTTTTATGCTGAGCGTGTAGCCGGGTAGTTTCCTTTTTATGCTGAGCGTGTAGCCGGATAGTTTCCTTTGTATGCTGAGCTTCTAGCCGGATAGTTTCCTTTTTATGCTGAGCATCTAGCCGGGTAGTTTCCTTTTTATGCTGAGCGTGTAGCCGGGTAGTTTCCTTTTATGCTGAGTGTCTCGCCGGATAGTTTCCTTTTTATGCTGAGCGTCTTGCCGGATAGTTTCTTTCTTATGCTGATCGTCTTGTCGGATAGTTTGCTGAACGTCAGCAAAGAAAGTACTGGTGCCATTCATAATATGTTAGCGCTGGTATGTTGTATGTCGGATTTAATTCGGTTCACCGTTTTTTGTTATTTCTTTGCGAAACTATGCCACCATGCTCTTTTACAGGGAGGAATTTGAATTTTTACTACTTTGTTGGGTTTTATGCTCCGTGTGGTTGTGTTATGTTATATTGTTACTGTGCTCGGGTGGTTTAGTTGAGTGCTTTGTCTACATTTTCCGATTTCCCCATTTTCCATATTGATGTCGTTTGCCATATTATAAGACAGAGGTATAAACACAATAGCGGACCTGCATTGTTTAACACACGCGTCTTCGTAGCCTCCCTGCTCACCGAGTCGCAAGATAACAAAGTGGTTTTTATTATAACACCAACATATCGGTTACCCTTGAAGTTGGGTAGTGTGTCTATTTTTGCTGAGAGAAATTAAACAGCGAAAACATATTGTACAGTAACTGGAACTAAATATTTTTGGACACTGGGCCTGTGTCTTTAAACAACATTGGATAAACAAAAAATAACAAAACATATTGATGAAACAAATCGAATTTATATTTTCATCGTTACTCAAACACGTATAATCTATGTACACATTCAAACAGCAGATTCAAAAAAATTAAATAATATGCAAATTTGGCATGAAGTCACGTAAACATAGCACAGTGTACAAAATTTATAACAATTCAAACCAGCGAAAGTTATGATAAAAAATGCAAGCATAAATAACAATCAGTTTGATAATTTAAATGATACATAAATATTGGCTTTGGAGAAATGAGTGACTAAATGTTGTTGGCATACATACATGGCAACAGTACAGTAGGTGTGATAAAACCAACACACCAAATAAACACAGCACTAATCACAGATGGAATTGTTATTAATTCAATAAACAATGAAAGAAATACACACATAAACATTTAAACAATCTGCGTAACATCAACGCATCTGTAGGTATATGATAAATATGAGCATGCACTTGTTTATATTGTATCTGAAATTCCAAAACAAAACATCACAATTTGTAGAATTTATATTACAAGTATCTAGAAATAACATGAAAACGCTACCGTGGAAACATTTGTCAAAATTCACAAACATATACACCACTCATACAAATCCAATATTTAGGGTCTTGTGTCTGATTATGGACTAGACATACGAAGGGTGATCGGGTAGTTCGTAGACTCGAATATTTAAGCGACCATTGGCAACAGGGTATGCGTTTGTTTTTCAGTCAATAAATCTAATTCAGTATTTGCTTTTGAACATATCGCGAAAAAGATCTCTACACCGGACAAATTCTCACGCAAAATGGCGTTTACTATTCTGATTGATAGTTAATTACACACAAACTTGGTATAACACGTGAAACAATCGTAATAAAAGCAATAATGTAGCAATCCTTCGAAAACGCAGGTCTTCAAAGTAAGGTCCGTGTTTCTGCAGAAAATTAAATCAGTCATAAAAGGTGCACAGCATAATAAGATTATCATGCTGATAACTATTGTAGCGTGATGTCAAACAATCCAGCAGTCTTATTATATTTTGACAGAATTGGCATAATATATTAGCATATTCCATGATTTTACTTGTTAAATTATCGGCTGGTGTTTTCAGTAAAATAATCATTCCGATGTGTTACGTTGTCGGCGATTAACCAGTTAAATGACGATCCTGAATATGGGATATAAGTCTGTTATGGATGCCATTAACACACACGTCTAACCCTAAACCAAATCTTTGTTTCAAACTTTCTGTTTGTGGGATTTCAAATGACCACAACTTATTCAAGCCTACTCTATTAGAATATTTTCTAAATAATTTCTGTTGCATCGAATCCTGATTCCGGTTTATTCCGGAATTTTAGGAACAGAAAAAAGGTGTATGAACTTAATGACAAACAAGTTTTTTGTTCTGAACATAAGACGTTCTGGTTCTTTAAAATTGAAAATATCTGCCTGATTTCATAATAATAGAAAACGTTTTCTTAGCAAAAAAATTACTGTCGTTGCAGAAAATAAAATAATTAACTTTCACAATCCGAGAATAAGAGCGGAACGTTATCCAGGTGATTTCTGACAGTTTCATCTAAATCAACCATTGGACCAAGTGCATGTGTCAAACTATGGAGTATGTGAATTAGATATGAACATATTTCCCATCAGTTTGACTTGACAGTCTTCATATCTAGTAAGTTGCTTTTAATTAAAGTTTAGTAAGAATGAAATATGCGCTACAACAAGCTGCCATAGATAGATAACACAGACCTGATTACAAAGCTAAGATAAAAAGGGTTTCGGGATGGATAGAGAAAGTATTGGTAATAGGTATAGTAATCAAATGGGTGTGGTTAAAGAGGTAGCGCAAATAGGATGTACGCATGTAGTAGTCATATGTAATGGTGACAGGGTGGCACAGAAAGTAGTTACAATGGTCATGGGTATTAGGTAAAGGCTATGGCTACAGGTGGGTGTTCACATGGGATGGGTGGGCATTGGGTGAAGTGACATGACGTTGTTACAAGGGATGTGGCGCTGGAAGTAGTAAAAATGGACATCACTGGAATTAGTAATACACTTTTGATCATAGAGCGTAGTCACAAGGTGTTGAGACAGATAGTTATGTTTATAGAAAAGGCACATACCAACAGACAAATAGTACTTGCATAGCTACCTAAGCAAATGTATAACAACCAGTAGAACTTTGGGAATACCATGTCAACATAAACAGCTTTTCCTTGATAGTGGAGTAAGTCGAGATAAAGACCATCTCATGATTAAAAATACTTTCTTCCATATTACATCACTCATAAATTAGACCACTTCGTAAATGAGATACACACAGAAAATAATCTTGGTCTCATTACAGATGTTTCACATATCGTGACAGTAATGAACATTCCACAGCAAGTTCATATGCGTGCTTAAGAAGCTCCGTTGTGGGGCACATACCACGCGCATTCACTACCATATACGCACGACAACAAAAATAGAATGTACATTTGTAGGAGGAAAGTAATTCCATTATAAAGTATTTTTCGCAAGCTCAACTTAATTGGTTTAATTTGAACATCATGAAACTTGACTTGTGAATATAACTTATCAATTTTCAGTAAAGCACAATACATTTTCTGTTTTGAAGCTTGAGGACAAATTCAAGTTGAGCAAGAAAAAGCTGAAGCTTATAATAAATAACATAAATGAAAAAGCATTTAAAAAGGTTATTTTTTCTAATTTCTGCAAAGGTTAATGTCCACAAAATGATTTTACGATACGCGATACACTATACTAGTGTATTGCCTCTTGCCAAAAACTGCAACATGAAGCCCAATTTACCAGTAGACTGCTTGCTTAAACATAACAATATAGTGTGAATTTGAAAAAAGAAAAGAAATGAAATTTGAGAATGAATTTGATTATATAAATGTCATTGAAAATGATTAATACCAACGGATATAGACTTAAATACTGTAGCCGGTCAGTACATATCCTATTTTTGCCGAAAGTAAAAACGGTAATCATCTGACATATAGATTTATGGTGAAAACTTTGAATACGTGAAGAAATAGTTAGGCTGGACTTTGCTTGGAGGAGCGGCTTAGTTCCGAATAGGTTACATACTGATCGCCTATGACTACATCCACCGTTGGTGTAATACAAGTAAACAATACACACAAACTTGAGACTTCTAAGCAATCATGACTAGATTAAACAAGTATGATTTGAAAAATCGAACTGGACCCATATATTGAACACATTGTGTTGGACGATCATGGATAATAATGACAACATATATAGTCTGATGATTGTGTCAAGCAATAAATACAGTGTTGAACACACCTGTAATGGACAGTAGCTCACAACGGTATCTGCATGTTTGTGCTTTTCTTTCTATAAGGAACTTGATAATTCAAACCCACACAAATAGCCTTGATCCGCATCGATTTCTGAACATTTTTGTACTGACACTTTATTAACTTCACAATGGTCGTACGAAATGTTCTGTTAAATACAGTATATATAATAGGATTCAAAGTACTTGACACGTAGCCTAACCAAACAAATATGGTAACCATAAGATGATCAAACTGACAGCTGTCACATACAGCAGTCAAAACGTTCACGATGAAAAATGGCGCCCAACAGACGACGAAACTGGCAAAAATAATCCCTAGGGTTTTACTCGCTTTCTGTTCAGTTCTCACACAGTTTTTTACGTGTTTTTGTTTCATTGAGTCCTTCTTAGACATGAGACTAGTTGATGAACGTGTTGAACCATTTGTATGTTTCCTTACAAGATCATGAAGTCTAGAGGGCGCACTGAATGTTTTGGTGACCCCTGTAGGGATAGTCTCATTGTCATTCATGTCATTATGTTTTCCCACACCCACATGAAGATCATCATTAAGGTCAGTGTTACTGGGATTTTCGTGTGAATAAGAACGAGTGACTCGATTAATGTCAATAGTCTCGTTTTCAGGTATGCTTTGGTCCCTCAAATCATTGAAATGTATTCTATAATCGTTTGACGAACTCTGAACTTGACATGCGTCTGGAAAACTAATACCACTCAAACGTGATAATGATGTATCACTTCTAAAAGAACTACAAACGGACGTATCACAACTCTCCTTACAAAACAAAGGTTTGATTTGATCTAAGTGCTCCATAGTCGTCTCGCTAAGTGTCGGTGTTTGGTCCGAAAAATCAACAGGGTGACTTCGACTTTTCCTATGAGGTTGTTCTTTTTCGAGAGATTTCAGACATTTCTTAAAGCTTTTAGACTTTCTGTTACTCTTGAATCTTCTCATTGTTATTTCCCCATCTTTACTTGGATGTTTGGGATCACACAGTTTCCACTTTGCTCTTAGCTGCTGGACTGTCAAACCAAACAATATCCCCATTATCACTAAAGGTATATAAAATGCACTGACACTTCCGTATATTATGAAATGATTATTCATCAGTGTACAACGATTGTCCTGTAGAATGTTGTTTGTGTCCACAATCCCTAGAATCATGATTGGACTGCTGATTGCTAAGGCTGTCAGGTAAACGAGTAGGATTTTTATTCTGACTGCTGATTTAGACCGTGTCCGGGACGCCAAAGGACTCCGAATGGCGATGAAGCGTTCAAGTGATATGGTACAGAGATGGAGTATAGACGAGGTGCATAACAACACGTCGAAGGTGATGTACAGGTTGCATAAGGCGACATTCAGCGGCCAGTAACCTGAAACGATACAAAGAAATTGAATTAGTGAAACAACAGCAAATATACGCAACAATCATTTCACATCAAATAAACTTAATATGCTCAATAAAAAAGGGGTTCCATTTGACTCTGGGTAGGGGTTTTGACCAAAAAGCCAAGTTTTTGAACCCCAACATATCGGTTTGAATGGTCATTTTCTCTTTAAATCATAGATATTTTCACAATTTCGCTTATACGTTTATAGTAAATTTTAGTAAAATGACCGTTTCAGATACAAGTGGAACCCCTGATTATTTAACATTGCATAGTTGTCAATGGCGTTGCTGCCATCATTCTTGTTTTCCATGAAGATAAAGACCCGGATGTTGAAGGTCCGAGATATGATTCGTAGAATTGTTCGAGGTCATCCATATAATGGAATCATGAATTAATTCAGGTACGTGATGAAGAGTCACGTTTATCATCTCGTAGAATGTGTACGTCACGAAAGCACTTAAAGAAACCGCAACTAATATTGTTCATGTGTAGGTTTTCCCAGTTCTTTGAAGGATTGTACCGCAATGTCTGAACATGGAAATTTACACCTACTACATAACGTCACACTGAAAGTGCTGTTCCACCACAGGAAGGTGCTTATGGTTAATAAAATTAACAAAACTAACCACGCGCTAGACGTACGAAAAATCCCATACTATTCACAGATGTTAGAAAATTATTTCAAGACACTATGTTCTAAGCATCATTCTTTTCAATTAAACGAAATAATATCACTTTAGATTGTTTTTCTATGACATATTAATGTGTCTCAGAGTGCGCACAATATTCAAAATAATTAAGGAAACGAAATATTTGTAAGGAATGGCATTAATTAATGACGATACATGCTTTGCACCTTTAAAAGTTACTTCTTATCTTAAGTTCAAACAAGAATTATTCAATCGGTTCAGACAGGATGCTAACAAGGCAGATCTAATGGAAACAAATGTACGATCTCTTATGCTAATCTGAAGCTGTTAACAAAGGGGGTGAATGACATCAACCACCTTGAGAGAACGTGTTTATGTTTTTAAGTAAATCAATGTAAATTAGAAGAGGCTTGTTGACGGAATTAGAGATAGGGAAGGGAGGAAGGTGTCAGTCAAGTGTTTTTACATTATATTATATATGGACGAAGTTATTGTAATTTTGATTCAATTGACCATTCACCATTTCTGATCTATAGTAAACCTTCGGATATAGCGAAGTGACATATAGTATAGATTACATATAGGAAAATAAGAATCAGATAAAACGAGGTAAAACCTCGGATATTACGAATTAACGCGCTTATCAAACTATATATTTCAGTGCTCCGGCATCTTCGTTATAACGAAAGAGTCAACACTGTTCACGGTGAACTTAAAGTCAAGTTTCCTTAATATCGTAAATAAGTGAATTTAAATTGGCCGTAAGAAGAGTTGAGACACGCAAATTTTCGAAATAATCAATACACATTACATTTGTACTTGCTACGTACTGGATATAACGTCATCGGATTGAGTCACCAAAATTTTGATAATTTTTTGTTTGATATTTCCAATCAAATACAACTTTCATCGAATCTGACGCATACGTTTTTTATTTGATAAAAGATCAAATTTTATTTAAAACATGAGCATAGATAGTTGCTTTGCTTATTTTGAAATCAAAATAAATTGTGATCATGCACATACTTCCACAATAATCGTAAATGTCATCTAGGCAGATATTGGATACAATGCATGCTGCAAAACATGGCTATCCCATTATAATCCAAGAAGTTAATGGCTTCAATTTATGTAAGCAAATGCTATAGAATTTCTCTGGAACTCTTATATGATCCAGTAGACAGTTTCTCATTGATTGAATGACAAATACTTGCTAATAATGTTTGTATAAAAGAAAATAATGAAGACAGTCGAATGCGATAAGAGTTAGATGTATGGTCAATTTAGTACCTCGTTGAAGCGCAGATTCTTTGAATGATGTGATCTAAATTATATCTAGACATTATACTAGATTTGCAAATAATCGCTCAGTTGATCAGCTGTCTACTTGTGGATTGTTTATTCTTTGTCTGAAAGGTCTTAAATATTTGAACACGCAGACGACATCGACTTAGAAATATATTGGTAAACAACAAAAATAAAATGAAAATCTGTAAAATCATTGGTTTTCGTGGGGCACCGACCAAAGGCAACTATATCATTGAAACATTATATTTGTATAGAAATCGATACATATTGTTTTATTGAAATAGATATACATTTTTAGAAATCAATTTTACAATAAAACTTTTTTGTAATCTTTACCAATGGTACAGTTAGTTGTGGTACCGTAGGCCTACCGGTGTTGAGTTTTGTGAATTTAATGATTAGTCGAAAATCCGTTGATCGTGGAAGACGTTTCGCTTCGTTCGGTGTATCAGTGTAACAACCTGACATTGGGTACATACCAAAGATAAAATTTGCTTAACTTCGAAACTGAAAATAGCTGTAAGTAGTTTATTTCTTCACCTGTATCTTCGAAACGTACACCACGCTAAGGGAAATTATAAGTTTTCAATTACATGCAGAATCAAATTCAGTAGTCAAGACGTTTTGATGCGAAAATGAAATATTTCCCTAAGTGTGGCATATATTTCATAGAAAGTCAGGAATAAAATACTAACGGCTATTTTTAACTTCGAGGTAATGTAAAGTTCGTCTCGGGTCTGTAGCCCAAAATCACGTAGTGTTGGGTGTTTTTAGACATTTGAATGGTTTTTAATCGACTGACAACAGTAGCCAGTGTCATTTCATATAGGACTGAAATTTTGCTCTGTGGAAGTATTGCGTAAAACATATTTAAATGAAGCAATACATGTTAGAAGACAATCCCATTGTAAGTCAAATTTTTTCTGAGCCCTTTTCGAAGCAAAGAATGTTCAAATTTAAACAGAAAATTGCTTATTGGCAGAGCTAGACATCATCATTTCTTGAAGAAAATTACCATCACTTAGATACACAATTATTGAGATGTGGCTTTATGGGGAATTTTACGTCAATATTTAATAGGTTTCCTTTTTTTACACCAATCCTTTGTTAAATGTATAATAATGCTTAACTTTGAGCTGACATACTGAAGCTTTGTCAGATACATTACGGAGGATTTTGATCGTAATTGTTGTTAATGTTTAGCATTTAACGATGTCCGGGAGTAAATACTTTTTTTAAATATTGAGGACTGCATTTTAAACATTTATATTCTATTGTATACCCATTAAGACAACTTCATGTGAATTTTAAAACACTTCTATGGTCATTTAAGAGAGTAATTACGATTTTTATTGCCCTACACCCCGCGTAAGAACGTACTGCAAAAACAAATGGAGTCAATTGCATGATAAATAAAATAAGTCTCAAACAGATGACACAATACAAACAAGAGTGTGTTTAAATCAAATGATAATGATTATGTCTTCAATCAGAAGTGTAAAAATTATGTTTCGTTTAATTATGAAGTAGATAAAAATAAAAATGTAACCCTACCCTCCTCGAAATTAAGGCATTTTTTGCAGATTGCCAAAAAGTACCCTATAGATAAATGGCAATAAAATATTATCTAAACAATTGGCACCATTGGATTTTTTTCAAACATAATTTCAATGTGTGTGTAATGTTTTACGAAAATTGTGAAAGGTTTTACCTGTCAAAAATGCATAGTAACCCGATTTTCATCTATTTACCACATATTAATTCTATAAAATTAAAGAAACAAAATTGCTCCAAATTACACCATGACAATACATTGTCTTATAACTCAAATGTAAAGAGAAAAAAAGAATAAACTATTTTGGCTTTAGTAGAGGTTGAACCCAAGACGAAGGCTGCACGCATCAGAAATAGTGGAACACAAAAGGCACAGAAAAGAACACATGAAACAGAAAAAATCATAAGACTACAAGTACAAGTCATATGGTCAACCACGACCATATTCCGATAGCTTTCCGATAGCTCAGTCAGTAAAAGTAGATCAAGCCAAAATTGTCCCCCTAGCATATTGGTTAGCGCGCTTATATACCGCCTAATCCGGCGACGGGTTCATATCTGGGTGGAAGGTATTCATACCATGCCTGTCATATTTAGCAGAAACCTGACTGGCAAATTAATGGTATGCTCGGCATTAAATTACAAATTTACCAATGTACCAATAAACGTAAAGTGTTATTCAGATCACGCACATGTCCCATGTCAAGTTATTTTCTTCATACCTAATTCATTAGGCAACGATAGTGTGCGAACATAGCTCGGGGAGTGACGTGATAGTTAAGCTTCTCAATTTTCTATAGGCCTACAATCATATCGCATTATGACAAAGTGTTTAAAGAACATAGGCCAGCTATACTAGTATCTGTGTCGACATTATGTGGCTTAAGTACTTTGTAACCTTGCTTCAATCTCCATTAATGCCGAAGGCCTCAGACATATTCTCAATGACGGCCAACTTGGATAAGCCCAATTTTCTTTCCATTAGTATACTTAGTCCGTCACTAATCAGTATTGCCCCGAGGTTCAGAATGTTGCACTTTTTGTCAATGTTCAAACACATGAATATCATTTTATCAAAAACAAGATGGTGTTATTTTCTAAAGTTCTACGTATGTAATGAATATTCGTACTGTTTTTCTCCTACAGAGCGAATACGACATGCATACAGTACGCATAGATACAGTAAACTAATAGTAAACGCATGTAAATATAAAACGGACCATCTGTTTTAATATTTCATGAACTATAAAGTGCATTGTTTGACTTTTACTTGTACGCAAAGTTTGCAATTTACAAACATACTTCATTTGCAATCGAAAAATCGAAAACCACAAGTTAATACTAGTATGCAATTTGTAGTAATGATTTTGGGAGTGCATACACCATAACGAGCCAATATATGCTTGGAATAATAGGGAACTGTTCCAAATTATCTTCAAAATCACAATATTAAGTCGCGGTACGCACATAATTGGAACAGTTTCAATATTTTATTTTAAATATGGAACGTTTGTGAAATATCATATGGCAAACTTTCACTGTGGACATAACTTCACGTCTCTGAAATGCAACATTTAAACAAAAGCTGAAAAATGAATGTAATGTACTGGCCTATATATTTGTTATAACCGTTCTTGTGTCACCAATATGTATTCATCGTTTGATAAATTTATTCACTAGAGCGACCCACTGCAGAGCAACTACCTCTCTATAGAACACCATAAACGATTCCATTAACTCATATTTACTATCAATTAACCCTTTGTAGAGCAACAACGGAGTGAAGTTTCTCCAATATTGGTCACTTAATAAATAAAAAAATCCGTGGAATGTTTTGATCACCCCTCGTAAATATCAATTTCCACATAGGACTTCTTCATTTGTATCCTGTTCTGATATGAGAAAATTACAAGGTAGTCGAACATAAAACATTATCATCTTCCCTAAAAACATAACATTCGAACCATATACAAGCCGTGTACGTCTGTAACCATAAAATCAAACATGAGAAAGTTGGGGGAAATAAACAAAATTCAATATTTCAAATCAAGAATTATAAACGATGAAATAAAATGTAAGTTTAGCCGAAATGAGTCCTAGCGGTAGTATGAAACATTTAGGTTACGATCAAGATTGAGTTTGACATTACCCCAATGTATATGGGGCTATTTTCGCCCAGTAAAAAGTTTTGAATTCACTGGTGTATTCACTTTCACGAATCGATTTTTAGCGAAAGTCTTGCAAAGATCTTGAAAGCCCGTACTTACGACGAACGAACAGTAATTGCAAAAAGCAATGAATGTGCACAAGCAACCATCAAATAGACATTGATTCAGTAAAATAAGTTTATGTGTCGATGATAAACGCTAAATTTGACATTTACGAAAATAATAGCTTAACATTTCTTTGAAGAATTTCATTCTGGTTTATGGCTGGTGACTGAAAAGAATCCTAAGCAAACAGTATCTACTATCTAGAAATTTCGAACTAAGCTCAAGATATTGACATGCGGCTTTCAAATGATATCCATCATCAATATATATTGCATTACAAAATGAGCATTTATGGACATTCAGATGAATAAACAATATAGATATATCAAGTACAGTATATACACACGAAGGCTTATAGACATTCAGACATTTCTCAACATCAGTAGTAAATGTATTTTATTTGCAATTTCATGCTTGCGAATATTTGTGATCATAAGGGAGACTATTCTAGTTTTGCAGTATGTAGTCTGCAGAAGTATTCAAATTTGATGATACAACATGAGATTATATTAATCAGTCTATATACCCGGTATAGCATGGTTACTTAAATAAGTATTTATATTTTTGTTTAATGCATCAACGACCGACGAACGAAATCGATGGAAACGAAACTTTCCAGTACGTCGGCTGGTTAAGTCGAGTGTTGCTTTTTTTGTCGGACATTCTAAATATCTTTTGTAAAACAAGTAATACATTATATAATATATGCGCCAAGATCGAAATAAATAGAATTGAAATTTAGTACAAGGAATGCAAAGTACACACAGACTCAAATTACAAAATGTACCAATCACGAGCATAAATCTGCTAACATATACCGTGACCATGTTATAAGAACGAAGTTTGGAGCTGGAGAGAGGGAGAAATGGAAAATTGAAAATCAAAGTGCCAATCATATTGTGATAGGAACGAGAAAATCTCATATTGATTGTCGGCTTTATTTCTAATTACATACAGAATTGTGAGATTGCGCAGTAATACTGAACACTATCCGTACCAATACATTGGTGATACTCAAACACTTTTCGTCAGAATACCCCACACTGTGTAAATATATTCCTTTTTTGCAAGTAAGCTTCAATTGCCGTATGCTCCCGAAGGAATAACAACAGTAGGACAAAATTGTATAAAGTACAATTTAAGAGTTCACTATAAATGCCTATTTTCTGCTTTTTAAGAAAGTTCAACTGAGAAAATAGGGCGGTTTATTTATTTAGGATTACGCCGAAATGTGTCAGTACGATGCTGGGAATTGTAAAGTAATCGTTCCATTTAGTTAAATCTGATAAATGGTGATTTAGTAGGCTTTGGAATTGCTTAAAAATGTCAAAGCCAGGCGAGGGACATTTACATACTATTTTAATCAATGGCGTGGTAAGATTGTATAGACGACCATTGTCTTGTCATTTTTATGTTGGACATACCAAATGTTTTAATGGATAAGTCTGCAAGTAAATATATGTAAACAAAAAGTTTAAAACAACCGCATCTAATTCTTGACTGATTTTCACGTGATTAGATCGATGCTTAAACCGTGAATGAGCACTTTCCACGCAGCATAATTTGTTTCAACAGAAGGTCACAAATGTTTTGCCCGAAACCGTCTCAATTGTTTTCATGAAGTTAAGCCGATTTCGGACACGAACTGTTACATTTCGCATAACTATGAAGCAGTGTGTGTAGTGCTCATTCTCGGCTTGAGCGTCAAACTTAACTCGTGAAAAATGGTCAAGAAATAAGATACTAACGGTCGTTTTAAACTTTGTTTACATATTTTTACTTGTGAGCATGCGCTGCGATTGAACCAAACCAGCAAGAATTATACAACTTTTCAACTCGTGCCGACACCTCTTACAATGTCTATGACCCAGGCTTTAAACTTAGTCTTCAGTTTTTCATGAATAATTATCAACCCGCTCTTGCTCGACCGACCACCTGACAACATCTCCACAATTGGCGGACATGATTGTAGTCGGTGTTACGAAAGAAGAATTCCATTTTAACAACGATCGAATACAATGATTATGATACTCATGTCTAGACGGTAATTCAATAAGTTTATATATATATATAGCAATAGCCAAGCATTTAATGATCTGAAGGGTACAATAGCAAATTTGCTTCATTTACCAGTCACCGGTAAGAACAGGGTACTTGTAATTATATTCAATTCAAGCCGTAAGCAACCGTGTTTCCAGCGGCAAACTAGTGTATTAAAAGTAACAGTATTTGCTATGACAACAAATGTGTTTGACTTTTTCATGCTAGAATCTCGAATAATAGCTTTGTCGGGAAAATGGGGCTTAGTCAACCAAATACTGTATGTGCTGTCCTGTATTGAATTTATTCAGGTCTTTTTGCTGTTTTTATGTATTAAAGGGGTATACGTCCAAAAATAAGCGAACTAGTGAAATGTGCCTTGAAGTTTATAGAAAGGTGGACGTGGCGCTGGTAAATAAGTAATCCAAGTTTGCGTTGTGTACCGTCGTAAGTGTTGAAGTTATTCGAGTCTGCAAAACTTCATCCTAGTTGCAACAACGACATCCACGTTCAAGTGACAGTATAAGCTCTCATTTTTTTCGAAAAGTCGATCTAAAATGTTCGCAGTCATTTATTAATGAAAGACTTTCATTAATAAATGACTGCGAACATTTAAGATCATCTTTTTGCATTTGAATTAATGTTTCTTTCATAGTATGTACAAAGTAAATTAAAGTATCACTTTTAAAAACGATGTTCTATTTAATTATTAATAAACATCAATCTTTTACGACACCAATTGTATTGGAAAACTAGATTAAATATGTCTGTAGGGCAACTGTCTGAAAACGGCTTAAATTCCCATAAAATCTCAGAAAACATTAGTCTAAAGACACTAAATGTTTTCGCAACCGAGAAACATTGATGTATATTTAACATTCTGTCTACAGCGTGCTGATTCATTATAAGGCTTTAAGACCGAACATTATTGTGTCTTGTTCGTCGCCATTGTTGGGTTAAATATGCATTCATAAGATGTTTACATCTACTACTAGACGGTAAGCTACGACTAAATTGCATTTGATAGACTGTATACCACTTAGACTATCATATTTTTAAAATTGTTATTCAACAAGAACAAATCCTGATTTATTAATGAATGTACAAACGTACAATCTAGACGCAAGCATTTGGCAAAAACAAGACATTTTGACGACAATAATGGAGTTCAGATTTATGTTCGTTTATGTAATTGTAAGCGAAATATGTAGGACTTTCAATACATAATTCTCAAGGGTTGAATGGTGATTTTAACATATGAGGACGAGCCGATAGCGGCTTAATGTCGCTCACCTAAATATCATGCCCCCATGCAATAGGTATGTTGTACAGTACATAACGTAAACAATAACTTATAAAAGGGCCATTTGGCTTGATGCATTTCCACAAAAAAGACTCTAATGTATCAAATACATATCTATATTTTAAATCTACAAAGATCCACCCTGGTGTATTTGTTTTGACGGCCGGAATTATTTGATAGAATTCGATAAAAAGTATTGTTGGAGTCAAGTCACCCAAGGAGAATTTGAGACCAATTTTTAGATGATTTTTTTCTATTTCGGTTGCCGTCCAAAGTTTGATATGGATCGCCAAATCATCGATCATTACTGTAAATGGTTTAGACAAATCACCAAGCGCTTTAGGGGAAGAAGCTTCAACGCAAAGTTGTCGACGGACGATAGGGTGAGCTTAAAAGTAGGTATGAAAGCGATAAAGAGAGAACGAGAAACTAAACATAGAATATTTGCACGCCAAACAGTCTACTGCAATACGTCATCAATGAATAAGTAAAGATCATATTTTTCTATCATCAAACAGCCAAAATAAATTGTCTTGAATTCATTAATGAATAATATAAATATCGACTAGACAATCAAATTATACAGAAGAAACGTGTCTACAATAGAACTGATACGCTACCAAGGCTGTTGTACTGTAGTACGATTTTTTCCCTTAATATGAATATTTATCTTTCCTTGTGCAAATTGAACATAAGGATACCGTAAGAATCTGTCAATAAGTCGACCCGGGCTATAAGACGCACCGGACAAATTTAGTACGAACCCTCATCAAACAAGCAACGTCTTAATAGATGCGGGTATCTACGATTCTGCTAGTACATCTTCAATGCAATTATTCTAGCATGTGTATTTATATAACCATAACGATAATTACGCCTTTTTAATTACGTGTACTTATGTAATTCCATAAACTCACTAGTTAATTTTAATGCGCGTGTATCATATGAACATGCACATGTATGTGTAGATATGTTTTATCATGTTTGCGATGGTAATATAGTAGTCACCAATAGGCATTGGTATGAACTAAATTAAATGCATGCAAATGTGCAAATGCTGCATTATGGTGTATGATACAGTGCGAAGGCAACGTATAAGTCACGTGACGAATATTGAATTGGTGATCTTCGAGGTAGAGAAAAGTATGAGTGAGCTGTCCTGTCTTTGTACCACAGACATAAAGATATCATACACGTGTTCATAATCCGTATAAATATGGAAGTAGAAAATTCGGCAATTTCCTGTCAGTGATGAGTACAATAAACATGGAAGTTAATGTCCAAGCCATGTAACATGCCAAGTTGGATAAAGGCGCTGCAATAAGTCCATTTATCACTAAAGTAAACATATTGATTTATACGCTTTTGTGTATACATTTGTCGACCCTAAACATTTTCAGAAAAGTACAATCCAACAGGTCAAAAGGGTCACAGTTTTTTAGGATGATAGTTCTAATAATTCTATATAAGTGAATGACCCAAGAAGACAAGTACGCCAATTAGTTTAATGACTCTACTTTTACAGTAAAACTACATTCTAAATCGATTTTACCATTTTTGCTTGAATAAATTCTCAATTTGCACTTCTACAAAGATAAAACTATTGATAATTAGCGCGAAAAGTGTGCATGTATACTGTTATGCTCATAGCCTTGTTAACGCAGGTAAATCTAGATCATAGAGACGTAACGCACATTGAAGCTGAGATCCTTACTGGTTTAGAACTTTGGATTGTTGCCTTTATGCTTTTTAAACCAAATGCAGGGAAATACGACTTTTTCAAGTGTGACCTATGTGTTTCTTTAGCACAAAATCGACATTTTGGCGACATCGATGTCGCGTATATTATCAACCTTTTTCGACAACAATTAAGGCTACTAAGATCATCGTCAGCGAGCTAAGTGGGATGTTGACAAAGTAAACATGCTGTATACAGTTGACCAGCTAACGATAGCTTCTAATAGTTACGTTATCATCAGTAAATAAACATTTCTCTTCATAGCATCAATACATTATATTATGCCTGGGGATCGACTTATACTACGTCATAATATATCAGATCTATAGATGGTTTATATCAAATGACACTAGGTCATCGGCCCAAGTGAACATACACATGAAAAATACAATTTTCATGTGACAGTTGTACCAAATAGGCTTAAATAATTCCATCGTCATATCATAAGATATGAACATGGTCACTCAATTAAGATAATGATTTATGTGTTACAAATATGAGATGAACTCAAGAGAGCTAACAGAGGAAAAGGACAATGCAGAGCAACATCTGGAGTACACATTTGATATGAAGAAATACTAGAAGCTCATTTGTAACTGTACATAACAATGATTTATTTGTGTAATTTTTATTATTTGTTGTTAACCGTCATTTATGCCAATGCCTACATAACAATGTTTTATTTTGTCCTCTGATTATAATATTTCTTACCGAAGCTCATTGACCAAAGTTCGTCAATAATTTACTATCGATTCGGTGAATTATTGTTACCGTTTATAACATTCTCATCTTTACTCCAGAGACCCGAACTATTTTCATGAGATGGACATTTATAAAGATCTAGATCAAATACTATTTTCCTATCACTAATACAGTAGATTAACTATGAACTCACTGGACGACCACGGGCGATGCTAATCAGTCTCTGATATAAGTATTTTCAGACACTTGTCTCTCAAATTCGGCCTCGAGGTCAACAAACATATCAGTGTGTCACTGAAAACTCGCATTTTCTTTTATCTTCTCTATATTTGATGCTTCTATTAATCTGATAAATGTTTTTTAAGCAAAAGTTCTCCTAATTAAAGTACATTTTGTACATGTAAAGCCCTAGTCGAGAAAAATTTAAAATTGACGATACAATGTTTCGTTGTCAATATTACATTGACAACGTTGGTACATTTTTTCTAGTGTCTACGACTAGCATATTTTAACTTCCTCTTAAACCGCGATAAAAGGCTAACACATGTATGAAATTGGTACCAATTTAAAGCTAGTAAATAGTTTTATCGATTTTTGTAAACCGTAAACTGTTTGGGCGGAACAAGCTCGAGACTTACGTGCAAAGACAATACGCATCGAACAGCCCACGTATACTGCACGTACTTGCAAGTATGTCTAGGCCCCAATCTCCCGAAACATCTCAATCTGAGCAAGATCTCATCTCAAATATTGACATTTCTATTTGTGTTAATTTCCATGGAAGGCTGTACTCAAAATTAGCACCACCAAACAGAAATGTTATATTAAGTTAATACAGTAGAAATTCGAGAGCTTGAACTTCAGATTTATCTATAATTGCGACTCAGATTTCAACAAAACCTATCTTTGAGTTGAGATTTCTACTTGAGATGCTTCAGGAGATGGGGGCAGTTCTGACCGGCGCTTAAGTTATTCATGCCTATAGTAGTGTCAGGGCTTTCAAATTTCAAGACCTGTGACAAGGACTAAATGTATGGATGATTTTACCGGTATTTTATTATAGAGTACATCTACTACTCTGACATTTGTCAGTTTGTACAGATGCTGCACAATGTATGCCTCGAGCACTGGTTCACTTCTGTAGAATATTTAAAAACATTGCATGGCATACACCTTATGATAAACACATACAAGGTTTGAAAGTTGAACATCAAATGGTAGTTTTATATTGAAACATTTATATTAAAATTAATCGTTATAGTATTATTAAACTGCAAAATCTCGGAAATACGCAACATGGATCCAAAGCCTCGATATCCTAGTGATAGAGCGTCCACTTTGGAGTGTTCGATCAAAGACTGTGTAATACCGAAGGAGAAGTGAAACGTATACCTTAACTTCACTTGCTAGAAGCTCAACACACATTTTTCTTGACACTCATCGGTGAACCCCAACTATGCTCAGCTCAGGGGGTTGAACATTATTGGCTGGCAGTCTGACACCGAACATATCATTTCACAGAAACGCATTGTAGAAGACCTTGAAGAAAATAACAAAATCAATTTCTGATCTGTTGTCCTGGTCTTGTTATATGACTCGATATTCATGTAATGTATTAAATTCATATTGTAATTCACTTAACTCTGATTTATTGATGAATTATAGACAGTAGTGTACGGTAATGTCCGGATTTCTCTCAAGAAATGTTCCTACATGAGAAATATGCTGGAGTAATATGACCCAGAAATTGACGTATTTCATTAATTCATACATTCCTGGTGGGAGTATATCAAAATATAATTGTCGACTGGTTATATACATATATCATTCAACGACAATCTTGCTCAACATAAAACTATACTAAGGAGAAAAATACATTTGGGTGAATGTTAATTTTTATATTGTTTAAGATTGTACTTACATTTCATATCTTTATACGCGTACCTCTCATTTTTTGTTTTTGAAAACTATGGGCCCATTTCTACTGAACACAAACCTATTGAGCTCAACTTCTTTTGTAAAATAAAGTATTTCCTCCAAACTTCAGAAAGTCCCAAGTCATGTATGTGGGTCAGGAACTCGGTACGTTCACCAAAATGAAACACTACACATATATGGTGAAAACTTTTTATATGTAGAAGGGAATCAGATTTAGGGATTAGACATATGTGTGTCAGCAGCAAGAACGGACCAGAACAGAACAGAGAGAAATGAACAGAGGACCCTCGAGCAAAGCCCTCGTCTTAATAGGGAGAGGAGACGCTAGATGGATAAAAGTATGTAGAGGAACAAAACGTAGATCAAAAACATTTATGGCTAATATGAATTGTTGTGGTACATTTAATATATTATAGTATATCATAAAGCCGTTTGACTTTATAGTTCACGGACGATGAAGTTGGTTTTCTCTTCGTCTGTTCTGTTCTGAAATAAGCAGCAGGTCCCTCACTGTTAGTTAATATCAGTATGTCATTAGCTATTATGTTGTATCATTTGCGACGATTTTGATGCCACTGATTACAATCCGTTAACAATGTTGCTTTTATGTATGATCAATTTAAGAGGAGTCAGGAAGCCAAACACCCCGCTCCTTAATGTTTTCATTATGTATAAGGAGTGACCAGACAGCAAAAGTAACATATTTACAAGGCATACTTATTTCTGGACAAACAAATCCCAACTTTGCGTACAAGAATTAATCTTTTCTCAATGAAAATGAGTGCACGTAAATTGGAGCAAACGTCTTGAGTTCCCCGAAGAATATTATTCCTCAATCAAGTATTTAGTGAGAACACTATTCACCGCTCTCCAGGGCAAAACATCAGAAATACAACAGTGAAAGCGGACGAGTTTCGATTGACAAGTATTTTGTGACGATCGCGAACATTCTATCCGTTTGAATAAAAAAGATATAACACCGTTTAGACGGATTATACCTAATAATAATTTACTTTGCATGTTATATTTGATAAGAGAAACCGCAACCCTTCTCGAAACTACGCGACTCGCAGAAAATAGTTTACATTTTTTCCGACTTGTCAAAAGATCGGTAAAATCTAAATACATGTATGGCTAGTTTGCGATAGAAAAAAGTCGTGTTTTTTAAACATTTCTCTGTAATTACGAAACCTACATGTAAGAAATTTTGCACGAATAAATGAAATATATCTACCTAATACACACTGAAATTTCAGCAACATCAGAATTCAGTTAAAAAACTTTTGTTCATAAGTTATATGTAACATATTTGTAGTTATGTATGAAATATCAAGTTAGAAGACTTGCTACTTGCAACAGCCAATTTTACGGTCATGTTATATGCCTAACGGTATATTTACGTATTTGCAACCTACTTAATATAACACACGCGAGGCCCGTCTGTGAATCTGACGAAGTACATGTTATTGTTGTACATTGTTTACAAGCAACACACCTAAATAAACTGAATTATACGGGCCTCCTAAGTCTCGTCTTTATAACAGTAATGTCAATCCCGACGATCACGGAGTGTAACGGTTAAATTATTGATAATAAATCATCAATGGAATACCAGATTACCTCCCTGCGTTAAAACTGTAATTTAACATGTAATTTCAGTATATGATAAAGAATAAATGTATTTTAATAGGTGACTAAAAATTATGGAATTCGAAATACGAGTAGGTAGGAAGTTATTGTAGTTCAGTGTAATTTTTACCAAAATCTGATGAATAGATTTTCAGAAATGTTACAAAAACACGATTATATTTTTCTATCGCAAACTAGCTATACAGTTTATTGATCTCCTGAATGTTCAATGTACAATACTTTGATCATCATCAGTTTGATATGCTTCCGGTATAACCATTTTAGTCAAATCTGGTGCAATGGTCACTGACATGACTACGAGTCATCTTGCTAAAACCAGGAAGATAAAAACAAAACATTTCCATATAGGAAGGAGAAAGTCGGGTGATTAATTTTCTTAAGGAACCAGACAGCCTCCCCCACTACCACGTAGCAGTTCTCATTAAGGGGAGATTATCGCCAGACTCTGCGATCCTCGAGTTCCGTGTGAAGAATCTGGTTAAGCCTTGTTACTTATCTATCTCATTTATTTCGCTTTATCAGAATTTCCGTAATTCTATTTTTCTCAACCGTGAAATGAACTTCGCTAACGACCTTGAAACCAATGTGTTTCACTGCTTATCAGTTTAAAGTTCAAAACTTCTTTAAAACCACTTAAAATAAAGTAAAAGCCGTAATACCGCTATAAAATTGTAAGACAAAAGCGAGTGTTTTTTTAAAGAAATGGTTATTCATTATTTATCATTTAGTTTCTTCTTGTTAACTGAGAACCACTTTCTGTAATTAATAAAATCATTAATCGTTTTCAACACCTCCTTTCAACTTATATCCGTATCCGTCACCACGAGGGTGTGCGAGACGAGCATCCGGTTATTTTCGTTCTTACACTGAGCGACAATTGAAAACACCATTTCATTTCTCTCTCATCATTTGGTATGCCGCAGCCGGTCACAGAGTGACATCTAAACCTTCCGAACTTCAATCTGAAGCTCTCTCACTGACACCGGGAATTTAACTACTATCATATAATTATATAGAACACCTGCTGCTGATACCGAGTTGCCCATACATATGATCCAATATCATTAACCACACCTGTTGCTTACAAGTGTATGGGCTAAGTTGCAGTTTTAGTGCGTCCATGTATAACAGCCTAATTGTTCTAATTCTGATACACCATTACTTTGTATAGTGTACACTTGAGTACCACAAGAATGGATTTCAAGAAATTAATTCTAGTCAAATCGATATTTGCAAAATCTAAATTTTTCCGGATTTCAGTCTTTAAGAGTTTGCAAATGGTGACCTTTACGTAATATTGACCCGGAAGTTAATAGTTCTACCAATCCATATCAGCATAAGTTTTTTTAAATGTAAAACTAGTTTAGCATTACAAAGTTCAAAACCAACACAATACGTGATATGACAAAAACTAAAATATTGGCAAGCCTTCTATGGTAGTTATTTATTCACGGACATACATTTGCTGAACGCTGTCAAAGTACAAATGTACATGTATTTAGATAAATGCAGGCCTTGGCATTTGAAATGTTTCAGTCAATGTTTTTTTACTTAAATTGTAACAAATAAGTGACTGTAAAGTTTGTAATAGGAAAACCAATTACTTAAAAAAAGGATTTCACAAATGCTCATTTGTTTTAGGATCATATTCTGTCAAAACCATTTTTAAGTTATTAATCCGAAACTACTGGTAGTATCGGTTTAGCAAACCTACCACCTGACACGTGCATTTAGCACTTGGAAGGGGAAAGGGGAACATATTAAAATATATAAATGCATTTATGTTCCTGCCTTATTGAAACAATATACCGCATGTCCTTACTAAATATGAGTTATTTTCATATGTGTATTTAGGATTTGTGCCGTGAAGCGATCTATTTAAGTATCCGGCCTTATATCTGAATTGCTGCAGCTGATACAAAATACAAGATGAATTGCAGTTAAATCAAGCCAGGTCATACGCAAAAATGCTCAAAATCTATTTAAATACAGATTCATTTCATGACGAAGCCACGAGATATTCCAGCTCGATAATACGGGCTGCAGTTTTCTATGCACGCAAATGAACGTTTTATGATTGAATGGAAACAAACAGTCTAACGATTTCATGTTATGTTCCGTCTGACGATTTGACAAATACCAGTATATGGATGCAGACTTAGAGAGTTTGATTACC
This sequence comes from Spisula subtruncata, assembly GCA_963678985.1. Lineage (NCBI taxonomy): Eukaryota > Metazoa > Mollusca > Bivalvia > Venerida > Mactridae > Spisula > Spisula subtruncata. The sequence goes on from OY787671.1 coordinate 8,798,689, forward strand.
TAACATAAATATCATAACTGACGTTAATTAAAATCAGAAATAGAAGCGTACCGCACATACACTCGTACATATAAGACCCCAGTTAAGAATAACATTGTTTGGCCTAAGTGTTCTTAAGATACTAAATGGAAACGTCACTGCTCAAAACGATTTTGACATACAAAATATAATTTTGATACAATTAATTGATACCGTGTCAAAGGACATTAACGTATGTTTTATTACATTTCATAAAGAATCGGCTTCTGTTTAGAAACCTTAAAGCGGAATAATTGTCGGATACTTTCGTAAAAAACAGAACATATACAATGTAGTCCTTGTTTTGTTTTCGATTTATTGTTTAGAAAATCATTTTACGAATTAAATTTTGTTTGGAAGAAACAATTAAAACAACAATTTGTTGCCTTGAAATACCGGGATTTTAGGTTAGGGCGGTATTTATTTTTGTTAAACAAATACTTCCAGGGCATTGTACGCCAAACAGAAACAATTATACAATTAATCATGTCCAAAGGACCAGACTGCATAAAACATATTGTATGTGCAATCTGACGTTAATAGTCTGCGGAATTGAGAGAATATAAGATTAATACCAGACACTCTTTGCTGAACTTTCCCATGTGTTAATGTTATGCAGACTGTTTAGGTTTAATATCAGCTAAATTGAATATTTACTAGTACTTTAATGACTCGTTTATCTAATTGTCATAAAACATTTGGAAAACTTCATTAATATCTAAATTCGGAACACTGAAGTCGAGTGTATCTCTTGGTTTATGGTTGAAAGGTCACTAGTTTGGTTCTTAGCCCAAGCAGTTGGTCATTTCTTAAACGCTCATTAGTGCTTTCCAACCAACTAAAAATTAATTGGTAACCCAGATGAGGTAATGCGCATGAATAAATGCAGTACACTGGGCACGTTGAAGCGCCAAGACGTCGATCCGGAAAGACCTTTGGTATTGAATCGCAGAAATGTCTCATCCCTCATAGTCAGAGGACAAAGGCTAATCTGGCATTAAAAGAAACGAATAACTACGCAATTACAAATGTCTCAATTAAACACAAAGAAACAATTGTGATCTAAAATTAGCATTGTCAAATTTCAAACATACGTATCCAACGGTATCGGCGCGAGTAGCAGAACACATTTAGACACAACAGAGGAATCTAGACAATACGCAGCCTTGATACTACAAGTAGCTACTGGTCAACAACCCGACAGTCTGTACGTAAGTGATGATTAAGTATGGACACTTGAACGTGTAAGTAGCGTGTAATTATTCTAACATCTTGGATCTTGAAAATGTTTAGATCGATTACGACATACTTTCAAGAACTTATATCAAGTACTCTCTGAAAAATAAAACCTTATTCCTTATGGTGTGTATCGCCACTAGGGTTTGATAGCAGAGAATCCAGATTTCACTTTTTATGAAAAGTTTCAAATATTCGTGGTTAAGCATGACGCGGCCAAAGACAGATCCCGACTGCCAGACCTGTAAGCGGACGCTTTTTCATCAAGTACACGTATCCTCAAATACCAGTGGTCGGTTAAAGTCCTATTCAGGTGAAGAAAATATTGGTGAACTAGTACGGCATCAAAGGAGACACGAAGAAATGATATCAGTTGATACGCCTCTGGTCTTTAGTCAGAATTGGATCTAAGTTCATTGGAACATTGGAAGTATCAGTACATTGTCTCTTGTTTAAAGAAGCAATTACATTAAAACATCATTCCGAGGTGAAGTTTTGTATAGGTGATTCGCTTTAGGTACAGGCAGAATAAATTGGCTCGTTTGGTTTTATTTAAAATTGGCAGCTTAAGACGGATGGTTTTTTAAACCAGGTGAAACCGCTCACCGGTTGATTACACCAACGTGATCTTTCTTGTCACTCTTGGCATCCCTTAATTTAGCACATACGTATAAGTCGACCCGCATACTCATAATAGGCGTAAATAGAGTAAATCCAAAGTTTTTCCCGCGGCGACCGTTATTTGGCAAGTGCACTACTAGAATGTTATTTGATTCGTGTCTTCATACATGTATGTTGTATACTTCGTGCATACATTTTCATGCTTTAAGTTTTTAAAGAATGCTGAGCTTAGCCTTTATTTGCCAGTCAGCTTTCTGCTGAAATATGGGAGGCATAAGTGTGCCTCCACTCGGATTCGAACCCAGGTCGTCAGATAACACGAGAAGCGTACTAACCACTACAGAAGCAAGTATTTAATAGCTCGATATACGCTGCATGTTGAATGAGTGTGATCGAAACCTAACTCGCGTCGACTTTATTCCTTAGAAACATATGCATGGTACAAATCATCATACAACGCCTCCAAGATTTGTCGAAGGTTTGTCCAGTTTTTATACTGCAATGACGGAACTTTGATTGGAGAGTGAAATTTAATCAAAATGAAATAATTATCAATAATGTAGATATACGTACCAAAGAATTCGTTGACGATGCTGAACGGCCAGACGACCATGCAGACAAGTAGATCAGTGATTGCCAAAGACAACAGGAAGTAGTTGGTCACACTCTGTAAACGTTTCTCCATGGTTACCGCCATAGATACCAGGATGTTACCAGCAATACCGAATATAACCAGCGGCATCAAGAACAGCACCTCCCAATTATGTTGAAAAATGACGTCATTATCTGACGTCACATTCATTGTTGCCAAGTTGTAACCAACAGCTGGCGCTGTAAGATTCATGGCGGAGTGAACTGTGTCTATGCCTAACGCATTCACTTCCAATTAACGATTATACACTAGTATGTGAAGTATTCCACGTGTCATATGAACTACAACCATCTTTGAATGACCTGGAAAAAAAATAAGAAAACAAAGCGTGATTAGACATGAATCACATCTAGACGTTAGGCCCAACTGTCAAGGATTACTGCGGAACTTACTACGCGCATCGCATCTATAGGAAAGTCACCAATGACGCAAAACGTTCACGCAATTTTACTGAAGTCGCTAATTGTACACATAATGACATCGGCTGGTATTCGTCTATGTGCGAAAGGCTTGTAACTAGTTTTCACTCTTGTTTACAGTTGAACTAGTAAAAATATACATGTCGATGGCTTAGAATGAGAAGGTCGTAACTAACAAATCGATATTTTGAGAAAACTGACATTTACTCTTTACTTATGGTAAAACAAACTTTTACAACTTCATTTTGGTAAACATGACAAGTTCAGATTTTTATGAAAATGGGCTCATAAGAAGTGCCTTGTAATGCTTATTCTAAATATGTATGAATCTTAAAAGGTCGTAAGTTACACTTACGACCTTCTCATTCTAAGCCATCGATGTGATCGTTTGTTACAGGTGCATTCAGTAAAAATATATGGCGCGCTGTGTTTGGACATTTCAATTTGATGCTTAATTTGCATAGGTCACAAATCACCCGGATGACGGAAGATGTCCATCAGGGCGCCGAACAACGCCGTACATCCGACACGTGCACACTATGGCGATCGCGTTAGATTTGTGACGCAGATCATGGCATATATTATAAGAATCAACCAGATGGGTGTTTAATTAAAGCATTGCAACCATACGTATGTTTAAGATTCAACTGTACGCATGTGTATTAAATAAAGGTATCCAGACCTTTTTGTTACAACATATTTGACATTCTTAATGAATGTCAAAGTCAGTGAACGGTAAACTATTGTTGAAAAGTAGAGCATATGGTTTAACAAACATTCAAGACTGGCCAACATTCTTTACATGTTCTATTGGAAAGTTAAACGAAGATGACGTGAACAAGGAACATGCCACATAATGTTGGATACTTTATGTTTTAAGATTTTTATATAAATCGTTGAGTTTGAAATATGTTGATATCAGATCTATAATGGGTCATTGAAGGATCCCCGTTGAAATTTTACATAAACTGGCAATGGAAATAGTATTAAATCCTTTTTCAACATCTGATTTTGGCCCCGAGACAGTCCATGAAATTTTAAATGATGTAAGATTATATATTAGCATTTTGAAAAAACATAAAATATGAAGCATTATTCTTCATAGTTCGACAACATTTGCAGATAGAGAGCTACATGCAACCCTTCTGTTTATGCTTATCTGTAATATAAAATGCAAGAAATCATATTCGGAACGGAAATTGGACAGTATTTTATTCTCTATTATATTCATTTTGCAATATATCAAGATTTTAGACAAAATTTAATACCACATATCGGTTTAAAATAGAAATAATGTTCGTGATATTATATTTTTATTCTTATTTTATTACGGATCTTCTTGGAATCAGTAGCGTCTTGGCAATTATTATTTACATATCGTACTGTAAAGACAGATACAATTCCGCGTGTAAAAAATTAACGAATTCTTAATTTCAGACATTTGATAAAACAGAAATATTAGATATATAAGAGATTTTAGAATTAAGTAGTAGTATTCTATGTTTGCGAAAAAATTACACAAAATGAAAAAAGAAACAGCTAATTTTGCAAATTCGCATTGTTCACTAATTTTTCTACAGCGCTAAAGCAATCACTTTAACATTATAGCAGGAGTTTTAGCACACATTTTCCTAGTAAATGCATTTCAATTTCACGAACCTAATTTTCACGTATGAAATGCAATTGAGATATTATACATAACGAGATTACAAATGTATTTGATTTTAAATTTCGCTAATTTAAAGAAATCGCGAAAATAAAAACGCAAGAAAAGAGCAATGCTCGATCAGAATTTCCAGAAATATGTAAATGTACGTTTTAAAAAAATCAACTTCTCAGAATTAAACTGTCTGGTTAGAAACAACTCCTAATTATACGGAAGTAAAATTCTAACACGAATATACGTTGATAAAATGAGCCCTGTCTTTTAATCTTTTTTTTATCAGAAAACAAAATCACATATTTTCGTGGGTATAGAATCTGGATTTCTGAAAAAAATTGTGATTTAGCGGGGTCGTTGATTCGAAGATTACAAACGTTGAAACATTGAATGGGAAGCATTGGTGCGCGCTGATAAATCGAAAGGGTTATACAATAAACATCGTCCAATTTAACCATTAACTCTATTAACTTTAACCTCCAACAAAAATAATGATTTTACGGTGTGCGTAAACAGTATGTGAGATTTGAACGAAGTTTAAATGAGATTGAAGAATTTAATGGACCAAATAAGCCCAATTAGTGAGATTGGGCATATTTCCTGGAAGCAAGGTTTCATATTGTACGATTCATGGCATAAGAACGTATCGAGGAGTCTAATTTAAGCCGACATTATCAAAGAGAAGTAACAATTGATGTCAATCTATCCAGAGACTATATCGCTGGCTTAGAATGAGAAGGACTTTTTTAGTAAGTAAGTAACATAATAATAATAATAATTACGACCTAATAATGAGTGAAACCTGGTTATCTCGAGGACTAATAGGGACATGCCAAATGATCGAAATAAACCGGAGGCTCTACATATCTGTGTGATTATTGTACAATTGGACTTTCGCTCGAAATAAACCGGGTGCTCGTAATATCGATGCTCGTCTTAACGAAGTTTTACTGTATTTAAATCAACATCACAAGCATCACACGGCGCTTCTTATGAGTTTATTTTCATGCAAATCGGAACTTGTCATGTTGACCAAACTGAAATTGAAACAGCTTGTTATACCATAAGTAAACAGCAATGTTCGGACAGTTCTTTTTTGTTTTCTCGAAATATCGATTTTGTAGTTATTTTTTTTGTACTTTATTTTCTCATTCTAAGCCAGCGATATATACCATTTATCCACAGTCTCTGGTCTATTTCACAGACAGTGTGGGAGCAAGGTCACTGTAGACCAAGAACAGTCTAATTTAGGCAATGATTTACAAGACAGTCAAGAATGTTATCAAGTAATTTTGATTTATGTTTATTGATCCTGTGCATATAATAACAATACATCATTTAACAACGATGACGTTAACTAGCTGTGTAATATCAGGATCGTATTAAGTGCTTGTCAAAAATCCATTATGCAATTATCGGAAACCACATAAAATTCAGATTTTTGTACTTTACTCCATCCTAAAATAAATCGTTCCTTTGTTATATTAGATAAAGTGCGAAACAAGCGACGCGATCCCCGAATATTCTATCGGCAAATTTGAAGTTACTTTTTTCTGAAATTTAATTTCGTAAGCTGAAAGTATCGCCATTATATACATGCACGAGGTTTACTATATAAGAACTTATCGGAATCTTCGAAAATACACGACTTTCTTATCGAAAGTCATATACATGTAGTGCGAACACGAAAATCGTAATAATATTATAAATATGAATGTAAAGGTCTAGGATAAGGTTAACTTGTTCCCATCAAATGGAACGTACACTATAACTATTACAGTTTTACCATTCATTTACTAGTACATGCAAGTATATTGTTTCCTATTAGATAATAGTTTTGACGTATGATCACCGCAGTTATCTGGAGCAAGCAAATGTCACAGTATATGTGATTCTTTTTATGCATACTACTCACGACGTAGTTTTGTGAATTAGTAATTCTGAAGTAGTTCGTGAGATTAAATGTTCGAGATTTTTATCTTCACGAAATATTTACTTATATGCGTACGAGCAGCGGTCAATTGACACAAATAATTTTCCTGAAATTAAATTTCAACCAGAAAGAGCTTCATCACATCGATTCAAAATCCAAGGAAGAACACGTAATGTTTATTACATGATTCTGACATAGGGTTTTTACTCCACTTGTGGAGAAATTACCAGGTATTTGTGGCTTGAAAAGCGAATTAGTATTTGAAGATAATTGATGTTAAGAAAACTAATTAATTAGGTTTGTTCTCCGTACACTACGGATTAAAACTGGGCATTTCAGTTATATAGATATTAGTAGATATTAGTCGGAGGTATTACTGTACCAACACATAAATATACATGTACATGAACGTAGACCTTTCATGGCGATGTCCCACACGATTATTCACATAACATACTCTATTACATGTACATAATATCACTCTATAAACACTTACATACCATTCACAGGCATTATTAAACATTGATTCAATAAATATGATGCATGTCATTTTGTTAAGTTATGTAACATACTGACCATTCAATGAGTACATTGTTCATAACCATACGTGTTAATAACGATGCTCAAAATTAAGGTGTAAATCAATCAACAGTTAAGAGCAAATTTTATCCGACTTCGAAATTTGCTCGACATAAGCCGAGTGATAGTTATATTGATGTTCGACATAACGAAGTTTTTCTTTACTCATTCTATCCCAAGCCAGGAGAAGAAATTCCACTTTCCCATAGGCAATATAGTAGATATAAAGCACGAAACCCAGTTTTCCTTAGAAGGTTATGTGAAATATAAACCACACGGTATAGCAGACAGATATACTGATCACTTAATTATGATATGTGCAACTCGGAAAAGGTCAATCACGATATAAGAGGAGTTTGTCTGAAGTCACATTATCTACCAATTCTTGTTTCTTTAACCCTTCTGCAGAAGTAATTGGACGAATTCGTAACAAGCATGTGATTAAATAAAATTCCAACAAGCGTTTACTAAGCGCATGATTTGATTATACGAGTTCTTTCGATATACGCTAGACCAGAAAAATGAATTATTTAAGTATCATCCCAGTCTCGTATTTTAGGCCAACTTGACATTCAAAAGGAATCTTTTATTATCTCAAGAAATTGATGGTGGTTTCATAAAGACAAGTACTGTACTTACATAGTGTTTAACAATTAAAAGTTGTCACATGGTTTATACATGTTGACGAAGATTTTTTATATATTTCATCAATTTTCTTTTCATTTAATGACAAATACTTCTGTACATGTATTAACTTGTTGTGTAACTTGGTCAGAATAATACAGGGTGTGTCTGCTGGAAATGTTCAAGGAGACAATTGACAACTTAGATAACGACATGAGTCGAATATGTCGCATCCAATGGTCAAGTGAAAAAGATACAATCACCTAGTACAACTCCATGCCATGATTTGTGAAAACGAAGCAGAATAAATCAATTACTAGATTTAAGAAAAATATGGATAAAAATCTATATTAAGCAATTTATTTTTTTCTAAGAAATGTTAGGACGAGTTTCTAGGAATTATTTTACAATGACCTAGCTGATTAGTCGGTAGGCCTGTTAGTATGCACCAGTAGATTGAAAGCAATTAAGATATTCATCTAATCAGATGGTCGGAGATTATATACTTCACGGTAATATCCACAGACGAAATGTTTTCAGTAAGAACTCCCCGATGGCTTCTAAAAGCTTACATTAACAGGAAGCTAGCCCCATGTTTATTGAACCCGGACGGCAGGTAATCTATACCCCTTATCGCACACGGCGCTCATTCATTAACTGCTGCTATTTTCAGCCTTAGAAAAATGCAGTTTATCAATTAATATCATTCACCTGTCTTTCCTGAAACACATTTTCACTATTACACTCATGATAAGCGCCATGCTAAGGAACAGTTTACAATTCTTAGGCATATTCGGCGTTGTAAGCACATTTGTACGAACATATTTTTGTCACAACGAATATGGCTTGGTTCGATAACCCGGCTCCTCCGTAGTGGTCCCTGATCAAAACGTTCATATGTAGCTCTCATTTTATTAGCATAGTATCTTATAGTTTAACGCTAGCTGAATGAAAACAGGTGTCCGTATCACTATAGCAAGGAGCCAAACTCGTACGAATAAAGCTCATCGAATAGCTGTATTCGAATGAAGCAGAATTCGGTGCAACGAATGTCGCATTTACCGAGGCAATTGGTATTTCGGGTTATATAATATAGAGATGGATACATACAAAATGCACTATTCCCAAATATGGAGAGCAATGATAATTTATTAGTATAGTGGCATTGCATAGCAGTCCGAGTGCCCTTACACCAGAGGTACCCTGTGGGTTCGATCCTTGAACACGGATGCTTAACGACAACAATGGCGTACAATGATACTAGTGGTCACAGGACTAATTTATCCGTGTGGATAATACGAACTGCGTGTATTCAAGTTCAGAATACGCACAAGTATGAAATAATTTCGGCGATACATGAAGTACGAAGTCAGGAAGAAGAAATTAGAAGCATATTACTGCCATAACAAGGAGAATAAAGTACTGGACAATTGAAAACATACTAGTAAACCTTACCATCGACAGAATTTAGTATTCAAACTTTCCAGTGGCTGCAAACTGTTCAAAATGTAGAAATTATTTTCATGTTAGTTGAAACATTCAATCATTGGCAGCAACGACTGCACATGTTGCCTATATCATGATGTAGGGCCTAGTATGATTAAATCGTATTACTTTTCACTCAAATTGTACAAAGTACGAAACTATATCGCACATATCCTTACTTCGTAAATTGTCATTGTCTAGTTTGTATAGCACGTTTTACTCAAACTTGAATACGTTATGTTATAGACATAATAATTGAGTGAATTGGATGTGAGACTTTTAGTATCATAGCGATTAAATATAATAGTGTTTCTTTTTACTCAAATTGTAAAAATATGTATAAGATATTTTACTCTTACTTATTTATACGTTAATATTTGAGTGAATTGGTCAACACATCATTTATAAACGTTTCGTGCCAACCCTCTTACCTGGAAACATTGTTCAAGGTTCATATTTATTTCATCAGATATAGGTCTAACGGTGATTTCAGTTGTAAAACATACATATGCTTACTTGTTTTGACCTACTGAAACATACATTAGCCCGCGGGATATACTTGTGTGGTTCATGTTAATTTGATCATCCAAATACAGTTTTGGTTCAAATCGACTAACGTAATGAGCGTTCTGTTATGATATTTTTGGCAAATATGCTTGATTAATAAACCTTTGGGAGAAACAAAAAGAGTACACACATGGGTATATACCTGGTCAGTAATTGAGCACATTCAATACTTTTCTGACCACCAATAGCTATAGGACATACCCGGGGGTATAATTAACCCAAAAACAAATGTAGTTCGTAACCAAAATAATTATGGCAACGACTATACTGAGACCGATTTGAAGCAAAGTTAAATCAAAGGACATTGTTTCTCACCTGTTTCTGTCACAGGTAACTGTTTCATTGATAAAGACTAAAGCAAAACAAAAATTGAAACATTTCTTTTTTATTTTTTTATAAAGAAAACTATAACTTTTACAAAAGTATGTTTTTCGTTTTTATTTTGTTTTCAAAGATACGATTACCTGTGGTTTCTGATGGTCAATAACTATTTATTTATAATTACCTTTTTTCATAAAGTCGGACAATGTAAACTATAACTATTACTTTTTTTCATAAAGTCGGACAGTGTAAACTATAACTATTACTTTTTTTCATAAAGTCGGACAGTGTAAACTATAACTATTACTTTTTTCATAAAGTCGGACAGTGTAAACTATAACTATTACTTTTTTCATAAAGTCGGACAGTGTAAACTATAACTACATGTATTTCATTTTTTCATAAAGTCGGACAATGTAAACTCATTTATTCTCGGGGCTTACAATTTCGTAGAACGTGGTAAAGGCACCTTTCGTGTACTTGTCAATTGACGAATATAATAAAGGCCTTGGCGGAGAATAGTATTTGTGGAATTTGATTGCGAAGAGTTTTTCCGAGAAATGATTAAATCAACGAAAATTAATTCCATGTGCATAATCGATACTTTATAGAATTTAGAATTTATCTCAGACAATGAAACTTAATTGTTTTAATTATTGTTTAATTAATTCAATTATTTACCACTGTAAGCCTAAAAGGATTAACAATCTTATACCGTACAAAGATATAGGAATGACTGTTTTCGTCAGTGAGGAACCATCTACAAAATGGCACCTAGAAACGTTTCATTAAGAGTAAAAGAGCAGAGTGAAAAGACATTGAAATGTTGAGCAGAGTGATGTAGTAGGCAAACATGGAGCCGAGCATGTCGCTATGACACGTGTTAGGGAGTTATATAACAGGGACGTGAATATAACAGCTAACTGGAGAGGTACAACTAGCATGCTAGTTTGCAAAAAGGAGCGCACATGGATGGGGGGAATGGACATAATAGGAAAAGGGCAACGAGAGGACACATTGTACAAAACGGGACCGACTGAGTTGTAAGGGGATGAGTAGGCGAACAACGCGGGGTGGCGTAGGAAAGAGGCGATCTAACAAAGAGGTGAACGCAGAAACTTTTTAACATACAGCTATATTAGACCATATACCACCCAGCAGAGACGTAAATTACAAGTACGTAGATAAATGTAAAATTACCTACATATTCAGACAAGGTCATAAGAGCATGCTGTTTTAACAGTAGCAATAACTTAATGAGGCGGTAACACAATAGAATGTACACATTTTGCTTAACCCAGACACGAGGGCACTGGTGTATATGGTATTGTCTGATACCTAGGTCCAACTGAGCAACCATGAAGACATCAACGATCAAAATAACCATATCTAATGTACAGTGAAACATCAAACCTATATCGCCCTAGGGACCGTATATCGTGCCTTCTTATTAGATAATCATCACGGCGACCTGTCTCGAAAACTGTTTAAATGAACTTAGTCTTAGATAAAGAACTAAAACACGGTGTTGTCTTTTTATTTGATGATGGAGGGGACGCGTGCCCCAGACAATGGAAGAGGGATCCGGTACAAACTATAAAAAAATGTTTTGTCATTGTATTACTACAGGATCCGAGACCAGATGTCCATATCTTTTTTATGCTTTCTGTTTTGCAGGTATGAAGAAACGGTGTTGTTTTTGCCTCTTTCCCACCATTTCTGAGAATGCATGTTTTAATAAAATTATGTTAGTTTATAATATGGATATGTTTGGTACTCCTGCAATTCTGCCCACCTCACACCATTCTTGCATCTAGGTGCAATGCCCTATAAACAATACAACACGGTAATCTTGTTTTCATGAGTATTTAATATTACATGACATCAAACGGATTAGTGTTAGGTATCCGAAATTAATTAATCTTCCGCCTGCTGGGATTAATCATATTAATTAAAAGATACAAATCCTCTTATCATACATTGCACCGTGGACAATCGCATTTTGTTTATACTTACTGGTATTCGAGTTTAATGTCGTTTCCCAACTTTTTAAGTACATTTATACAATTATACAACGGCTGAAACTTTAATAAAAGTACAGTTCAACTTCCTTAAGACGAGCATCGATATAACGAGCACCCGGTCTAAGTCGAGCAATGTTTCAATGAATATTCGTTGTCCACTTCTTATACTGTTTTATCATTCTTTCAAAGCACTCACGAAAATCCAAAACTTGCGTTCGAATTTAGATTCTTAAAAATATTTCATGCATGGAAAATAGCGTAGTATAAACGAGGGACCAGCAATAGCTCTAAAACGAAACTATCAATACGCGATTTTCCCCAAGTTGCTGTTATTTGTGATTTTGTTGTTGGCGATGTTTTATGGTGTTGATGATTTTGTTGCTGCTGATGATGTTGGTGTTGAATAAATATAAAACAATTGGGATTGAACCGGATGTAATGTCAGTAAAATAAGATTTTTAAATTAGTCGAAAACGAAACTATTAGGGAGTTTATGTAACTAAATTATATGATCCGCATCATCCTAATAACGACTCATAATTAACATGACGCCAATATTGTAAGAAAGCATGCTCGTAACGTCAAAATTAATCAGCTACACAACCTTTTTTCACAGGACATTTAACAAAACGTGTAAGTTACATGTACTTAACATAACTTTCTAAACGAAACAATAAAAGCTACTTCACCAGAACTGAAATTAGAACAGTAACGTATTGAGGGTCACAAACTATAAAATCATTAATTTTCGCGTATATTGGCAAAATGGTAATTTGGTGGTTTCTTAAATTCGCGGATTGATTATATTTTGGAGTCAATTGTTCGAGGGGGTTAACTTCGCGATTTTGTCCATTAGAAAAATTAAACTCCCGCGATTATTCCTCGTGGGGAGCGGTGGCTTAGAGCACAGATATATATTAGATATATATCTGAGCTTAGAGGTAGAGTGCGTGCTACGGGATCGAGAGATCCGGGGTCCAATCCTCTTTTGGACCACTGGTTAATATGACTGAGCAAGAATAACCCACATACTTTACTCAACCAATATGAACATTGGTACCTGTGTGGGCAGTTTTGAATGATCGATATTCCTAGGTGGCAGTGACAGATGTTATAGCTGCCACACCCACGGGAGAAAAATAGTCTCCACAAAGAGACTCGAACGCTTGTGTCCATAGGTAGTCAAATGACCAGGGGAAGTTAAAATGTCGAAGCAAGGTTGAACAGCTGAACTACTGAAAATAATCCACGAAAAATGGTAACTTTTTATACAGCAGTTTAACAGTATGTAATAGTAATCACACGTAAAATTAATGCATTTTTTACAAGATCTTATGTTGGGGATCCGGTTCAAGTTTCACAAAAATAGAAACGTGAATATAATTGCCCCTATTCAGACCATTTTGTTGAATTTCGGCTAAATTTGAAATATGCTACTTCACTTTTACATCATTTAGCGAAAGAATTATATCAAATAATACATTTTACACTTGACCGCCCGAATGTAGCCAACTAACCGACCTAGTCATTGTTGAACTGAAATGATACATTTTACAGGAATACTTAAAATCGGTCAACTGACAAAAATACTATATGAGATTGAATAAAACATATCATACCAAGTATCTAGGCCAAAATGATGTTAAAACACACTTTCATGATAAGAGTACATTAGTATAATTATATCCATGTGTTTATTGGCATATTAAGCCGCTGGCTATTAAGCTATTAACCTTTTTGATTCGCATATACAATTCATATACCTAACATAACATTCACAATAATAATACCGTTTTAATACAGGAAAGAAACAGTCTATAAAACTTCAAGACATACCGTTAAAATAAAGACAAATAAGAACATATTTCATTGGACAAGCGTATCACAAAAAGTTACTTATAACAAAAGCAAACTTTTTTTCACAATACGTAATCAAAAATAAACACTATAATTTTGAAAATGTCCTTACAATGTGTTTTCTTTATATAGATTGATATTTTTTAATAATAAATTACAAAATATTTCAGTTAAAACTAACGTTACATATAGTACTTTTGCACGATATCCACGTTAACATTCCTTTACTAATGCTAATTAATCCATTCTGTGTAATATGTATAATGTAGGTTATTATTACATTAGGAAATACTGTCGATTCAATAAGTACTATTAATGAAGGAACTATCACACTCGAAAGAACAGCAGGAATTACAGATAAATCAGTTACACCCGGTTAGACCTAGATCAACATAGTTTACCAAGCGGACGAGCTTATGTTTATAACCGGCCTCATTTAATTTTGGACGAACTGCATGACTATGTATTTAAAATCTATTGAATATTTTGTGGTTTTGTTTCCACTGATAATGTAATGAGACATGTGTGTAACATAAAAATTATATAATATATAATAAATGCTATATTGTAGACCCAGCACAAATCGTTCATACTGCAAATGTTTAAAATAATTTATTCAACTATCTTCTAATTAGAAAATGAAATTAAAATATGTTTTACCTTTCGTAGAACATTGATGAAGATTCGCATAAAAAATTAACACAAATGCAATTCGTCAAAGAGTAACTCATTAATATAGTATATGATTAGAAAATGATAAAACAAATCCAATATGTTGTTACCTTTTGATTCATTGAAAATTCCCCGTTATAATTAACACAGATGCATCCAGAGCGAGCAAGAATTACATGTACACTTATAATAGTTATATCTTCACAAGATATAAAATAAATTTACTTCATATCTAATAATCCTATTACCGTATATTACACGCACACTTCAAATAGTTCACCAACTATATAGTACATTACAATATACAAGTAATCCCATTGCTGTTCATTGTGAAAATGAAACTGTTTTATCCCAGTATTGGTAAAATACTATGTTTAACAACAAGTATGCTAACACTTTAACTGTTCCCCACTGACAGTATACTGTATAGTATGAACGTATGGTCAGCCTCACCGATATGTCTATACTAATATTACGTACGTAGTATTACATATAACCTCAATTTAAAATCACTATGTTACTGGCACACTGTTACAACTCAGAGCGCACCATTGGTTTACACTCTACAACTGAAGGCGCGCCAATAGTATGTAGATGCACAGTGCAACAGTGGTATAAACCGTACTAGTCAGAAGCTACAACTTACAGCGGATCCTTGGTATGAAGAGGCTACAACACAAGGTGCACTGGTCAGTGTGATACTGTCAGATGCTACAACACACAGCGGATCCTTGGTATGAAGGTGCTACAAACCAAGGTGCACTGGTCAGTGTGATACTGTTAGATGCTACAACTCACAGCGGACCCTTGGTATGAAGGTGCTACAACCCAAGGTGCACTGGTCAGTGTGATACTGTTAGATGCTACAACTCACAGCGGACCCTTGGTATGAAGGTGCTACAACACAAGGTGCACTGGTCAGTGTGATACTGTCAGATGCTACAACACACAGCGGATCCTTGGTATGAAGGTGCTACAAACCAAGGTGCACTGGTCAGTGTGATACTGTTAGATGCTACAACTCACAGCGGACCCTTGGTATGAAGGTGCTACAAACCAAGGTGCACTGGTCAGTGTGATACTGTTAGATGCTACAACTCACAGCGGACCCTTGGTATGAAGGTGCTACAAACCAAGGTGCACTGGTCAGTGTGATACTGTTAGATGCTACAACTCACAGCGGACCCTTGGTATGAAGGTGCTACAACCCAAGGTGCACTGGTCAGTGTGATACTGTCAGATGCGACAACACACAGCAGATCCTTGGTATGAAGGTGCTACAACCCAAGGTGCACTGGTCAGCGAGATACTGTCAGATGCTACAACACACAGCAGATCCTTGATATGAAGGTGCTACAACCCAAGGTGCACTAGTCAGTGTGATACTGTTAGATGCTACAACACACAGCAGATCCTTGATATGAAGGTGCTACAACCCAAGGTGCACTGGTCAGTGTGATACTGTCAGATGCTACAACTCACAGCAGATCCTTGATATGAAGATGCTACAACCCAAGGTGCACTGGTCAGTGTGATACTGTCAGATGCTACAACTCACAGCAGATCCTTGATATGAAGGTGCTACAACCCAAGGTGCACTGGTCAGTGTGATACTGTCAGATGCTACAACTCACAGCAGATCCTTGATATGAAGATGCTACAACCCAAGGTGCACTGGTCAGTGTGATACTGTCAGATGCTACAACTCACAGCAGATCCTTGATATGAAGGTGCTACAACCCAAGGTGCACTGGTCAGTGTGATACTGTCAGATGCTACAACTCACAGCAGATCCTTGGTATGAAGGTGCTACAACCCAAGGTGCACTGGTCAGTGTGATACTGTCAGATGCTACAACACACAGCGGATCCTTGGTATGAAGATGCTACAACCCAAGGTGCACTGGTCAGTGTGATACTGTTAGATGCTACAACACACAGCAGATCCTTGGTATGAAGGTGCTACAAACCAAGGTGCACTGGTCAGTGTGATACTGTTAGATGCTACAACACACAGCAGATACTTGGTATGAAGATGCTACAACCCAAGGTGCACTGGTCAGTGTGATACTGTTAGATGCTACAACACACAGCAGATCCTTGATATGAAGATGCTACAACCCAAGGTGCACTGGTCAGCGGGATACTGTCAGATGCTACAACACACAGCGGATCCTTGGTATGAAGGTGCTACAAACCAAGGTGCACTGGTCAGTGTGATACTGTTAGATGCTACAACACACAGCAGATCCTTGGTATGAAGATGCTACAACACAAGGTGCACTGGTCAGTGTGATACTGTTAGATGCTACAACACACAGCAGATCCTTGGTATGAAGATACTACAACCCAAGGTGCACTGGTCAGTGTGATACTGTTAGATGCTACAACACACAGCAGATCCTTGGTATGAAGATACTACAACCCAAGGTGCACTGGTCAGTGTGATACTGTTAGATGCTACAACCCAACGTGCACTGGTCAGCGAGATACTGTCAGATGCTACAACCCAAGGTGCACTGGTCAGTGTGATACTGTTAGATGCTACAACACACAGCGGATCCTTGGTATGAATGTGCTACAACCCAAGGTGCACTGGTCAGTGTGATACTGTCAGATGCTACAACACACAGCGGATCCTTGGTATGAAGATGCTACAACCCAAGGTGCACTGGTCAGTGTGATACTGTTAGATGCTACAACACACAGCAGATCCTTGGTATGAAGGTGCTACAAACCAAGGTGCACTGGTCAGTGTGATACTGTTAGATGCTACAACACACAGCAGATACTTGGTATGAAGATGCTACAACCCAAGGTGCACTGGTCAGTGTGATACTGTTAGATGCTACAACACACAGCAGATCCTTGATATGAAGATGCTACAACCCAAGGTGCACTGGTCAGCGGGATACTGTCAGATGCTACAACACACAGCGGATCCTTGGTATGAAGGTGCTACAAACCAAGGTGCACTGGTCAGTGTGATACTGTTAGATGCTACAACACACAGCAGATCCTTGGTATGAAGATGCTACAACACAAGGTGCACTGGTCAGTGTGATACTGTTAGATGCTACAACACACAGCAGATCCTTGGTATGAAGATACTACAACCCAAGGTGCACTGGTCAGTGTGATACTGTTAGATGCTACAACACACAGCAGATCCTTGGTATGAAGATACTACAACCCAAGGTGCACTGGTCAGTGTGATACTGTTAGATGCTACAACCCAACGTGCACTGGTCAGCGAGATACTGTCAGATGCTACAACCCAAGGTGCACTGGTCAGTGTGATACTGTTAGATGCTACAACACACAGCGGATCCTTGGTATGAATGTGCTACAAACCAAGGTGCACTGGTCAGTGTGATACTGTTAGATGCTACAACACACAGCAGATCCTTGGTATGAAGATACTACAACCCAAGGTGCACTGGTCAGTGTGATACTGTTAGATGCTACAACACACAGCAGATCCTTGGTATGAAGATACTACAACACAAGGTGCACTGGTCAGTGTGATACTGTTAGATGCTACAACACACAGCAGATCCTTGGTATGAAGATGCTACAACCCAAGGTGCACTGGTCAGTGTGATACTGTTAGATGCTACAACACACAGCAGATCCTTGGTATGAAGATACTACAACACAAGGTGCACTGGTCAGTGTGATACTGTTAGATGCTACAACACACAGCAGATCCTTGGTATAAAGATACTACAACCCAAGGTGCACTGGTCAGCGGGATACTGTCAGATGCTGCAACTCACAGCAGATCCTTGGTATGAAGATGCTACAACCCAAGGTGCACTAGTCAGTGTAATACTGTTAGATGCTACAACACACAGCAGATCCTTGGTATGAAGATGCTACAACCCAAGGTGCACTGGTCAGTGTGATACTGTCAGATGCTACAACACAAGGTGCACTGGTCAGTGTGATACTGTTAGATGCTACAACTCACAGCGGATCCTTGATATGAAGATGCTACAACCCAAGGTGCACTGGTCAGTGTGATACTGTTAGATGCTACAACACACAGCAGATCCTTGGTATGAAGATGCTACAACACAAGGTGCACTGGTCAGTGTGATACTGTTAGATGCTACAACACACAGCAGATCCTTGGTATGAAGATACTACAACCCAAGGTGCACTGGTCAGTGTGATACTGTCAGATGCTACAACCCAAGGTGCACTGGTCAGTGTGATACTGTTAGATGCTACAACACACAGCAGATCCTTGATATGAAGATGCTACAACCCAAGGTGCACTGGTCAGCGGGATACTGTCAGATGCTACAACACACAGCGGATCCTTGGTATGAAGGTGCTACAAACCAAGGTGCACTGGTCAGTGTGATACTGTTAGATGCTACAACACACAGCAGATCCTTGGTATGAAGATGCTACAACACAAGGTGCACTGGTCAGTGTGATACTGTTAGATGCTACAACACACAGCAGATCCTTGGTATGAAGATACTACAACCCAAGGTGCACTGGTCAGTGTGATACTGTTAGATGCTACAACACACAGCAGATCCTTGGTATGAAGATACTACAACCCAAGGTGCACTGGTCAGTGTGATACTGTTAGATGCTACAACCCAACGTGCACTGGTCAGCGAGATACTGTCAGATGCTACAACCCAAGGTGCACTGGTCAGTGTGATACTGTTAGATGCTACAACACACAGCGGATCCTTGGTATGAATGTGCTACAAACCAAGGTGCACTGGTCAGTGTGATACTGTTAGATGCTACAACACACAGCAGATCCTTGGTATGAAGATACTACAACCCAAGGTGCACTGGTCAGTGTGATACTGTTAGATGCTACAACACACAGCAGATCCTTGGTATGAAGATACTACAACACAAGGTGCACTGGTCAGTGTGATACTGTTAGATGCTACAACACACAGCAGATCCTTGGTATGAAGATGCTACAACCCAAGGTGCACTGGTCAGTGTGATACTGTTAGATGCTACAACACACAGCAGATCCTTGGTATGAAGATACTACAACACAAGGTGCACTGGTCAGTGTGATACTGTTAGATGCTACAACACACAGCAGATCCTTGGTATGAAGATACTACAACCCAAGGTGCACTGGTCAGCGGGATACTGTCAGATGCTGCAACTCACAGCAGATACTTGGTATGAAGATGCTACAACCCAAGGTGCACTAGTCAGTGTAATACTGTTAGATGCTACAACACACAGCAGATCCTTGGTATGAAGATGCTACAACCCAAGGTGCACTGGTCAGTGTGATACTGTCAGATGCTACAACACAAGGTGCACTGGTCAGTGTGATACTGTTAGATGCTACAACTCACAGCGGATCCTTGATATGAAGATGCTACAACCCAAGGTGCACTAGTCAGTGTGATACTGTTAGATGCTACAACTCACAGCGGATCCTTGATATGAAGATGCTACAACACAAGGTGCACTGGTCAGTGTGATACTGTTAGATGCTACAACACACAGCGGATCCTTGGTATGAAGATGCTACAACCCAAGGTGCACTAGTCAGTGTGATACTGTTAGATGCTACAACTCACAGCGGACCCTTGGTATGGAGATGCTACAACCCAAGGTGCACTGGTCAGTGTGATACTGTTAGATGCTACAACACACAGCAGATCCTTAATATGAAGATACTACAACCCAAGGTGCACTGGTCAGTGTGAAACTGTTAGATGCTACAACTCACAGCGGATCCTTGATATGAAGATGCTACAACCCAAGGTGCACTGGTCAGCGAGATACTGTCAGATGCTACAACCCAAGGTGCACTGGTCAGCGAGATACTGTCAGATGCTACAACCCAAGGTGCACTGGTCATAGGGATACTGTTATATGATTTCAACTCAAAGCGCACCAGCGTTATAGATGCCGATGTTTTGTTAATAAGCAGAAGTTAGGTCAATAGTGTCTGTATTATAACATAGTACCATTCAGAAACTTCTAAAGCAGGTTAATGTCGAAGAGGAAAAAAATGAAGTGCGTAATTGGATTGACATTTCTTGCCTTTCGTGGAGGCATTAGCGTAGCAAGTATTTCAGAGTAAAAGGCTAGGAAGCCTGTCTGTATCATTTCCAAGCACTTTGTTTCAATGATACATTTTTTTCAAGACGAGCGTAATCGAAATTTCTCTTAAAGTTCATGCTTGACGTCCAGTCGATGAAATAATAACTGTTTTGTTACTGGGTCGGTGAACTTGCAGTGTTGTATGTGATAAAACCCATCTGATTAGGATAGGTGCGGTGGCCTAGAGGTAGAGCGCATGCATCGGGATTGAGAGGTCCAAGGTTCAACCTTCGCTGAGCACGAATAACTCACATGCTCCACTCGACCAATGCGTAAAGTGGTACATGTAAGGGCTGTTCAACATGATCGACATTCCTGGATGCGATATATCAATGTTGGCTGAAATACCCACAGGAGAAAAAACAGCCTGCGCATTGAAACTCGAACGCACGTTTCCATCGGTAGCCAATGATCTAAATTAGTTGAAATGTCAAAGGATGGTTAAACAGCTGAACTGCTGAAAACAGCCCTAGAAAATTGG
This sequence comes from Spisula subtruncata, assembly GCA_963678985.1. Classification (NCBI taxonomy): domain Eukaryota; kingdom Metazoa; phylum Mollusca; class Bivalvia; order Venerida; family Mactridae; genus Spisula; species Spisula subtruncata. Next base: position 8,819,951 of record OY787671.1, read on the forward strand.
TTATTTATAAACTTTTTAAACTTGTTTTTAAACTATCAACCGATATATAAGAGCACACAATTGATCACAATCTGCTTTGTATACAATGTATAAAATAAAAACTAAAATATATGAAAACAAATATTTTAAACAAATACATGTTCGATTCTTTTCATTGGACTTTCATTATGTCGTCATGATATTACCACTAGGTGTGTTTGTTTATTTGTTAGTTAATTAGTTAGTTAGTTTGTGTTCTGTGACCCATTGTTTCAATATGTCGTCATTCAATATGTTTACAGATATATACGGAGGCCAAACGACATAACAAGTTTTTAATTGTTGTTAACACTCTCTTTTGTAAATCATTAGCCACATGATCCATATTGTGATCAAACCCGAGAGTTGAAACTATAGTTACTTTACTAGTCATGTGCTGAACTATTTGTCTCATGTGATACCTTGCCGACCGACCGACTAACGAATGATATTCATGCAGCTACCAACGCACGAATTGCGATTAACTGTCAATATGTACTAGAGGAGATGACCATAACTTATACAAGAGCTCATTGAGTACAAAATGTCCCCTTGATGATCAACGTCCCCAATACCTTAATATGACGCCCCCCCCCAACAAGAGAGGTCATCTGCAAGTCATGACAAACCTATATACCAAATTTGGTGTATAAATATCATAGGAGGCTGAAGCGTTCTTGAGTAATCAGCAGGCAACCATTTGGTCAACGGGCCGATGCCCATAGGCTAAAGATATACAAATCTTCATGCTGAGTATTTTAATACTAGTAAACATGCAAGTGTATGTTTGTTACGAGCATTATAAAATTAATGTTGATATATGCAAACGAAACTGAAACTCGACCAACAAAATATCAACAAGCAATCATCAAAACAAGGAAGAAATCAAGAATTTCGGATAAAATCCCACCAGACGTTTCAGTAAGTGAAATGCTTACATGTATATAAATATCCAAACATGTCACGGGTACTTGTGATCACATATTTATTACCAAAACTTTACCATTCATAATCGTCTCGATTTCTTACACAACTGTCAGAATATTATGAACAATTGATGTTTTATGCACTTTTTATACATCAGACCAGATGTTTATGATAATACAGTACGCGTACCAAACAGCAGCCATTTATTATCATTTTGCGATTGTGAACATCATTTTCTGTCAGACCCCCATTGTTCAAAGGACATACGGTTATCGCTTTTTGGTCGGCGTACTTGGAAGAAATGAAGGAAGTAACGTGAAATATGTGTTTATATTTCCTGCCTGGAGAGTTGAGTTCTTAGTACTGTCAATGAATCTTGGTTCGCTGTCAGATAGAACTTTTATCATACATCGTAGACTGGTAGCAACAAATACTTAATGAAATATAGTTCGTATACCATTTCAGGCTTATTTCTATAATAAGTGATTTCGGTCGGCTAGAAGCGTCGGGAGATTATTGGAGCGAATGACACTTCCAGTATTTATTGGCTATAGGCAAGCAATTGAATTAGTATTAGAATTATTTGGCCAAAAAGACTTGACCTAGTTTCGGGTGGGTCAGTCGACCAGAGGTAATATGAGACAGAGGGCGAGTGAGTATACGATATTAATTTTAAAACGAGACCGATATGTTTACTTGAATGAACATCAAATTCGCTAAACATTATAAGAAGTCAGTGGAAATTAATGAAGTGAACCCCAAATGAACTTAGCACTTTTAATGTTCGTAATCCAATATTGACAATTTCCTAGAAACTATAAAAAATCAGATAATGAATGGCAGATTCCATATTGAGCACAACATAACCCATGTGTACTTTACTGTTTTAATGACCTTCGATCGTCCAATATGGATTTGTAAATAGCAGCACCTTCGCGTGTTTTCGGACCATCTATGAACAGCTGAGTTTCTGTTTTTATGTGTCAATGTTGTTAATGCATATACATGTTTGCGAGTTTATGACGTGTTCATGTTGGCTATAGGAGTACCATAGATCGGATGTAGGGATAATAAAGACCACAAGTTCATAATAGAAACTACCATGATAGAAAATATACCGCGGGAGAATTTCCGCAAGAACGATACAAAATTTCATATCTGACCGAGACTCTGTCATTTGGAGCATATATAAGTGTTTAATATGAAACAAGAGCTGTCTGTAAGACAGAGCAATCGACATTTCGATAGACCAAGTCACAATAATGCTGTCATAGATACATATCATGTTCAAACTATGAATATACTGTAGTATAACCTCCACAGAGCAACATCTGTATATGCATACACTTAGGAGATCAAGAAAATGACACTGAACTTTCCTTGAACCGCCATTATCCTTCATACAGTGGACGACAAGCAAGCGAGCTTATTTCACGTGTCTATGTGTAATTATAATAAGCTCGGTCTGGTATCTTGCATGCAGCTTCCCTGGGTGAGCAAAGTTAAGACAAGCTTTCTATATCGCTGACTTAGAATGAGCAGGAAGTAACTACTACTTCGATCTTTTAAGCCCGGTACTTATTTAAAATCAGCATCACATGGCGCTTTTAATGAGCCTATTTTCATGAAAATCGGAACTAGTCATGTTGACCAAACCGAAGTAGAAACAGCATGTTTTGCCATAATTAAAGATTATTTTCGGACAGTTTTTTTCTTGTTTTCTCAAAATATCGATTTTGTACTTACGACTTTCGCATTATGTCTGATCCTGCACATAGCAAATGAAACAACATCTTACAGGTACATACACATGCTATACTGTATTAGATCTGTAATAATAGAAGAGTTTGCTATAAGATTTTCCTTGTCCGTCTAATCAAAGTACTTTTACTTGTTTTACCATTTCATTTCGAACAAGAAAAACCATTTTAACGATAACAAATGTGGTTCTCAATCTAGATTGCTGTGTCGCATTTTTACGTGGCTATAAAACGAGTCAAATACTGTGTTCGTACGTTTGTTATTGACAATACAATAACCACCTTTCAACAGACACAGAGGTTAATATCAGTAGTTTAAAGACAAATTTGGACAAGACATTATTTTTTGAGAAAAAAAACAACAACACTTCCTCGCGAAGTTGTTTACATGTCGCATGATCTTAGACGATAACAAACTTCATTGAAGAATTCATGAATTGCTTTATAGCGAATGCTGTAAATTTCATTATTCACGTATACACATATCCAAGGAAACGAGGACAATTGCGTTGGCACTGCCTTTATAGTTCGTCTGCGCAGCTTCACCCAAGTGTAAAAGCATCGCACTTCGTCAAACTACTCAGGGGACTATTTTTCGACTGAACATATTAAGATATTTGATGTATTACGGGAGTGTTCAAGAAATACGTAGTAGGAGAAGGGTGTAAATCATTGCGTAGTAATATCAGAAACACGATAATAATTGGGAACAAACCGCTAGAATCGCTAATTTTAAAGGGAGTGTGGCCGTTCCATTTTTACGCATTCTAAGTTGAATGACGACTGTATACTTAATATACACAGTACATGTGCAATGAAAGCTGGACCTATAGGTCACATTACATACAATATAATTTGATAAAGAGTTCAAACACGTGGCTACCTTACTTAGTCGAGGGTGTTGAGTTATGACACGCATTTACTCCTATCTATAACACACACGGAAACTGGCTTATTGTATAGCTCATACCGTGGTAGCGATGGATATCACAAGGTATTGGTGTCTCGTACCTAGTAAGCTCTGCTTAGAACTTGCCTCACAGACGACATACGCAAATAATTAAAAACAACAGTGGCTTGACTAAAATATATCACCAACACTTATCTATATTATACTATACATTCTATGAATTATAGTGACATTCCTATTGACCGGCTCAGTTAATTAGACTTCAATGAAACGTGCATTCTCTCCGAAATGGAATCCCTTTAATGCCAGTAGGCAGACATATAGACTCGCCGTAAATTACTATTATTTACCTGACTGACATTAAGAACCCCTTAGGGAGAGGTTATCTGTTCATATCTTTATATACACTCGTTGGACATAGACGGTACTCCGGGTAATGATTGTTTGCACCATAAAGGGCATATTATCAAATATTTACCGTTGAAACCACATAATTTGGTTAATGGTACTAGTATCATTATATATACCAGTCACGTGTCAAAAATCTGATGACGTCACTCTGTCCTCCTTGAGGACCAAGTAGCTAAACACATTCCAGTCATATTTCTGTGAATTATTTAGCATGAGATGAATGACAAATGAGACCAGATCGAGAATACAGGTCATAGAAGACATAATATCTCGCATGATTTATTAACAAAATAAATTTTATTCACGAGAACCAAATAGGACAAATATCGACTAAGCACTCGGCTTTTGTTCTGTTTAAAACATCGCGATCGGAAAAATGTCATATTTTATCGTTTTTACATTTGCAATTCATGTCACTTCCTGAAAAACATACATTTTTTGTGTTTGATCGTCTCGCTATGTATCTATTCTGTTTTAAAGTCATAAAACTGGTGCTGCACACATTGTTTGTGCTAATGAGACACTGTAAATAATATGTTTAGTCATGCTTATATACGCTTTTAAAATAAATAAATGTGAATTATGTTCATTCGTTCGTTTTTGCGTTTCCATGTTTTGGGATTTTGGCTTACCCAGTATTTTAGTCAAACGCGGGTTATGTACAGTGACTACACTTTTCTGACTCTGCGTGTGTAAATTAATGAACATGATTTTATAGGAGTCCGTCGATCATATCGGCTGATACCTTAAATTTGCACTTTCGCAATATTTCATGACAAAATCAATACATGTAATTCTCATATCGAGTTGTGACGGAAACGTGCACATGCATATAACAATGGTTCTAATAGCGATTCGTTAGGTTCGCATTGCCGTTTGAACATTTCTTTGCCATGACCATACAAGAAGCACAGCATCGAAAATATCAGTCTCATAAAACTATACTGGTCGCATTTCGCCTGCCCGTCTGTGTCTGTGTTATTACCATTCCTATCAAACTTCATTTTGTTTTAAAGTGCATGTACATTGAAAGTTTGTACTTTGCAATTAGTTTGTCTTCCGGAAATGTTAAGCTGCTTAATTATCTTAATTTCACACTTACTTAAACGTTGTCGATTTAATAAAAAAGAAGGTATGCGACAAGGGTATGAGGAGATATTTTGCATATTACTATTCTCATTATAAAGTAATTAATGATAGTTTGTTCATGAAACGTCGTCTCGCACAGAACGAGACCTCTCTCACAGCACGAGATTTTAACACACATATGGACCATTGGTTCAATCTTTTTTCAGAAAGTTTATCATCACCTTGTGGTGCACTGCATATTTTCTTCAAACTAGATTAATTGGTCAAGTTACGGTCACCACAGACACCGCAATGTTGGCATTGAGACAATTTAGAGAAGGTTTTGCTTTAGAACAGCTGATTGTGTGGATTTTCACCGTCGATCGGGACTATATATAGATAAATCATACGGTGCATAAAGAATCGTGAATTTTATACATGTATGTGTACTTTTCTGATCATAAAAGGTCAGGGACCTGGCTAGACTTTCGAGGAATTGGGTCAGGGACCCTCGGACATGGCAATTTCTCGTCGTTTTAACGAAAAGGGGGAATTCTGTTTTTTATAGATATGAATATTATCATGTTAGTAATATATATATTTACTGCATGAAAAGCCGATTTCAAACTATAACAACATGTACAACAACTGCGGAACAGTGTACAAATGTCATTGACTTAAACAAAAGAAAACATTAAAAATTGTACATTTTAGGGGATTTCTTTTCAGAAAATAGGGGGAAATGGATTATTCATTTTGGGGGGGAATGGGTCCTGAACAACGTACGTGACCCAAATCAGTGCATGTACATGTAACCAGGACATGTGATTGATTCTGCAGAAATATTTGATTAAAGTAGATCTATCTAAACAGCAGTGCTCAGAACCTAACAATGGATCCTCAAAATCATTGGTTATATGTCGGATACACGCATACCTAAAAATTATTTTACGTTTTAAAATATGTGTATTGCATTTGAAAGGTAGGTGAATAGATCTATTAGATATAAGCGGTCAAATTGTCATGAAACAAGACGATACTAATGTTCAATAGCGAAGTGTTTAGCAGACTTAAAGCCCTGTCAATGTGTTGAGAAAAATAAGATTATAAATCTAGTGTAATCGAAAGAAAAAAGGTATTGACTTGAGTCTGAGGCCAATATTTTCCAGGGTCTACCCGAGGCATTTTTCTTCATATTTTCACACTTAATATTGTCGAGTTTGTGTAGATCATAAATAAATAAATAAATTCACAAACCAGATATGATATTGTGAGGACCCTATATGTTGCCAAGGTGTGTACGTGAAATGGTGAAGATACAAGCATGAACGGTGCAGAATGAAAAGTTCTCACTCTCCGAGTCTCTCTGCGAAACCCGGGAAATTCAAAATGATTATCTTTTTTATTAAAGCCTTTGATCGATCGTCTTTATAAGCGAATACATAAAACAAACATAGCACTTGTAAGAAAACACATTGAAACTTACGTACACTGTATAGTTCTCGCTGCTCCAAAAAAAATTCTGTCAACACTGGCACTGTTTACTATTTTGACATTTCAATTTCAAAACTTCCGGTTTCTTTCGTCATCACACGGAGTGAATATTGTCAATGAAACTTATTGGTTCAATTTATTTTGCTTTTATATAGAAAATTCACACCATGAATATTTATACAATATCAAATATATTGTTTGAAACGATGCTGATAGGATCATCACTTTATGATATTATTGAAATTTTAGATTATAAGGAATAAATATTTGCTTCCATGACGTCACGACGCGCGTGAGGTTAGGTTTAGAAATAATGTCAAAGACGTACCAAAAACGTACGGAATCATTCCAGATTATTATTTCTTTAAAATGATTTATTTGTTTGTGAACAATATTGTTATGAACGTAAACCTTATTCTTAACCCTCTTATATCTTTAAATCATTCTCCACTGTACAAAATTCATATAAAACTGTTCATGTTTTAAAATTTCAGGGATTAAAATAAACTAGAATCCTCTAAAAGAGCACTGTTTAAGTTTTATTTGTTATGTAGCTCTTTAAAGTCATAACTCAAAAACTTACAGATTTCTCTGAATTATTTGTCCGTGGAGGAATACGTGCGCGAAAATAATTCCAGGAAACATTTACAAATAATCTTACATATCGATCAGCTGGAAGAAATAGAATCTAGATATTATCGAAGACACCATGCAAGTAGGACTACGCGGCCCTATCTGGATAAAAATAAAAGTCAGTTTTCAATTTCGAAATCTCATTTACAATATTTATTATGTAGATGCTGTTTTATTAATTATATTTGGTTATAATTACCACTGATGATGTTCCAACCATTTCGAAGTTACACAGTCAAATTATCTTGTAGTGGGGTTCTCCGTCCTCTATCACTGTTCCTTCAAAAATGGCGCCAGTTCTTGTGGCTGCTTGAGAGACACCCATTTTTCCTGTGGTATTTCAGGGATGTGTTTATCTGTGTGCTTTCTAATGTGTACATGTATATATTTGCTTTCTCTGTACTTTTTTATGTTGTATTATAATACCATAGTATTATTATGGCATCGAACCGAACTCAACCTTACGAGGGGTAGGTCTATCTAACCAACCATGCGTAGATCAAGCATTTTTTTGTTATTCGGTGTGGACCGGATGGTCCAGTCTGCATTTTAAATTATGTATACTTATGTTCAGAAAAAAATTTAAAAAGTAACGTATGCATGTACAATATACTTTCCCGCGAATCATGTCAGATTGGTTTTAATTATATAAGTACAAACAATGTACATGCAACGTCATTTTTTTGCGTATACACTGACACAAACTCAGTTGTTGGTGGTCAGAAAGTGGAAGTAGTAGAAGAAAGAAGGAGGGAGAAGGGTCATAAACCGATGGCGATGAATCAACCAATTCCATCAGCTTTCAATATGTTTAGTTCTAATATCCTCGTATGTTGGTAGATCTAAATCTTGTATATCGAAACAGTCAAAGGTTCCTACTTCACCTAATTAGAAACTCGGACAAATGGTTAGAAATATTGTTTGCGTAGCGCTCGACACATGGCATAGCAATTAAGGTAATTGAAACATCATTGTTATACAAATTAGATACTCATAGTGGTGCGATATCGCGTGTCCAAACCCATTTATACAGGATAATTGTGTTCAGAAAACTCGAATTGTTTGGTGAAGTCAACACTCATATAATTTTAATGATGAACGGTGCACGCACTCTGATTGTCCGTTGATTTAGGTGTTTTAAATACTAAATTATATCGCTGACATAGAATGTCAATGAGAAGGTCATTTTCGGTACAAAATCGATATTTTGAGAAAACAAGAAAACAAGTTGCTCTGTCTATTCTTATTGTTAAACACACTGTTTCAACTTCATTTTGGTCTACATGACGAGTTCCATCTTGAATGAGAATAGGCAAATAAGATGTACCTCGTGATGTTGATGTATGAAGCTTATAAGGTCGTAAGTAGTAGACTTATGATACGACGTTCTCATTCTAAGCCAGCAATATCGTCCCCTAGAAGAATGAGGATCCTATATATATAAGACACAAAATCAACGTAATAAGGCGCTTCCTATTAGCATAGTTTAATGAAAATTTGAGAAAAAAAATCGAGTAAAGTTGTGTGTTTTAACATAGTACCGTGCAATATGTTGGTCCGTGTTGCTTTTAAGTTTACTTTGCTCATCTGTTTGAAATGAGTGCTGCCTACCCTGTCCGATATTTTCATGATTACATCATTGCCTGAGTTTTTGTCTTCTCGATTTTTTTCAAAATTAGAAATAGTATTTTGACAATGTCAACCTTTATCTTAGAATGCAATGGTATATTCGTTGAAGAAGGCCGTTTCTTGTTTGGCTTAAAATATGCATGGTCAACTTAGGGGGAGGTAGCCTTATGGCGTGGTTAATTAGCAGTTTTACCCAACCATTTTGCCTTTAAATGAATGTACAAAAAAGGGCAATTTATATAAACTAGGCGTAATGACGTCATCATCATGGTAGGGGAAATGAATGCCAGAAAAAGTGCGCACGTCCTAACAAATTGAGTAATATTGTTGCGATTTTCGTGTTGTTCTTTTTTTTAATTCATTTGATGTGCTTTTTATATTTTTGCCTGCCGTTCCTGTTGGATGCTTCTTCAGTATCGGATTTTGGAACAGACGCTTTTAGCTTCGCGAAAAAAGTACGGGTTTGTACGGACTTTACACCAATCGAAGTAATTATAAACAAGATGGCGTCCCTAGCTGGGACTGATTGTTTATCTAACCCAAATTTCGCCGTTATTTGTTCTTTTCTGGACAGATATGGTGAATCTCTTAGTTTGCCTGAAATAGGATACAGAGATCTACAGGAATGGATCGAAGACACGAAAACCGGTTCGTAAAGTTCTGCAATATTTGTGAAATTTATGTTGATAATTTGCAAGCCGAACAAAGGCTAATTGTGCACAAATGTTTCGTCTTCAAATCAGTGGTTTTTGACGAAAATACATCGTTGACAATGCCATTTTATGCATTTTGGTACATTATTTCATAGGGCTAAGCATATTGCGCAAATGCGATCGCTACTTAGCTTACATTTCCACGTTTTGTTGTGATTAAGTGGCATGATTTCGGACGATATATTTTTGGATACATTGAATAGTAAAAGGCAAACTGCCACAACGGTTAAGTGACAAAGACTTTCTATATATCAAGGTACTGTATTATTATGTGAACCAAGGCAATGTTGTCATGTAACAGGTACATACAATTAACATCATCAGGTGTCCCTTGTCTGGGCGCCTTCATTCAAATTTCAATTACCTCCGGGTAACCTCCCATCAGTCAAATACAGATACATCAAGCATAGATTACCTCCCATTGAAAGCTCTACATAGCCCTTTGCTTAGACATCCTGCGACAGTAGTATCTTACATATATATTATGAAATAGTAGTATTGTAGTTGAACCCCTCAACCCTGGCTTGAGGAAGGGTGGGAATCAGTCTTTGGTTTTTACCTTTCTGATGTTCTACCCTGCCAGGTGAATGTGGGGCTTCTATTTAAAATAGCAGGGAATATAGCTCGGACTTTCTTTCGCTTGTTTAGGGCGTGGGCAATGGGTGGGGATTTTTAACTTTTGCATTGCCCTGTGGGGGCAGGGATTTTACCTGGGGTTGGAAAAGTTAAGAAATAAGAATCTCAACCTTTTACAGGGTTTGAACCAGGGGTTTCTATTGACTGGTGCAATATTTTCTTGCAGATTTCCTTCGATTTTTAGCTCACCTGACCACAATGTGGTCATGGTGAGGTTTTGTCATACCGAGATGTCCGTCGTCGTCGTGCGGCATGCGTCGTGCGTCCGTCAACCATTTCTTCAAACGACTTCTCCTCCTAAACCGCTTGGCCAAATTAACAGGAATGTTCCTTGGGTGGACCTCTACCAAAGTTGTTAAAAAAATTCAAGTCCGTCGCATAACTAGGTCACACAGGCTAAAAATTGATTTTCAAAAGGGAAACTTCAAAAATCTTCTTCTCTGAAACGGTAAGGCCTAGAGCTTTCATATTTGGTATGTAGCATCACCTTGGGGTCCTCTACAAAGATTGTTCAAATTATGTCCCTTGGGTCAAAATTGGCCCTGCCCCGGGGGCCCTTAGTTTTACATAGTTATTTTGGGAAAACCTTAAAAAATCTTCTTCTCCGAAATGGCTTGGTCCAGGGCTTTCATATTTGGTATATAGAATCAGCTAGAGGTTCTATTCAAAGAGTGTTAAAGCTATTCCCCTCGGGTCAAAATTGGCCCCGCCCTGGGGGGGTTACCATTTTACATAGACTTCTATAGTGAAAACATATAAAAATCTTCTTGTCTAAAACAACAATGCCTAGAGCTTTGATATTTGGTATGTAGCATCATCTAGTGGTCCCCTACCAAGATTGTTCAAATTATACCCCTGGGTTCAAAATTGGCCCGCCCAGGGGGTCACCAGTTTTACATTGACTTATACAGGGAAAACATATTAAAATCTTCTTGTCAAAAACTACAATGCCTAGAGCTTTGATATTAGGTATGTAGCATCATCTAGTGGTCCCCGAACAAGATTGGGCAAATTATGCCCCTGGGGTCAAAATTGGCACCGCCCCGGGGTCACCAGTTTTACATAGCATTATAGGGAAAACATAAAAAAAATCTTCTTGTCAAAAACTACGATACCTAGAGCTTTGATATTTGGTATGAAGCATCATCTAGTGGTCCCCTACCAAGATTGTTCTAATTATGCCCCTGGGGTCAAAATTGGCCCCGCCCCGGGTCACCATTTTACATAGACTTATGTAGGGAAAACATATAAAAATCTTCTTATCTAAAACTACACCGCATAGAGCTTTGATATTTGGTACGTATCATCATTTAGTGGTCCTCTACCAAGATTTTTCAAATTATGCCCCTGGGGTCAAAATTGGGGGTCACTGTTTTAAATAGCCTTATATAGGGAAAACTTGTGGTTTTCTACCAAGATGTTCAAATTATTCCCTTGGGTGAAAACTGTATATAAACATGTATAATCAGGTGAGCGATATTTGGCCATCATGGCCCTCTTGTTTTTAGAAGGGCTCCTTTCTCATCTTTAACTTGTAAGTTTTAATACAAACTTAAGGGCTGACATTTTAAATTTGTGATTCCGTGTTGTAGTGAGTCCTCTGCTGATAGATCTTCATCTAAGACTATTGAGAAGAATACACAAGAAATTGTCCAGTGTTACGGCAGACAGATGGGAGAGGGGTATAGTAAAGGTATGCTTAATTGCGATTACTTTTCTTTCAATTATAAATATCTAATATCGTAATAATGACATTGTATGGTTCAATAAATCTCTTTTGGGCGTATTATGAAAAAACTTTGATTATACTCATGCCCAATGCCTAAAGGCCTTCGATATTTGGAATGTGTCATCTTTCAACATAAAGGACAAGCATAAAATCCAGGGGTGTGGAATTCCAGTTTCCGACTTGGGCTTTTTGAGCTGCGGGCAAGTGGATTTTTCCTTCCAGCTTGCCCATGGGCAAGTGCAAAATTAACATAGGAAAATAATATTTAGTGTCCTGTTTCACCTTCAAACATAAGAAAATCCCTGAATTCTGACTGAAAATGATTCAGTATCAGGTACAAAGTAGGCTACACCCAAGCTTGAAAAGATAAATTGTTGGAACTGAAATTTCTGTAGCTTTTTGTGGTGTCCTGGGCAAGAAGATTCAGTCTTCGGGTAAGTGGAATTTTCAGTCCAACTTGCCTGTGGGCAAGTGAAAAATTTGAGAATTTCCACACCCCTGAAATCCATTGTAAGATTTGTCAATACCAATATTGGCTATGTCCAAGAAGTAATAGAAATGATATTTTTACACTTTCTTACAAGGTAAACATGAAAGTAATTTAAGGTACTCCGTTTTTGACAAAGTTATAAATTATGTTATTTAATTTCAGTTCTGTCACAAGTATTCCAATGTAGATGCTTGGGAAATGGAAAGATTTGGCTACAAACTGGCAAAGACATCTACTAAATTAACTTTGTTAAAGGTAGTTGTTTTTAAACTTTCATTAATTTGTAATTATACAATTTCTCTTCACTACATGTAGGACGGTATAAATATATAATTATATGCATGATGTTTATTCTCCATTGTTAACTATTATTTGACAGCACTCTGTAAATTTAGGATTTGAAATTACTTGTTTTAATTAAATCACCACAAATCAGTTGATTCCTTTATTATCTATTCTTGATTTAATGTTAATATGCATGTACAGGCTTGTGATTCTTCCTTTATGTACTGTATTCATATTTCCTGCAGAAGTTACATGTCTGAATCAATAATTAGTTATCCCAGATAATTAGGAACTTTGTGCTTGGTGATTTTTCCATTAATTTATGTGTAGGTACAAACACATCTGACCTAGTTAGTCTGGTTTTGTATTCATATGCAAACACTATTGACACCAACTGTATTGTCCAGATATGAAAAAACAAGTGACACAAGGTATATAACAGCAAAAATCTGTTTGTACCTAGAAACCTACAAAGAGTAGGTCTATTTAACAGACTGTACAGTGTGTGTGAACTTAAGTTTTGCTTTGATGTACTAAACTATATTGTCTTCTTTCAGAATTTAATGGAGAACCAGTTTGATTGTAACAGTAAATTTAAAGATAAAATCAATGAGATACCCATAGAAGAGATGAGATTTCTACCAATAGGTAGAGATAAGACAGGCATGGCATACTGGTACTTTCTGGTACGTATACTGTTGTTTCTTTAGCTCATTTTATGATTTGATTTTAAAAGGAGATGACAGGGGTCCTACACTTCTGGAATAATGGAGAAATCCTGATTTCTGTACTTGTAAAAAAGGAAGTTTCTATTGAAAAAAAGTTATTTGGTGAAAAAATTCAGAGAATTGACAAATTTATGGCCATTTGAAAAACTAGTAGCTGAATTTTAACAATGAAACAATGTTTGAACTGAGTTTTTTGTGTTGGGCAATGGCATTATGTCTCAGTAGAACCCCTTATCAGTACTTCTTGGTTATGTTTCATGTTTATGTAAACTTGTCTATCCATGAAGTGACTATAGCATAAAGACATGTCCTTGAACCATCTACTGCATAGGACTGTTACCGAATGTCACAATGTAACAACTATACAATTTTTTTCAGGATAAAGAGTTAAATCTGCGAGTATATAGGGAGCATCAGGATGATGTGGACTCCGAATCCTGGGAACTGGTGTGCAGGTAGCGTCTTCTTCCTTCTTAAATCAAACTGTATCTGGTTATGAATGTAGGTTATAAAGTTAGCAAATTTAAATTTCTGATGTATGGATTTATTATTAATATTATTACTTCTATGTAGAGTTCTTTGTTGACCAACTAAAAAACAGCACTCATGGGAAACAGTGCACATACCAAGTTGAAATCCATGCACACAATATAGCCTTCTGGTGGACTTAATGAAAAGTGAAGTCTGATGCAAAATATTAAGATAATATGACAAAAGGCTGTCAAATTGGTTGTCCACAAAATGCCATTCAGAGACTTTTAAAATGTCTAAAGTTTGTAAAGGACACTTCTAAATTTGGTTATAATTCTGAGTTGATGAAAGTCATGGCAATACTTCAAAGAAGTCTACCACCTACACATGTGTACCTATTTATTGCAGGAGTAGGGACGATTTAGCCAAACTTATCAATGGACTGGAATTTGGAACTGATACAAAATTGGACCGACAAGAATCCTCCGATCAATCAGGTTTGTTTAAATTAATTTCTTCTTAATACTGAACTTTTTATTTATTTGCCAGTCAGCTTCCTGCTGAAATAAGGCAGGCATATAAGTGCTTCCAACCAGATTTGAACCTTGGGTTGTCGGATTAGGCAGCAAGTGCACTAACCATTGAGCTATGGAGGCTTATAGTATATTTACTTTCAAATTGTTTAATTTTCTTCTGGTTTTTTACAGCTTGCAACAATGTTTAGCAATTGAGCAGTGTCAGATGATTTACTAGTAGTACTTAAACTTGCTCTTTATCACATATCTGACGAACATAACAGTAGCTATTTATTACAAGGGAACTGCCATGTTCAATCAATTCTTATTATTTCTGACCAATAACTCAAAAGCGATTGGGTCCAGGATTTGACTTACAGTAATAGGGTTGTTATCATTATCATCATTATTTTCATCTTTAGGTCAGTAGTTCAAGGTTACCATGGCAATAATTTTTCTCACTACATGTATTGAGTTACCTTGGGGATGTGCATGTTTTACAAATTTCCTTTGTTACATTGCAGAGCCTGTTAGTGATAATAATGAAGATTCTAGAGATTCCTTCAAACAGAAAACACCTTTAGGACCATCACCACTGACCATAAAACAAGAGCCTGGTGATGATACTAACTCTAGTGGAGACCTCAAGTCTGCTGCTTTACAGAAAATCAACAAATGTGATAGCCAATCACCTAGTAAAATGCTTAAAGACAAATTTCTGAAAGAGAAAGGGTCTGAAATTCAGAAAATAATGTGTAAAATGAAAGAAGAAGGTATAATAGATTCTGGTGCTGAAGATGAGATGAAGACAGAAGAAAAGATGGATGAAGTTGATGGGATTGTGAAAGAGGAAGAAGCAGTAAAAAAAGAAAAGGAAGAAGAAGAGAAAGATTCCACTCTAGTTAAATTAGAAGATGTTAAAAAAGAAAATGTTGCTGATGAAGAAACTGCTGGTGCAATTCCTGAAAATAAAACAGATAAGGAAGAAAATAAAGACGACAAAACAATTAAAGAGGAAACTGTTGAAAGCAAATCAAATGAAAACATTGAAGAAGGCGGTTCAAATGAGCAAAACAATGTAAAAAGTAAAACAAATGAAGAAAACATTGAAGAAAGTAAAGTAATTGAGGGAAAAAAGGTGGAAAATAATGAAAAAGTGGTTGGTAGTGTTGATGGTTCAGAAAATGTTGAGAATGACAAAGATACATCAAGTGAACATTCAGATGGTAAAAATGAAGAAGGTGTTACAGAAAATGTCAGCAATAAGGAAAGTGTTGAAACAGAAACAACTGTTGAAAGCACCTTGAATGATAAACAAAGTGATGAAAAAAGTGGTGGTGATAAAGCCAATGACAATGTTGACGTTAGTCCATTAGATACTGATGAAAAAGAAGATAAAAACACTGAAAATGAAATAGCAAAATCTGAAGATAATGAAAGTGACTTAACAGTCTCCAAATCTGAAATGAAAACAACTGATGAAAAAAATATTAATGAAATGGATGATAAAGATGATGCTACTGAAAAGAAAGGTGAACATTCCAGTGAAGGTCAAATAACTAAGTCAATGGAAGGTGAAAATATTTCACAAAATATAACAAAAGAAGCATCTGTCATTGAGAAAAATGATGATAAAATTGACAAAGAATCAGAAATTAAGGACGTCAACAAAGAAACAATTAAGTCTAGTTTATCTTCGACAGAAATTATAGAAGGCAAAGACACTGATGTAAAAGACATTGAAAAAGATAATGAAGAAAATTCAGAAAAAGTCGTTAAAAAGGGTAAAGAAGATTCTCTAAAGGATGAAGATAAAGATGCTGATAAGGGTAAAGAAGATTCTGAAAAATGTGTTGAAAAGGGTAAAGATAAAGACATTGAAAAAGGCCACGATAGAAGTATTGAAAAAGTTCCAGAAAAAGATATTGATCAAGGTCCAGAAAAAGACACTGAAAATGGTAAAAAAGAAATCGATGAAACTGCACCCAAGTCTCCTGAACACAAAGACAGCAAAGTGACTGAAAAGCCAAGTTCACCAAGTAAGCCAGCAGTAGATACAGAGGAAACTACTAGCATAAATAATGAACAGGGTAAAGAAAACAGTATTACTTTAACTAAAAATGAGGAAGAAAAAGATCTTAAAGCAAAAGAAAGTGATTCCACTGATGGTAAAAGCGATAAGGTATCAGGTGATGACAATGAAGGAAGCATTGAGAAAAGTACACTTTGTGCTGATGATGATAGTATTGTTGAAGAAACAAATGAATCAGTTTCTGAAATGGAAAAAAGATCTGAGGGGAGTGATCAAGAATTAAAAAGTGATAATCAAGAAATGACAAAAAGTGAAAAACTAAGTACTGTTGATAGTAAAGTTGATATTCCTGATACTGATAAGTCAGAGAAGGACGGATCTGATGTGAAAGAATCTCAAGAAACTGATGTTAAAACAGGCATTGAACCAACATCTGAAGTTGCCAAAAAGTCAAGTGAAGTTTTGGTTGAAAAAGAAGAATCTCAGGATAAGACTGTTGATGGAAAAATTGTAACTCAAGATGATCCTGCTAAAGCTCCAAAGAAAGCCAGAAAAAGGAAGCAAAATGAGATAACAATGACTGCTGATAGTTCTACTGAAGATGAAGAACACAAAGAGTTACCCAGTAAAAGGAATATTAAAACTGTTATGAGAAAAAGCCCAAATAAATTAGATAAGGATTCTGCTATAGAAAATACTGTAACAGCTGAAGGTGACAAACTTGAGGTTGAAAATGTTGAAAATTCTGAAATGGTTGACAATGTTGAAGGTAATGATGATGATGATGTGAAGAAACATCAAAATGGAGAAATGGACAATAAGAATACTGAGACAAACAGTGTTAAGGGTCAGGAAGAAATGTCCAAAGATGGTGATGAAAATGCTTCTGGAAATGAAAAGGCGGATGATGCTGTGAAAGACAAACCTGAAGAGAATAATGAAAAAGATGAAGAGAAAAATGACAATGATGAAACTGAATCACCAATGAAGGGACTTGTTCAAACCAAAAAGAAATCGAAAGCCCAAAAGAGACAGGTAAATTTTTAAGTCATTGCTTACTGTCACAGTAGACTGCTCTTGAGTTTTAACGCTGCTTTTCATATTTATTTTAGTCATATAGGAAGGCCAATTCATCTAACCAGCTTTCCTTGGTTCTATCTTTAACCAGTACTATCTTATCCCTGAAGTAACCAACAACTTCTCCACATGTGGAGGAAAAAAGATTTTGTTTTCAAATATTCTTGGAAGTCTATCACCAGTCTTGCCATTGCTTATAACATTAACTGTTTCATTACCTTGTATGTGATACATACATTTTGAGTGGGTGTGATTTACTGAAGCTGTAGAGCGACCATCTGCGCCGTATGTAGAATTTACTTCTGTGATTATTCAACTTTCAGGAATGTTTGTTACTTGATTGATCACTTAAAAGGTCCACTTAGTCTTAGATAAGTTTGAATTGATTCCCAACACTAGAAATTCATTAAAAAATTAAGTGAAATTCTTTTTGTAGGCAGTGGACTCTGATGAAATGGAGCCAGCTGAACCAGCTTCTAAAAGGTCAAAGTTGAGAGGTCGTGTGAGTTCTCGTGGACGGGGTAAACAAAGAGGAGCTAACTATGACTCCTCGTCGTCTTCTGAAGATGATTTACCGCTGAGTCAGGTAGCGGGTAGGGGGAGGGGAAGTAACTCTAGGGGGAGGAAACAACCTGTCGGAAAGTCAAAACAAACGCCAAAAGACACACCCAAAATACCAAAAGAATCACCCAAGGTTAGTAATTCTTAAATATTTGAACGAATGATTTATCTCAAAATAGTTATTATATATTCCATAGTTTAAACATATTTGTATATTACTTTGCAGTTTGCACAAGTCTGTGACCTGTCAACTAGCTGACTTTCGCGTGTTAAGCGCTTTAGAGACTTGTTATATTAAGCGCTATATAAATATTTTCAACTATAACTACTTCAGTCTGTCGGTAGACCAAAATGGTTTCCATTCAAAAACTAGAGAACACTTTGCCCTAGGACCTACAGACTTTGCATGCACTTGGATGATCACATATCTGTGATTGTCTCAGTTAAATGCTTTAAACTATAAACATTTTTGTAACCATTCTTGTTATTTCAAAATGGGAAAATTTCATGTTTCTATGGTTATCCCAACCTGGTATTTTCTGCATGTTATGTGGTCGCACAACCATGTTGTTATGATGCTATTCTGACTACTCATGCAGTAAGGCTGTTGAAAGTTACCGAGAATGCCACACAGTTTACTTAATTCATTTTCTCCGTTGTTAAATTGAATTGACTGTCGTTATGACTGCTGTGGTTAATCCTTAACATTTGCTTCCTCATACAGTTTCAAATCAGAACATTTAGTGTTATCATATTGCAGAAAACCAAGTCCACTAATGAAAAAAAAAATGTCACAAAGCAAGTTGATGATAATCCCGTCGAGCCTGAATTGAGTGAAGACGAATCTGGGCGTAGACGAAGTAAGCGAGTACGCAATATGCGTGCACGTAAGAAATCCCCATCACCCGATTACGTTCCGAGTGAGTTAGAACTATCTGAAGTAGAAGAAGAATTTCTGTTTGATGATGATATTGAATTTACTGTGAAATCTCAGAAAAGGAAGAAAAGGGAACCTAAAGAAGGTATGGTTATAGTATATTTCATTACTTTTACTCTGAGCTTAGCAAGGACTACTTAACGGGTGTGGGACTTATTCTTATAGTATCGGCCCTTATAAGTCCTTTTCTCAAGGAATAAATCTAAAAACTATGCAGTTTTCTCTAAAATTAAGTAAACATCAATTCTGCAAAGTCAAATTTGTTCTGCATGTTACCATGTTTTGTCATAACAAGGTCTATCTAGCAAATTTGTGTGCCCTCCTTCCCCCATGAAGTAAATAATGAGAAAATATTTAACCACCCAACCCAGGCTTATAAAGTATTTTATTAGAATAGTAGAATTTGATTGGTACTTTAAATATACTTTTGATTTCTAATTCAGTTGTGGTAGAAATTCCAAAAGGTAGAAATGCCTTACGCCACGAGGAGAAAGCAAAAAGTAAGTGATGCATTCTTGTAGACATTTTAATTCTACCATAAAATTAATGTATAGTTAACATTCTTTGAGATGGCAAAAGGATGGGATAAGATCGGCATCAAACAGCCTTTGTAAGAGCCCATGATTATAGAGGTTTAGACAGGCATCCGATTGAGATGGATTGATATTATGCCAGTTGTCACACAAGTACTTAGTATAAACATTTAAACAGTAAATTATATCATGTGTTCAAGTAAATAAATTGAGCTGAGCAAACTTCACCAAGCACTTTTAAAAGGTCTTGGGATTTCTGTTCTGGCATAATATTTATTCTCATATACGTATATGAAAGATAATTTTGCATAAAGCATAATACAATGCTTATAACAAATAATATTAATATAATACATATTACAGAGATGAAAAGATATAGGACCCCGTTTTAGATTTAATATTCTACTGAAATCATTGCTGGTATTCACAAAGCATCTTAAGGGAAAACTTAGGACTTTTAAAAGTTAAAACATTCAGCTGCGCTTATTTACAAATGGTATATATTTGTGTGTACCATTCCTTACAGAACATGAAGTAGAAGAAGAAGTAGAAGAGGAAGCCGCAGCTTGTGTGAAATGTTTGAGATCTCATCAACCTGAATGGGTATGTAACTATTGTAACTTTCTGAGTATTGCCCAAACAAAAATTCTAACCAAAAGTTATATGCATCCTGTGCACCTTTAGATACTTTTCTAGTCACCCATCTTAAAACGTTTAATATCTTATCAACCTGAATGGGTACGTAACTACCATAATCTTTTGTATATTGCTCACTCTATAATCCAACTAGATTTGTAACCAAAAAACTCTTCGATACCCATGTGTAGACATTTTCCTATTGTCCTATAGGCTAATGAAGCATATTATTGTTGTGTATATTGTCAGGATTTTTAACTCTTGCAAATTTTACCAGATTTACAGCTCTTTGTGCGAGACATATGTTTTTGGATAAAAAATCATTCGATCTTTATTGTTATATTTTTAGATATTGCTATGTGATAAATGTGATGCAGGATACCACACAGCGTGTCTACGTCCACCATTAATGATTATACCAGTTGGTGACTGGTACTGTCCTCCATGTGAACATGTAAGTCTAGAATTCTGTTTCAATATAGCCGCTACTTTGATCCAGAGGTTAGTGCGCTGGATGTGTAACCCGACACTGGTTATGATACAGTACGGGAAAACTGGTTTGGTGAACCTGCTGCCCTATATAACTGATTTTTTTTTTGAAAAAATGGCTTAAACAAGAACAAACAATTATAGTTATAATTCAAACTTTTCAAGAAGTAAGGGTGCAAACCCTGATGGTAATGTTTCTGTCACCTCTTTTCTGAACTTAAGGCACACTTTGTGTTCAAAATTGCATTGAATATTTTGCAGGAAATGTTAAAAGAGAAGTTGGCAGAATATTTGAAGACGCTAGATCAACAAATTCTGAAAAATGACCGACTAGTTAGAAGGTATTGGTTAAGTTAATAATATGTTACATTTCTATTCTGAATAGCATGCTACTTACAAACTTGGTCCTAAATTGTGAAATATATTTTTATATTAAAGTAAATACTTTGCTTATACTTTCTGTATAAGTGGTGAAGCTAGTGACAGAGAATCCATGTTGAAATTTGCAAATTTATGATATTTGTTACTTTTATAGCTTGGCTAATTTGACACCAGCCTGACCTATTAATTAGCATAATTTACCAGTCGATATATTGTCTATGTTTACAACACTGATGTAATATTATTAATATTTGATGTGAATTAATTTTGGCTAATTTCGGGGATGAACTTGAACTTGAATTTAGAAAATATACAGTCCATATGTCAGACATAATGTATGCAGGAGAATATTTGTTCATATTTCAGGAAAGAGAGGTTAGCTTTTGTATCAATCAGTTTGGACAATGTATTAAAGGAACCTGAACCACTGGTAAGTTATGGTACATATTTGTATTCTCCTTTTTTTTATCCAATTACACCTACAGCCTGAGCTAAATCTCAAATTTGCCATTTGTCCATTGGATAATTTTCCTAGGAGGATGGACTCATGTTTAGCATAAAAAGCAGCAATCATTAATCTTAGCTTTTTGCAGTTTTAAAGAGTTGTAACTTCAGATTTATCTCAAATATAGATGCTAATTTATATTACAAATCTCAATTTGAGATGAGAGTTCTACTTAGATGCTTTCAAATTGGGAGATTGGGCCTGCATACTCATATCTCAATATCACTAGGGGGTCTTGTATTGTCATGCATCTGTTTTTTCTGCACTTGCTCGCAAGGCAGTACTTTTGTTTTTTTAGGTTTTCTTTATTGAAATATTTTAACAATATTCAATAACCAATATGTATGTCTTACTGGTAGAATAATACCAGTATATATTTTCCTTGGTTGTATTTCAGCCATTACCACAAGAAAGAAAGAAGAAGAAGCCAAATTACAAAGAGAGTGATGTTAGTTCTGCAACAGGTTCGGGTAACTCTTCAGGAAGTTCTAGCTCTTCCTCCGAATCAGAGAGCTCTTCAGAAGGGGAGGGAACTCATCGTTCATCAAAAAGCTCAAAGGAGAAGTTTGTTCAGAGAGCTTGCCGGTCTAAGAAGTCTGTGAGTTATAGATTTGAGGAATATGATGAACTGATTATGGATGCTATTGAAGAAGACTTAAGTATTCCTAAAGAACCAAAGCCAAGAAAAGTGAAGCCACCAGGTATGGATTGTTTTAAAATTACTTTTTTTATGGGTGAAAGTTTTCTGGCACATGCCTGAACTTCAGGTTTTTGATAGTACCAACAAATTTGGTTTTCTTTGTTTTCCTACTTATAAATTTGTTGATTTTTGAGGATTTCTGTTTTTCAGACTTTACCCATGAATTTATATTACAACTTATTGAACAGTAAGTGCACATCAATCAGATTGATCAATGGCAATTAAAAACCTTTTCCACAATCAATCAGTGGTTTCAGTGGTCAAGTTCATTTTCTTGCTCAGTTGTTCTGTTTGCCATTTAGTGTTTCAGCCCTTTAAAGGTCATATTTTCTGGTTTATTTTTTTCATTTTTTGACAAATATATTGTTTATATATGTGTTTGGTTCTATTGCGAGACTTCAGAAATGATTAAATCTGAAATAAACGGCCGATAAATGTGACCGATATAGCACCGTTCAAAAAATATCTCCCGAGTTACTTCCCTTCCTTTTGTGACGTCATCGATGAACCTACCCATAAACGCTTGCTGTCCGCCATTAACAGAGATAAAAACAAACAAAATTCGTGTAACCTTTTAAAATATTAGCGCTAATAGATAACTACTGTTGATAGACCATGGACGATTCGTTCGAGGAAAGTTTCTTTGTGGTGAAACCATACCAGTTCGAGCCAGAAGCTACGAGTAGCGATGAATCTGACTGCGAGTGTGGAAGTTTATCCGGGTCAGAATCCGAGGTTGACATCTCAGAGTGCGTAGACGATTTGCTTCCCGTATCGGAATGGTAAATTCATACACATCTTTTTCATTATTTTCGAAAACTATTTGTATACTGTACAGTATAGTTATTTTTAACTGAAATGAGTAATATACGTAATGCTACTGGCGTATTTTCCAATCTTTAGTCTGTGGGCGTATGAAATTCCGAATAAGAGTGATCGGGCCTACCGCTTCAACTTAGGCCCTCGATGCGATTTTATGGTCCGGAAAATAAATATTACTCTTACTAAAGATCCACACGTAGACATTTACTACTGTCTATGTAATTATTTGAGAGAAAACAACCGCCGTAGCTTTGTAAATCTATGGCAAGTAGCTGCGTTATGATCTGTGCATATGCATGTACCCAGTGTTGTTAGCAGGTTTGTGTGTAATAGTACCCCACCCACTACATAATATTCAATCATATTCAAGCAATGTCAGCGTTATGAATATCCATATTATGGGGTGTGAAGGTCACTCACCTAACGTTATAATGTCTATCGTCAATTTTTCTAACAGTTCGGTATATATACAAAATTCTCTAACAGCAATTCAAATACTTCAATTTTTAAGTGACAATGAATGTCTGCTTCTATAATAGCAATTATGATGTGCCTATCAACTATTTCGACAATATGAAGCATATCTTAATACAATTAAAAGTTAAAACGAGTGATACAGGGTTATTGTACATAATCAGTAGGCTAAGTTACAGATGTTTTCGTTGTCTGGATACTATTTTGATCATAAAAAAGCGTATAGAATCTACCATACCCAAATTAAGAAGTACTTGCAACATGAACCGTTTGGGACTGAAGTCTGCGGTGTTTCGTGTACCGCGGTGTGGCGTTAAGGCCCTATTACATATCTACATGGCGTATACAATTGCATGTGCACAGTTATCCTGTTAATCTGAATTATAAAATTAACTAAGTTTCATATTCTATAAATATCTATTATTTATGCTAGTTCTCATCTTTGGTACATGTAAGCTAGCCTAGCTGATGGGTCGGTTCAGTGCATTTGAGATTCTGCATTTGTGCATTGTTTTATTTCCCCAAAGTCTGTCTGTGGACAACCTGTAGTATGACAATCCGAAAGTAAAATTCCTGGCCCATCTCCGATGGTTGGGGTGTAGATGCAACTGACTGACCAGAGCATAACTTGGTACTATCGGATGCAAGGCGTAAAAGTAACATGAATTATCAATGAAATCATATACATATGAAGGGTGCTTCTAAGTTCTTGTAAATTCACTAGATCTGAATATGTTGGGAGAAATAAATCATGGCTTAGATCATATGCACACAGTTTACTATTTTTTGCAATTTGTATTGGGGAAAATTCTGAGAAGCTTTTTTTTGTTATATAATATAGGCCTGCCGGGTAGTTCATAAGTTGTAATGCACCAGTCTATTTAACTGAAAGGGGATAGGGGTAAAGGTAGTTTTTTTCGCTATGATTTTGTTCTGCGCCATAATCAATAGCGGGACATACAGCTTGGATTATATTTCTCGGGTTTATAAATTTTATTTATACTATACTAAATTACTAATGAAGAGAAGCCATTTCTTCTTTTATGCTGAGTGCAAACTTGGGGAATTTCTGCTACCATTTTTTTGTTTTCGGTATGACATAGCCTGTGATTCAACTTGGGACCTCCTGCACTTGAAGTGTGTGCTCTTCCAATAGGCTAATTTGGCAGGGATTTTTTCGCCTGCATTACATTGGTATGCCGGTGATTTAACTGAGGGTTTGAAAAAAGCTAGTCAAAATTTCTGTCCATTCAGTTGTTGGGGATTGGAGTTTGAATTGACTAATGCATTATATCGAAGAAACCATGTGTCTGTTGCCTAGATTTAACTTAAAATTATTTTTTACAACATCTTGTATTTAAGTATGTAATTGTTTTTATTCATAATTTCAGGTGTAGATGTGACTGTTGTGTTGGGATGCCTACCGTGATAGAAAACAGATGCTGCCAAACAATGAATGTGGTCGATTTGAAGCTTGATGGTTTGAAGTGTATAACCGGCCATGAGGGATTCCAGGTGAACTGCCTGAATGTTCACGTGCTGGAGACTTCATACTATGAGCATGTGCTGCTCAAAGGACCAATGGAAGAAGACCAGCAAATTCATGAGTATGAACATTTTGAACACTGTTAATTTAGTTATAAATGTTCCCGGTTGTTTAGTCTATTACTAGTTTAGTCGACACCTTCCAGCTGCATTCCCTTTGGACTAGCTATTCATGTTAAGCGTCCAGCATATTTAGAAGTGTGGTCCTACCAACAACATTTTGCACATTTTAGGTATCTTGTTGTCTAAGATCGAACCCATAACTCTTCCTTTCACAATTTCAAACTAAATGAAGGTACCTTGGGTGTTTGAAAAAAATGATTTTTAATGAACTGCATATACTTTTAGTACCACTGTAACCACTAAACTGTCTGACTGTCCCATTAATAGTCAACAAAATTTCATAGTCTCATCATCTGGATTGCTATAGCTTGGATGACAGACAGACCATTCCTCGCCAGGTGCCAAGTACTTTGATAGAAATTGTTGATTTCGGTGTAAAATTTCACGGAGTCACTTTTCAGTCAGTACTTCCATGTTTAAACCACTTATAAAAATTTCTATGACCAAATTTAAAAAATAATCTTGCGCTAAAAATCAACACATTTTCTGTTAGTTGTATGCTTCATTTTCTCGTAAAACTGTAAATTACTAAATTGTAATGTACCTGGTTTAATTGGAAAAATGATTTCAAAAGTAAATGTCTCTATAATCCATTGATAGCAAATAGGTCCTGGGAACATAGTCAACTACTGAAAAGATTTGCTTTTTAAGTTCAGACTAAGAGGACGCCTCACTAGAAAATCTGTCTGAGGGCAATTTTTTCAATATACAAAATGTTGTTAATTGAATTTTTAATGGATTTAAAACGCGTCTCCAAATAACTGAAAATACCTCATAACTAGAAATGGGAACATTACTGAAGCTTATTATTGACTGCATGTTATGCCCCCCCCCACATCTTTGATGAGGGGTTATATTGCTTTGCTTATGTTTGTCGGTCAGTAGACCAAATGTTGTTGAATAACCCAAGGTCACTGTGACCTTCACCAACTTTTTAGACTAAGTCGTTTCCGATCAATAACTTAAGCATGCTTTACCCTCAAACTTAACATGAAGGTTGAAAGCAATAAAAGATAACCGATAAGATTTTGGGATCAATAGATCAAGGTTACTGTGTCAGTGTAACCTTTACATTTTCGAATTATCAGTTGTCGTGGGTGCTGCGGCATATGCGTTTTACAAATATCTTGTTGTATTTGCATCATAATAATTCTTGCAATTTGTTTATTTTGCAGGTTATACAGATACTTGGCGTACAGACGTTTCACGAGGTGGATTTATGGATTATTGTCCAAGAGGTGCCGTAAAGTTATACCATCATGTGTTGTCAACGCCATAAGGGACAGATTTCCTTCTGAGGAATATTGTGGTTTCAAGTACCCTCAGTAGACAGTGAACATTTTTGTATGAAAATGATGTGTTGTATAATAACTTGTATTGCTGTATTGTACCTGAAGTAAAATGATTCAAGAAGCAAATTATCATGTCCTAGAATTATCTCCCTTATAGTTAACTCCCTAACTTCATCAAACTTTCTAAGGTCCATGTGGACTCTGTTGTTTATTTTGCATGACAGTTAGTAGGAAGGAATAAAATGCATCATAATTGATGAAAGTCAATTTGAATGTATGTTTCCATGTCACAGTATTTACAAGATGGTATGAAATAAAAAAGCATGAAATTTCAAAGCTAAAACTGAGAAATTTCTATGAGAAACCTCAATGAAGTCAATCTCATGTTATTACCAGATGCTTATTGATCTTCCTCGACTTTTTACATGGGAGATAATCAAGCCATCCAAGCACAACATGTACATATTTGAGCTTTCAAACGGCAAGGCCAAAAAGGACTTTTTAAGGTTGTTTGCAATTGCTGACCTACCAAAAGAATATTTGCTAAATCAAAAGTTTTTATGAATTCTGTTTTTAAATTAGAATTCCCTTATCAAGCTTGTCTTGGTTCCAAATCATGTCTGTTTTACCAAGAATAGACTGCAGCTGCAAGCAAACTTAAGCTTGGACCATGTGAAAAATTGCTTTGGATAATAGAAGAATTTGCTGACCAGTGGGTGAAACAAACCCATCAACTAAGTATTCCGACTTTCGGGATAAATAAGGAAAAAAATCCAAATTAATGTGAACAATAATCCAACACAGTCTGATACATAGTATAGCTTGGTGAATTTGTCACAAACCTGACCTTTTGATTAGCATATTTTAACAGTTGATTTCTTGTCTGTATTTATAACCTTGCTTGTATGTTTTCATAGTCAGTGGGTATCACGAAGGCACTCGTGATGTATTACAATCACTAATTTGAAAAACTGATATTGCACAATATGCTTGTGGAAATTCATATATTCAAAGCGAGAACATTGCAATATATCCATGCATAAAGGTAGGGTTTGTGTCAAATTTGTCAAGCTATACATTTACATTACCACAGTCATCATAATCAATTCATGATCAACCACCACTCGCCTCAACAATCTTGGATGTTTCAACAAATATTTGTTGATGTATAATTCTTCATCACATATATAACGTGATAACAATGTTCTCCAGAACACGTGGATAACTCGAATTTGTTGTTGTGAGTCGGTAGCTATGTGATGTGATGAAAATAATGTGTCATGAGTTGTCTCCGAGATCAACATTTCTTAAATTTGTCACGAAACAAATTATTTAGCTTGCCAAAGGCTCGCTAAATAACTCGTGTTTTCTAGGCTTGTGTAAGAAATATTTTTCTTCAAAGACAACTCAAGACGGATCCTATATGTATGCATTTAGTAATGGGCAAATATAACAACAATCACACTTTTCATGTCATGATTAGTATTCTAATAAGAAAGTACATTATAACATTTTAAGTTCAATACAGCAAGAGCATTTCCATAAAAAAGTATGAGCAGTGCACTAATTTGATAATACAAAAGTAGCCTGCAAGCAAGTTCGGTATCTCATGGTTACCCCCCTCCCCCTAAACGTGGAAAGCCTTTAATAAATATATATATTATGGTTTATCAACAACACATTGGAGTAAAAAAAACCGAATAACATCTTGATAGCAGCCCCAAATTCCACAAAAAAAACCATACTTTTAAAAAGCTATTGCTTAGCCAAGACTATGATTTTATATGATATACTTAGTAGGCTACATGTTTAATCTTATCAATGTACATAACATAGATGTTGTAGCCAATTTAAAAAAAAAAAATATATGAATTTTCATACTAAGATGTGTTATACTTTCCTATTCACTAAGCAAAAGAAATGTGATCGTGTATACATTCGGATAATGTAACCGACAGAATATAATATTCAGAGAGCTGTCTTAGCTAAGTAACCTCAGTTTTCGTGGAATTGGGGCAAGAAGTTTACATATAACAAAAACAATCATTAATGAATACATAATAACAAGAAATAGAAACTCCATGAAACCCAGATTTTCATGTCAGCAAATCATGGTTTGGCACATTCCCCACCTACCAACTTAAAGCAGCATTGTCACAAAAGTTACAGTAACCTTGACCCCACAAGCAAGGTTTGACACAAGCTACCCACAAATTCTTTCAACCCCAAGCAAGGTTTTTATATAAGGTAAGTCCACCACAATTGTCAACATGATACCTCATTCCTAAATAAAATTATTATTCCAAAACAAATTGTTGGCACCCCCATCTGCTGAAATCGCCAATCTAATAACCAGTTTTTAGGAAAGTAATAAAAACCTGCAAGTCAGATGTGTAGCATGTGGCACAAGGTATAGTTATGCTTCTTGCACTCAACAAAAGCAACACCGTAACTAGTCTGTTGACACAAAACACAGTTGGCATATATAAGAAATTTAGACATACAAAATCTCCCAACAACTTTGACTTATATATCTGACACTAGGGAACACATCACATTCACATTTAAATCTATAGGTCGCAAATTCAATCTCCACTAAAGAAATGCAAAGGTAAAATGCATAAAAATTGATTAAAATAGTCTCAAGGTAAAGTTATTGTTCAGGCACATATCACTTTGACTCAGAAATATCTTCTTGATGTAATATCACATTATTATCAACAAACTCTTTTCACTAAAGTCACTGTAGCTGTGAGCGGTTGAATCTGCTTACATGCTGGTCAATAACTTGTTCTTTCGTTAATCTTCTTGGTGTACTCTGGGCAAGGGGAACAGGTCGATCTTTTCCTTCAATCAGAAGTTGATTTCTAGCATGGTTATAGCTGGGTCGACATTCACGGAGACCTAAAACTTCTCTCATCAGCACATTTACATAACCTAAAATACAGTAAAACAACTATTTTGAATATTTATAAAACAACATTTAAGGTCATTATGTTATTACTTTGCAATAACTTTAAAAGCAACTTAATGTGAATCTGTGCAGAGTCAAACATTAGCTTCTCATACCCAATAACATTCATTTACCAACGGCTTTCTGCAAAATACATGGACGCTTGGTCAAAATAAACACTCTATTATAGGATAGTTACATAGATTTATTAAGTATTTCTGAATTTTGTCTATGGGAAGTTTCTGGTCAGATACTAATTCTTGTCTTATTCGTAGAGGTTGTCAGTAGATAAAATAAACACTAGAGCTATGGTCGAAGGTAATGCCTATCATGAACGTATAGACTATAACAGTTTTTTAGCTGTTTGAAAGTTCAATGCAATCTATCAATTTGCAGGACTTTTTTGCTAAAAGGAAAACGCCATTTTGTTTTGTGAAAATTTAGTAAATATATTACCAAACGTCTGATCTGTCTTTACTTCCTTCGCAATCGGTTCGCCTTTTCTTCCCTTAGGGTACGATATGGAAAACTGTAATCTTCCATCTGTTGTCATTCTTTGTTGTCTGTTGCAATTCTCGTTGAAATGCATCCCAGCAAGGAAAAGTCTGCAAATAGAAATTGCTACAGGATTACATTTTACAAAATATTTTTAACCATGCCAGATACACTTAAATAGCAGCATGAATGTATCACTGACATGCAGTCATTATTAATAAAGGGATGGTTTTTTTCTAAATTTTATACATGAAATAGCTATAACTGTTGCCATTTGGCAGACTAATACATCCTTACCCTAGCCACAAATAATCTATGCGCTAATTCTTTCCTACATGCCTATCTACATTTTAAGGTTGTTCACAAGTGAAAGTTTGAAGGAAGTCCTGCAAACATTGTATGACTATGAGGAGTTGTGTTCACCAGAATCTGTCTATGGACAGGCAGACAGACTGTCTGACAGACAAGCTGAAAACAGTATATCTCCTGATCAACTTTAGTTTTGATGGGCTATATAGAACTTAAAAACATGGTTTATTATGTAATGCCGCTCCTCTATCCAGGATTTTAAATATTGACCCAGGTAAAATTGTACTATTAAAACTGTGCCGGATAAACATGAAAACTGGTCTCGATATTCATACTGTAGCTCTCACTTGCTACTATAGTATACGTTTACATACTTTTCATTTACAAGATATACAATTATCTTCATCATTTGTTTCACAAATAATGTGTCATAATTACACTATTGATACACTTCTAGATAATTGTTCAAGGCTGTCAGCCTAAATTCAAGGATATTAGGTTAAAATCAAGCACCATTTTTCAATTAGTTCAAGAACTTTTCAAAGTTGAAAATAGATCCAAGGACTTTACAAAGCCCATGTGAATCTTGAGATAATAATTGACATTTTGAATTAAGTTAGCAAACATTAGCTGGTGATATGGTTTAATGGTTGGTTCAAAACTTCAAATATAACCCTATATATTTTGGCAGTATATTTTTAGACCTGGAATCTTTATGCCAATTATTACCTTGCTTCCATATTGGCATGCTGATAGTGTGTTGACTTAGGCACAAAACTATTAACAACTTTGTGGAATGCTTCCAGTGAGGATGTCTGTTCAGCTGGTGACAATTTCTTGACATCATTCACAAGCAGCCTACCTTCAACAACCTTTTCCAATTCTGCGTATGGTTTAAATCCTGAAAATATAACAGAGATTATTTATTATTCATATGCAACTAATTTGTACATTATAACATGCAATTATCACATATCCTGTGGTCCAGGATTGCTGTTTAGATGTGCCGAAAATATTGTAAGGCATTTCCAGATGATAAGATCTGTACATAAACATTTAAATTGCTTTTTCATTAGCCTGACATGACTCACAACTTGAGAATAATACAGACATTTTCATTTTATTATGATCTAGTACAGTATACAATCATTCCAGCATTTTCAGTTTCCAGTTAATTAAAAACACAGACTGCAAACTGGCAGTGAAGTGAGATTTTGTTTCTCAAGTTCACAATGTTCATAATCATGTTATCCATGAACGTGATGACAATGTTACCATATCCATACATGTCCTTATTTATTCAAGCAGCCAGCAAATGAACTAGCCATAATGTTTTTAAAAAATAAATCTAACAGATCATAATACACAACTATCAATACTTGCCTTAGACTAAGTTTGTAAGAACATTAAATTATTAGAAGTGTATTTTATAAATATTTGGTCACAACTGTGAATATTTTAAAGCCAGTGGGATATTGCTTGATAGTATTTTTAAAAAGCAGGACAATTTGAGCAACATATTCTTCTGGTAATGTGCTCTTTTATCCCTTATATTGTAAATATGTAAAGTTCAGTGCAGTTGGATTCTAAAACATCAAATCATTAAAAACAAACACTCAAACCTTTTTTCATCCATTTTTTCTTAATGACTCCATGCTGGCAGCGGGGAAAAAGGTCTCCATGACCTTCGTGTACATTGGTTACATGATTCATGATGGATAGCCACTTCTGTTTGACAAGTTCACCATTACCATTGCTGGTAGCAGCACACCAATACAAGTGGTTGCTCACAGATCGTGCCCAAGAATGCACCTTTTCACAACCCGTTTTCTTCCCTGCAGCTTCAAGCTTCTTATAGACCCCTGGAAAATGAAAGAAAACATAAAGTATCTAATGTAATTCTAAGATGTTACCAATAATGAAAACACTAGGCTACTAAAGCTCCCCAACAGTCAGAAATGATAATTAATCGGTCTGACGGTGACCTTGACTATTACTGACCTCAAAAGTCCATAGTCAAATACTGATGATAAACCTAAATGATGGTAACCAACATACCACTTAAGTTTCAAGATTATGGACCAAACGCTTTTGAATATGGGATTGAATGATCCATTTCAATTTTATCTTCTGATGGAGTTATTGATCCAAAACTACTAGCTCTATTTAAAAGATGAAACAGTATACTTAGTGTTGTATGTTTTGCTCAAATGACTTGGTGCACAGTAAATAAAACATGTACAGACAATATACCAAACGTCTACTTCTGGCCCCCTAGGGAACAGGCAATCAAGTTGGTTTCACTAATTCTTCATAATAACATGTGTATTTGCGCAACTTACCTTTGGCAACATGCCACACATCAAACCAATGGATGATGTCTGAATTCTCCTCCCTCATAAATTTCTTCACAGAGCTGTGGCGATCAGTGACCAAGTGGGTGACTAAGACATTTTCAGCTGCCAGAAAAGCCAAGGATCTCTTCAGCCCTTCCAATTCCATGGCATACGAATTTTTCACTTCATTGCTCTACAACATAATGAACAGAATCTGTATAAAAGCAGTCAATTAGAATGTGTTAAACACAACAATTATTTCTGAATAATATGTAACGAAAAAATGTGCATGACACATCGTCACTCTATGTTAATCATTTGTGCTCATTTATTTTAAAATCCTACCGTTAGTACGAAGACACAGCCTGGAAACAGAATAGCAGTGCAAAAGTTCTAAGTCCCCCTGTGACCTTAACCTTTTGCCAAGGGACCTGGGTCATGCGCATGACACATTGTCTTCATGCGGTTATCACTTGTGCCAATATATTTTAATATCAAATCGCATGTGAGGAAGATACAGCCCGGACACGGAAGTGCAGTGCAAAATGTTTAAGTCCCATGTGACCTTGACCTTTTAACAAGGGACAAGGGTCATCTTAGTGACACATCGTCTCCATGTAGTAATCATTTGTGCCAATTCATTTTAAAATCCTATCGCAAATGAGGAAGATACAGCCAACTTACCAATTAAGACAACAGGAAAAATTAGGTAGTTTTGAAAAGAAGTAGCGCTCAGAAAATGTAGGAAAATAGAAGGTGCCAGTAGAAAACCTGTAAAGATTGGACTGAATTAATACACTGGAGTGTTGGCGGCAGAACATAACTTAATTAACACTGAAACATAACTAGAATTTACAAATTATGACATGACAAAGAATGCCTAATTTGTTCAATCTACCATGCAATGTCTCACCTGTACCAGTTGAATGTCTAATATATGTCCTTTTTCCAAATCCATCACGCTGTAGGAGCCAAACTTGGCAGTGTGTCCAGGTGAGCAACACCTCGCATCACCACCAAGTTTGACCCCTCTTCTCTCTTCGACAATCTCCTGAATTCTTCTGTTTTTCTGATTCGTCCAAACACTATCTATGGCTGGTGATAAGTATAACCTTTGGATCTTGAAGTAGACACCCGGCTTGAACACTTGAATGCCAGCAAACTGCAATGCCCTCAGAAACTTAACAGGACTGCTACCTGAGAACATTACAGCAGCTGCCAATTCAACATGTCCAAGCGGTAATAATCCATGCACAGGCTGGCTACTCCAGTTGTCAACAGACACACAGTTCTTACATTCTAGTTTACAAGATAACAGAGCACCCTTCATGACTTTAGTAACACTAATGTTCCCACTACAAACCCTACACTTCTTCATGAGTTTGTCCAACTGAGATTCGAATACTACAAACTTCCTCTCACCAGTTGGCGTATGGTTTGCAGCTTCCATCAACTCATCCTCCTCCTCTGAATCACTTTCC
This sequence comes from Spisula subtruncata, assembly GCA_963678985.1. Classification (NCBI taxonomy): domain Eukaryota; kingdom Metazoa; phylum Mollusca; class Bivalvia; order Venerida; family Mactridae; genus Spisula; species Spisula subtruncata. Next base: position 8,854,049 of record OY787671.1, read on the forward strand.
TCCGAATCACTGTCGACAGTCCATGACTCGTCAGACTCATCAACCTCCTCCCTAAAACTTGTGTCTGTCAGTTCACTAAAACTTATATCACCAGGGCAATCATATTTGGGAAGTTGAAGAATAGATCTACTGTTTGGGACATCATTCTCCCAGTCTGTCTGACACCCCTGATCTTCAGTTGTAATCACTGCCTGTACATGTTTTGTATGTCCTTGCTGCAAAAGAGTTTACTCAAGATATATTGACTACAGACTGGCACAATATATATAAAAACTAGAGTTGTTGTCATCAGACTGAGAAATATTAACTTGGCGCTTTAATCTTTCCTTCATGTAGCTATACACCTTAGGATTGTTGATATATATGTGAAAGTTTGAAAGAAATCCTACAAAAACTAACAATAAATGAATAATAATTAGGCCCAAAAAATGCTTGTTTCCGCTTCTGGCTTTGAAAACAATAGGATCAGTAGGTGGGGAATATTTTTTTTATTTTAGAAAAAATAGTTCACCTTTAAATCATCAATAGTCCAGATGAGGATTTGGGATTTCTCTCTTAACCTTGCTATATAGTATTAAGTTTTTTTTATTGCCGTTCTGAGTTGCCAAGGTATTGAAGGTCTCAAAACCGTTTGATGCCACTCTGGCATCATTGGGGAACTTTTTTTATTGGGGGTTAAAAATGGCCTCCAAAATGGCGATTTTAACAATTAAATACAGCCTATATTTTCGTATGACATTTGTATTACCATCAAAATATCAGTACATGCATGTTTATATCGTAATGGAATAAATATGATTAATAAAGGAGCTGTATTCATTGAATTAAATTCAATAAAAATATTTTAAAAAATCAACATTTTACGTGTAATTTACGTGACAATATGTGAGCAAAATAATAGAATACAACAACTCTCAGTATTAAATACTGTGTTATGTCATATCAAGCATGAACTCTACAATCGAGTAGATTTTAAGGCATTTTAAGTGATATTCAATATCAAAACACTATATATGACGTGGTTGTTTCTAGAACAATATGTGTAATATACGTTACCTTTAAATTGTTTACATACAAAGTATGAATACTATGTCTCTTTGCGTTCTTGATTATCAACATGACGCGATCATTGTTTTTTGTCTTGGCAGACATCTTTTTAAATTGGATATGCAATTTAACTTTTTACTGATACTGTGATTTACGTTACCATATGTTACCAAACATAATATAATGTAATGTATGTTACCATTAAAGTAATTTAGTAATTTTAGTCTGGAATACTATACACTTACTCATTCTGAATTCTAAGTTAAATTATCGATGTTTTAATTTGATCAAACTGATTTAAACAATTACAAAGAGTTACTGTAAAATGATTTCTGACTTATTGAAATAGTGATTTGCGTAACATAATGCAAAATTCCACTGTTTGCTGTATAATCAAGATGTATCAGTAAAGATTGTCAACATTTTAAAATTTACAACCACTTATTATTACAGTAAGTAATATTTGTAAACAAATAACACATGTTTTATTACAGATATACATATTAGATTTGACACAAACCACCACGTTTGACCTAGCTATTTGAACCTCTAAAACTGTAATAATAATTTCGAGGGAAAATCCTAGGAGCATCACTACAGTTCGACTAGGTAATTTAAAGCATGTAGCCCTTTACCTGCACCTTAGGTTCAGGATTATTACAAGCAATAGACCCATACGTCCACAAAATAAGGTGCCATTTATACAATGACCAGTCAGACAGCACTGCACTGTCGCAACTTCACTTGATCAGCTCAAGAATTCCTGGTAGAACCATAGTAATATTGTCATATTAAAATGACTTTATTGAACCATCCTGTTCGCACTTATATGGGTCTATTTCCGGAGGACTTGTGTGTCCACTTTACAGTCTGTCGAAATGCCTGAAAGGGCGCGATAGAAGACCACTCCTACCTTTGATCCCCAAAGACCATGGTCCTCCCCATATGATCCCTTATCATAAGCATGTTAATACATAGTTTGTGCTATCTTTGATAACTGTATGAAAATTGACTTTAGGATAGCATCGCATGGTAAACAGAGCAGAACCTGACCGTAATACATTGAGACCAATAACTGTAGCTTTACCTATCCCTGAATTGGAAGCTGTGGTGCATCACCACAGCTAGAAGATCTCGACTTATGACTGCATTCTGTAATGCTGTTTCTTTGATGTCAACTAAAGCATGATCTTTGACTAGGGACTCAATGGTAGCATTCTTGTACATAGTAACTACAAGGAGGTGATGCAGTATATAGAGGTAGAAAAATTTAGAGGCAATGTTATCTATGTATCTGCCTTGTTGTGAGATGTTTTGAGATCTTTGTATAGTATCTGAATGTTCTTGTTCAATTCAATGGGTATATGGTTTTGTCCGTTTCAACTAAATCATGATGTATTGCTTTTTGACAGTGTACTTCTAACTCTTTAACAATCAATTATTTCTTGTTGCCATCTACAGTCATGGTTGCTTTTTGATTTGGTAGTTGCATGGTCATGGACAACTGATTAATTGGCCTATTTGTTTATTTCGCCTTTTTACCAGGTGTCGCTCAGTCAAAAACCGTGTTTCAGTAGACATTATAATTAGAGAAATAGCATGACAGCTGAGCATGCCTAGTTAGGTAGGGACACCACAATTTCCCATTTAGAAATAGGCATAGGCACTACTTTGACACTACGTTCGGGTTCTGCACTGTTAACCATGCCAGGCAACCATACTTTCTATTTCGATACAACGGCAAGGGGTTCAACCGTCCATCAGCGTGTTTGGGGAACAAAGGAAGGGAAGTCATCGGCTACTAGTCCAAGAATTGCAAACTTACACCTACATATGAGGCATTTACACAGACTGTTACGAGGACACATCTACATACTAGTAGGTATGTGGAAAAGCACATTAGAACCAAGTCCCAACGGATGTAGGGATGCAAAAAGGTAGAAGCAGCAAAGTCATTTTGTTACTATGGCATCATCAGAACGACCTGAAGAGAGTGTGGTAGAGCGTTTGCTTAGAGTGCAGGAGGTCTGCCGCATCATACCAAGGCGAAATAAAAATGGCTCTAGTAAAAAAGTATCTTGTTTGGCGCTGAGCATTAAAGGAAATCTGGCTACTGTTATCTCATACCCTCGTGGCGATAGACAACATCAGGAATGATGTGTCGAGAGTAGTTGATATGAGTTAGAAAAAAAGCTTCACACTCGACATACAATAAGTTAGAATCGTGTGTTTTAGTGATTATTGCTTGAAAGTATTATAATTATAATTCTAAGAAGTCCCAGACAGTATATGTATATACTGGTATATATGTGGGGAAATAAATATGTTTAAACTAAACATGTATGTGGCATAGAAACATGTGTTGATTGTTTACAAATATTACTTCCTATAGTTATAAGAAGTTCAGTCAAAATCTAGTTTGTAATTAACATGATGTCGTTGTAACTTTTAAAAAAATTGACATTAATGATTGATACATCTTGATCATACAATGAATAGTGGAGTTTTGTATCATGTCACGTAAATCACGATTTCAAAAAGAAATCATTTTACAACAATGCTTTCTGATAGTTTAAAATAGATTTACCAAAATAAAACATCGATAATATCAGAATTCAGAATGAGTAAGTGTATAGTATTCCAGACTAAATTACTAAAGAAAAAAACGATGGTAACATATATTACATTATTATATTTTTTTTTAATTTGGTAACATATGGTAACGTAAATCACATTTTGAGTAAGAAGTTAAATTACATGTCCAATTTAAAAAGATGCCTACTAAGATAAGACATCGATCATACATGTACCAGCTTGATAATCCGGAACGATTAGATGACATAATATTTCATACTTTGTAAACAATTTAATGGTAACGTATATTACACATATCGCTCTACGTGCACCGATGTCTTGTGTTTTACTATTGAATATCACTTTAAATGCCTTAAAATCTACTTGATTGTAAAGTTCATGTTTGATATGACATAAAACAGTAATTAATACTGAGTGCTGTTGTATTTATTATTTTGATCACATATTGTCACGTAAATTACACATATAATGTTGATTTTTATATTTTATTGAATTTTATTTAATGAATACAGTTCCTTTATCAAACATGTTTATTCCATTTCGATATAAACATGCATGTACTGATATTTTGACGGTAGTACAAATGTTATATGAAAATATAGGCTGTATTTAATTGTTAAAATCGCCATTTTGGAGGCCATCTTTAACCCCCAATAAAAAAAGTTCCCCAATGATGCCAGAGTGGCATCAAACGGTTTTGAGACCTTCAATACCTTGACAACTCAGAACAGCAATAAAAAAAACTTAATACTATATAGCAAGGTTTAGGTGACTCTCACCTGGACTACAATTTTTTGTTAAGAATACTCACCAACAACTTCCATGATAATGAAAACAGAAAGTGAAAGCATCTAGGTCAAATTGAAAGATTTTATTTTTTTCTCAATTTTGTAAAAAAATCACAAGGATAGGGGGGGGGGGGGCAAAAAATAGTGTTGATAGGGGTAGCAGAAACAAGCAACTTATTTTTTTGGGGGGAGGGGGCTTACTTATAAAATAACGTAATAATAACAACTTTTTTAAGAGACAGAACAGTTGGGCAAGCCAAGTCTACCATGTGAGCCTCTATACCTGCATAACTGTACAGATGTGTCCACAAGAATTGTTGATTGGGTTAAGTAACTTTTGCAGTTGAGCAAGTATCAACCATTGCAGTAGTTGTGTATAGAGTATTATAGGGAAAGCTATCAAATTTTACTGATTCAAGTAAATTTAAATACACAGTCATGCAGACAGGGAGTTGCGTCCACAAGAACGTGTCTACGGACGGACAGATAGATCAAAAGAGAGACGGGCGGGCGGACGGACTTCGGGCAAGCTGAAAGCATAAGGGCCCCTTTTTTACAACTTCTGTTGTGCTGAGAAGTATTTATCCCTATATTTTCATGTCACTACTAAAATGAAGACCATAATATTTTAAAAAATAATATTATAAACTTTACATAGTATTAGTACTACACAAAGGAAATTCATTTACCCAATGATGGGAATTGGGTAAACCTGATGAGAATTTTTAAGAGCTTGACTTTTTCTAAATTAATATAATTTCAACAAGACCGGTTTTCCTACTCATATTGGACATGGCATCTAGGGAGAAGTTCAGACTCTATCCAACATACTTAAAATATTTAGAAATAGAATTATAAACCTGATTTTTATTATGAAGGGAATAAAAATGACTTATGGCTTGTTCAAGTTCCTTCATATAATTTAATAATTATTATTAAAAATGGTGTCAAAATAAATTTAATAATTATTATTATCTAATTATTCAGCATTATCACAATGCACAGTACATTATACAATGTTATACAATATTATGTAACATCTTTAACAGGGGACTAACTGAGTGCAATAAAATGGAGTCAAGCAATATATCACACCAGGGATCATACATTACATAGAGCCATAAAGTGCTAATTAACTGAGACAGTCATATAAGCACATGGAGTGACAGATCTTGTTTTTCTTCAAAGATATTGACACCAGGACTTGTTTATTTAATTAACAAATAAATGGGTCATAGCAAAAATCTAAAAATACATGTTTTCATATTACTGAAAAATGCCTTATAAAAGATGTACATCTGCCCTGGTGTGTAGAGTACATTATGACAATATATACAAACAATAATTGTGATAAAACATAATTTTATTGTTAGTCTTGAATAAATTTAAAATATTTGTTTAGTTAATCAAATATTTGTTTGTGTTTTTCATATTTAACTTATTGTACAATCCTGTAATAAGCACATACTTTTGTGACATAGATATAGAATATTTAATAAAAAGAATTCAAATAGATAAAATAACGTACCCATTTTGGTGTTTGAGATTGCACTGAGAAGCTTGTAGTATTTGACACTTGACGTTGATCAGCTGCCACGGATGCTAGAGTATTCAGATCACTCAGGTTATGTAAAGGTGTAGCTGTAAGAGGACCATCCAGGTCTAACTCAATAGATTCCTCATCTGATGGTAGTTCAGAATTTGATGAACATGAGTGCACGATCTGAAAAATATATAAAGTTGACATTAATTCAGTTATACAGATTCAAGTTTTTCATTTGTTTCTTATTTTTATAGATTGAGGCACCAGGACCTGTAATAATAATAATCTGAACATAAATAAGCTACTTGATCGAAGGTATTTACATCCAATTCCAGGGCTTTTTTCACTATATCACAGAGACTGAAATAAGGCTACTTTACAATTTGAAGGAGGGTGCTTCACAATTCCAAAATGCCAGTTTCACAAACCACATTAATGCCACTTTCACAAATGAAACCACTTGCAAAGGCCCAAAATTTTCTACAATTTGAACTTCAATAATGAAATATTTCAAGCCTTTAGTGATTCTCTCGATAAAATTAAGGAAATTATTAGTTGTAAATTGCTTTTCACAAATATATTAAAATCAATATCGCGCTTCCTCTTTCACAATTCACAAGCAAAACTATATGCTTGATTTTCACAACTTTAGAAAAATCGCGTTTTACCTTTCACAAATCTAACAGGCTAGGGCTTCTTCACAGTTTTGGCAAAAAAGCCCTGAATTCAATAAGTGATACTAATGAGGGACCTATCTCATTTGAAAGAATAGCAGGGTTTACCGTTAACTCAGGTATACACAGTTAAACCTTGATAAACACAGTTTACCTGACAGACAACTCGATGGTAGTTTACTATCCATTCTTGCTTAATTTTGAATATCAATAAGTATAAGTCAATATTTATAAAAATTACATCAGATTAAAAAATTTCAAAATGTATACTCAAATCACCAGGTAATTTTACTCAAAGATCAAATGTGAAAAATTTCTTCTAGTCCACCTTCAAACACTGTGATGCAATAAAATAGTATAAAAAGGTCCTATCTTTAAACATCTTAATTCAGTCTCTATTTACTAGTTTATATTTGACTAAAATAGATGCCCCCATTCTGAGACAGGGTCAATAAAATGTAGTATAGTCGTTATGTGAGTTTTTGTGACAGAAAGTTTGAAACAAAACAACAATACAAACAATGAGGACACCCTTGGCATCATTATCACAGTTCAAATTGTGACATCAGGGCATCGTCAAATGACAAAGTACTAGTCTAGGGTCATTGGTTAGTTATGAGTTTTTGCTCTGTTTCGGTTTTTCTCTCTCTTTTTTTCAAGGTGTTTTTCTAGAGCATTGAATTTCATGCTTATAATATTGCTTACTTGCTAATTATGGTTTGTCCAGACACTAAAATATTAGTCCTATCAATCAATATTGAACTCCTCCCATAATGCACATAATCATACTGTTATAAGATAATAACTTGGTATAAGCCCCTCCCATTGGTTAACTACAGTGTGAAATTATCTTTACAGGTTTTAATTAACTCCTCCCTATTAGGTCATATTGCATAATCCTAGCTCAAATCTTTACAGGGATCTATGTTTCTATAAGAAATTAAAAAGTATTGTTTCAAAACTGCAGGGGGGCAGGAAATAGGCCATAAATCTCCTTGACTATTAGTAATTACTGGTTTTGGAGACAGTAGCTGTATAATGAGGGGTCATATTGTGATGACAGCTGTCTATATGTTTCTACAAGGAATTGATTATGAACTTACTGAAACTGCAGGAGGCAGGATATAGACCATACAACTTGAAAGGGGTTGTATACTAGTTTATTACTAATAATATTTTTGAGACAGAAGCTGTATAGTAGAGAAATTAAATACTTGGACCAACAAATATGGGTTTAAATATGAAATCAAATAGGTTTAAAAAATAAAAGAGTGAGGCTTATAACTTTTCACACAGTGTCACTAGTATGTACATATACAGTTAGCAGTGAAGTTAACATTATATGAACATGGTTTTTAACATACCAAGGACAGCTCTTTTTTTTATTTAAATGGTAAAATTTCTGTTGCGACATCGAATGAAAACCATAGAAACATCTGTATAACCTTTTTATGCAATAAATAAAAGCAAAACGTTTGAACAAAAACAAAAAGGCAACAAAATTATGACTATGTACAACAGTACTGTTTTTCTTGAATTTGCCCAAAAGTTGTGCACCAGGCTGCAGAGACGTGGGCTTATACACCTGCGACATACTTACAACTCATTTTCATGATTGGGAATGAAAGTTTTCACCTTTACATAGTAGGACCCATGTTTAACCAGTTACAAAAATTGTCACACGGACAGTAGGCAAAATATTTGACCTACTTTTCTCAACAGCTGTTAGGAATGTCTGTGTTGAGTGCTTGAATAGACTTTTACACATCTGTGTCAAATTTCCTGAACTTGTATTTTCTCAATCATACCAGGATTAATTGGCAAAATTATATTGACAACTAGGACTACACAAGTTTGTCAATAACCTCTGCACTAAACAAGGTGTGTACAGTTTTTAAAGGAAACATATATTATGCACCAGTCAGTTGTATCACAGGCTCCCCCAAACCAGGCTGCAGGGATAGTGTAGAAAACGGCTGTGTTTTTACCTTCAAGATTCCCCCGCACTGCCTGGGGAAATGTTGGAATTCTTTTTCTGAACTAATACCCCAGGACAACATTTACCGGTAGTTGTCAGGAGGCGGGGATGGAGATTTTACGATATGATCAGCATAAAAAACTTGAATGAAAAGTCTTCCTGGTCTAGAAAAGGAGCAGCAAACAAGACTTTTGTTCAGGACATGCTTATACCCTGGTGGAAGCCTTGTCCATAATAAGTAAATAATTAGCTTTTTAGTCAACATTAAAACTTGAGGTTGCAGCAATGTCTTATTCGGTCACTTGGTGGTCACTGCTTTATGGCACATCATTGCGAATTATTCAGCCCCTTTACAGGCGGACTTGCAATGGGCAACTACTGAAACCAGGTCAAGTCGCAGCAAAGCCTCATTCGGTCACTTTGGGGGTAACTGCTTTTGGAATACATCTAATTGAACTAGGTTATCAAACTCTTTTGGACAGCTTAAATTGTGTACAAGTTTGCACTTTTAACTTTGCCTTCCTTGTCTATTTTCTCTTGAATTATTTTGAATATTTTAATGTCAAAATGCCTCTGCATCCTCGCATCTTTTTAACTGGTGCGCTGGCTAGAGGCCATTGAAAATCAAGGACAACGATAAAGTTTCAAAGGACCAGCAGCTGATTACAAATTTAACAATTCTTTTTTATCAAACCAGTGACCAATATTGTTATTGTCAGTCCCTGCACCACTTATAAACTTATGGATGAGCGAATGACTAATGCTGGACCATCACATTACACAAATATACAATAGCAGTACTAAGCCTGCAGCATGTTTATGGAACCCCATCCATTCCCAGCACACAGAAATGGCTATATTACCCAGCTATATTCAATATTGGCATGGAACAAAAGTCCTGCATTGGCCGTTAAATGTTGAAAAAATTTTCTTCAAACAAACACACCGGGGACTTACTTATACTTACTGGCGTTGCTCTACACGATCTGATCACACAGTATCTGGTAACTACCGCAGAGTTTTACCAGCACCTGCAGGGCCGACTGGAAGGGGTCTGGGCAGGGGGGATGTTAACAACCAAAAAATAAAAATCAATGCCAATCACTGGTTGTTAGAGGTGGGGGGAATACAACCGACAGACCTGTGCATAATTGATCACTAGCTATCACTGCATGGCCCGACTCCAAAATTTATGCTTGCTGCATTCCATCTGACAAAATGATTCTTCCCATCTGAACAAACTACAACCTTTTGAGATCACTTTAGCAGTTGGCATCCCATTGTCAGTATAGATGTGGGGCAATCTGCTAGGAGATTTTTTAATTTCTGACCTTTATCTCCACTCTAAGTCGAGATTGTTTGATTAATTGTCAGTACAATGCTTCTGGTTACTGAAGTTTTGACCAAGGTGGTCACTTACAGGGCTCCAATAAATTAACAAAATACAAGTTCAGATGGACAGAGTGGGACTTCTACTTATCCAGGGTAATCTAGGGAGCTGCAGATTGATAGTAACTTTGACATCTAACTGTCTCTGTGAGTGACTGTTCTTGTATGAATTAATTATTGCTGTGTGCATGAATCATGAACAAATTATTTTTATCCGATAGACTACGCTCAAAATCAAACACTTGAGAAAGGTCTAGAAATCTACAAATAGCTATAGGGCCCTACCTCTATTCTCCTCCTCTTTGCTTCAATTGAAGATGCAGACATCCTTGCTGGTTGAACTCTCTTGTGGCTAAAAATGGTCGGAACCGCATGATCGTTCAATCGTGGGGCTGTTTGACGAGTAAATCCAATACTGCTTAAAAAGTTCAAGGATTTGCTTTTCACGAAATCACTTTCCTCAAAATGCAGCGAACACAGGCGGTGATTCTTGGTTGGTTCAAAAAGTCCACCCTTACCATTCCCTCTTCCAATCTTTCGAATCCAAAGTTTTTCTAACTGTTTATCTGATGGAAATCTAAAAAAACTAACATTTGCGTTTCCCCGATCCGACCTAGAATTACATCCAACCGCCGCACAAATCACCATTTTCTGATTTTCCCGACCGCTCTCGCTCGAATGTTAAAAACCACCGTCAACAGTAGATCTAGACACTTACGAGTATTTGGAATAATAACACAAAATTTACAGTAATTATTTAACACAAAACATAAAATATTAGATTTTTCACGGCACTAATTCACGACCATACGACAATGCTAATATACAGTACTGTAATGGATGCAGTACAGACGAAAATAGAAGGTTCGGCGATGACGTCACAAACAAGGGAGGTCACCCGCTTACGATTTACTCGGTCAATATCGACAGGTCGACTAAATTGATTAATACCATCAGAATTGTCGAACTTGCGAGGTTTATAATTATAGCAGGTGTTTTATATGATAATTATCTATGGAAATAGGTATTTAAATTGAATTTATTATTTTTTAAACACTTTGACCTTTAAGCCCCCAATTGCAATGTGCCTTGAATCTGCATATTACAACACCATGTGTCATAAAAGTGCACTTTTCACCCCACAGTTGTTAGCAATTTGCATTCTATCGTAATAACATAGCGCTAATCTGATGATTACATAAGACACTTCTACTTGTCTATGGGTAAAAAATGCCTTTGTGCTGATACTTATATTTGATCTATCTTCCATGTCCAATATTCTGTTATCTTTAAGTATAAACTCATTTTTTATGTTGGTTACCTACTATTGCAGGTATAAGTCGAGGTAAAGACATGTCAAACATTCTCGGTGCATCAGATGAGGAAACAGAGAAGAAGCCAGTACGTAAACGTAAACCACGTCTCACAGAACTAGATGAGGACGTGGATGATGATGATACTGATGATTATCAATTATCTGAGTATGTTTATTGCTATATCAGGATTATATGACATAATAATTGTGCAAGATGCCTGGATGTTGCAAAGTTTGTCAGTGTAGCTTAACCACTGGTTTGTTCAAAGCCTAGTTGTGCATGTTTTTGTTGTGCGCGCTGTTAGGAATTTTGGCTTCGATGATGTTTGCCAGAGTTATGGACCCATGCGGGAGACTGAAATTGTGTCAAATTTTGTCAATCCTTCTACATGCACTTGGTCTGTAGGTGGACTGGATGTCACAGTTTTCAATAGATTTTGTTCAAATCTGGTAGATATAAATGTTTTATAATTTGTGTGAATTGAACCAGAGCATTTTGTATGGATGTTTCCCAACATTGTGTGCATTACGTTTTGATGAACATACGTGTCTTACCATTCCAGTGCCTCGAATGCCAGTGATGCAACTAAGTCGTCAGAGCCATATGAGAGTGAAGACGTCAGTGAGGATAGTATTGAAACATCATGTCGTAAAACAAGTAGAGGACAACGCAAGTCTAGACGTAGAGGAGGGCGGAGTAAACGATTTAAGGATTTCAGTAAGTATATTGTTAACCCTGATCTGAACCCAGATAAAATATGCAAGTTAGTCATATTTTCCAAACTTGGAATATTGTATTGTTTTTGTATACAAAATTTTAGTTGAACCCTAATTCAATGCCATTGTCATGTTAAAGATACTAATGCTTTATAAGTAGAAATATCCACGATTCAAAAAGGAAGCAAAATATTGAGTTTCATGCATTTAGCATGCTGAAATATTAGCAATTAGAAATCTTTATTTCATTGTTGCATTCTTTATAGACTGGAATTTACACTTTACAGTACTTAATAACCACTGTTATGTAGTCATTAGAAAATATAAGTAAAATATATATTTGAAGGTATAAAATATTTAAATCTTGATTATAAATATTTTCCAGTTGTTGACAGTGACTTTGAAAGTGGCGATGAAGATAGACGTTCATCACGTCGTGGCGGTAGAAAACAACGTAGGAAGGTAAACTACCGAGAAGTTAATAGCGACGAGACTGAAGTCGAAGAAGACTCTTTTCATTCCTCCGAGCTCAGTGATTCCGACTTTGAACACAAACGAAAGAAGAAGGAACAGAAGAAGAATTCCAAGAAAGAGGAATCCAAGGAGAGGCCAAGGTCAGGAAAGAGACAAAGGATACGAAAAGTATCTTCTTCTTCAGAGAGTTCTGAAGGTGAAAGTGATGATTCTACCCCAAAGAAAAAGAAAGGAAAGAAACCACCTCAGAAGTCTGCTAGGTTTGTTGTTTACTTCTGTTTTCATTAATTCAATTTTTGTAGCTGTTTTTAATGACTGACAAATGACATAACCAGTTATTGAGCCAGTAGTGCTAACTGGTTCCACCTCAAGCAACTGGCACAACTTTCCCAGATGTAAAAGACATGACCATAGTCCATGTTACCTTGAATGTTTTCTTAGTCTTACTGGGTATCAAACTTGGAACGAATGGGTGACAACCTAGAGGTTTACTAAACAATGTGATCTAAATGCCCCTCATTATTTATAAGTTGGGTGCATATAGCTTTGGTGCTGTCCATTTGTCTGTCCTTGTGTCTATATGTAATGCAAATCCTATGTGTTGAAATACCTCACAAACCATTTGACAGAATTGCTTGAAACAAAACTTCACAGATTATCCATCTTAATGTATGATAGATCCTAAGGGTGAATTTTTGTTGGGTCATTTTTTATGGGAGTTATAGCCCTTTTTAACTTTTCTTATGTACCCCAATGGGACACACCTGTCCCATGAACACATTTCTAGTTATATACTGCATTATTCAAAAACATTGCTGAGCTGTAGTATGATTTGTTTGAATAAGTTAATAATGTTGACTGATGTTTCTTGATGAATGCCGATAGGTCTTGTCAGGGAATTTCTGAAATTGGTCAGGGAAAGCATAGGAAAAAGTCAGGTACCGTATAGCATGTTATTTGTGCGGGGTGGAAATTTCTGCCATTCTGCTGTCCAAGATCTTTTCGCAGAATTAAATCTAAGCAGAATTTTATCATCCGTAGAAAATTTTCAGGCAGAATATTATCTCCACAACATAAAATAATAATCAAGAGGTATTCACAAGTTTACTTGATTATTGTATAGTTTATTGCAGTTTGTCTAGTGTTACAAAGGTGTTAATAATTTAAGCGAGTCCTGTTTGTAAATCTATAATAATCATTATGTCAATGTACATGGATCAGACTGCCAATGCAACTGGTGTATGTCAATTCTTACCATTTAGCAAACCGCAGAAATTTACTCTTGCCATTTTGTGAATAGGCAGAAATTAAAATCAGCAGAAATAAACACACCTAATTTTGGGGCAAAAATGCAAAATATTACACCCGCAGAAATAACCAGCTATACGATAATATGTAATTATATTCAAGTTACTAATACTTGCTGATGCACCTAGTGTGGGATTCAAACCTGCAAGAAATGATGTCGTATCCTCGCAATACTTCCAAAGTCTCTTAAATAGCATTTGCAATGTATTCTCTAAAGGGCTTAACAATTAGATCACCATTTGTTTTTCCAATTTTAACAAAATAAACATAATCTAATTACAGGTACGAAAGTGAAGATACCGAAGAATCTGATAATGTGGCAAAGTCTAGAAAAACAAAATCCAAGAAATTGCAGGAACTTCCCGATGACTCAGAAACTGAAGAGGAAGAGTCTGAAGAAACAACAGAGAGTGACGCTAGTGATGAAAGTACTGTCAAGAAACCAAAAGTTGCTGCTAAGAAAAAGGTGGTTGAGTCGGAAACAGAAGATGAAGCTGTTGAACAAGCTGAAGAAGGTGAAGAAGAAGTTGCTGAGAATAAGAAGAATGAATCCCAAGAGACGGGTTCTAGCAGCGGTGATGAAAGTGGATGGGAAGAGATTGGAATCGGAAGTGGAGAGGAAGTGAGTTCTGCTAAAAAAGGTGGAAAGAAATCTGAACATAAGTCAAGTCCAAAGAAGGAAAAACCTAAAGTTGAAGTCCCTAGCAAAGTAGAAGAAGTTGGAGCTGATAAATCTGAAGTAATAGCAGAGAAAGATGTCTCAGAAAAAGCTGACGAAAATGTGAAAGCAGTGAATGAAGAACCACAAAAAATTGAATGTGATAAAACAGTTGAGGAAGAAATGTCATCATCTGCTACAGAAGTTACTCCTACAAAAAAGAAACGAGGTAGAAATCCAAAGGAATCCCCAGGTGATGTAGACGTTCCTGAAGCAACACCAAAGAAGCGTGGAAGAAAACCAAAACCTAAACCTGAGGTAACAGAAACCATTAGTGAAGAAACACCAGTGAAAAAGAAACGGGGAAGGAAACCGAAATCATTGACTCAAAAACAAGCTGATGTAACTGTTGAAAAACTCCTTGAAGATGGGCCATCAGAAACCAATGTAAATGTTGATAAAGCCAGTGAAATGGTTACCAAGGAGTCTGACATTAAAAAAGAAGGGGCAGATGGACACATGTCTGCCGAAGACTCATCTATTGATAAAAATGAGTGTTCACCTTCGCTTGAAAAGGCTAAGGATGACAGTCCACTGACTGCTAGAAATAAACAAAATGCACCAGTGGGAATTGTTAAACCAGAAGTCAGACAGGGTGTTATTGTTGAAAATAAACAAGTTATTGAGGGTAGAATGAGTGAAACTAGACCTAGTGACTCGCCTGTGAATCCACTTCAAGGAATGAGAGATCTTGCTATGGGCAGTCAGCCATTGCATGGAGGACATGAAAGTAGTTTTACACCTTACTCACAAACAAATTATGCTGGTCCGAATATGCCGGGGTATATGCAACATCAAGGATTTCATGGTTACCATCCCCAGCCCCCACCGTATGGTCCTCAGGGACCTTCAGCACCTGGTCCCTACCCAGGTCACCAAAATATGTCACCAGAAGGACCTCACCCAAGACATCCTGGATCTCAATTCCACCAAAACCAAAGTACATTATCACCTAACAGCTTCCAACAACAAAATAGTTCCTACATGAGCCATATGCAACAAGGCCAGCAAGGGTATTATCCTGGTAACTACAGACCTCAAATGGCAGGTAGACCTGATGGGTTTGGGCCACCAAATCCCCAAGGGCCACAAAGTCCCCCTAATTTTCAGGGACAATTCCCTCCAAATTATCCTCGCCAAGGTCCCTACCATGGTCCACCTAGACATGGTTTCCCAGAGCATCATGGCCCCTATCCAATGGGTCCACAAGGGTCGGGCCCACCACAGCAAGGTCAAGGGCCATACCATCCAGGTATGCCTTACAATATGCAAGGACCACCTAGACCAGGATTCTGGCCACAGGGCGGCCCGCAAGGTCCAAGTCCTGGTCCTCAACCATTTAGACCTCAATCCAGACCGTCACCTTCCAATCCACAGAGTACAAGCCCTACCTCTAGAGAAGGGGCCAGTGAAGCCCCGAATAGGGGTTTTATGATGGACAACATTTTAAAACCAGCACCTGAAGGGGTCAGTAATGATGTTGAGGACAGTGCTGAAGTATCAGACATTGATCGTTATACTTCCTTCTTGTGTAAAAGTGAATAACTCTTCATTCTATTCCATGGTGTAGTGCAATAACTTGGAAAACTGCCTTCTTGTTTCATTACAGATTAAACCAGCTTTGCTTGGGACCTTTAGAATCTAAATCCATCCAACTGTTGAATTAACTTACACAAATGTGTTGATCGTTATAAGTTATGACTGTGTTTATTTGTTAATTGAATACTTGATTCTTTAATAACGTATTTCATGTCTTGATCATAATTTTGTCTATTATGGTGCTACAATACCCAAATTTACAGTGCCCACCAAAAATCTTTTTTGAATCAAATATTGATTACATGTTAAGCAATATCTTTTTATCTGATTGTCATTAACAATTTTGGAAAATAGAGATGTTAATAGAGCCTGATAAGAAATTTAGAGGACCTGTCACAAGATGTCAATTGATGTAAATTCATATTAAATTGGTTCTGGAAATTTTAGTAAACGCGCATCTGGTATCATTTGAACGTTATACTACACATGTGTCGTATAAAAAGTATACGTCCAGGCTATACAAGGAAATTCATGTGATATAAGTTTCTTCAATGTTCTGCACAAAGTTTTATTAATCATATCTTAGTATCCGTAATGGGGATTTAACCCTTGCATATTTAATTGTTCAGCTTATGTTTTATTAGAGCTTGACATTGTCGTTTATATAGCCTAACTTTGTGTACAATGCCAGAAATATCATCTGTGAGCTCTACATAGGCAAAACAATTGCTCATTTTCGCTACCCATACTGACCCTATATTTTGCCCCCTACCCTAGTGGGTAGTGGGGTTTTGTTTTGACAAAATTGAGAAAAAATCCTAATCTATTTTCTGTATTTCTTTACCAAGGAAGGTGCCTGTGAGTATTCTTAACATAAAAGTGGATGATTTAAAGGTCAACTGAGTATTATTTTTTTTAAATATTAAAGATGAATTATTCTCTACCTACCGACCCTATTTTGTTTCAAAGCCGGTAGTGGAAACAGGCTTATTTTTTGGCTTAAATGTAATGTATGGGCTCTTTCATTGATATTAATTATTATAATGACACCGAACTACAGCAAGAGTGAAGTTATATCCGTTGTTTGTCTCATGATTATAGATCTGTATTAGTTGTGTAAAGTTTGTTTCAATGTTCATAATAGTATACCTCATACAGTTTTGATGTAAATTCATTGTTGTTGTACCAAATTATTGTATATATTTATATATAATTGTTAAATGACTGACATACATTCAAGTGTGTCTATTTTTTCATTGCTACCTTGAAATAACTTATATTTCCTTTACAACTTTACTTTATGACCAACATTAAACTGAACAAGAAAATGAAACTAAGCTGCTGCAGCTAGGTTCTAGTTTTAGCTGTCAAAAATTATAAAAATGTTAAATTTTGAAAATCACTGTTAAGTGTAAAAATAATTATGTTCGTGTTCAATGTTCATTGAAAGTGTGTGAAATTTTTATCCCGTGTTAAAGTATTATTAATGCCTTGTATTATTTATTTTTCATATTTTTACCATATTTTTACTTTCATTATTTACATCATTATACAAACATATTTGCACATATCATGAAAACCACGCAGCAGATGTTACTGTACCGGCATAGATTGCTTCTGCAGAAACGCTACAGAATATTTTTTGTTTTGTCAAAATTTTTATGTGTATTTATAATATGCCATGTCTATAGTCCAAGAGCTTACTAGGCTGGTTTATTTACAATTTTTGTCTAAGCATAAATCTGGTCTTATTTGATAACTAAATGTCTATGATTAATTAAAAACCAATTTCGTGAAAAAGTATCATAGACATTTAAGCCACCATTTGTATAAGACCAAATTTATGTTTAGCCAAAAATTGTAAATAAATCAACCTCAGCTCTTGGACTACAATGTTTGTACATCTTGAATTAACAAACTGATCTATCTGTCTAAACTTACCCACTTATCGCGATCCATAGATTGTGCTTGCTGTTCAGCCAAGTGATCAAGGTGAGATTCCAAGGTCAACATGTTGATACATTCTTCTATGTCATTACTGGTCTGTAGCTTGAGGAAGTATACACATTAGGACTGATTGATCATCAATCCTGAAAAAAGGTTGTATATTCTCACTGAAAAATTGAGGGAAATGATGCAACATTTCCTTAAAATGCTGAAGGAAAGTACTGTAAAATCATTAATTTTCGTGGATGATTAAATTTCGTGGATATTGTGGTTCACCTTCAACCCCATCAAATCCCATCGAAAAATAATTTTGATTCTTGTGTTCTTACCTGAAATGCAAAATCCACAAATAAACGTCCCATTGAAATGGTCTTTTTTCAAAAACCACGAAAAATCGTCCCATCGAAATTACCGTAAAGGATTTTACAGTAATGTATAGCTTGTTTTTTTGGTCAGGCTATATAAATTAGTGCAATTCGCAAAAGTTTCCTCATTGCTCATTGAATACAAATGAGCTGTTCTCCATGAAAACCACGCTTAATGACAAAATTATTAGAATCATGATAATAAATCGTTAGAAAGACGAGACTCTTATGAACACTTTCTGAAAATTTGAACAAATTATTACATAAATTAACAAAGTTATACACATTTGATACTAACCACTTCCGCCAAGTCTTTTAGTGACGTCACAAAAGTCATTCGAACGTCATTTGACGTAACGTTAACAACAATTACATCAACCAAGTATTTGATGAAATATTGACGTAAACTTTTTAAATTTTTGTCACATTTTAAAATAATATTCTGATTATAATAAAACACAACACAATTGTGAGTGTTTACTTAAAGGGAAAAGTAGCTGCTATTTTTAACTACTGACCCCTTGTTTTTCTCAATTAGGGTAGTTTTTGGAAGTTAGTCATCGTTGCGATGGAAGCAATTTTATCACAATTTATTAGAAAATGTTAATCTTTAAGATAATGCTATGTTATCGAACTACTTATGATTAAATCGGTGAACATGACTTTTTTCTCATTTTAGACGTATTTCTAAATATTATTACATAAATACTATTGTTATGACAATAAGCCGTGTGTTCCTGGAGAACGGCTCAAATATAATTGTGCTAAAATTTGGGGTAAATATAATTTACAAAAATACGCGAAACATTTCAAGTTAATCAAATCTATATAAATTAAATGTGATTTGCTGAAATTGTAAAATACAATGTAAAGTCAAATGGGATACTATATATAACTTGTATAGAAAATTTAGGTGAAAAATATTGTTGAATTTATTCATTATTCATGTAAATTTGTTGTTGTTTGTAGTACAGTAGAAAGCTATTCTGGAGTAAATTTGTTAACTTTGATCATTCTTTGCTATATTTTCTATGTTAGACAACGTTAATAGTCTTCTTGTATAGTCCAGAGTATTTGATATGATCATGACCTTTAATTTGCATAATTTAACAGCTGATATTTTTTTCTGTTTATAACCCCCCATTGTATGTTTTCATAAGGGGGCAGCATCACGAAGATACTCAAGGTGTAATACAAACACAAATCTTAATTACTGACAATGGATGATTTGCTTTTGAAAAATGATATATTCAACTCAAGAGCCTTGTAATATATTCATGCGTAAAGGTCAGGATCAGGTCAAATGCTCCAAGTTGTACGAAGAACTATTGATGTCATTTAAGGTGTTCTGTACAGTTTTTAGCTCACCTGTCACAAAGTGACAGAGTGAGCTTTTGTGATCACTCTTCGTCCGTCGTCCGTCCGTCCGTCCGTCTGTCCGTCAACAATTGGGTTGTGTCCTCTCTAGCGGTCACAATTTCGGCCTAATCTTTATGAAACCTGGTCACAATGATCATCTTAACAAAATCTAGGTCAAGTTCGATATTGGGTCATCTGAGGTCAAAAACTAGGCTACTAGGTCAAGTAATAGAAAAACCTTGTTTTTCATTTTGTCAAAGGGAGTGTACTCTGTAATTATACTGGTTGTGATCATGTAAGAGTTGTCTCTCTTACTATATTTTAGTTGTAGAACTAAGAAATGTGTACTTGTTAGCAGCTTTGAGGCTTTAATTTAAATTAAATGCAGAATGTGGATATTAGGGTTATCATCGTTTACAGTGATTGTATGTTTACAAACTATTAAACAATTATTAAGCTGTAATTATAGTCTTATGCAACCTTACTAATGAAAATAAACTCTTATAGACATTGAATCACTTTCAGGGCTTTTGTGCTTCTACATGGGTAACAATTTTCAGACTATATAATGATTTCAGTATTTTTAGAAATAACTGCCCTATGTTATTTATATGAAAGCATCCAGTTCTGTATATTGTCAAGTAGTTTTCAGTATTTTGAACATTTTAAACTCGTTTTACATAGACTTATATAGGGAAAACATATAAAAATCTTCTTCTCTAAAACTACAATGCCTAGAGCTTTGATATTTGGTATGTAGCATCATCTAGTGGTCCCCTACCAAGATTGTTCAAATTATGGCTCTGGGGTCAAAATTGGCCCCGCCCCGGGGGTCACCGTTTTACATAGACTTATATAGGGAAAACATATAAAAATCTTCTCCTCTAAAACTACAATGCCTACAGCTTTGATATTTGGTATGTAGCATCATCTAGTGGTCCCCTACCAAGATTGCTCAAATTATGGCCCTGGGGTCAAAATTGGCCCCGGCCCGGGGGTCACCGTTTTACATAGACTTATATAGGGAAAACATATAAAAATCTTCTTCTCTAAAACTACAATGCCTACAGCTTTGATATTTGGTATGTAGCATCATCTAGTGGTCCCCTACCAAGATTGTTCAAATTATGCCCCTGGGGTCACAATTGGCCCCGCCCCGGGGGTCACCGTTTTACATAGACTTATATAGGGAAAACATATAAAAATCTACTTCTCTAAAACTACAATGCCTAGAGCTTTGATATTTGATATGTAGCATCATCTAGTGGTCCCCTACCAAGATTGTTCATATTATGCCCCTGAGGTCAAAATTGGCCCCGCCCCGGGGGTCACCGTTTTACATAGACTTATATAGGGGAAACATATAAAAATCTTCTTCTCTAAAACTACAATGCCTAGAGCTTTGATATTTGGTATGTAGCATCATCTAGTGGTCCCCTACAAAGATTGTTCATATTATGCCCCTGAGTTCAAAATTGGCCCCGCCCCGGGTGTCACCGTTTTACATAGACTTATATAGGGAAAACATATAAAAATCTTCTTCTCTATAACTACAATGCCTAGAGCTTTGATATATGGTATGTAGCATCATCTAGTGGTCCCCTACCAAGATTGTTCAAATTATGCCCCTGAGGTCAAAATTGACCCCGCCCCGGGGGTCACCAGTTTCTATATTTACGCTCTACCTTTGTTAGTCTAAATTGTGCAGGGCTTCATTTATAATCAGGTGAGCGATATAGGGCCATCATGGCCCTCTTGTTTGTATGAGGTATGGTTTCAAAATCTTAATAATAGAACTTGTTCGAACTTTGCATATAAACACTGTATGATCTCAGAACCAGAAAATACAAAAATAATCTTTGGATACCAACCTTGAAATCTTAGGACTTCTCTGCCCTTGAAACGAAGTATTTTCTCTAAAGCATAAAAAGGGCAAACACCTGTAACACCTCCCTAAACAAGCTAGATGACCTATGTATAATTTTCTGGTTTTTAATAACAATATCTAATACTGCCACTGTAGAGTAACACCTTCTGGAAAATTGCAAATTTTAGTCAATTTTATGAGGTTGTTTCTCGGCAGAGGTTAACTCTATAGTCAAATACTGACTGGGGGGAATTTTGAAGGTGTTGTTATAGAGGTTGTTGCTCTACGTAGGGCCATTCTGGAGAGGTTGTACTGTGCATAGTTGTGCCCCACACTTATCTATATGTGGGGGGATAACAACGGTGCTGTCTGTCCATCCATCCGTACCTTACACGAATCTTGTGTGTTGAACTCCTCATAAACCGTTGGGTGGAATTTCTTTAAACTTTCACAGTTTAACAACCCAAATGTGTAGATAACCATAAAGGAATATTTGCTGCACAAATTTTTACTAGAGTAATTAACCTTTGTAACTCTTACTACATACACCAATGGATCACCCATGTCCCCATCGTCAGATACCCACGGTACACATTACGTACAACTTCATTCGATGTATGAGTATAACGTAATGCAATCGAACGTGGGTATACGACGATGCCATGTCCCATGGATACATTTCTAGTTTGAACAAGTTCTAGTATGGGGTCAATATTTTCCCATATCTCACTAGAAACCATTGCTAACACCCTTTGACATTGTTCATGTAGTTATTACATATTCTTCACAAGCTTATCTTTATTTATAAATTTCTACAAAATACCTCTTTTTCTAATAAAGTAGACTTCTGTATCAGTGTGTTGTGTTTTAATGCAGCTCTATCCTTCCTTGTTTCCAGTTGAATGTCTCCATTTAGTGTGTGTTTCCTACTTTCAGGGAAAAACCATATTTTTTTCAAGATAAGGAAAAGTCAGGGAAATATGGAAATTGAGCAAAAGTCAGGTAATTCTTAATTAAATATGTCCATAAGTGTCACTCCCTTTAAAAAAAAAATTTTTTTTCGCTGTGCTTGCTCGGGATAATTCTAAATTATAATGACTTTATGGCCATCAACAGCCCTAAAACTGTTTGTTTACATATAAAGCAAATAAAGTCTCCTATTCTCTATTTTTGATTGCACTGTTTTGCTCTGACAGGAAGGTGTTATCCTAATGGAAAGTCAGGGAAAACTTATGTGTTGTCAGGGAAAAATCAGGGAATTTTGTCTAAGAATATTTGTGGGAACCCTGGTATGGTACATAATGTACCTCATTTTAATTTCTATGGAATACCAATGGATTTAAAAATAACATAAATATAGTATGATCCCAGAAATCTGCACACGGCAGCCTATCTAGCAGTAGCCAAAGTAACAGACTGTACTGGCCTTCAATGTGATCTCGACAAACTAGCAATATGGGAAGAAACGTGGAAAATGTCCTTCCACCCTGACAAGTGCCAAACACTCTCCATCACCAGAAACACCAAGCCAATCCACTTCGATTACAACCTACACGGCCACATTCTCCAACATGTAAATATTTAGGATGCACTTCCAAGACAAACTTGATTGGGCCGAACATATTAACAACATCTACAGTAAGGCAAACCGAATCCTCCGACGTAACCTCAACATCTCATCTACCTCGTTCGACCAATAATTGAATACGCCAGTACAGACTGGGACCCCCATGAAGCTACAAACAAGCTCAATTTGTGTAAATGGAAACAATTGATCCTGAAAAATCATTCTTTTTTGTGGAGCATTACATTTTGTGGATTTTGTAGTTCACCTTCAATCCATCAAACAATAGGAAAAACTTCCACGCATGAAAAACGTACGAAAAACGTACGTTTTCCATACGGTTGAAAACGTATGGTTATCCACAGAATAGTACGCCGTACGTTTTACGTACGGTTGAGAATATTAAAAAACGTACGTTTTACGTATGAAAAACATATGAAAAACGTACGGTTTTATAAACGTATGAAAAACAGAAAATAGTACACCGTACGTTTTACGTATGAAAAGTACACCGTATGATATACGTATGTTTATAATCCTTATTTAAAAGTACATTATACTTTTTTCTGTTATCCGCATGAAAACCAACAAATTAGGTCTTCAACCAGTATGTTTCTGTAGATAAGCTGCTCTACCCTGGTCAAACGGGTATATGTGATGTGCTTCTCAAGACTATAATTGAAATAAAAACAGACAATTTTAATTTAAATAAAAACAGACGATTCATGTTAACTTTTCAATATCTTTATTATATATATATGATCAAATTATATTTCATGTGCAAACATACATAATAAGGCAACTTGGAATTGCAAGACTTAGTGATTCAGAAGTCGACACCTGTTTAAACTAATTTTCTATGTTTCATAATCTCCTTTCGGCCACCTCTTCACATACAAAGTTTCATAAACCTACATACAAAACTCTTAAAAGTTTGACTGGCTCTAGGTTTTAAAGTATTTTCACTAAACTATTCGAGTTATGGTCAAATACAGATTTCTTGACAATCTGAATGAGGGCAAACATATAGTCCCCTCCAGTTAAAAACTGGTAGGAAACTAATCACAGAATATGTTCATAGCAGTGGCCATGAGAAATTATAGCAACTAAAGACTAAATAAAAAGACACATGAGGTATATAGATGATCTATCACTAGTTGTCACTTGATATAAATTTATATTAAACAAGTTTTGGAAATTTTATTAAGCCATTAATTGACCATGAGTGATAGATTCTTTCTATTATATGACACTAAAAACGCACACTAATATGCAAAGTTTTATTGGAAAAATACACCAAGTAGTATAACTTTATACTACACATGTTACATTTAAGATTGTAACGTACTTACTATACTCATGTACCTGTATATCACACGAATTTCCTTGTATCCAGGTTAGTATAACGAGTATGTATAACTTTATATGTAACAAGTGTAGTATAATTTTAAAATGATGTCACTTTATCTCCTAAATGACGTCATTGAATGCCGAAAATGATGTTATTTTGATATCTGTCACTGTCAAAAGGCACACAACCTTAGCATGATGTAGGACAGAGTTATGTATCCTGCTTTACAGAGTAAGGTATTGATGGTGAATAAGTAATGAAGCAAGTTGACATAAAAATTATGTTGTGATTGTATGGTGATTACATCTTATACACAATACTGCTGGGCAGGTAGATGCCAGGACTATATAGAAGTGTTCAATATTATACAATTATTAATTGTGACAACATATTGAGAGTATAACAACTAACAGTCTAACACTGCATTTGATCTAAGAGCTAGAGGATATAGATTATGTGGAAAATGTAATAAACATTTATAATGTGAAAATAAAGCAATTACCATACTTTTTATTACAGATATATATCATAAGTAACAACTGTAATGATTAACATTAAATTATCTAATATAAAATTTGTGTACCATACTTAACTAAAATTCCAGTTGGCAAATTTTTAATCTAAATAGATTTATCAGACCATTAACATATTTTAAAACCTTTATATTTATAAGGTAATGATACAAATACACATCTACAGGTACTGTGTGTACAGCTGGTTCTCATTTTTACAACCAGTACATGAAAGCAATAGCCCACATAGTGAATGAGAAAAGTGGACAAAACTTAACCATAGTGGACAAAACTTAACCAAGACATTTTCTACGTCAAAAAAGGGGCAAAAACTCTAGCAAAATACAGATCAGGGTTATGGTTCTTGCTTGACATGGTCATGAATTGATGGTGAACAAATGTTGAAAGTTTCAAAGCAATAGCCCACATAGTGTATGAGAAAAGTGGACTTAAACACAAAACTTAACCAAGGAATTTTCAAAGTCCAATAAGGGGCAATAACTCATGCATAAATGCAGATCAGAGTTATGAGTCTTGCTTGACATGGTCAGGTATTGATGGTGAACAAATGTTGAAAGTTTCAAAGCAATAACTCTGATAGTTTAGGAGAAAAGTGGACCTAAATACACAACTTAACCAAGGCACTTTATTTTCTAAGTCCAAAAAGGGGCAATAATTCTTACAAAATGCAGATCGGAGTTATGGGTCTTGCTTTACAGGCTTAGGTATTAAAGGTGAACAAGTGTTGCAAGTTTAAAAGCAATAGCTTTGATAGTTTATGAAAAAAGTTTACCTAAACACAAAACTTAACCATGACGATCAAGTGATGACAATAAATCGTCTATTTTTAAAAAAACAGATGAGCTAAAAATATAGTGCTTGTTGTCAATTTATATAAACTTATATTAAACTTATATTTAGGAAACATTATTAAGCTTGCCAAAGGCTCGCTTTAATAAAATTTCCAAAACTTGTTTAAAGTGTTTAGAGCTATATCTATCGGTAATTTTAATGTCAAAATAATTACTTGCATCGTTTTGAGTATGCTACTAGACTACCTTAATTGCAAATTCAAACTTTGGATGGGTTCCGTGTACTTTGATTCAATCGTGGAAAAAAAGACGATTCTTGTAATTTCATAGGGTGTTCTAGAACACTTTCGTATGAAAACGGACAATTCGCATGTGTAATAAATCACAGAAAGAGTTTCTGTTAAAACTGAAGCGAAAAATGATCTAATGGATATTAAAGCATTATTGTTTTTCAATTGTTTAAACTTGTAAAAAAAGTATCGTCTGATATAGCTCTATACACTTTAATGTAAGTTTATATCAATTGACAACACTTGATAGATACGCTTTATACAATGAAAGTCATATGATAAATGAATGTACAAAACATTGACAGAAGTCCTGCGCAAAGAATAATAACAATAAAAAAAACATTCTGATTCTTGACAGATGAAAACAAGACTAAGTTGAATAAACGCTTATGCCCCCGTGGAAGCCATTTCAATAAGTCCAAGTCCAAATTTAGGTCAAGGTCAAAATGGAGTCAGGTGATACAGGCATGTGGAGAGTGGTCATATACAACATCCATGCAAGTATGAAAGCTTTGTAGCAAGCCATATTAATGCTAGAAGAAACGGTCAAATTGGGTTAACCAAGAATTGGCCTTTCAATAAGTCCAAGTCCAAAATTATGTCAAGGTCAAAATGGAGTCAGATGATACAGGTGTGTGGAGAGTGGTCATATAGAACATCAATGCATGTATGAAAGCTTTGTATTTGAAACGGTCAATTTGGGTTAACCAGGCCAGAAGGACGAACGGACGGACAAATCACTATATACCTCCCGATGTATCGATACGGGGGCATAAAAATACAAAGTGATTTCATTTATGAGAATATGTTGACGTCATGTGAACATTATATTAACCCAAAGCCAGATACAAACAAAGTCATGTGATATATAGAGGATCTATCAACAGTTATCAATTGATATCATTTATATTTAACAAGTTTTGGAAATTTTATTAAGCGAGCCGTTATCAAGCTTAACTAGAACCATCACTGTCGTGATCAGGGCCCTGTTGTTATCATTGTCAATAAGTATTGCAATTTTCATTTGAATATCTTGAAAAGTTTTTGAACTATGGCCAATGTAAAAGTTTTGAAGTCAAAAAAGGGGCACAAGCCAAAATTTATTAAACCTAGAGTTGTTGCCCTTTGCTACACATGTGCGTATTGTCACTGTCAATATGTATAGCAAGTTTCATTCGAATATCTGTAACGGTTTTGAAGTAATGTAGAAAGATGAAAAATGAGGAAACTATAATTTTACAAAGGGCCATAATTCTTACAATATTGTAGCTGGAGTAACATAACTGTGCATACAATAGTGTATTGTTGCTGTGACCTTATGTTTAAAGTTTGAAGTCGATACCTTTAACGGTTTGCAAGTTATTAAAAAAAAACATTTTGAACTATGGCCAATGTTAAAGTTTTGAAGTCAAAAAAGGGGCACAAGCCAAAATTTATTAAACCTAGAGTTGTTGCCCTTTGCTACACATGTGCGTATTGTCACTGTCAATATGTATAGCAAGTTTCATTCGAATATCTGTAACGGTTTTGAAGTAATGTAGAAAAAAAGATGAAAAATGAGGAAAATTGTAATTTTACAAAGGGCCATAACTCTTACAATATTGTAGCTGGAGTAACATAACTTGGCATACAATAGTGTATCGTTGCTGTGACCTTATGTTTAAAGTTTGAAGTCGATACCTTTAACGGTTTGCAAGTTATTAAGAAAAAACATGAAGAATGTGGACGGACAGACGGACGGACGGACGGACAGACGGACAGGGTGATTACTATAGGGCACCTGCAAAAAATTTGCAGGGCCCTAATAACATTTCCTGAACAAGTTTAATATATATTATTGGATCAGCCATGAGTTGTCTTTGGAAATCAACATTTCTTGAGCGAGTCTAGAAAACACAAGTTATTAAGCGAGCCTTTTGGTGAGTTTAATGTTTTGTTTTCCTGACAAGTTTAAGAAGTGTTGATCTCCAATGACAACAAAAGAAGGATTCTTTTTATCGCATTACCATATTACTGAGCAAGAATAAACAAATGTAAGCTGGTGACGTTTTTTTCGCGGATTTTGTTATCACACACTTAGTAAAATTTCCAAAAGTGGTATAATATCAATTTTTATCAATTGACAACTGTCATAGGTCCTCTTTTTTAAAAACTAAATTCATGGAAAAACTATCACAATGTATGTATGACAATCAGCACAGTACTACATCATATTATCTATACCTGAGCTTACATGCAAAATCTTAACTCTGCAAAAAAAAAAAAATCACAGTTATTGGACCCATAGGGGTCTGTAGCGTCTTCCACCCCATTCACTGTTAATGAATAGCAGGGGGAGAACTCTTGTCGAGATCGTAAAGTCACCAAGTTTACTAAAAGTCCTGAGACGTTTGCGAAATAGATGATAACCAACTACTGTTTTATTCATTAGCTAACTTATACTTTTTTTACAAGTTATAATCATGTTTTTGTCAAACTGTTTCATATTCGAGACGTTATTAAGCAAAACACACCGAAAATATACCGCTTTTGAAAATCTCGACAAATCGATGCACAGGCGCTAAGTCGCCGCTTACCATACTATATGGTAATTCATGCGGAAGTGACAAAGAAAACAAGGACATGGGCATATATGCACACAACTTTTAAAACTCTGATCAAATGCTTACCTCTGAAAAATAACACAAACGCTAGTGAGGTCATTTTATTATTTTCCATCTAAGAAATTGACAATTGGCTTCCATGTTAGCTAAGCCGAACACGCGATAATACAACCCATTTCATTGGACGACATGATGGACATGTCATCAACTCATTTACATGTTGCTGGTTCTCCGTTTTCATGCGCCGATAATACATTTAGCATACATACATGGATTCAATATATTAGTAAACAGTAATACCACGTATAGGCCCACAAGTTATGCACGATAAACTCGTGTACTGTTCCAAGTGAGTAGGTAAGGATTTTCGAAGGGTTGTAAATATTACTATTACCCATGGAATAAACGTGCAAATCATGCAGGTTTTAAACTAATAAATAAGAGAGGGATGGTCAACAAATTTCACATGAAAATGTTCTGACATCTTTGTTTCGGGACCAAATTGCTATATAAAACAATTAACATAAGGGCGTATTGTAAATACAACATTTAAAAAGCGATCAATTTTAAAGCAATCATTCAGCTTAACCTGTTTGTTACAAAGTTAAATAGGATAATTTGATTACAAAATGTATGTCATGTGTAATACTTTAAGGATGTATTAATTGAAAGTCAGTACTATTTCATTGACATTAAGACATTGATTGTCCTCGGTTACTTAATCGTACATTGTGTTAAGTTTTGTTATACCAACGCACATTTAAAACACACCTGCAGGAAAACCATGATAAGAATGAGAATGTCGTAATTACTACTTACGACCTGATAATTGAAATCTGCATCATACGGAGCTTCTTGTGAGCCTATTTACATGAAAATCGAAACAAGTCATGTTGACCATATTGATGTTTAAACAGTTTGTTTTGTCATAAAGCGGTGGTCACAACTGGACGTACGTGCAAGTATGTGGTGTCTGTGTGTACAAACGCATGTGATACATAAGAATACGTACGTCGTCAGTACGGTCGCAGTACTATTTTTCGGAACACACCTACACGACGCAGCATGTTTTATGTACGCAGAACTTTCACTGCGTTCGACCTGCGTTCAGTCTACGTGTTCCAACCCTTATGGCTTACGTGCGACGTGCGTGCAACGTGCGTGTCTTCTACAGCCAACTAACAACAGAAGGACAACGTACGTGAGCGATACGTGCAAGTACGGTCTCCGTACCATAATTGGGCAATCGCTTGAAGAACGTACTCTGTGTGCACTTTGCAAGTACACACCATTTACTTATCAGGTGCGCGACGCACGATGCACGCAGCCACTTAAGGTCAGGGAAAGTCTTGCGTGCAACGTGAGTCCACGTTCGTGTTCCGTACTTCCTTCCTACGTTATTTGTCAATAAAAAATGTAGCGACCACTGCCTTAGAAAAAAACGTGCGTGCTAAAACACGCACGTCGGGTTGTGACCAGGCCTGACACGCGGTAACATGTAAGTGGTATTACATTTTTGCTTATTTGCTGATCAACCCTGGTCAAATTCCATTCATGAGCGTACGCGTGGACTGTGACGTTGCATATCTCACAGCTCGTCCAATGAAACGGGTTGTATTATCATGTGTTCGGATCAGCTAACATGGAAGCCAAATGTCAATTTCTTGGATGGAAAATAATAAAATGACTTCACTAGCGTTCGTGTTATTCTTCAGAGGTAAGCATTTGATCAGAGTTTTAAAAGGTGTGTGCATATCTGTCCATGTCCTTGTTTTCTTTGTCACTTCCGCATGAATTACCATATAGTATGGTAAGCGGCGACTAAGCGCCTGTGCATCGATTTGTCGAGATTTTCAAAAGCGGTATATTTTCGGTGTGTTTAGCTTAATAACGTCTCGATTATGAAACAATTTGACAAAAACATGATTATAACTTGTAGAAAAAAGTATAAGTTAGTTAATGAATATAGCAGTAGTTGGTTATCATCTATTTTGCAAACGTCTCAGGGCTTTTTGTATACTTGGTCTCGACAAGAGTTCTCCCCCTGTTATTCATAAACAGTGAATGTGAGGGAAGACGTTACAGACCCCTATGATTGGACCTGTCCCTACGAGCTTAGATATTCGCAGTGAACAAGTATGTGCAGTTTAAAACCATTCCCTTCAGTGGTTACTGAGATACCAGCTAACATGCAAAAACTTAACACTAATATTCTAAGTCCAAAAGGGGCATAACTCAAAAAAACAATTCACAGTTATGGGACCTGTCTCTATCATCTTAGATATTCACAGTCAACAAGTGCATAAAGTTTTAAACTATTCCCTTCAGTGGTTATTGAGATACCAGCTTAGATACAAAATCTTAACACAGGGATGCCGACACTGACGCTGCCGCTTGGGCGAGTACAATAGCTTGAGTATTCTTCGAATAGTCGACAGTTCTAGACCAAGTGTCAAGTTTCGCAATGCCTGCATCTGTGCATTTTTCTACATCCCATAATGCACACTACGCATTAAATATGCGAATTACATCATTTGACTTTCTTAGCATATTATGATGATGTCACATGGGAAGCCAAGTATGAATGTCTGACCTATCTTATAGTGTTGTTTTAAGATATCAGTGGCTGTACAAAATTAAATAAATCCTCGATAATGAGTCACAATGTAGATCAGTTTAACAAGTAAGTTAACAAAAAATGTAGAAGTTCACTGCGCAACATTGCAGTCAACCAGCACGTCTGAAACTCTTAATTTTGTTGGAAAGCAAATTAGATC
This sequence comes from Spisula subtruncata, assembly GCA_963678985.1. Lineage (NCBI taxonomy): Eukaryota > Metazoa > Mollusca > Bivalvia > Venerida > Mactridae > Spisula > Spisula subtruncata. The sequence continues at coordinate 8,885,581 of OY787671.1, forward strand.
CTGCTCTGGAAGTCATCTCAGTCTCTTAAATGTATGTAGTTTCATGAAAACAGTAAAAGCGGTTCTCTCCCAAAATCAAGTCCAATATATTTGTCAATCAGCCATCTTCGAGAATACTGTTACATTTCATTGCATAATTAATGGGTCTGAAATAAACAACAAGAAAAACATTATTATACAGTAACTGAAATGTGTGTTTTGTTTATAAATGCTCATCTCAGTTTAATGTAAGCAAAAACTTCTATTCTAATTACATCTGAATGTTGCATTTATGATTTATACAAATATTTTCATTATTATTTATTTCATACCTTATCAAATTGACCAGTTTAAAATTTCTGGTACTAGTCTATGACTAGGCATTAAAGATTTCCTTCTGTCAGATCATCAACTTGATAGTCTCCATTTAATAGAAATCAATTCAGATTAATCTACTTACTCAGTGATCCAGTGGTTATTAATAACTTAATATCATAAGACAATGCCTAAAAGTTTAACAAACATGCCTTTAGACATGTGTTCTAGCAAGCTGAACGACCATTAAGTAATTTCTATAGTACCTTTGTTATCTGACGTTCAGTTGATCTGAAACACTCAGTATTAACTTCCAATTATTTGGACAACGATCACAGAAATAGTTACTTCTCCAAACTGCCAAGTATGAGCACTTGTTTTCACAGAAAAGATGCATCTGAAATGTTAAAATATAATACGGTTAGGCCAAAACAAATTATGTTGTGGTTCAGGTTACAGGCCAAAAAATTAAGGGTAGGTAGGTAGGTACTGGTAGAAGAAACATTTTATTTTTAAATACCATTTTAGTTTGTTAACACAGTCTGTTTTCAATAAATACATAGGATTTTTATTGTTTTTAAGTTGTGACTTTACGTAGTGGGACTTGTTGCTTTTCTGAGGTCATTGGAAAAGGAGTCATAGTTTTCTTAACCAAAATGAAACACTGCAAGGCTGCAAGCTATTTTTATTAAATACAATTGTTAACGGTGTTTCCAAAAAATCATGCTTAGCTGTTATGATTTGTAAGGTTTTACCCCAAAATGATACACAGTGTCACTTTCATTTCTTAGATTTTTAGTATGTTACAAAGCACCCATTATTCCTGCACTTTTTAAAAAAAAATCTGCTCTAGACTAAATATAATTTTCCCCAAAAAGAGGTTGGAAATCGCACAGAAGAGTTCATATAAAGTTTAGTTTTAGCAAGGAAAATCTCCTGCAGTTTAGTGAAATCTTCTGCATTTTAAGGAAATCTCCTGCATTTCCAATACCAATCTCACGCAAAGCAGGATGCTGCTGCAAACAAAAGTAACACATATATGTCATAATATATGTCACCTGTTCAGGCGACACAAAAACTTAAAAGCAATTTACCTGCATTTGAACAGTTTCATGTCCATTGCCATCCACACTTCTCAGTATGGTAGAAGTATGGTAGACATACAGTTTGATGAATCAGTTCTATGACATTATGTACCAGTAGTGTCAACACATGGATTCTGGAGTAAGCCAACTAACAATAGGGATTATATCTGTGAAGAAAAAAAATTAAATTAACAAAAGTAGCATCCCGGATATACAGGTATTGGCTTATAAATCAGCAAATGCCTACATCACTAGACATCAAAGCAGTATATTGTCTCTTTTAACTTCATTCAATATCTATAAAATTCAAACTAACTAGAGCTATCACAGGAGTGATGAATCATACCCCCGCAGCACCGCCTTGACACAGGAATATTATTCAAAATTATAGTCTAAACAACACATTTGATGAAAATCTGCTGCTATACAGATTGAAAAACACCATGATTGAAATTTCATGACTTTGTACCAAGCAATTTTAAAATCCAGTACGAAATGACAAAGTTACAGAGCGGACACAATTTGCATGACTATATAATCTTTGACCTCTAAGTGTGACCTTGACCTTTGAGATAGGGACCTGGGTCTTGCGCATGACACACCTTCTTGATGTGGTGAACATTTGTACCAAGCAATTTTAAAATCCAGTAAGAAATGACAATGTTTCAGAGCGGACACGATTTGCATGACTATATAACCTTTGACCTGTAAGTGTGACCTTGACCTTTGAGATAGGGACCTGGGTCTTGCGCATGACCCACAGTCTTGATGTGGTGAATATTTGTACCAAACAACTTTAAAATCCAGTCAGAAATGACAAAGTTACAGAGCGGACACGATTTGCATGACTATATAACCTTTGACCTGCAAGTGTGACCTTGACCTTTGAGGTAGGGACCTGGGTCTTGCGCATGACACACCGTCTTGATGTGGTGAACATTTGTTCCAGGCAATTTTAAAATCCAGTAAGAAATGACAAAGTTACAGAGCGGACACGATGCCAACGTAACGTCAGACCGACAGACCAACATGGTGACTCCAGTATACCCCCTTCAAACTTTGTTTGCGGGGTATAATAAAGACAGGTAATTTTTAATGAAGTAAAGAGTATATTGATCACCTATTTGTACCATTTAATACCAGTATCTAATATTTCTGAATTCATTCTAAAATCTAAGTAAACTGCTAGTATCAGGAAGTCTGCATGTATTGTACCCTGTATTATTAAAAGTGTAAAAAAATAACCACTAACTTTTTATTATTCAAACTTCTTAAAACTAATCGGCAGGTATCTGACATTAGGGCAGTTTTAAAATCAATGAAAATACAGGTGACTGTGAGTTACAAGGAATCAAGGTGCGTTACATATATCCAGCACTGACTGACCCTAGCAGTGCAGGGACAAATGAAATGTAAAAACCAGGCACCAGTCTCCGGCTATCCCCGCCTTATCTTGGTGGCTTGTGTTTCAATTGACTGGTGCAGCAGCATTAACTGCAATCATATCAGCAGCATTTGTTAGCCTGATCGACAAACTGTATGATACTCGAGTACCAGATTATGGGTCAGGGTTCGATACATCAGACTCAGTTTTATTAAGATATCTACAATCATGGCTGCAATGTTTGGCAATGGTGAACTCCCAGACTGGCCGTGTTCAGGTGTGGGGATGAGTCAGCTAGTCATTTTGCAACCATTAATTAATCTCTCCTGATCATAATTAAGCTTCACATGTATATAATAGCCAGGGTTTTCACTAGGATTTCATGTAGGAGGCTTTTGTACATATGAGGAGGCCAATATGCTTGAACTCTGAAGGTGGAAGGCAGCTGGTAGTAAATTTGAGGCGACCTAAATATCATTTGAGCCAGTCAAATTGGCCTCCTGCCGCCTTCTAATGACAATCCTGATAGCAATTTTCAAAATGTTTATTGGTTATCGAAAGTTAGAAACCTGCTCTACTTTTGATCATGTAATGCAACACAGACATTCGGGAAAGTGCTGCACCATTTTTTACAGTCCTGACCACCAAAATTTGAACTTTTCTTGGACAATATTTATATTTGCCGATCAACCCAAAAGTTTACCTAACGAACAGTTCAACTTATAACATTTATCGCAATAATCTATGGAGCCTGTAGTCGCTATGGTTTCTGTTGTCTATTTTGACTTGAGATATGTCTTAATGATTAATATTTTTTTTAGCATGTGGAATGTAAATGCTTCTTCCCGTTAAAGAACAGGGCCCACTCTGGTAGTCTGGAGCGTCAACATACTTGTGATATACATGTACAAGGTGAGAGTGAGGCAGGTAAACAAAGGTAATTGAAGGATAAAAACAGACAAAATTGTGACTGAGGTATGTCTAGTGGAGAGTGGCCACTCCAGCCTTGAAGCTGTTCAAGGTCAGGGACATGACAATGGCTTTCGATGACTGGATATAAGGCAGGAAGAAGTCAGTGTCTGTCCGGCAATATAGCAAGAAGTGGTGGGCTGCTGGATGTAGGGGTGCCAACAGGGCAAAATTCAAAATTAGGAACATTATAAGTGGCCGAACATCTTTGCTAAATAAGGGGCCTTCAATGACATTATTTCCACATTTAACTCTGTTTTTATTAAAGAAAACCCTTCTGAGCAGATTGAATTTACCATATCTTTGCTACTTCTTGAGATAGTTTCATCAAATAACTTTTATTTTGGTCAGGAGGCATTGCCTTTTCATAAATGATAAATCGGGATTTATCAGGAAAATTGACACACTGTGGATGGATGAAGTTCAAGGATTTCAACAAAGTTGTGTGTAAATCTGTACATGAGTAGCAGTTCGACTTCATCTCTCATTCTCTGCACTGTCATTTGGGTGGTGCTATTTGTTCGCCTTTAGTCCCCAGTGACATAGGGGGGTGCTCGTCTGTCAGAACCACTTCCAACACTGTGATGTTGCTGGTGGTATGTGGATCCCTAGCCGGAGATGCATAATCAATAGCTGGCCTCACCAGCATCTTGAAGCACTGCACCTTTGTACTTGTAGGACAGCTGGTGATGTTTCTCCTGAGCAATGAGAGTTTGAGCGTACAGTATGAGGTAGTTGAATCTGTGACCTCCGATTCATTGCAGTGGTTTAAAAAAAGTATGTGGCAGGGACATCAACAAAGTTGTATACAACCGGATACATATCATAGTAACCCATGCTTGAGCTCAGCGCTCCTGTAGTGAGGGCCATTAATTGCAGTTGGTCGAGCATGGCAGTGATGCTTCTGAAGTCTGAGAAGCCCTGTGCTCAAAGACTCAAGCTTCCTGACATTTTGTCAGAGGTTGAACTGAATAGATCTACCGATTGTATGTAAAAAGACATGCACCGATTGAAAGGGGAGTAACTCTTGACCTGTTTGACCATAGTTGATCATCTACTGCGTGATTTTGTAAATATCAACTTTTATATCGTGTATTTTGAGCTTATTTTCCACTGAGATATTAATTTTAAAGGCAGCCAGTGGTAAACGATCTAATCAGTTGCTTAATAACACATAGAAAACATTAAGTGCCCTGATAGAGCGAGAATCTACGCAACTTTGTGGTCGCGAAATTTATCGTAAAAATAACGGTGCGATTAAACGACTTTATAGATGCTAATTATCTTATACCTTCGGAATTGAATCTTCACAAGACTTCTGCCACATTTGCAGTCGACAAAGTCGTTCATTTAACCGGTTTCATTCCAAATTCAAGACCTGCAGCAGACGATAACCGACCACAAGCTGGCGACCGATAGTGAATCGACCGATAACCCGAACGCCAGCGACCAATAAGCTTGTCTAGCAAACAATAGGCAAAGAATATAGCGCTGATTGGGGCGTAAACTTTAGAAAATATTGTTAAATATGCGTTTATATGTACATTTATACCGTATACAATAATAATAGAGACTATAAATTAGTGAATTTACAATGAATTTGTTGTAACTTCATCATTTATTTCGCCTTACAAAACTACAGAAGACCAAGTCACCGTAAATAGCATATATTCGTGGAAAAAATATTGAAGAGATACACACAAATTCTAAAATATAGAGAGAACTAGCTAATGTGACCCCATAAGACCCGGTACTGGTGTTTAGCACATTAATATACCTACAAAATGACACCACAAACATGGCTGAATTATCTTCACAACTCGAGATATCCAATAACGACCACATTACTATAATAGCGAAAAAAGCCGTTTTTGACTGTTATATCGAGGTATGCTGAGCGAACAAGCTAATGTGACCCCATAAGACCGGGTACTGGTGTTTAGTGATTTATATACCTACAAAATGAAACCAGTCACATGGCTGCTCGAGATATCCGAGAACGACCACAATACTATAATAGCGAAAAAAAACCCGTTTTTGACTGTTATATCGAGGTATGCTGAGAGAACGAGCTAATGTGACCCGATAAGACTGGACACTGGTGTTTAGTGCATTTAAATACCTACAAAATGAGACCAGTCACATGGCTGAATTATCTTCAGAACTCGAGATATCCAATAACGACCACATTACTATAATAGCGAAAAAAGCCGTTTTTGACTGTTATATCGAGGTATGCTGTGAGAACGAGCTAAGGTGACCCCATAAGACCGGGTACTGGTGTTTAGTGCATTTATATACCTACAAAATGAGACCAGTCACATGGCTGAATTATCTTCACAACTCGAGATATCCGAGAACGACCACAATACAATAATAGCGAAAAAAGCCGTTTTTGACTGTTATATCGAGGTATGCTGTGAGAACGAGCTAATGTGACCCCATAAGACCGAGTACTGGTGTTTAGTGCATTTATATACCTACAAAATGAAACCAGTCACATGGCTGCTCGAGATATCCGAGAACGACCACAATACTATAATAGCGAAAAAAGCCGTTTTTGACTGTTATATCGAGGTATTCTGTGAGAACGAGCTAATGTGACCCCATAAGACCTGGTACTGGTGTTTAGTGCATTTATATACCTACAAAATGAGACCAGCTACATGGCTGAACTATCTTCAGAACTCGAGATATCCGATAACGACCACAATACTATAATAGCAAAAAAGCCGTTTTTGACTGTTATATCGAGGTATGCTGAGAGAACGAGCTAATGTGACCCCATAATACCGGACACTGGTGTTTAGTGCATTTAAATACCTACAAAATGAGACCAGTCACATGGCTGAATTATCTTCACAACTCGAGATATTCAATAACGACCACATTACTATAATAGCGAAAAAAGCCGTTTTTGACTGTTATATCGAGGTATGCTGTGAGAACGAGCTAATGTGACCCCATAAGACCGGGTACTGGTGTTTAGTGCATTTATATACCTATAAAATGAGACCTGTCACATGGCTGAATTATCTTCAGAACTCGAGATATCCAATAACGACCACATTACTATAATAGCGAAAAAAGCCGTTTTTGACTGTTATATCGAGGTATGCTGAGAGAACGAGCTAATGTGACCCCATAAGACCGGGTACTTGTGTTTAGCACATTTATATACCTACACAATGAGACCAGCTACATGGCTGAATTATCTTCAGAACTCGAGATATCAGAAAACGACCACAATACTATAATAGCGAAAAAAAGCCGTTTTTGACTGTTATATCGAGGTATGCTGAGAGAACGAGCTAATGTGACCCCATAAGACTGGACACTGGTGTTTAGTGCATTTAAATACCTACAAAATCAGACCAGTCACATGGCTGAATTATCTTCAGAACTCGAGATATTCAATAACGATCACATTACTATAATAGCGAAAAAAGCCGTTTTTGACTGTTATATCGCGGTATGCTTTGAGAACGAGCTAATGTGACCCCATAAGACCGGGTACTGGTGTTTAGTGCATTTATATACCTACAAAATGAGACCAGTCACATGGCTAAATTAATTTCACAACTCAAGATATCCGATAACGACCACAATACTATAATAGCGAAAAAAGCCGTTTTTGACTGTTATATCGAGGTATGCTGTGAGAACGAGCTAATGTGACCCCATAAGACCGGGTACTGGTGTTTAGTGCATTTATATACGTACAAAATGAGACCAGTCACGTGGCTGAATTATCTTCACAACTCGAGATATCCGAGAACGACCACAATACTATAATAGCGAAAAAAGCCGTTTTTGACTGTTATATCGAGGTATGCTGAGAGAACGAGCTAATGTGACCCCATAAGACCGGACACTGGTGTTTAGTGCATTTAAATACCTACAAAATGAGACCAGTCACATGGCTGAATTATCTTCACAACTCGAGATATCCAATAACGACCACATTACTATAATAGCGAAAAAAGCCGTTTTTGACTGTTATATCGAGGTATGCTGTGAGAACGAGCTAATGTAACCCCATAAGACCGGGTACTGGTGTTAAGTGCATTTATATACCTACAAAATGAGACCTGTCACATGGCTGAATTATCTTCAGAACTCGAGATATCCAATAACGACCACATTACTATAATAGCGAAAAAAGCCGTTTTTGACTGTTATATCGAGGTATGCTGTGAGAACGAGCTAATGTGACCCCATAAGACCGGGTACTGGTGTTAAGTGCATTTATATACCTACAAAATGAGACCAGCTACATGGCTAAATTATCTTCAGAACTCGAGATATCCGATAACGACCACAATACTATAATAGCGAAAAAAAGCCGTTTTTGACTGTTATATCGAGGTATGCTGTGAGAACGAGCTAATGTGACCCAATAAGACCGGGTACTGGTGCTTAATGCATTTATGTACCTATAAAATGAGACCAGTCACATGGCTGAATTATCTTCAGAACTCGAGATATCCGATAACGACCACAATACTATAATAGGGAAAAAAAGCCGTTTTTGACTGTTATATCGAGGTATGCTGTGAGAACGAGCTAATGTGACCCCATAAGACCGGGTACTGGTGTTTAGTGCATTTATATACCTACAATATGAGACCAGTCACATGGCTGAATTATCTTCAGAACTCGAGATATCCGATAACGACCACAATACTATAATAGCGAAAAGGCCGTTTTTGACTGTTATATCGAGGTATGCTGTGAGAATGAGCTAATGTGACCCCATAAGACCGGGTACTGGTGTTTAGTGCATTTATATACCTACAATATGAGACCAGTCACATGGCTAAATTATCTTCAGAACTCGAGATATTCGATAACTACCACAATACTATAATAGCGAAAAGGCCGTTTTTGACTGTTATATCGAGGTATGCTGTGAGAACGAGCTAATGTGACCCTATAACACCGGGTACTGGTGTTTAGTGCATTTATATACCTACAATATGAGACCAGTCACATGGCTGAATTATCTTCAGAACTCGAGATATTCGATAACTACCACAATACTATAATAGCGAAAAGGCCGTTTTTGACTGTTATATCGAGGTATGCTGTGAGAACGAGCTAATGTGACCCGATAAGACCGGGTACTGGTGTTTAGTACATTTATATACCTATAAAATGAGACCAGTCACGTGGCTGAATTATCTTCAGAACTCGAGGTATCCGATAACGACCATTATACTATAATAGCGAAAAAAAACGTATTTGTCTGTTATATCGAGGTATGATGACAGAACTATCTAGTGTGACCCCATAAGACTGGGTACTGGTGTTTAACACATTAATATACCTACAAAATGAGACCAGTCACATGGCTGAATTATCTTCACAACTCGAGATATCCGATAACGACCACAATACTATAATAGCGAAAAATGCCGTTTTTGACTGTTATATCGAGGTTTGCTGTGAGAACGAGCTAATGTGACCCCATAAGACCGGGTACTGGTGTTTAGTGCATTTATATACCTACAAAATGAGACCAGTCACATGGCTGAATTATCTTCAGAACTCGAGATATCCGATAACGACCACAATATTTGATAGTGAAAGTGCAGTGAAAGTATGTAACATTTTAGAGCCATGTATTTATGAAAATAAGTATTTAGGTGTTAGAACATGTAAAAATGCTTAGATACTTGCGAAGGTTCGGAATTTGTGGTGTTCAATGAAATTTGTTATTGTGTTTTTTTTGTAAATAATCGCTGTAATAATTTGATAGTGAGTTTCAATTAAGATAGCAAGCATTTTAAGCTTAAGATATGGTACAATAATTGTTATTTTTTGGGTAAAATATAAAACATATGGAGGAATCGTGTTCATTTTGTAGTCAAATTAGAACGGGTGTACATATACTGTCGTCTGACAGGTAAGTAAGTAAGTAAGTAAGTAAGTATTACTATGTAAGTAAGTAAAGTCTTTATTTTACGAGGCTAACATATTTACAATAATGCAATCTTCCATATGGGCCTCAACATATATACATTAAATATAAAGGGTACATTATTATACATGGAAAATAAGTATACAAATATAATCAACAAAGAAATAGTTACAAAGGTAAGATATATTAACAGGATGAGTCGTGTTTTGTGTCAATGTTTGTTTATGGGTTTGCCATTTAATGTATGCATTTTGGAATTTATTTTTTGTGTCTGATTTTCGTACTGCTTTTGGTATTTCATTCCATATTTTTGGTCCTGAGTAGGCAAGTGATTTTCTGGAGAATTCAAAATTTGGTGATGGTACATATAGTTCTTCATTGGTTATGGATGAATGAACTTGGTTTAGTTTTGTGAATTTTTGTTGCATGTATCTTGGATATTGGTTTTTACACGAGAATTGATTTTTTATATTCGACTCTTTTGTCAAATTTCATCCACTGAAGTTTATTGAACAAAACGTCAGAGGGAGTGTTAAAGTCTTGTACATCAAGAATAACACGTGCTGTCCGTTTTTGAAATTTAATGATTTCGTTCATTATCTTTTTGTCTGTATTACCCCAAATTGAACAGCAATAATCTACGTGCGGGAGGATGTAAGCATTAAAAAATAATTTTCTTGTTGGAACATCTAAGTATTGTTTGATTCGCATGAGTAGGAAGAGTTGTGTATTGTTGTGTAAACTATGTTTATCTAGGTTTGCCTGGGAGTAAGCTATATACCTGAGTTAACGGTATTCACCGCTATTCTTTCGAATGGGATAGTCCCCTCATTAGTATTACTTATTGAATTGATAATTCCATGCAATACTTCACAAGTTTTATCATTCAACTTGGGAAACAAATTCAATACGGACGTCATTTTGTCATTTATTGAAAAATGACTTTTTTCAGGAATCTACGGAAGCCCTGGAGGGACATTTATTATTTAACAATTATAAACAATTATTATTTATCATTTAAAACTTATTATCTATAGTTTATTATTTATAACTGAACACTACTGTATCTGGCGGGAAATAAAATATACGACTCGTGTCGATTAGTCAAAAGGATATACATAACGTAACACAAGTACAATTATGTGAAGGGCGTTCTACTCATATCCATTGCAAAGCAAAATAAGTCATTGGGGTAAGTTGTGTTTGCTGTCATTCAACTTTAATTAAGCTTTAATTTCATGGTCCATTTCCAAGGTGTTTGAGTTAGGCGGAGCTGTAAGTTCGCGAGTAAGGCGAAGCTAAAAGTTCGAAACCGACAACTAGCTAACTGGGAACTTGGCATTGGCCCAACATGTGACTATCGTTGGATATGATATGTCGCGACGTCGGCAACCAAAACCGAATGACGGTACGACACCCGACATCGAAATCCCGATGTTGATGTGCTCCGACCTCATGACCTTCAATATATTACAACAATATATGATGGTATGTTTAAATACTTGACAGGGCCATCTCAGTAAGTGGACGATTAAAATGAGTATCCTATTAAAAACTGATAGTAATGATAATTACCAAACGATAAACTCATATATTATTGTTAGATGTCTGTTGTTCAAAAGTATTAATACCAGAGTGATGATGACAGACTCTATAAATGTGATTTTGTAAAATTATTATTATCAATTATAGGAAAGGTGAAAAGATATTGGAGTGGAAGAATTGTACTTTTCTCGAAAGTGTTGATGTGGTGAATAAGTCACACAGGAGATGTGGTGCCTCGATATATGCCATCAGAGAATTAAATACACAATCCTGGACTTAACTTGGTGATGGAATACGTTAACGCTGGTTTTAAGTTTGGTGAAATTGCTCTTCTAATGTTTTGTGAACATAATGTTGTTGAGAATGTGGCATTTGAAGTAAATACTTTATAAATACTTTACATCTTTGTGGATATTTATTCTTAGGTCGCAAGAAAACATCAGATACTTGATAGAGTGAAAAAATACAACTCAGTAGAAAATGTATCTGTTTCAGAAGACTTTAGTATGTGCTGTTCCAGAATGAAAGGCTCGAGTGACACATATACAAAGAAACTGTACAAAAGGTTAAAATGATATTTGTCACATTGGTGGATATGACGAAAGAAACAATTTGTTTTATGCATTCATGCAGAAATAGAGATCGGAAATAACCGGACATAGTCGTATAATGATGTATGTTGTTAAAGGTTTAATGACCAATCCTAAATGTTTTGTTATTTTGATAATTACCATATTTGAAACAAAAACATTGAAGCGTGTTCCTTGTATTTTCTGAGCTGACTGTGGCACTAAAAGCACACATGTTAAGTTTTTTACAACAGTCATTTTGACAAAGCCACTGCGAGTGAACAAATTGAAGCGTGATGGAGCTACCCCCAGCCATAACTTCTATAATAGGCTTTCATATTATCCATATATAAAAATTTTAATGGACTTCTTTATGAATTGCCCAAATTATGACTCCGTAATCATATTCACCCGCCTCAATGCTTACTAGTCCGAATATAAGTCTGTGGGAACTTGCAATTCCCTGCGGTGGTGTCAAAATGATCTGGTGCCATTACTTGAGCAATTTATATTAGAATGCCCCATGATGTTATATAAAAATCAAGCTATGTAGGAGAATATCCTTGACTGCACAAACACTTAAGACTTCTTATCACCCGGTGATTCCTCTGCCACTCCATTAGGGTCAAATATGAGACAGACACTTGAATATTCTTGACCTGTATAACTGATGTACCTTCGAGACAAAATACAATAAAGCAATAGACTGCTAACAATTTTATTTATTTTTTAAAACAAAAACACCATATTTGGACACATAAACACTTTACCACAATATGTCGTAAACGCAAGTCATATGGTCAATGCTCTAAATAACCTTCTTAAAGTATAATGTTTGTCCTTCTTCAATACGTTCATTCACAACAATTTTCATTATTTTTCCTCCTCCATTCCTCAATACTTCTCCTGAAAGGCCGCTAGCGTATTTGCACCTTGTATTCTGATTTCCTCTCCACCCACGACCACGTCTTTCATATGAACCAACGCTCTGAAAAAAAACACAATAATTTATTTAAAATATTCAAGACTGAACTTATTTGTTGTTATTATTTAATATCTAATATTTAAAATTTATAACTTAAAACTTATTATTTAAAAGTTATTACCTAAAACTTATAATTTATAATGTATTACTTAATACTTATAATTTAAACTTTATTACTTAAAACTGATTGTTTGTGGTTGATTGGTTTAAATGGCAATTTCAAATGCTATGTCACTTAAGACAGATGGGCAGATTCCCTAACTATCTTTCCTGGGAAGGCCCAGCACCAGACCCCTTTCTCCCTCATGAACTGCCAAATTATTCACAGTAACAGTCATGGTTTGAAGGGTTTACAAGTTGAGATGCAACATCTGACCGAGTTACACAAAGAATGAAGCAAAACTAAACTGATAAACCCTGCCAAATATTAGCACATTGTTCTTTGGCCTGAAGCTTGATAAGGACTATCCTGGTTGTGCAAACCAGGTTTAGAAACCTATATCTAGGCACATGCACTTTACAGACCAATAGCACATGCGATTAGAAGACACTTTTGCTAATTAACTATTGCATCCTACATAGTGTGAGAGTGCTCCAGAACCCATCAATGACGTTCTAAAATTAAAAGTTTCTTGGGAGCGTGCCTTGGACCACATGCACTAGTAAGTAAGTAAGTAACGACTTTATTTATAGTACATAACATACTTGGTAATATACCAATTTTCAATATGGTCTACATAAAGAACATATATACATTAATTACATGATAATATACAAACATATTAATGATAAATACAAACAGTATCACATATAACTTAATGAGATGATTAGAGTATGAAAACACACATGTTATTAAGCATTAAATCATATATAAATAAATAACTTTGTACATAGTGTTTACATAATCAAAAAAGGCATGAGAAAATTCGACATGGAAGGTAGCACTCAACCCAACCAGTCGAGCACAGAAATCAGAAACACCACGACACAATTACCAGAGTACAACTTGAAGAGAACTGGTATGCAAATTACACAAACCCGAAATCCCACCCAGCGCGTTTGCCGCCTCAGTCAGTCAAACTACGCGGGGCAAGAACCAAGCGCCAAGACTAGAACAAGGGACAACACACATTTAAATGACACAATTTACATGTACTATTGATTTTGTTTCCATTTTTAAATGAATTGATGTTCTCTGCCTGCCTAATATGTAATGGAATTTCATTCCAAATAGAAGCTCCTGAGTAGGAAAATGACTTCCTAAAGAACTCCATATTTGGGAATGGAACAACCAATTCTTCATTTGTTGTTGATCTTAATCCAAGATTAGAGTTCAATACAAATTTATCACTTAGATATTTTGGAACTTTATTGTGCATTGAATTATACATTGAAATAGCTTTTTTATATATTATTCTTTCGTCAATTTTCATCCAGTTTAATTTCCACTGCATTGGATGCATTTGCATAAAGCTGTGAATGACAGTGCAGTGTTAACGGTGGTACAAAATAGTTGCGAAACGCACTGACGATGTCGTAGAAGTAAAAACAAATCAAGTGGAGCATGCCAACGGACACCTTAAACAAGATTTTTCGTTCTCCCCAGTTTCGAGCCAGAATTTATAAATTCGATTTTACATCGATTACTAACAACAATAGTATGATTTAATATATAATATAGATACAAGTAACCAGATTTTAATACCTTCTGTAACTCATGTCCGTCTTCAATATCCTTTTGGCTCATCGTGTCTGTTTGCCGCAAAATATGGCGCGTGTCAATAACTTATAAATAATAGGTTATAAGTATTAGGTAATAAGGGGCAAGTAATGGGTAATAATTGTTTAATAATTGTTAAATTATAAATGTCCCTCCGGGGCTTCCGTAGGAATATGTGTTACATCGATAGAAACATTGTCATGTTATATACTGAATAAATCGGTGAAATGAAAGCTTTCCATTTGTGTATGAAGATATCAATGAGATCAAGAATGTTCTCATGGCATTATAGTTTGTAATGGGGTCAGATATTATGAAACACCCTGCATGTCCCCATTACAAACGTCCATCTCATTATGCAATTCAAGTAATGCGTAATATAATTATATGCTTTGAGCAAAATGCGACTAATTGGAGTAAAGCATCTCTAAATAATAGAAATATGTATAATAAAGAGGGGCTTTGATACTGATAGTAAAATATTTTATTAGTAATATACAATCACAATACAAAAATGATCCGGGCTGAAAAAATCATGAAGGGGATTTTGTCCGTTTTCTCTGTAAGGCATGAAGGGGATTTTGTCTGAGGGGGATATCGTCCGTACACCAAAAATTAGACCCGGTGCGATTAATTACATTTGTAATATAAATTGAAAGAACTTGTTGCATGATTGCTCTTTATTTGGGCATGTATTTTCGCAAAATGTGTAGAAAAAACCTATGTCAAGTGAATCAGATAACTATTTTCTTACAAACTGTTAGGAAGTTATCTAATCGGTTGTCATAATAACCACTAGTCGGATAGGCGGGGCAGTGACTTTTTAAAAACATTTTTGCCACATTCAACTGCTTACAAGTACTTCACATATAACAAGCCTAACTTTAAAGTGTATATAGCTATATTTTAACAGATATTCAATGTCAAAATAATTGCTTGCATCGTTTTTAGTATGATACTAGACTACCTTAATTGCAAAATAAAACTTTGGATGGGTTCCGTGTATTTTGATTCAATATTCGAAAATAGACGATTCTTATAGTTTCATAGGGTGTTCTAGAACACTTTCGTATGAAAATGGACAGTTCGCATGTCCAATAAATCACGCAGAAAGTTTCTGTTAAAACTGAAGCGAAAACTGATCTAATGGATATGAAAGCATAATAAATTTTCAGTTTTTGAAACTTTTAAAAAAAATATCTTCCGATATAGCTCTATACACTTTAACACGTGGAATGGCACTGGTAATTTCGATTTTATAAAGGTAAACGTTCTTAGTTTATAGTTGTTGAACGAAAATACTATGACGTCCCTTGAATATGCTGCAAATGGCATCATCATGAAGTTATTAAACGACATAGGACACGGGAATGCTAGGTCACTTAATGATGCCAGAACAGGAAGTTCCTAATCTATTTTTTCCCGAGGAACGTGTTCAAGTACCTTAACAAGCTTTAAGAGATGTGAGAATATAAAATTGAATGCAGTTCAGTGAAAACATGATGAAAACACGTTGAGCCGACGTCGTGACGGCGGGTTGATCATCCCCGTATACAGTATCCCTATCTATCCCCGGAGCTTGCAGAGTTCGACCCAAATGAGATAGGGACTGAAACGTCATTCACCTATGCAATAGATCTTGTTTTCAGTCCATACAAAATTATTTCAGTGTATGATGAATAGTATAAATGACAAACGTCTACGTATTCTAGGACACCCTTCGCATGTGTTAAAAAAAGTTATTCCCAGACATCAACGGCTCCATGGACTCTTTTAGTTTATGTATTCTTATTTGTGTATTATATGCTTCGCACAGCTATTTTTTTATAAGATCAAATATACTGAATGTCAAAGTAATTCCTGACGTTATAAATTATAGTAACCAATACTGCTTGGGCTGGCCTTTATAGGGATACACAACCAATCCATTGTAAGGTATATAGGGTAGCAAGCACTTTATCATAGCAGATTATGACCTAAATGGCTTTCGTAATACTAGTACATTGTACCATTTAAGAATAGTTATTTCAGGATGTATCAGGAGTCTGAATTACACTCCAAGGCAAGCATTTTTGAAAACGCTGACAGAATCATTACTGACTTCATTTGGTGTATTGTACTGATGGTCGCAATCAAACGTGAATCTACGAGGCCCTCGTATAGTGTAGTATGTATGACTTAACTATTCTTTGCTCTATTCCGCCAAATGCATGGCCTAAACAGTTTCTCCTTACTTTATATGATGCTCAAAAATTGTTTACAACTTTTCGTTGTTGCTCTGTCATGGTGTACATGTATATTACACAGCCTCTTCTAATTGTTTACCCTACAGTGACGACCATTGATACACAACGTCAACGACTTCATGAAACAAGCGTTGACGTGCACCGGGTGGCAGTTAGTGTCCATTTTTTATTACACGTAACCTTTCACTGAGTGATTATTTTTCCGTGATGTTTCACTGCCACACACACAGGAGTGAACAGCTTTACTTTATGAGAATTTAATTATGTTCGGTGTATATTTTGTTTTGAATTTGTCTAGTTTAATACATTAATGTCAGATTTTAGTTTTTCAGTGAGGTGTTTTAAAATAGCTGTGTGTTTGGAACTTTGGACAGATAATCGTCTATACGTCCCGTTCTAACGCCATAAAATTTCATAAATATCTGCCAAAACGGTGACCTAAAGTGATCTAAACGACACCGTGATTTGACCCAGTTACCGTTCCCTGATGACAAAAAAACCCAACAACATTCCAAAAACTTCAAAATTTAGCGAAAAAACCAAGCCAAAACGTGAACCTCAAGTGAACGAAAAAGGCATAACTACGTTTGGTTGACTTGGAACAGTTACTGATCCAGGATGTCCCTAAATAAAGCGTTCCAACGACACAAACATACCAAACTACGAAACCCTGTGACCAATCAAGGTTTCTCGGTAATTTGACCAAGTTACCCGGTTATGCACCCCGAAGACCAATAAAACCAAATGCTAAAACGGTAAATCCAGTGACCGAACAAGTCGTTCTATAAAACAACCCTGAATATTGAGCCAACAAATGAGAAACAAATGAAACTGAGAAAGGTTATTTTCATGATGAAACACATAGATATTATGTCAACCTATCGACATTCCAATTTTAAATAGTGACCTCATTCTAGACCCCTTAAGGTAAACAACCATTAAACACATAAGCTGAAAGAAATATTTCATTTGCTGGAAATGGTGGTATGCAATGACGTGTGTGTTTTGAAACAGTGAAATAGAGTTTAAAGGCATTGCGTACATGTACGTGTATGTGATGTAGTGAACGTGTTTACTCTTGAATATTTTAACATTCTGACCTGAACATGAAATTGAAATAAGAGTGGGGTTTAACCGGTCTGGGATCAACCCGCGCGATAGCAAAATACGTTCTCCATGATTGATAAGCAAAAGTTTTCTTAGAAGACACATGACCCTCTTTTTTATTGAACATTTATTTTAAAGCTCAAATATCCTTCTTTAAGATGATATGTGTTTGCCAGCTGGTCATAGACGAAAACTTGTTGAAATTTGGGGTCGGCCATTGTCACTTTACATTGAACTAAAGAACAAATCAATTTGGTGGTTGACCATGGAGTTCACGTCAAGACGGTAACCCATAATGACCACACACATCAATGTATGATACAACCATAAATGTTACAAAGGTTGACCTCAACATGTAGCAATCAAACAATGGGTTTCCATCAGAAAAAGATCTAATGCAAACACCCAGCAATTTGGACAAGCAGCAGCAGCAGCTAAAAAGGGATTGGCTAACATAACATATTACTAATTGTATGTAGTTCTTAAACGCTGAAAAGCATTTATGCCATCAGATAAACAGTAACGGATAATCCAGCAACCGCACAATTGATATTTCGACGGGAGCAAACAAACATTTCAATAATCCACCCCGCCTTGGCATAGAAAAAACTAGCCACAAAAACTAAATACGAATTTAATGAAAGAATTTAAAGGGTGCGAATAGCACGGACGAATAAAATTCAGGACAAATATTTGAAACGAAAGAATTCGAAGTTAGCTCTAAAATTGGCCCCGGTCAAAATGTCAAATATTAAGAATTAAGACATTTTGTTGAAATTTTATGAATGAAACATTCCACTATTAACGATTTTGGAGCTGAAAATCACAACAAAAGTCATATTGAAATGAACAAGTATTATTAACAATCATACGAAACTAAGGACAGAAGCTGCCTCCCTCGGGACAAGTAGAAAAAAGAGCAAATACTCACAGGGGAATGACACATAAGTTTATCAAATATAAAAAAAGTACTGAACACAATTTCATGACAAAAAAGGCATTGCACATTCAAAAAAACATACGAGGTAGACCATGAAAAACATTCCACCCGGAAGGATATTTCGAGTTGTGAAGATAATTCAGCCATGTGACTGGTCTCATTTTGTACGTATATAAATGCACTAAACACCAGTACCCGGTCTTATGGGGTCACATTAGCTCGTTCTCACAGCATACCTCGATATAACAGTCAAAAACGGTTTTTTTCGCTATTATAGTATTGTGGTCGTTATCGGATATCTCGAGTTGTGAAGATAATTCAGCCATGTGACTGGTCTCATTTTGTAGGTATATAAATCACTAAACACCAGTACCCGGTCTTATGGGGTCACATTAGCTCGTTCTCACAGCATACCTCGATATAACAGTCAAAAACGGCTTTTTTCGCTATTATAGTATTGTGGTCGTTATCGGATATCTCGAGTTGTGAAGATAATTCAGCCATGTGACTGGTCTCATTTTGTACGTATATAAATGCACTAAACACCAGTACCCAGTCTTATGGGGTCACATTAGCTCGTTCTCACAGCATACCTCGATATAACAGTCAAAAACGGCTTTTTTCGCTATTATAGTATTGTGGTCGTTATCGGATATCTCGAGTTGTGAAGATAATTCAGCCATGTGACTGGTCTCATTTTGTAGGTATATAAATGCACTAAACACCAGTACCCGGTCTTATGGGGTCACATTAGCTCGTTCTCACAGCATACCTCGATATAACAGTCAAAAACGGCTTTTTTCGCTATTATAGTATTGTGGTCGTTATCGGATATCTCGAGTTGTGAAGATAATTCAGCCATGTGACTGGTCTCATTTTGTAGGTATATAAATGCACTAAACACCAGTACCCGGTCTTATGGGGTCACATTAGCTCGTTCTCACAGCATACCTCGATATAACAGTCAAAAACGGCTTTTTTCGCTATTATAGTATTGTGGTCGTTATCGGATATCTCGAGTTGTGAAGATAATTCAGCCATGTGACTGGTCTCATTTTGTACGTATATAAATGCACTTAACACCAGTACCCGGTCTTATGGGGTCACATTAGCTCGTTCTCACAGCATACCTCGATATAACAGTCAAAAACGGCTTTTTTCGCTATTATAGTATTGTGGTCGTTATCGGATATCTCGAGTTGTGAAGATAATTCAGCCATGTGACTGGTCTCATTTTGTACGTATATAAATGCACTAAACACCAGTTCCCGGTCTTATGGGGTCACATTAGCTCGTTCTCACAGCATACCTCGACATAACAGTCAAAAACGGCTTTTTTCGCTATTATAGTATTGTGGTCGTTATCGGATATCTCGAGTTGTGAAGATAATTCAGCCATGTGACTGGTCTCATTTTGTAGGTATATAAATGCACTAAACACCAGTACCCGGTCTTATGGGGTCACATTAGCCCGTTCTCACAGCATACCTCGATATAACAGTCAAAAACGGCTTTTTTTCGCTATTATAGTATTGTGGTCGTTATCGGATATCTCGAGTTGTGAAGATAATTCAGCCATGTGACTGGTCTCATTTTGTAGGTATATAAATGCACTAAACACCAGTACCCGGTCTTATGGGGTCACATTAGCTCGTTCTCACAGCATACCTCGATATAACAGTCAAAAAACCGCTTTTTGTCGTATTTTTATTACAACTTCTTGAAATTGCTTTTTAGAAGTTCATTAATTGACCTTTAGCTTTAATGTGGTTCTAACTATACTTTTTTATTGTTAATTGTATAATATCAATCGATTTATCCATACATATATACATATACGCTAGCAATATGGAATGATGAGATGGACATAAACCTTGACTACATATTTAATGAGAACAAAGAAATCCTTCTTTTAGGTGATTTTAATTACAATTATTACTCTGAAACTGATACATCGGTAAACACAAAATGGAATGACATCATTTGTAAATATAATCTTACACAGCTTATTGATAAACCAACTAGAGTAACTGCTGAAACAGCCACAATCATAGACCATCTATACTCCAATATGCCATGTCATATTGTTGAAGTTAATGTACCAATGTTGTCAATAAGTGACCACTATGCTTTAAGTTTTACTCGAAAGTTAAAATTAAATACCCAAAACGGGCCCCAACATAAAACAATTAATTATAGATCACTTAAAACTTTTAACGAAGTCGACTTCAGAAACAGTCTCAGTATACAACCCTGGTCAGTCTTGGAGTCCTTTGATGACCCAGATTATGCAATTGATTGCTTCAATAAATTATTTTTAAATGTGTTAAATGAACACGCACCAGAAAAACAAAAACGAGTAAAACATCAAAATCAGCCAGACTGGTTCAATAATAAAATATCTGAGACCATTAAAGCTAGAGACAAAGCAAAGCAAACTGGGGATAACATTTTATTTAAAGAATTGAGGGAACATGTTAAGAAATTATCATTTGATGCGAAAAAGTCATTCTTTTCGAATTCAATTAACAAAAACAAAAATAATCCAAAAGCTCTTTGGAAAAACCTTAAAGATCTTTCTGGTAAAAATTCAACTCATCAGTCGAATTTAATTCAAGATGAAGCTGGAAATCCAATTACTGAACCATTAAAAACAGCGGAAGTATTTAATAACTATTTCTCCAGCGTCTTTAAGAAAGCCCCAACTTTTGATAATGATAATTATAACTTTAACAAACTAATTAACTTTGTAAATACAAACCTAAAAACGGAGCAAGAATTTGAATTACCAGAAATCTCACTAGAATTCATAGAAAAAGAACTTAAAACTCTTGACCCTAGTAAATCGACTGGAGTTGATGGCATTGGACCAAAATTTCTAATGATAGGGTATGACATGATATCTAAACCAATACAATACATTTTTAACCTTTGCATTTCTAAGTCAATATATCCAGCAGCATTCAAAATGGCAAAAATAACACCTATCTTCAAAAAAGGGTCAAAGTCAGAAGTCAACAACTACAGACCTATTTCTATCCTACCAGTTCTTTCTAAAGTATTTGAAAGACATGTATCAAATCACTTAAAAATATTTCTTGATAAAAATAATCTTATAAGTAATCATCAGTCAGGCTTCCGAAAATTCCACTCATGTGAGACAACACTCATACACATAATAGACAATTGGATTGATTCCATAAATGATCATAATGTTGTTGGAACTGTGTTACTAGATCTAACTAAAGCATTTGACCTTATTAACCATGAACTACTACTGAAGAAACTAGAGTGTTATAAGCTAAGCTCTAAATCTGTTAACTGGTTCTCTTCATATTTAACAAACCGTTTCCAAAAGGTTAACATATCAGGTCAGTTTTCAGATGCCAAAGGTATCAATGCTGGTGTTCCACAAGGATCAGTTTTAGGACCCTTGCTTTTTATTATCTACATAAATGATCTTCCCCTCTATCAACAAAATAACACAAACATTGACATGTTCGCTGATGACACTACATTGTCTGCTTCAGGTAAAACATTCAGTGACGTAAAATCGTCCCTCCAAGAGCAAGTTAATATCACAGAACAATGGTGCACACAGAACGCCATGTTACCAAATGCACAAAAAACTAAAGTTATGTATATTGCTGCATCTCACCAAAAACTAAAAGACAGATCTGAACATAGTGATTCAAATATAATTCTTAACAATCAAGTTCTTACGAACTCCAAAGAAGAAAAACATCTTGGTATCAAAATAGATCAAACTCTAGCATGGAAAAGTCACGTTGATCATGTTCTTAAAAAATGTAATTCTCTTTTATACTTACTACTACGCATCAAACATTGTCTCAATCTAGACTCTCGTAAGCTCTTCTTCAATGCATATATCCTGCCCCACCTTGACTATTGCAGTACAATTTGGGGATCATGTGCAAAGGAACACATAGATAAACTTTACAAATTTCAGAAATGGGCAGCTAGAGTTATTCTAGATAAACCATATGCCCACCCGTCAGATGAATTATTCATGAAACTAAACTGGATCAAAATTGACGAAAGAATAATATATAAAAAAGCTATTTTAATGTATAATTCAATGCACAATAAAGTTCCAAAATATCTAAGTGATAAATTTGTATTGAACTCTAATCTTGGATTAAGATCAACAACAAATGAAGAATTGGTTGTTCCATTCCCAAATATGGAGTTCTTTAGGAAATCATTTTCCTACTCAGGAGCTTCTATTTGGAATGAAATTCCATTACATATTAGGCAGGCAGAGAACATCAATTCATTTAAAAGACAATTCTTACAATGGAAACAAAATCAATAGTACATGTAAATTGTGTCATTTAAATGTGTGTTGTCCCTTGTTCTAGTCTTGCCCCGCGTAGTTTGACTGACTGAGGCGGCAAACGCGCGGGGTGGGATTTCGGGTTTGTGTAATTTGTTTACCAGTTGTCTTCAAGTGGTACTCTGGTAGTTGTGTCGTGGTGTTTCTGATTTCTGTGCTCGGCTGGTTGGGTTGAGTGCTACCTTCCATGTCGGATTTTCTCATACCTTTTTGATTATGTATACACGATGTACAAAGTTATTTATTTATGTATGATTTAATGCTTTAACAATATGTGTGTTTTCATATTCTGATCATCTCATTAAGTTTTATGTGATACTGTTTGTATTTATCATTAAAATGTTTGTATATTATCATGTAATTAATGTATATAAATTATGTTCTTTATGTAGACCATATTGAAAATTGGTATATTACCAAATATGTTATCTACTATAAATAAAGTCGTTACTTACTTACTTACTTACTAACATATTCAACTAGATAAACCACCCGAATTCGCTTAAGTATAGTGCGCCGTCTCTCCCTATTGTTTGCTAGATTTCCTTATTGGTCGTTGTTATTGGTCGATACGCTATCGGTCGCCAGCTTGTGTTTAGCCAGACGCACAATGAAAACAGACGCTGCGCGAGACTGAAGTACGGTGTCGTTGTTCAATTCTCCCATGCAGAAAGATCCGGTGTATCTACTAAACGCCGGTATCTGCCGTACCTGTTTTCAGAAACAAAAAAGTCCTGCCTGTGGTAAATTAACTGTCCCCAACATAAAAAACTTTGTATGGGTATTTAATACCACTTCTGTTCTCCAGGTGGAGAATCTATTGTTCTTTAGATTCTTTAGGCATACTGTTACTACAGCATGTGTATACATACTGTATATATCATGGATCTAACTCAAATTTCCATATGAATTCCAAATGTATTTTTAACACTTAGATCTAGATATACTTACATGTAGATCCATTTTATACACTCTATATTTTAGGTTGACTGTGAAACTAATACTTTAAATAAATTATTAACACCTCATACCTGATGGTATATACATTAATTGACTCAAGATATTAATATTAAGAGACACAAGCTTATAGGGTATCGCAGATACAGAATCCCTCCATCTTTAGGTTTTATGCCAGGCATAGTAATTAACAAGGGAACAATATGAAGCATGACCAGGTCTACAACTTCGACACTTCCCTTTACATGGTCAGTTCTCAACCATTGAGGTAAACAAGCGCATACACAAAACTTGCCTCTACATGTTATTAGATATTTTACATCCTTTTGTTTGTTTATTCAGGTTTTTCATAATTATAAGACGGTTTATTCATTTAACCAGTTTTCATAGACTTTTACATAACCAGTACAGTCAGTACTAACTTACCCTTCCATATATGGGAACCATCATCTACTCCTCTATCAGCAACTTCTCCACATGTGGAGGAAAATTTACTTTTACAAAAAGGAATCAAATCCAGATTACCGGGTTTCAAAATTCAGCACATTGAGCATGACTCCAGCTTAAAACACAGGAGGACAACATTACTGGTACCATTCCTAGTATGATGCAGCCTCAGATGGAACCTGTGAGCTGCTATACTTAGGCACACACTCTTCTACTAAGATATTAAAACAGTTGATTTTTACCAGTTTTACTAAAATCATATTTTTTTTATACTTTGCGAATAACCAAATTTCCTATGAAAAACATACGTTTTTTTCATCATGTAAAACGCATGAAAAATTATACATATGTTTTTCATATGAAAAACATGCGTTAACCATGCGTTTGACTAAACGTATGTTTTTCATACGTTACATGGTTTTCATACGTCAGTAAACGTATGAAAAACATACGGTTTTTGACATATGTTTTTCATGCGTTGTGAAAAACGCATGAAAAACATGCGTTTCTCATATGAAAAACATACGGTGTAAGAAACGTATGGTAAACATGCGTGGAAGTTTTTCCTGTGTACGATAACATGTAATTATATTCAAGTTACAAATACTTGCTGATGCACCTAGTGTGGGATTCAAACCTGCAAGAAATGGTGTCGTATCCTCGCAATACTTCCAAAGTCTCTTAAATAGCCTTTGCAATGTATTCTCTGTAGGCCTTAACAATTAGATCACCGTTTGTTTTTTCCAATTTTAACAAAATAAACATAATCTAATTACAGGTACGAAAGTGAAGATACCGAAGAATCTGATAATGTGGCAAAGTCTAGAAAAACAAAATCCAAGAAACTCCAGGAACTTCCTGATGACTCCGAAACTGAAGAGGAAGAGTCTGAAGAAACAACAGAGAGTGACGCTAGTGATGAAAGTACTGTCAAGAAACCAAAAGTTGCTGCTAAGAAAAAGGTGGTTGAGTCGGAAACAGAAGATGAAGCTGTCGAACAAGCTGAAGTAGATGAAGAAGACGTTGCTGAGAATAAGAAGAATGAATCACAAGAGACGGGTTCTAGCAGCGGTGATGAAAGTGGATGGGAAGAGATTGGAATCGGAAGTGGAGAGGAAGTGAGTTCTGCTAAAAAAGGTGGAAAGAAATCTGAACATAAGTCAAGTCCAAAGAAGGAAAAACCTAAAGTTGAAGTCCCTAGCAAAGTAGAAGAAGGTGGAGCTGATAAATCTGAAATAATAGCAGAGAAAGATGTCTCAGAAAAAGCTGGCGATAATGTGAAAGCAGTGAATGAAGAACCACAAAAAATTGAATGTGATAAAATAGTTGAGGAAGAAATGTCATCATCTGCTACAGAAGTTACTCCTACAAAAAAGAAACGAGGTAGAAATCCAAAGGAATCCCCAGGTGATGTAGACGTTCCTGAAGCAACACCAAAGAAGCGTGGAAGAAAACCAAAACCTAAACCTGAGGTAACAGAAACCATTAGTGAAGGAACACCAGTGAAAAAGAAACGGGGAAGGAAACCGAAATCATTGACTCAAAAACAAGTTGATGTAACTGTTGAAAAACCCCTTGAAGATGAGCCATCAGAAACCAATGTAAATGTTGATAAAGCCAGTGAAATGGTTATGAAGGAGTCTGACATTAAAAACGAAGGGGCAGAAGGACACATGTCTGCCGAAGATTCATCTATTGATAAAAATGAGTGTTCACCTTCGCTTGAAAAGGGTAAGGATGACAGTCCACTGACTGCTAGAAATAAACAAAATGCACCAGTTGGAATTGTTAAACCAGAAGTCAGACAGGGTGTTATTGTTGAAAATAAACAAGTTATTGAGGGTAGAATGACTGAAACTAGACCTAGTGACTCGGCTGTGAATCCACTTCAAGGAATGAGAGATCTTGCTATGGGCAGTCAGCCATTGCATGGAGGACATGAAAGTAGTTTTACACCTTACTCACAAACAAATTATGCTGGTCCGAATATGCCGGGGTATATGCAACATCAAGGATTTCATGGTTACCATCCCCAGCCCCCTCCGTATGGTCCTCAGGGACCTTCAGCACCTGGTCCCTACCCAGGTCACCAAAATATGTCACCTGAAGGACCTCACCCAAGACATCCAGGATCTCAATTCCACCAAAACCAAAGTACATTATCACCTAACAGCTTCCAACAACAAAATAGTTCGTACATGAGCCATATGCAACAAGGCCAGCAAGGGTATTATCCTGGTAACTACAGACCTCAAATGGCAGGTAGACCTGAAGGGTTTGGGCCACCAAATCCCCAAGGGCCACAAAGTCCCCCTAATTATCAGGGACAATTCCCTCCAAATTATCCTCACCAAGGTCCCTACCATGGTCCACCTAGACATGGTTTCCCAGAGCATCATGGCCCCTATCCAATGGGTCCACAAGGGTCGGGCCCACCACAGCAAGGTCAAGGGCCATACCATCCAGGTATGCCTTACAATATGCAAGGACCACCTAGACCAGGATTCTGGCCCCAGGGCGGCCCGCAAGGTCCAAGTCCTGGTCCTCAACCATTTAGACCTCAATCCAGACCATCACCTTCCAATCCACAGAGTACAAGCCCTACCTCTAGAGAAGGGGCCAGTGAAGCCCCAAATAGGGGCTTCATGATGGACAACATTTTAAAACCAGCACCTGAAGGGGTCAGTAATGATGTTGAGGACAGTGCTGAAGTATCAGACATTGATCGTTATACTTCCTTCTTGTGTAAAAGTGAATAACTCTTCATTCTATTCCATGGTGTAGTGCAATAACTTGGAAAACTGCCTTCTTGTTTCATTACAGATTAAACCAGCTTTGCTTGGGACCTTTAGAATCTAAATCCATCCAACTGTTGAATTAACTTACACAAATGTGTTGATCGTTATAAGTTATGACTGTGTTTATTTGTTAATTGAATACTTGATTCTTTAATAACGTATTTCATGTCTTGATCATAATTTTGTCTATTATGGTGCTACAATACCCAAATTTACAGTGCCCACCAAAAATCTTTTTTGAATCAAATATTGATTACATGTTAAGCAATATCTTTTTATCTGATTGTCATTAACAATTTTGGAAAATAGAGATGTTAATAGAGCCTGATAAGAAATTTAGAGGACCTGTCACAAGATGTCAATTGATGTAAATTCATATTAAATTGGTTCTGGAAATTTTTGTAAACGCGCATCTGGTATCATTTGAACGTTATACTACACATGTGTCGTATAAAAAGTATACGTCCAGGCTATACAAGGAAATTCATGTGATATAAGTTTCTTCAATGTTCTGCACAAAGTTTTATTAATCATATCTTAGTATCCGTAATGGGGATTTAACCCTTGCATATTTAATTGTTCAGCTTATGTTTTATTAGAGCTTGACATTGTCGTTTATATAGCCTAACTTTGTGTACAATGCCAGAAATATCATCTGTGAGCTCTACATAGGCAAAACAATTGCTCATTTTCGCTACCCATACTGACCCTATATTTTGCCCCCTACCCTAGTGGGTAGTGGGGTTTTGTTTTGACAAAATTGAGAAAAAATCCTAATCTATTTTCTGTATTTCTTTACCAAGGAAGGTGCCTGTGAGTATTCTTAACATAAAAGTGGATGATTTAAAGGTCAACTGAGTATTATTTTTTTTAAATATTAAAGATGAATTATTCTCTACCTACCGACCCTATTTTGTTTCAAAGCCGGTAGTGGAAACAGGCTTATTTTTTGGCTTAAATGTAATGTATGGGCTCTTTCATTGATATTAATTATTATAATGACACCGAACTACAGCAAGAGTGAAGTTATATCCGTTGTTTGTCTCATGATTATAGATCTGTATTAGTTGTGTAAAGTTTGTTTCAATGTTCATAATAGTATACCTCATACAGTTTTGATGTAAATTCATTGTTGTTGTACCAAATTATTGTATATATTTATATATAATTGTTAAATGACTGACATACATTCAAGTGTGTCTATTTTTTCATTGCTACCTTGAAATAACTTATATTTCCTTTACAACTTTACTTTATGACCAACATTAAACTGAACAAGAAAATGAAACTAAGCTGCTGCAGCTAGGTTCTAGTTTTAGCTGTCAAAAATTATAAAAATGTTAAATTTTGAAAATCACTGTTAAGTGTAAAAATAATTATGTTCGTGTTCAATGTTCATTGAAAGTGTGTGAAATTTTTATCCCGTGTTAAAGTATTATTAATGCCTTGTATTATTTATTTTTCATATTCTTACCATATTTTTACTTTCATTATTTACATCATTATACAAACATATTTGCACATATCATGAAAACCACGCAGCAGATGTTACTGTACCGGCATAGATTGCTTCTGCAGAAACGCTACAGAATATTTTTTGTTTTGTCAAAATTTTTATGTGTATTTATAATATGCCATGTCTATAGTCCAAGAGCTTACTAGGCTGGTTTATTTACAATTTTTGTCTAAGCATAAATCTGGTCTTATTTGATAACTAAATGTCTATGATTAATTAAAAACCAATTTCGTGAAAAAGTATCATAGACATTTAAGCCACCATTTGTATAAGACCAAATTTATGTTTAGCCAAAAATTGTAAATAAATCAACCTCAGCTCTTGGACTACAATGTTTGTACATCTTGAATTAACAAACTGATCTATCTGTCTAAACTTACCCACTTATCGCGATCCATAGATTGTGCTTGCTGTTCAGCCAAGTGATCAAGGTGAGATTCCAAGGTCAACATGTTGATACATTCTTCTATGTCATTACTGGTCTGTAGCTTGAGGAAGTATACACATTAGGACTGATTGATCATCAATCCTGAAAAAAGGTTGTATATTCTCACTGAAAAATTGAGGGAAATGATGCAACATTTCCTTAAAATGCTGAAGGAAAGTACTGTAAAATCATTAATTTTCGTGGATGATTAAATTTCGTGGATATTGTGGTTCACCTTCAACCCCATCAAATCCCATCGAAAAATAATTTTGATTCTTGTGTTCTTACCTGAAATGCAAAATCCACAAATAAACGTCCCATTGAAATGGTCTTTTTTCAAAAACCACGAAAAATCGTCCCATCGAAATTACCGTAAAGGATTTTACAGTAATGTATAGCTTGTTTTTTTGGTCAGGCTATATAAATTAGTGCAATTCGCAAAAGTTTCCTCATTGCTCATTGAATACAAATGAGCTGTTCTCCATGAAAACCACGCTTAATGACAAAATTATTAGAATCATGATAATAAATCGTTAGAAAGACGAGACTCTTATGAACAATTTCTGAAAATTTGAACAAATTATTACATAAATTAACAAAGTTATACACATTTGATACTAACCACTTCCGCCAAGTCTTTTAGTGACGTCACAAAAGTCATTCGAACGTCATTTGACGTAACGTTAACAACAATTACATCAACCAAGTATTTGATGAAATATTGACGTAAACTTTTTAAATTTTTGTCACATTTTAAAATAATATTCTGATTATAATAAAACACAACACAATTGTGAGTGTTTACTTAAAGGGAAAAGTAGCTGCTATTTTTAACTACTGACCCCTTGTTTTTCTCAATTAGGGTAGTTTTTGGAAGTTAGTCATCGTTGCGATGGAAGCAATTTTATCACAATTTATTAGAAAATGTTAATCTTTAAGATAATGCTATGTTATCGAACTACTTATGATTAAATCGGTGAACATGACTTTTTTCTCATTTTAGACGTATTTCTAAATATTATTACATAAATACTATTGTTATGACAATAAGCCCGGTGTTCCTGGAGAACGGCTCAAATATAATTGTGCTAAAATTTGGGGTAAATATAATTTACAAAAATACGCGAAACATTTCAAGTTAATCAAATCTATATAAATTAAATGTGATTTGCTGAAATTGTAAAATACAATGTAAAGTCAAATGGGATACTATATATAACTTGTATAGAAAATTTAGGTGAAAAATATTGTTGAATTTATTCATTATTCATGTAAATTTGTTGTTGTTTGTAGTACAGTAGAAAGCTATTCTGGAGTAAATTTGTTAACTTTGATCATTCTTTGCTATATTTTCTATGTTAGACAACGTTAATAGTCTTCTTGTATAGTCCAGAGTATTTGATATGATCATGACCTTTAATTTGCATAATTTAACAGCTGATATTTTTTTCTGT
Organism: Spisula subtruncata; assembly: GCA_963678985.1. Taxonomy (NCBI): domain Eukaryota; kingdom Metazoa; phylum Mollusca; class Bivalvia; order Venerida; family Mactridae; genus Spisula; species Spisula subtruncata. Next base: position 8,916,304 of record OY787671.1, read on the forward strand.
TTATAACCCCCCATTGTATGTTTTCATAAGGGGGCAGCATCACGAAGATACTCAAGGTGTAATACAAACACAAATCTTAATTACTGACAATGGATGATTTGCTTTTGAAAAATGATATATTCAACTCAAGAGCCTTGTAATATATTCATGCGTAAAGGTCAGGATCAGGTCAAATGCTCCAAGTTGTACGAAGAACTATTGATGTCATTTAAGGTGTTCTGTACAGTTTTTAGCTCACCTGTCACAAAGTGACAGAGTGAGCTTTTGTGATCACTCTTCGTCCGTCGTCCGTCCGTCCGTCCGTCCGTCTGTCCGTCAACAATTGGGTTGTGTCCTCTCTAGCGGTCACAATTTCGGCCTAATCTTTATGAAACCTGGTCACAATGATCATCTTAACAAAATCTAGGTCAAGTTCGATATTGGGTCATCTGAGGTCAAAAACTAGGCTACTAGGTCAAGTAATAGAAAAACCTTGTTTTTCATTTTGTCAAAGGGAGTGTACTCTGTAATTATACTGGTTGTGATCATGTAAGAGTTGTCTCTCTTACTATATTTTAGTTGTAGAACTAAGAAATGTGTACTTGTTAGCAGCTTTGAGGCTTTAATTTAAATTAAATGCAGAATGTGGATATTAGGGTTATCATCGTTTACAGTGATTGTATGTTTACAAACTATTAAACAATTATTAAGCTGTAATTATAGTCTTATGCAACCTTACTAATGAAAATAAACTCTTATAGACATTGAATCACTTTCAGGGCTTTTGTGCTTCTACATGGGTAACAATTTTCAGACTATATAATGATTTCAGTATTTTTAGAAATAACTGCCCTATGTTATTTATATGAAAGCATCCAGTTCTGTATATTGTCAAGTAGTTTTCAGTATTTTGAACATTTTAAACTCGTTTTACATAGACTTATATAGGGAAAACATATAAAAATCTTCTTCTCTAAAACTACAATGCCTAGAGCTTTGATATTTGGTATGTAGCATCATCTAGTGGTCCCCTACCAAGATTGTTCAAATTATGGCTCTGGGGTCAAAATTGGCCCCGCCCCGGGGGTCACCGTTTTACATAGACTTATATAGGGAAAACATATAAAAATCTTCTCCTCTAAAACTACAATGCCTACAGCTTTGATATTTGGTATGTAGCATCATCTAGTGGTCCTCTACCAAGATTGCTCAAATTATGGCCCTGGCGTCAAAATTGGCCCCGGCCCGGGGGTCACCGTTTTACATAGACTTATATAGGGAAAACATATAAAAATCTTCTTCTCTAAAACTACAATGCCTACAGCTTTGATATTTGGTATGTAGCATCATCTAGTGGTCCCCTACCAAGATTGTTCAAATTATGCCCCTGGGGTCACAATTGGCCCCGCCCCGGGGGTCACCGTTTTACATAGACTTATATAGGGAAAACATATAAAAATCTACTTCTCTAAAACTACAATGCCTAGAGCTTTGATATTTGATATGTAGCATCATCTAGTGGTCCCCTACCAAGATTGTTCATATTATGCCCCTGAGGTCAAAATTGGCCCCGCCCCGGGGGTCACCGTTTTACATAGACTTATATAGGGGAAACATATAAAAATCTTCTTCTCTAAAACTACAATGCCTAGAGCTTTGATATTTGGTATGTAGCATCATCTAGTGGTCCCCTACAAAGATTGTTCATATAATGCCCCTGAGTTCAAAATTGGCCCCGCCCCGGGTGTCACCGTTTTACATAGACTTATATAGGGAAAACATATAAAAATCTTCTTCTCTATAACTACAATGCCTAGAGCTTTGATATATGGTATGTAGCATCATCTAGTGGTCCCCTACCAAGATTGTTCAAATTATGCCCCTGATGTCAAAATTGACCCCGCCCCGGGGGTCACCAGTTTCTATATTTACGCTCTACCTTTGTTAGTCTAAATTGTGCAGGGCTTCATTTATAATCAGGTGAGCGATATAGGGCCATCATGGCCCTCTTGTTTGTATGAGGTATGGTTTCAAAATCTTAATAATAGAACTTGTTCGAACTTTGCATATAAACACTGTATGATCTCAGAACCAGAAAATACAAAAATAATCTTTGGATACCAACCTTGAAATCTTAGGACTTCTCTGCCCTTGAAACGAAGTATTTTCTCTAAAGCATAAAAAGGGCAAACACCTGTAACACCTCCCTAAACAAGCTAGATGACCTATGTATAATTTTCTGGTTTTTAATAACAATATCTAATACTGCCACTGTAGAGTAACACCTTCTGGAAAATTGCAAATTTTAGTCAATTTTATGAGGTTGTTTCTCGGCAGAGGTTAACTCTATAGTCAAATACTGACTGGGGGGAATTTTGAAGGTGTTGTTATAGAGGTTGTTGCTCTACGTAGGGCCATTCTGGAGAGGTTGTACTGTGCATAGTTGTGCCCCACACTTATCTATATGTGGGGGGATAACAACGGTGCTGTCTGTCCATCCATCCGTACCTTACACGAATCTTGTGTGTTGAACTCCTCATAAACCGTTGGGTGGAATTTCTTTAAACTTTCACAGTTTAACAACCCAAATGTGTAGATAACCATAAAGGAATATTTGCTGCACAAATTTTTACTAGAGTAATTAACCTTTGTAACTCTTACTACATACACCAATGGATCACCCATGTCCCCATCGTCAGATACCCACGGTACACATTACGTACAACTTCATTCGATGTATGAGTATAACGTAATGCAATCGAACGTGGGTATACGACGATGCCATGTCCCATGGATACATTTCTAGTTTGAACAAGTTCTAGTATGGGGTCAATATTTTCCCATATCTCACTAGAAACCATTGCTAACACCCTTTGACATTGTTCATGTAGTTATTACATATTCTTCACAAGCTTATCTTTATTTATAAATTTCTACAAAATACCTCTTTTTCTAATAAAGTAGACTTCTGTATCAGTGTGTTGTGTTTTAATGCAGCTCTATCCTTCCTTGTTTCCAGTTGAATGTCTCCATTTAGTGTGTGTTTCCTACTTTCAGGGAAAAACCATATTTTTTTCAAGATAAGGAAAAGTCAGGGAAATATGGAAATTGAGCAAAAGTCAGGTAATTCTTAATTAAATATGTCCATAAGTGTCACTCCCTTTAAAAAAAAAATTTTTTTTCGCTGTGCTTGCTCGGGATAATTCTAAATTATAATGACTTTATGGCCATCAACAGCCCTAAAACTGTTTGTTTACATATAAAGCAAATAAAGTCTCCTATTCTCTATTTTTGATTGCACTGTTTTGCTCTGACAGGAAGGTGTTATCCTAATGGAAAGTCAGGGAAAACTTATGTGTTGTCAGGGAAAAATCAGGGAATTTTGTCTAAGAATATTTGTGGGAACCCTGGTATGGTACATAATGTACCTCATTTTAATTTCTATGGAATACCAATGGATTTAAAAATACCATAAATATAGTATGATCCCAGAAATCTGCACACGGCAGCCTATCTAGCAGTAGCCAAAGTAACAGACTGTACTGGCCTTCAATGTGATCTCGACAAACTAGCAATATGGGAAGAAACGTGGAAAATGTCCTTCCACCCTGACAAGTGCCAAACACTCTCCATCACCAGAAACACCAAGCCAATCCACTTCGATTACAACCTACACGGCCACATTCTCCAACATGTAAATATTTAGGATGCACTTCCAAGACAAACTTGATTGGGCCGAACATATTAACAACATCTACAGTAAGGCAAACCGAATCCTCCGACGTAACCTCAACATCTCATCTACCTCGTTCGACCAATAATTGAATACGCCAGTACAGACTGGGACCCCCATGAAGCTACAAACAAGCTCAATTTGTGTAAATGGAAACAATTGATCCTGAAAAATCATTCTTTTTTGTGGAGCATTACATTTTGTGGATTTTGTAGTTCACCTTCAATCCATCAAACAATAGTTTTGACCCTTGTATTTATTACATGAAATGCAAAAGCCATGAATTAACCTCCAATTGAAATGTCCTTTTTACCAAAACCACGAAATTTCGTCCCATCGAAATTAAGGACATTCGTTCCTTTTCCGTTGAACGGAAGTTTAAAAATCGCAGTCCCATAGAGTTATCTCAAGCATCTAACTACCATGATCAAAACGTATGCAAAAGTTTAAAAATGATGTGGTAGTACATTTTCACGTATTAAAGTGAAGATAATTCTGATTATCAAATACTAATTTACATTATTGATAATAATATCGAAGAAACTACTTATAAGGCCTTATGAACGATTTATTCCAGATGGTTTTGAACACAAAATCTCACGAATTGGTTACAACGTTTGTAAAACGTAGTACTATGCACTTGATCATATCAAAACAAATTCAATATTTTAAAACCGCATCCCAAACTATTTTAAAGAAGGTTCTTTTGCGTTTTTTTCTTTATGATATTGACTAGCAAATGCAGGAGAAACAACCATTAAACTGTTAACATATTTCTTTATTATTATAAACATTTTTTAACAAGTATTATCATGAAATCTATAGACAACGGATGCAAAATGATGATTCGTTTTGTAACCTTTCTTGATTTCAGCATGTCTGAAGTTCAATTTTTTAGCTCACCTGAGCACGAAGTGCTCACTGGTGAGCTTTTAGGATAGGTGGCTGTCCGTCGTCCGTCGTCGTCCGTCGTTGTCCGTCGTCGTCCGTCGTCGTCCGTCGTCGTCCGTCGTCGTCCGTCAACAATTCCTTTAAATGACTTCTTCTCCTAAACTAATTGATGGAATCTAACCAAATTTCACAGGAATGATCCTTGGGTGGTCCTCTTTCAAAGTTGTTAAAAATTTTCCGGTCTGTCGCATAACTAGGTCACACAGGCTAAAAATAGATTTTCACAAAGGAAACTTTAAAAATCTTCTCTGAAACCGTAAGGCCTAGAGCTTTCATATTTGGTATGTAGCACCACCTTGGGGTCCCCTGCAAAGATTGTTCAAATTATGTCCCTGGGGTCAAAATTGGCCCCGCCCCAGGGGCCCTTAGTTTTACATAGAGTTATATAGGGGAAACCTTAAAAAATCTTCTTCTCCAAAACCGCTTGGCCCAGGGCTTTCATATTTGGTATGTAGACTCAGCTAGAGGTCCTCTACAAAGATTGTTCAAATTATGTCCCTGGGGTCAAAATTGGCCCCGTCCAGGGGGCCCTTAGTTTTAAATCGAGTTATATAGGGGAAACCTTTAAAAATCTTCTTCTCCGAAACTGCTTGGCCCAGGGCTTTCATATTTGGTATGTAGACTCAGCTAGAGGTCCTCTACAAAGATTGTTCAAATTATGACCCTGGGGTCAAAATTGGCCCCGCCCCGGAGGCCCTTAGTTTTAAATAGAGTTATATAGGGGAAACCTTAAAAATCTTCTTCTCCGAAACCGCTTGGCCCAGGGCTTTCATATTTGGTACGTAGACTCAGCTAAAGGTCCTCTACAAAGATTGTTCAAATAATGCCCCCAGGGTCAAAATTGGCCCCGCCCCGGGGGCCCTTAGTTTTACATAGAGTTATATAGAGAAAACCTTAAAAAATCTTCTTCTCCGAAATTGCTTGGCCCAGGGCTTTCATATTTGGTTTATAGACTCAGCTAGAGGTCCTCTACAAAGATTGTTCAAATTATTCCCCTCGGGTCAAAATTGGCCCCACCCTGGGGGTCACCATTTTACCTAGACTTATATAGGGAAAACATATAAAAATCTTCTTGTCTATAACTAAAATGCCTAAGAGCTTTGATAGTTGGTATGTAGCATCATCTAGTGGTCCCCTACCAAGATTGTGCAAATTATGCCCCTGGGGTCAAAATTGGCCCAACCCCGGGGGTCACCGTTCTACATAGACTTATATAGGGAAAACATATAAAAATCTTCTTGTCTAAAACTACACTGCATAGAGCTTTGATATTTGGTATGTAGCATCATCTAGTGGTCCTCTACCAAGATTTTTCAAATTATGCCCCTGGGGTCAAAATTGGCCCTACTCGGGGGTCACCGTTTTACATAGACTTATATATAGGGAAAACATATTAATATCTTCTTGCCTAAAACTACACTGCCTAGAATTTTGATTATTGGTATGTAGCATCCTCTTGTGGTTTTCTACCAAGATGTTCAAATTATTCCTTTGGGTGAAAATTGTGCAGGGTTTATAATCAGGTGAGCGATATAGGGCCATCATGGCCCTCTTGTTTTTTAAATTTAGCCAAGCAATTGTCATGAAATTCGTGATAGAGAGGTCCCGGGTTCGATCCCCCTCTGGACCACTGGTTAATTTCTCTGAGCAAGACCCACAGCTCCACTCCACCATGGTGTAAAATGGTACCTGTGAGGGCAGTGTCTATTCCTGGGCGCGGCAGATCGATGTTGGCTGCCACACCACAGGAGAGAAATAGTCTCCCCAGGGAGACACGAGTGTAGGTTTCCATATGTAGCCCAATGAACAGGGGAAGTTGAAATGTCAAAGGGTGCTTGAGCGGCCTAACAGCTGAAAAGAGCCCTAGAAAATTAGTAACTTAACTTTTTTTTATTAACTATCCGGCCCTCAAAATATAAATCCAGAAATACAATGTAAACACAATATATTTTATTTTGAAATATTGATCAACTTGCAATGTAAAATAAGCATAACAGATATATATAAATGTAAGAAATGAAAATACACATACAAAAATTATAAATGGTAACACAAAATAACAACAAAAAACAATGCTAGGGTTTTAAATTATCGAAGTGTTAAACTACTTCAGTGATATGTTCCTGTATATATGTGTTATAAATCACTTAATGTTCTTGTGGTTATTAAATCATACAATTTTAATTTTATTCATTTAGACATATAAGTAAATCTATGAATAGAAATGGTTTTGTGTTACTAAAGTATATTTTAAGCATTTTGTATATGCTAGTCACACATGTTCATGAATATAAAATTATGTAAAAGAAAAAAACATCACATTAAATAATACCTAATGTACAGTACACACTTGAATACATATTGCACAAACCTTGTACAATTTAATATTATTTATTCTCAAATAGAGAAACATGTTTTTGCAAAACAGCCCTGAGAGTGTCCAAATAAGATTGCACTTTCAGTTTACGACAAGGTTATCAGTAATATACAAAACATTTAAATATGTTTGCCTACTTAACAATATCAAGTTATCGATAAAAGGTATCAAGGTCATAAATTAAATATAAAAGCAAATATTATACAACAAGAGGGCCATGATGGCCCTATATCGCTCACCTGATTATAAATGAAGCCCTGCACAATTTAGACTAACAAAGGTAGAGCGTAAATATAGAAACTGGTGACCCCCGGGGCGGGGTCAATTTTGACATCAGGGGCATAATTTGAACAATCTTGGTAGGGGACCACTAGATGATGCTACATACCATATATCAAAGCTCTAGGCATTGTAGTTATAGAGAAGAAGATTTTTATATGTTTTCCCTATATAAGTCTATGTAAAACGGTGACCCCCGGGGCGGGGCCATTTTGACCTCAGGGGCATAATATGAACAATCTTTGTAGGGGACCACTAGATGACGCTACATACCAAATATCAAAGCTCTAGGCATTGTAGTTTTAGAGAAGAAGATTTTTATATGTTTTCCCTATATAAGTCTATGTAAAACGGTAACCCCCGGGGCGGGGCCAATTTTGACCTCAGGGGCATAATATGAACAATCTTGGTAGGGGACCACTAGATGATGCTACATACCAAATATCAAAGCTCTAGGCATTGTAGTTTTAGAGTAGAAGATTTTTATATGTTTTCCCTATATAAGTCTATGTAAAACAGTGACCCCCGGGGCGGGGCCAATTTTGACCCCAGGGGCATAATATGAACAATCTTGGTAGGGGACCACTAGATGATGCTACATACCAAATATCAAAGCTGTAGGCATTGTAGTTTTAGAGAAGAAGATTTTTATATGTTTTCCCTATATAAGTCTATGTAAAACGGTGACCCCCGGGCCGGGGCCAATTTTGACCCCAGGGCCATAATTTGAGCAATCTTGGTAGGGGACCACTAGATGATGCTACATACCAAATATCAAAGCTGTAGGCATTGTAGTTTTAGAGGAGAAGATTTTTATATGTTTTCCCTATATAAGTCTATGTAAAATGGTGACCCCCGGGGCGGGGCCAATTTTGACCCCAGAGCCATAATTTGAACAATCTTGGTAGGGGACCACTAGATGATGCTACATACCAAATATCAAAGCTCTAGGCATTGTAGTTTTAGAGAAGAAGATTTTTATATGTTTTCCCTATATAAGTCTATGTAAAACGATTAGTAAGGTTGCTTAAGACTATAATTACAGCTTAATAATTGTTTAATAGTTTGTAAACATACAATCACTGTAAACGATGATAACCCTAATATCCACATTCTGCATTTAATTTAAATTAAAGCCTCAAAGCTGCTAACAAGTACACATTTCGTAGTTCTACAACTAAAATATAGTAAGAGAGACAACTCTTACATGATCACAACCAGTATAATTACAGAGTACACTCCCTTTGATAGAATGAAAAACAAGGTTTTTCTATTACTTGACCTAGTAGCCTAATTTTTGACCTCAGATGACCCAATATCGAACTTGACCTAGATTTTGTTAAGATGATCATTGTGACCAAGTTTCATAAAGATTAGGCCAAAATTGTGACCGCTAGAGAGGACACAACCCAATTGTTGACAGACGGACGGACGGACGGACGACGGACGAAGAGTGATCACAAAAGCTCACTCTGTCACTTTGTGACAGGTGAGCTAAAAAGAAATATACTCTATTTTAAAGTGTATAGAGCTATATTCTAACAGTCATTCAATATCAAAATAATTACTTGCATCCTTTTAAAGTATGATACTAGACTACCTTAATTGCGAATTAAAACTTTGGGTGGGTTCTGTGTACTTTGATTCAATCGTCGAAAAATAGACGATTCTTATAGTTTCATAGAGTGTTCTAGAACACTTTCGTATGAAAATGTACAGTTTGCATGTCCAATAAATCACACAGAGAGTTTCTGTTAAAACGAAAGTGAAAAATAATCTAACGGACATGAAAGCATAATTGTTTTTCAGTTTTTGAAAAAATATGTTCCGATATAGCTCTATACATTTTAAGTTCTTGAAATTTAAAGTAGGTAAACATTGCAATAGTGAGGTAGTGAGATAATACACTATAATAAATAGTGCATAAACATGACAATCACAATATTCTAACCACAGGTCTATGGAAAGTCTCCAAGCTAGGCAACCTATATAATTATATACATATTTAGCTTCTAGTGACTTTAAAATAAATGGCTCTTAGGATACTCTTTTCATAGACCTGTGATTCTAATATAACCAATACTTTGAAGTGATAGAAAATTGATTTAACTTTTGTCAGTTCGCATTTATACATGCTACTTAAGCCATTAACAGTAAAACATGAACATCTAAATAATTTGCTGTAGAAACAACAAAATCACAGCTAGGTTTTTGGTTAAATATGGCTCAATCTGGCTTTATTCATTTCTTGAAATAATTTGTTCACATCCGCCCTGGCTTGGAGACCGTCCATCAATTTCTGAGGCATGTTATGTCCCTTATTGATAGCATTGGCCCCTAACAAAGCCCCTAATGCTGCTCCTCTGTGACAGTTCTCACCTGAAATAGGCAAATTTATACAATGATATTCAATGGTTTTGTCAAAATACGAAAAATAGAAATTCAAATTGACAGGCATGTACTGCAAGTATTTAATTATTTTACCTTGCTAGTCTTGGTAATATAGACAAGAGGGTCCAAAGGGCCCTGGGTCGCTCACCTGTTTGGCCTAGTGACCTAGATTTTGGCCCAAATGACACAGTATCTAACTTGACCTAGATTTTATAGAGATAAACATTGTGACCAAGTTTCATAAAGATAGAGTCAAAATTGTGACCTCTAGTGTGTTCACAAGATTTTTCAATTATTTGGCCTCGTGACCTAGTTTTTGACCCCAGATGACCCAATATCAAACTTGGCCTAAATTTTATAATGATGATCATTGTGATAAAGTTTCATAAAGATAAGGTCAAAATTGTGACCTCTAGTGTGTTCACAAGCTTTTTCAATGATTTAGCCTCGTGACCTAGTTTTTGACTCCGGATGACCCAATATCAAACATGACCAAAATTTTTTAGTGATGATCAGTGTGATCAAGTTTCATAAAGATTAGGCTCAAATTGTGACCTCTAGTGTGTTCACAAGCTTTTTCAATGATTTGGCCTTCAAAGGCTTGTGACCTAATTTTTGACCCCGGATGACCCAATATCAAACTTGACGTAGATTTTATAGAGATGATCATTGTGATCAATTTTCATAAAGATTAGTCTCAAATTGTGACCTCTAGTGTGTTCACAAGCCTTTTCAATGATTTGGCCTTGTGACCTAGTTTTTGACCCCAGATGACCCAATATCGAACTTGACCTAGATTTTATAGAGATGATCATTGTGATCAATTTTCATAAAGATTAGTCACAAATTGTGACCTCTAATGTGTTCACAAGGTTTTTCAATGATTTGGCCTAGTGACCTAGTTTTTGACCCCAGATGACCCAATATCGAACTTGACCTAGATTTTACAGAGATGATCATTGTGATCAAGTTTCATAAAGATTAGGCTCAAATGGTGACCTCTAATGTGTTCACAAGGTTTTCCTTTGATTTGACCTAGTGACCTAGTTTTTGACCCCAGATGACCCAATATCGAACTTGACCTAGATTTTACAGAGATGATCATTGTGATTAAGTTTCATAAAGATTAGGCTCAAATTGTGACCTCTAATGTGTTCACAAGGTTTTCCTTTGATTTGACCTAGTGACCTAGTTTTTGACCCCAGATGACCCAATATCGAACTTGACCTAGATTTTATGGAGATGATCATTGTGATCAAGTTTCATAATGATCAGGCTAAATTTGTGACCTCTAGTGTGTTCACAAGCAATTGTGAACGGACGGACGACCGACGGACGGACGACGGACGAAGAGCGATCACAAAAGCTCACCTTGTCACTTTGTGACAGGTGAGCTAAAAACGTTTAGATTATCAGGAGCACTCCTCTAGAATCCAGTCAACACCACTGATTGATCTATCAGAGCAAGAATAACCAGAGAAAGGTCAAATGCAAATGAGCAGTACCTGTCATTGACACCTGGTGTAATGCACCAGTCAATTTAAACCTCAGGCCTCAACTCTGAGCCAGGATTTTGACCTAAGCTTTTCAAACCCTAGGTAAAATCCCTGCCCCCAGGCTATGCAGAAGTGGCCCCATTGGCCCTGCCCAAAACCAGTGAAATAATATAGTCCTGACTTCATGCCCCTGCTGATTTGGTGCAAAACAAAATCCAGTACATGTGGTAAACATAATATTAATTCCATGACACATTTTATGCCGCAGCATCTACTGCTGCAGGGGGAATCAAGTGATTGTCTGTGCATCATCTGTCAAAATTTTCAAATTGCAGAAAATCGAATACGCTTGTAGTCCAAAAAGGCATTGCTTTCAAACTGGGCATACTTATTAACAATCATAAACACCTTGCATTGTCAAATCCAAAATTTCAATGGGATTATTGCCCCTGATTGAATTAGCTAGTTTTAGAAAAGAAAAGACTTCCATTGAGGCATTGTAACTGAATACCATCTTGTTCCATTTGCATGGTGTATAACAGAATAAAATATTCACTCATTACCTCCACAGTTGGCATTTGTCAGGACACCCGCCTCAAAATCATCGGCAAATTCATAGGCTAGAAAAAGCATGGAACTCATAGCGCCCTCTATATAACATGCTGAACCCAGTGATTGTGTAGCATGCTGATAACATCGTAACCTCTCTTCTGAACCTCTTGGATACCTGCAATATATGTGTGCTTGGTGAGTGAAGTTTAAAATTCTGAAAATCCTGAAAACTTTAAATATTTTAGAGAGAAAATAAAGAAAAACAGCTTTTTGGTACTCTCAAAAACCTGAAATCAGGTATTATATAGTATTACCTGAAAACTTTCACCCTTGCGAATATAGCGTACAAGTACAGTAAGAATACATTGGTAGAAGGCTACATGGTAGTTTGACTGTGATTGGAATATATGCTGAGGGGTTTGTTTCAACTTATCTTGTAGATTTTATGCCCTGGCAAAGTAATTGATGCGAGCATATAGTGATTCATCGGTCTGTCTGTTTGTTCGATTGTCCATCCGTCATTTACAAAAACCTTCAAGTCGATTGACTAACCTAGTTATTATGGACAAGGCTACCACCGGGGCATAAGCATTTATTGAACGCAGTCTTGTTTCTTTTATTTACACTCCAGTCATTAGCATACAGAATGTGAACTTTGACAATGTCTAACATAAACTGTTACAATCATCAGAGAACGTTATAATTACGCAGTATTTATTTTATTACATCCAAACTGTGTAGCAATCACCCATCAAACCTTAACAACTTTTTACCAGAATGTATCATTTATAAATAAGGTTGATTAACAATATGTGCAAGCATTCTTTTTGATAAGTAGAAAATAAAGATTTGATAAAAATCAGACATTCAAACTATAAATTTTCTTCTTGGACACCTAGATGATGACATTGTAAAGAGTCATCAAATAAACACTTTTACCAACAATGTACCTACCTATTGGCTTTCTCTATTAATGCAAGCACTTTTTGTCGTTTCTGAGGTCCGCCCAATTCTGAGTGACTTAAAGCATTGAGTACCTCTTGTTTCAAATCCCGCCCATTGATCACAGAATGTAACATACGAGAATACAAGTCCACAAACGGAGTTAAACCATTAACTGGATGCGTACATTTAAGAAAGTCTAACACTTCGGCCACACACTCATTTTCTGTTCTATGAGCATTGCGAATCACCCATGGCAACACAGGACAGATAGAACCTATCACCATTAACTGACTATCTGGTCTGTCCTTCAATTTGTCTGTGTATCTGAAAGTATAGACATCAAGAAAATGGAAACACAGCTAGATTTCCTTAAAGTAAAAATTCATATGGGCCAATCTGGCAGGGGAACCCCCATATGACCATGCACTTATGACTGTGTCAGCTGAATGCAAATGCATTTCCTATGATAAAAAATTAAAAATATTTCACTCAATCTTCATCGACAAATCCCAAAAATGTGTTTATCGCAAAATCAAGTTGGTTTACTGTACAGCAGTCAACAGGTTTGATGACAATAAAGAAAATTTATATTTACTGTCAAATTTGTTATTCCCAATAAATGATTATTATTGGCATTTACTGATTTCCTGGAATAAATCATCGACCAGTAGTTGGGTACAACCATGCTTATTCACAAGTTGCTGAACCTTTTCCACCAGCGGAGGAGGCGACTAAATCTAATGTTATGGAAGAACATATTACATGTAACCAGCATATACAAAGGTGTATCATTTTACTGCACTAACAGAATGGGCTGTGCACACTTTTACGAAGGGTAGTTCCATGAAAGGTTGGCCCAGTGTCAGCCAGGATAATGTGGCTGGGTAGTCACTGACTCAAACACAGTATGAAGTTCATTAAACACTTCTATTATAAGTTTCACACATGTAGACAAAGTTAAGTACCTTTGCTCAGTAAATTGTAATAGTTCTTCAGCCGTTACAATTTTCTTCTCCAGCGATGCCCAATCTTTGAAAAATGCTCGATGAAATGACTCAGCATAAGTGTCATTGTGTGAGCCAGGGGTGGTCATAAACTTCACATAATCTTCCAACACCTGCCCTCTAACTTCTCTCGATGATTTGGTTACTGATGGGTCTACCCTCTGTAATGTTTTAAGTACCTGAAGCACCACGATAGAGTTCAAAGTACTATCCCCCGGTCTCATACCTAGAAAACGAGAATACACAACATCGTGTAAGATATACTGTAAAATCATTAATTTTCGTGGGGGATTAAATGTCGTGGATTTCATGGTTCAATTTCAACAACGAAATCAAATCCAATCAAACAACTATTTTGACCTTGGTATTTATTACCTGAAATGCAAAATCTACAATTAAAGTCCCATCTAAATGGTCTTTTTTACCAATACCACGAAAATTCGTCCCATCGAAATTAAATGATTTTTCAGTATCAAAATCAACATAGCTCCAAACCAACATTAATATTATAGGAAATTTAGAAGTTTAGCTCAAAGAATCTTCCATTTAGTGGCGCAACAAGGTCGTATCTCAATAATAGTATATTGTTTCCCAAAAGGGACAATTAGAGCTGACTGAACCATGTGACTATGTATCTAGGGCTTAGTGCACAACTATGGGTATAGATGCACAACAATCTTCTAGGCGTGACCTCTATTGAGAAAGAACAATAAGTGTTTACTAGTCACGCCTCGACAAATGGCCAGTGGGACCTACAGTAGTGTAGCTGCCCCTAGGCCATTAGGCCTGGGCCTACACATCATTTCGAGAAAAAAAAGTTATAAGTTTAACTTGATATCAATATATGGTTACATACAGTTGAATTAGGAAATACATCTTAGTTTTCCGTGATATAACACGGAAAACTAAGATCTATTTGCATTCTAACATGTGTAATATGCGCAATTTCATATGGACTCATTTTTATTGCAGAGTGATGCGATGTTTGTCATGTTGCTATAGACAACTTCCGCTGTTTAAAGTATAAAACTTCCACCCCTGGAATATTGTTTTTTGCTCATTTCATTTTAACAGAGGCATAACTAGAGTTCATTCCAAACTATGTATTTCATAAAAACTAAAATAAATCGATAAATGCAATTACTGTTGCAATAATACGGATATAATTAAATAAATTAAGAAAGAACGCTACGCAAATAAAAGTTCGTACAACGTCACGTTTACGTTGACGCCAAATAAACGTCATAAATCCATGACGTCATTTGACAAACAAGACGTAAATTCCATTCATAAAAAGCGTTATTTATACGTGGGAGGTGATTCAACAGCCAAAAAGTAGTACGACAAAAACTGTGATATACCGGAAATTTAACCACGGTACAGTCCTATACGTTTACACGGTGCTAAAAATAGACTGTGTTAGAATTATAAATATTACAGTTTAAAAACATCGATGCGTAGGCACAATACATTAATAAAGCATTGGTTTAGTTGTTGTAATATTTTGTAAAATTTCAACAATTGTGTAACTTTCAATACTCCTAAATATACGTCGAAACGCACCAGTACCCTTTAAGGAAAAAATACTTTTTCGGGGGAGCATGCCCCCGGACCCCCCTAGTTATTTCATCTTTAACTACGGGCCTACACATTCCTAAGGTCCTAGCTACGCCCCTGACCTAGGCTTTAACAAACACAAAACACTATAAGAGAGATCATACATACCTTGATGATAATGATTAATTTTGTCCCCCTGCCAGTACTTGAGTTTATCATGAAGAATAATACTCCCAACAAGTGACTTGGATTGTTTATGCCAACCAGTTCTACCGGAGCCATCTAAAACAGAACAAAATCATAAATTGGTCAAAACAAAGTAAAATTTCAGTTACCTTTTGTATTTTAGTTTAAGTCTTCATCTGGACTGAGAAACATGATTTAAGAAATTAAAACTGTTAAATGGCGAAATTTCAAACCTCTATCTATAGGCAACCAGCATGTACCCTACTTGGACTAAACACTCCCCTAGCAAAATCCAATTCTACCATTGCAAACCTATTTAAGACAAAGTAATGATAAGCTTGGATTTGACTGTGGTACCTATAGTTCTAACATCTACATGGTGTCTTTTGCTTTCATACATCATATTGCAAGACAATCAGGCACCATACAGTATGGGTTCAAATCCCACTATGGGTACAAACACTTCAAAATAAATACTACAGATATGAGCCGTTCTCCAGGAAAACCAGGCTAAGTGACAAAATAGTGAAAATGTTGATAATATATGATTAGAAAGAGGAGACTCTTTGAAACAGTTTCTGAAAATTTGAACAAATTATTCCAAAAACTTACAAAGTTATAGACTTTTTAAACCAACCAATACCGCCTAGTTCTTGAGTGACGTCGCGAACGTCATTCTCTACGTTTTGGACGTAACATCAACTGGCATTTCAAAGACTCAGTATCTTATAATTAATTGACATTAACTTTTTAAATGATGGCACATTTTAGAATCATATTCTTATTTTGATTAAACGTGTCCAATTTGTGAGTGTTTTCTTACAGGGGAACATAGCAAGTGTTTTTAGCCAATTAACCATTGTTTTCCTCGATATGAGTTCTTTTTAGAAAACTGTAACCATAGCAACAACAGAAGTAAATTTAACACAATTTTAAAGAAAACTTGAAGCTAATGGATAGTACTATACTATCCAATTACTTAAATATGAAATCAAACAACACGATTTTTTTCTCATTTTAGACATTTTTCAAAGTCTTATTGCACAATTGCAATACAATGTCATTAAGCCCAGTTTTCCTGGAGAACGGCTCATATATTGCCTTACCTAATGCTGACAGTGACATTATACTAGATGGATGTCTGTTGTTTGGTGCCCTGTATCCTGTCAACCATGATCCGTATCCTGACTTGATATCGTCTGGATTATAGTACCAATGTACAGGCATAGACAATGCATCTGCAATCAATGCACCATATACAGCTCCTTCAGACGCCTTGAAAACTTTATCTGACATTGTTGATACCAAACTGAAAAAAGGTGTGAAACAACTTTAAAGTCATTTTAGTTTGACTTTTCGAAGAGTTGAGCTATTTTCGTGACGGGATCCTACTGTCTGTGCTTGTTAAGTTTATTGCCAGTCATTTTCTCAAACTTTGAAAGACTATCAAAGGTATTTATTTACAAACAGTTATTTAACATCACAAGAGGTGTCCATACAGACAAGGCTGATAACCCTGTGATCTATATTTATTAAGTTATCAGCCATTGTTACAATCAAAAACAAGAAGGCCGAGCGTCCAGCACTCATATTCATAAGCACTGCTCTTTTTCACATCTAAATTAATATTAAAAAAATTAGACTGCATTCCATCTCTGGAGAGGACCATGCAGAGTTTTGTTTTCCTTCTCATATTTAATATAATAGTGACAGCAGTGTTTGACAAACTTATGCAAAGGTATGGTGTATCAAACTTAAGAGCTAGTGAGCTCTAAAAATTAAGGGTAGAGGGGGGAGTGTATAGTGATTGTAGGAATATTGCCACTTCTAACAGCCTTGCTGTTGAATTAACTCTTAAATAGCGATGTGTCTGCCTACTGGTCGGCGATCAGTTCCCAATGGCTATCAGTATCCGACATTTGATATTTTTTCATATTAAGCGTAGCTCTAAAATTAAGATATTTGGTATAATCAAAGAACTACACCAAAGCAATAATTATGTGTCAGAAAATTTACAATTCACGGAAATAAAAAGAAAATATCAAGAAATACATGCAATGAATTGAAAATCGTCACCTCTTTCCCTTGGGGGATCATCTATTTACGAAAAATATGCATGTACGATGAAACAAACATGTTCATCTATTAATAGCCACGGGCTTCCCATGGTCTTTGATAAATCTAAGTGTAGCTCAACAACTGGTATGATTTGTATTGACAATCCACACGAAACTCAGTGTAAGATAAATATTGACAAAAACGTCATCATTGACGTCATTGTATATGACGTCAGAGACTTTACTAATTGGTAAACCACCGAATATTATGTCTCAATTATGTCCTCAGTGAGTATCCAAACAAAGAGAGACAACTCTAAGAATTTATGTGTATCCAACGGGAGATAATTCCCTTTGAGTTGAGAGGGTCAAAGTGGGGAAAACATGATATAATATAATATCAAATGTGAAATGTCGGATACTGGTACTGTACATCTAATTTATGCACTAAAATAGTGACCCCTTTTGTGCCCCGAATTCCACGCACTGTATGACGTCACAAATGTCAAATTGTTACTATGATTTAGGCCTTGAGCTCAGGATTACGAAACTGTTAGTCATTTTGTTTAAAACCGTCTGGTTTTCGAGAAATTAGGAAAAAACATGCAAAAAGTATCGGAAACTGTTCGCCAACCAGTACAGTGCTAAGGGTCTTGGATTCAATCCCTGGTCCCAAGGTGCTAACAGGGACTATAGATATTTAACGTAGATTGATTGCCCTAGCGCTAACAAGCGCTTTTTGGTAGCACTTTACAACATCTATGCAACAACATGCTACTAGGGATTGAACATGTTCTTAATTAACACTTTGCTTGCATCGGTTCCAATCCATAGCGATTTGCTGTACAATGGTCTGCTAGCCGCGATTGCTCACCAGTAGCATATAAATTGTTTGTGTCTTCTGATTTTTTTAAACAAGCCAAGAACTCTATAGCAACTTGCTTATCAAACGGGCTCCTGGTGAGAACCAGATTTTTCTCGTTTTATGTGAACAAAATGACCGGTGTCAGTCATTAGAGCAGTAGAGAATACTAGAGATGGTCTACTCAGCACTGTCAATATAAGGTTGACTGAAACACCGTTCTATATATTAATTAATTGAGTTTGTGTTTAAATGTGAACTATACCTATGATCATTAGTTCCACAAACCGCTCTCTTATTGGCAGCCCTGTCGATAAAAATGTCAAAATATTCACTCTTTCCAACAGTTGACACACAATGACAATCGCTGAGAAATAAAGAACACGAAATGATAAATATATACCTGCAGAGAGAACGGGTATATAACAATCTCATGCTTATATAAACCTAGAACAAGAACCCGTCAAGATTTATATAACTTTTCTTCTATCATTGTTTACATTTTTGCTACTCTTCAAACGGAGTCTATGGTTAGGACTAAAACCCGCTACGACGGATTCTTAGCAGTTACTTCCCTTTGTTATTGGTGTAGTGTTGTCAGCTGTGACGCTGCACACGGTCGTGTCATCCGTCTAGCTAGGAAGCTGTTCTTCCATTTGTTCCTCCTTTTCTCCCTTTCACCTTTATCTTCTGTTTCTTCTTCCGCTTTATAAGCTACAAGGACCCTTTCTGTGTCCTTTATTGCTTGTCGGTATGGACTTAAAAAAATAAATGGAGCTCTAGCTATAGGTTTATTAAAATGTATCATAGACCTAAGACATTACATCACAAAAATTGAGTTTGGCGTTCCAAATAATTATGTTCACTCATTCCATTAGACCTAAATTTAGGTCTTTGCTCTCTTATGAATGAGTGAAAAATGGAAATGTCAAACTCTGTTTTTTCTGATATAATTTCTTAGGCCCGTGATTACATTTATAGGATTGCTAGGATATAATTGTCTTCACAACACAGTATTGTAATAAAATACGAATAGTCTAAAAAAAGCAAAATATGTATACCTCAATCAAAGACCTAAATTATTTGTCTCAATTAGGAGGAATCGGAGAAAGCAGGAAAATAAAAAGACGAAACAGAAGGAGAGTAAGGGTTTTTTATTTCTCGGATAACCTCAAACACGAAATGAAACCCACCACAAATACAAATGATAATATAGAATTTGACTTAATGGATACTGTACCTTTGAATATACATCCCCACGAAGTTGTAGATTTTACAAAAACACGAAATTTCGTCATATTGAAATCAAATGATTTTACAGAAATCTAAAAAATGTAATCATGGACTGAACAATCCCATTTTCAGATAAATCTCTTTAGGAGTATGAGTTTTTTGCTAGACCATTCTCATACAGCAGTGGTTAGTTTTTACTACTAATATTTTAATACCATATACGTACTTCTCTACCCTTTATAATACTGTTTTATAAATTATAATTAATATGTTCGTTTCTTTTTGTGTGAGAGCCACAAAACGTGGTTGAACCACTATTAAATCAACTTTAATTATGTTTCTATTTGTAGGCTAGAAGCTTACGTATGGCTTAAAAGATGAATAAAATTTAATATTGTTGTTGTAGTAGTCAAGTTTCTTCGTATTGCTGTATCGACACACTGATATAGATCTCTAACTTGCGACCAAATTTTCAAAAATCTATTCTTTTACAGCTTTAATTAAAATATGTTAAGTGAATCCGCAATACTATATTCATAATGGTTAATGAATAATTTAATGAACTCATACAAGCCATGTCTGCGCCAAAATTTACCACAAAAGAAAAGTAGTATTTATAGTCCGCCGGTGATAACTCTAGCCTTTGCTTGCAATAAAAAAATGAAATCAAATGCATTTTCGGTGATCATTTTTGTACACTCTTGTAAGAAATTACTTTTATACATTTAATTCTTTCAATCTATACTTAAAACAAGCGACCTGTCGATCTGATTGTGTTGTTTTTAGACATTTTATGTTTGTATACAAAGCTAGAGTTATCGTCGGAGATCTATCTACATGTATACTAATTGTGCATTGACTTTGTACTGACTACATGTACATGATATGTATAAAGCACACTCAGGCTCTGATTAGACTAAAATCTCTATTTGAACAGAACCTTCTGCTCGACATGGCTCTAGAGATTGGATCAGGTCCTGATCTCCCGAAGCATCTCAAGCAAAAATCTCAACTCATTTTGAGATTTTGCTAACATTAGGACCGCGATTAGAAATATATCTGAAGTTCAATTTTTTCTGTAACTAACTCAGAATGCCAGTTCTGTTTAGTGGTTAAATTATAATTAAGATGATGTCAATGTTTTAGATGAGATCTTGCACAGATTGAGATGTTTCGTGAGATCGGTGCAAGCAATTATTGATGTCTCTGTATTATATAAATCTAACAGGTTTCATCTATGCGTATAAGTACGTTGCCCTTCTGACCTAATCACTATACATGTTATCAAACTTAAGGTGATAATTTAGGTTAACGGGTTAGATATAATCATGTTCTAATCAGAAGTCAAATTTTGACCCACAGGGACCAGTTTTATACCACGACTATAGTTGTAATGTACATGATGCTAAATACATTTGTTTACAGTATGTGTCTGTTTAGATGTTTCATTAATTTGACAAACAATAATGCAGGGCTGGTATAAACGAATGATCTAAGTGGAAATCTTAAATAATTTGACTTCGGTTAAAAATAACTCCACTGAAAGCTATTTTTAATTATTTACATTTGTGATTTAACGAACTTGTCTAACATCCTGTAGAAATGATAATTTTCAATTCAGTTTTGAAATTGATCCCTGTATCTTGAACAACGACCTTGATGCAGAAATGTATCATAGTGAAAATTACGTTGCCTAAGAACATTCGTAATATAATTCAACATAGACCGTATATACACTATGTATGTATGTTATCTCAGTCCGTATATAATGTCACAAAACTGTGTGGATACAGGTTCGTAAAACATGTAAAACTATAATCTGAATGTATGTACACGGAGGTTGAAATAAGAGTGAAAACGAAATGGGGAACTAAAATTGTCGCTTCTTGGAGGTTGGCGCTTCTCAGACCGGGTGTCGTTTCTGGAGGTTATACCGTATATCCGTATCTAACAAAATGATTGAACGACCGGACGGTGGTTGGGGATGGCTGGTAGCCTTAGCGGCTTTCTTCGCAAACGTCATAGTTGACGGTGTGAAATATTCGTTTGGAATTATGTTTGTAGAACTGGTGGATGCTTTTAAGAGTAGCAATAGTGCAACATCGTGGATTATATCTATACAAGTTGGATTCCTATGTCTATCAGGTAAGTCAGTCAATCAGTTCGTATAATGCTGTGTACGCCCCAGTTTTGCTCTAGGCGATGGTCTCAGTAGTATACGGAATGGGTTCGTATCCCACTATATTGGTAGTTTTGGTAGTTAGTCTGTACAAGGCTTTGAACTTAAACCGTAAAGTAGGGGGTTCGAATTTCAAGGTGCAAAACATTTGGTAGACACAACTCATAAAAGGGTTTGTATTTTTGTATATAACGTTTTTATTAATGCTTATACCAAAGACGGAACTAAAATGGTAGGCGTATGCGTACTGTGATAGCAGTAAAATTTAAGAAAAAGAGGCTGCTTATTTTATCCCATACCCTCATTGCAAGAATGGGTTACATGCATCACACCGAAACCGAAGTATTAAAGCTATATTGTCTTGTTACCTCATTGTTTATAAAGGGACATCTGTACACGTATGTGTTCTCTTTTCTAACATTGACATGGCATGTTTTGCAATTGACATAAACTACATACCCTGTAAATGTAACTACTTATCAAACACTGGTTGCTTCACTCTACAGGACCGATTGTGGCAGCTTTGATCAACAGATTTGGATGTAGGACTATAGCTGGTATAGGTACACTATTGGCGTGCGTTGGATTCATTGCTAGCTCCTTCACCAACTCGCTGTATGCAATGTATGTAACATTTGGTGCCATAGCAGGTAATGTATGGCTTTTTTGTTTGTTAATGCTTTAGTCATCGTTATAATAGTATATCACTGGATGAGTTCTCGGTCTTCGGTAGCAACAGTTTACTTATTGAGCGGCATGTAAAAACACCAGCAGGAAGTTCATACGTATTTTCGTCTTGTCATTCGACATAAAGAAATCCTGACGCGTAGAGTCATGTTCATGAATGTGTTTCATATATTATTTCTGGGTCCATGATGATTGAAAAAGTATAAACTTGTTTTTTTGTTCCGTCTGTTGCGAGCGTAACCATCGACATTAGTGACTTACGAATTATCTCCATCGTTGGTAAAATACCAATGGTGACCAGTCGGTTCCTAGGTCTAGACTGGTTCCACCATCCCACTATCAAATGTAGTTGAGATCCGCTGACCTGTTTATATTTGAGGTTAGTGCAATAATTCAAATCTGCAAGACGCGAACTAGTATATTTCACACATTTCAGGTTTTGGGTTTTCTTTGATGAGTATACCCGTGTCGGTGATGTTAGCTAGATACTTTGATAAACACTTGGCACTGGCTAATGGTATATCCGCCATGGGTTCTGGTATCGGTATATTGGTGTTCAATCCGATAAGCAAGGTATGTTGCAATAATCACACAAACAGTTCTTTCTTCACACAGTGATTAACCTATCGTCATCAGCATACTTATTATAATTAATTTGTTCCCAAAGTAACCATTTACTATCATTTTTTTTAAATCTCCAGAGCAGAGACCCTGTAAATTGTGGTTCACAGTGAATGTGGCTAAGAGTCGCTGCACACCCTATATGTTTCACTGCGCATCCTATACACGACTACATGGCTGCTGCAATTCATACAGTGTTGGACCAAAACCAACGACCGAGTTAAACATTGACTTTACTTATTTTTTCGTGTCTTTTGCTGCTACGGCGATGAACTTCTCATGTGGGAAAGTCGTCAGCTGATTGATAGAGAATAATCTCCTCTTCAAACCACGAGGATTGCTACGAGTTTAACCACATTGCTCTTATATTAAATTCAATTCTCAGTTCAAGTAAGATGGGTATGACACAAAATTAAAATTTACGTTTATAAGAAAGATTTTATTTCAATCTTCAGGTTCTTATCGACAATTACACGTGGCGTGGAACTCTTCTGATAGAAGGAGGATTTATTCTCAATGGACTTGCGTGTGCGTTTGTTCTAATTGAACCGAAAGTTAGAAGAACTCTTCGAATACTTGTAGACGATGACGAACACGGTCTAAACTTGGACAATGAAAGAACAGCAGTGACAATACCGTTGTTGGAAATTCAGAATATTGAAAGTGATAATGAACTATTTAATGAAGCTGATAAACCCCCAGACTATATGGAAGACAATTACGCGGATACAACATTATCACGTGACAAAGATAATGAATTAAGTGTGTATGATAAGCGGGTTTATACTAGCGACGATACTTTCATAGAACTTACTCATTCTAACGATGACGAATATGGTGAAAAGCTGATTGATGATTCAAAAGATTCCAAAAGGTGGTTAAGTTTGGAACCTTTGAAAAACGTCGGGTTTTTGATAATGATAGTATCGAACATTCTGATAGAATTTGGTCTGAATACACCGTTTGCCTTTCTGCCCGACATGATGATACAGCAGGGGTATACCACTCAAGATGCAGTCTGGATCATGTTTATTATAGGTAATCTACTTACGTATGCATATATACCGTCTGTAAATATGCTAACAATACATTAGACAGGGAATAAAACACTCATCCAGAAGCACACACACAAAACACACGAAAACGGTAAATCACCATAGGGCAACCATACACATGCGCAAGAAAAAAGGAAAGAAAACAACTACGAGAAACTACATGTATTAGATGACGTCCTTACTCCGACAGCATACTGCCTTTAGTCAGTTAAACATACTACAAGAGCCAACAGACTAGAATAAATCACAAAGACGGCCACACGACACAAACAAAGCCCAGAACGTCCACCAGTAACAGTATGCATGTCACGTTGAAAGAAATTAAGCACCCTTATGCTCCACTACACACTTCCAAACGAGCGTATACTAGTACAAAACGAATGCAACACATCAATTAAAAATGTTTTCATTCTTGTTTCACTTTAAAGTGGACAAGGCAAACAGATTGTATGAGCTTCCGCATTGCTACGGTCCTCTTTGAGTATGGTAGTTTAAATCTAAAATTAGATCATTTGGGAAATGACTACCATGTTCGTACATACGTTTTTATGCTGCATAACAACCACTTTTATTATTCCAGGTCTTCTAAGCACTATCAGCAGATTGGTTGTTGGTTTTATAGCCGATCTACGGTGTGTGAATCGTGTCATGTTATGTAACAGTCTAGTCCTCGTCACGGGCGTGTGGATTATACTCTGTCCTTTCTGTTTCAACTATCAATCTTATGTGGCATTTGCAGTGTTGTTTGGACTTTCCGCAGGTAATGTTTTATCTTGTTGTATTTTTTCATTCGAATTTGTGACGCTTTGTTTAAGTTATTACTGTCATAAACGGCGACCAATTGACATAGACAACTTTAAATGCTGTATTTACTGTCATTCTAAACCGATACTATATTGCTATTCCACAAGCAACTATGTTTTGTTGTGTGTTGCCTTCCCTGTCCTGTTTGATATTGTCTCTTAGCAATTTGAATGTTATGAGAAAGACTGTGAGTAGTTAAAGCCATTGAAGAACGCATATTTTCTGCTTGCTGTCCCTACATCAAAACACTGGACTCACTTGGAAATATTGCAATCACATTTATGTACATGTATAACAATTATGTTCTCTAGGTAGTTCTAACTCCCTACGTGGTATTTTGATCCCTGATTTATTTGGTGTTGAGAAGATTGCCGACTTTTATGGCATTGCCATGTTCTTCGGTGGGATATCCGCCTTATTAGGACTACCCATTGCAGGTATGCTGATACGCTATCACACAGCGCTTTGATTCATTCTGGTCCCGATCTCCGGAAGCATCTCTAGTGAAAATCTCAACTCAAATTGTGAATTAACTAAAATTATAGTCCCAATTAGAGAAGCATCTGAAGTCCCAGCTCTTGACATTTTACTGTAATAATCTCAGAATACTATCATTCTGTTTAGTGATGCTAATTTTGAGTCCATCTTTGCGTGAATATTAACATTATAAGGCATGCCAATATTTGTGATAAGATTTTGCTCAAAATGAGATGCTTCGGGAAATACCGGCCTTTGTCCTTATAAGATTCATTCTGATCACATCGGCCTTTATGCATTGCAATATTTACCGGATACAAACGGAAATGGCCGAGCTGTCACGATTGTCCTAAGGTCAAGGATAATAATAATTCTACAAAACGCATGTTCTTAATTTTGAAATGATCTTATTAACAATAAGAATTAGTGTTAATAAAAAACCTAACAGTGATGATGTACAGTCAAAAGTTTATGTACATAGTTGCCCAACAACATAAATAGAATATATAGGTCGAGCGAATGATAGTCGATCATTGACCACAAGGAAAGTTACTGTGACTGGTTATGACAGTACAATATTTGAACGATATATATACTAAATCTAAGAATTTATATGATAGAATGCATTATACATAGAATGAGCCTCGTACTTATATAACGTGCGGTCTTAATGTTAAGGTGGTCGTTAATATTAAGGTGGTCGTACTATTGAGGTGGGTTGTATTTAGCGTAGCGTCACAATGGTCACAAGTACGATATCAAATATAGTTTATATACATGTACATAGAATTTTTACAGTGGACTTGCGCGGGTTAACATGTCAATATGAATTTAATTGTGATTGATAATTAGTATATGCTCCAGGCTTTAGAATTTTTTTATTGATTTATAACGTGTTTCAATAATTGATACAAAATGTACATACACGACAGCCAACATTAAGAACTGATATAATTTTAATGAATTTTAAAATATGATGAACAAATCGGGCTGGGTGGAATGCATGAGTGCGAAATTGAGATACACATTTTGTGTGAAACTGCTTATTATTATTACGACACCATCTCTACACATCTTAACGTTTAAGTATATAATAATTGTAATTCAGGAATGTATAATTACTCAGCCTTTTTGCCTCGGCGATGTTCTCCCGGTGGAAATAAATGAACTTCGGGAGGAATCGGTGCACCGAGACTTCACAAAGTTTCTAATGACTTCACCCAAGCTTCCCATAGACCACGTGTACCAATTTCCCGGTGCTTTTAGATATTCATTTATTAAACCGTAAGGATATTGCCGAGGCAATAATGCTCGGTGTGACATAAGCTTTATCGCTA
Organism: Spisula subtruncata; assembly: GCA_963678985.1. Classification (NCBI taxonomy): domain Eukaryota; kingdom Metazoa; phylum Mollusca; class Bivalvia; order Venerida; family Mactridae; genus Spisula; species Spisula subtruncata. The sequence continues at coordinate 8,943,066 of OY787671.1, forward strand.
GGATTACGATCATCGTTACCAATGATGGTGGTATGACACGATGAGAATCGAAACCTGTCCGCCAGTCACGCATCATTATACATAGCTACCCTTGTGTTTTCAGGATCATTATATGACAGAACCGGAAGTTACGTCACACCGTTCGTTGTAGCCGGAATCGAACAGCTAATCAGCGGCATGTTGTTGTTTCTGATACCAGTGGTACTGAAATGCTGTCATAAGTAACGTTCAGACACCCCGATCATCTCGGCTACTTAAGTTAAACAAGACACCGGGGTATAATAATCGAACCGAATTGTAGGAGAAAAAGATAATATGACAAATTGGACAGCGAAGGCAGCATTCATCACATCGGACTGGGAAGGAAGGAACTCAACGGAATCAACAGAGTACGATAGAGACTCATCACTTTAAGCATGCATGCCATTGACAAACTGTTGAAATAATACTTGAGTTTAATTGACTTCAGACTGGTTAAACTCTAGTTGCCATCCTTTTGTATGACCATATTAAATCTGAACTGTACCGACAAGTATATACGGAAAGTTAAAACGGAAAGGATATTAGTAACGACTACTTGAAAACTACTTTTGAACTCATTTTGTAATATTTGTTATTCCGATGGACTGATACAGAAAATTGCGAGCTAATCGTTTGTGGATGCCATTATATACGAAACTCAAATATTTGTAAGGTTGATTTCTTACGCTTGTGGAGAAGTCTCAGATATCTGTAAGGTTGATTTCCTACGCCTGTGGAGAAGTCTAAGATATTTGTAAGGTGGATTTCCTCCGCCAGTGGAGAAGTCTCAGATATCTGTAAGGTTGATTTCCTCCGCATGTGGAGAAGTTTAAGATATTTGATAGGTTGATTTCCTCCGCCTGTGGAGAAGTCTCAGATATTTGTAAGGTGGATTTCCTCCGCATGTGGAGAAGTTTAAGATATTTGATAGGTTGATTTCCTCCGCCTGTGGAGAAGTCCCAGATATTTGTAAGGTGGATTTCCTCCGCATGTGGAGAAGTTTAAGATATTTGTAAGGTGGATTTCCTCCGCCTGTGGAGAAGTCTCAGATATTTGTAAGGTGGATTTCTTCCGCATGTGGAGAAGTTTAAGATATTTGATAGGTTGATTTCCTCCGCCTGTGGAGAAGTCTCAGATATTTGTAAGGTGGATTTCCTCCGCATGTGGAGAAGTTTAAGATATTTGTAAGGTTGATCTCCTCCGCCTGTGGAGAAGTCATTAGTTTCTCAGAGAAGAGCAAGTATTTACAGGACGAATTGTACCTATTCAACTTTCTGCTTTATGAATTATCTGACATTTCACGAACGATAATCCAATTTTCGTAAATTAACAAGTAAACAACAGTTACTCTCCTTCTTGCCATGTGACACCAAGTTAGATATTTTACCAAAATATAACAAACTACAGTGCACACAGGATAACGAGAACGGCTCGAAAAATTGGTATGAGCCACATTGGTGAAAAAGCAAGCGCTCATGATTTGTCAGTGTTAGTGTAAGTTGATAAACTTGATCATATCATATTTAAGTAACCAATTTTGCAGCAATAGACCACTCAGATCAATGTTTGTAAATAACAAAGTATCCTGGGCGAACTGTTAGGCTGTATTCACCATATCGGACTGGGTAGGATGGAACTTAACGGAATCAACAGAGTACGATAGAGACTCATCACTTTAAGCATGCATGCCATCGACCAACTGTTGAACTAATACTTGAGTTTAATTGGCTTCAGACTGGTTATACTCTATTTGCTATCATTTTGCATGACCAAGCTGAACTGTACCGGCTATATATGATATTTGTTACGACTGCTTGAAAACTACGTTTGAACTTATGTTGTAATCTTTGTTATCCCGATGGACTGATACAGAAAATTGCGAGCTAATCGTTTGTGGATGCCATTATATACGAAACTCAAATATTTGTAAGGTTGATTTCTTACGCTTGTGGAGAAGTCTTAGATATGCGTAAGGTTGATTTCCTCCGCATGTGGAGAAGTTTAAGATATTTGTTAGGTTGATTTCCTCCGCCTGTGGAGAAGTCTCAGATATCTGTAAGGTTGATTTCCTCCGCCTGTGGAAAAGTCTCAGATATCTGTAAGGTTGATTTCCTCCGCCTGTGTAGAAGTCATTAGTTTCTCAGAGAAGACGCGTGTATCGGTGCTTTACACCGGGCACGTTAAAGAACCAAGGAATCTATTCGCAACGAGCTTGGGTATCTCACCTCTGTCTCTGTCTCTAATATTTGCGATAATGCCCCAGAGTGGGCCCTGCAAATTAAATGGAAGAAAGAAAGAGCAAGCTTTTACAGGACGAATTGTACTTATTCAGCTCTCTGTTTTATGAATTATCTGACATTTCACGAACGATAATCCAATTTTCTTAAATTAACAAGTAAACAACAGTTACTCTCCTTCTTGTCATCTGACACCATGTTAAATATTTTACCAAAATAGAACAAACTACAGTGCATACAGGATAACGAGAACGGCCAGAAAAATTGGTATGAGCCACATTGGTGAAAAACAAGCGCCCCTGATTTGTCAGTGTTAGCGTAAGTTGAAACACTTGATCATATTATATTTAAGTAACCAATTTTGCAACAGTAGACCACTCAGATGTATGTTTGTAAATATCAAAGTATCCTGGGCGAACTATTAGGCTGTATGTCTAGCTACATGTATGATGGAATTCTTGTTGATGAAACAGCGGATTACTAAATTAACAACAAACAGAACATGGCGTTAACTTATCTATTTATTTTACTCGTTAAATACAAGATTGCGACAAAGCAGCTCAAGATAGTTGGTAATGCGGGTGGAAGTGAACACATTTTGGTCATCTGATCAAATGGTTGCAGGTTGAAGCTGAAACAGTTATCCGAACCTAAAACAACAGAAACATCAATATATTGTTAGTTGGTTTATCTCTGATAATTATAACTACGTTTTTGCCTCGCAGACAGACACCGCATTTCGCGCTTGAGAATGCCTGGGACAGAAGCTATCTATTAAATATTTAAAAATCGCTTATTGTTTGTTAGTTTATTAAAAATATAAAAAATGTGCAACAAACCACCAACATTAATGCTGTTGTGGTTGATGTTGTGTACTATAACGTTCTAAGACATCTTTCAATGACACAATTTGACTGGGGGGGGGGGGGTATAATTTTTTTTATAAAAATGTAATTTTTATATTGGTCTGCTTAAACATATATGAAACATTTCGGCCAATGATTATGGAATAGTTGTGGGATAAGGTCAAAATCCCAACACAGAGTTACTCCCCTAATAGGTTTGCTTGAACCACACTTTGAACTTTTCGTTTAACTTTTGACTATTTGTGGGATAGGATCTCATAGTAAATACCATGATTGATTCCCATTGCTCTGTGAATATAAGTTTCTTATACTCCAAACAAGCCAAAGTATGCATGTTTACTGACTAATACAAAGGAGTGTGAATATTGCTTCTACAAGGCGAGTGGCACGGTGGTCGAGTGGTAAGACGCTTGACTCCTGATCGTTCGATCCTCAGCCGGGACACTTGGTCATTTCATAAACCAACCTACTATTTAGTGTTTCCCACCCAACTAGAGATGATCCTGGTTGGTAACCCAGGGGTAGTCTCGCATGTATTGGTGGTTTACAAAGGAATCTATTCGGAACGAGCTAGGGTATCGCACCCGGATTCCTTGTATCTCACCCCTGTCTCTAACATTTGCGAAAATGCCCCAGAGTGGGACCTGCAAATTACATGGAAGAAGAAGAAGAAGAAGAAGACACAGTGTCGAAAGGTCCGACGTGCTTTCACCGACAAACGATAACATGCATAAGTAACTAGCATGCTATATGGTCCTGGTTTAGAATGAGAACGTCGAAATTACAAAATCGATGTTTTTAGGAAACAAGAAAAAACTGTCTGAGATGTGCTGTTAACTTAAAAATGGCAAAACAAGCTTTTTCAACTTCATTTTTGGTCAACATGACAAGTTTCGATTTTCTTGAAAATAGCTCATATGAAACGCCTTATAATGCAGATCTTAAATATGTATCAGTCTTATAAGTAGTAGTTACGACCTTCTCATTATAAGCCAGTGATTTATTAACCTCTATTCTATGATCAGCAGCATGGGTTTCCGGTAACGACAGTGAATCCACCACCGCTTCCAGGCGTATCTCCAGTATTGGACGCAACATCTCGGTTCAGTGCTGACAACAATATTGGTGTTGCGAAAATTAAGAACAACAGCTCATCTACAAAAGTAAGTATTAAAGTTAAGGCCAGAAATAATCACTAGAGAACCATATCCGTCGTTCAGTAAATGATTAACGATGGTCCATGTACGTATACATAGCCGATTGTCAGTGCAACGTATTTCATCTCTGAATAGCTATAAGACAGTTAGTGTAGAATATTACATCCCTATTAAGCATAATTAGGCCATACCCAATTAGGCCATAACCAATCGTTTCTTCGTTTAGCGTCCGAGGACGGACAGGTTTGAGCGTCTTGGGAAAGGAAAACAACTCAATTTGCAACCTCTTATGTCTTCAATATCCACTGATACATTAGTTCCATACCCATCATACTTCATCATCATGACCCCAACCCCTACACAACAGTAACTTCTACGCAATCATGTTTTGAGTTAGTTTTAGTAAGTTATTATGATTGGCAATGCTCGATAGCTATATTTATTTGCCATATGCTTACATGTACAATGATAATGATAGAAGTCATTATGACTTGTTTTTTCCGAGTGGTTTGTTTTTTTGTCTCAGGATAGCTAGACAGGTTTATCGAACTTAGGGCGGACGCTAAACGAAAATACGATTTGGTATGGCCTTATTATGTGTCGGTTTAGCATAATACAAACTAGTATCAGTTTAGTGTGTTATAGCTCAATGTAATACGGTATAGCTCAGTAGAGTATCATACTATGCATAATTTGGTCTTACATGTATATATGCTTTATCTGTACATTTTCATGCATATTTTTGAATTTATTGTATGAGCTCTCCAACACTGGAGGTAATAAAAGCATCATTATTATTAGTGGTACGATACCCACTATATTATTAACATGGGCCGGCTAAATCTCACTCATTTGGTCAAAGGAAACACAAAATACATCTGCTATTATAAAAAGAATGCTTTATCTTCTAAACAAATGCCGCACTTCGAGTTATGTACTTCCAGGGTCCGTTTGCAAAGCATTCGAAAGTGGCACAAAATCAATCAGGAACGTCCAACGCAACGTCTAACGTCTGATTCAAAACAGGCCGTACCTTCCTATAATCATCCGCAGCAGTACTAGTGGCAGTCTGGGAGCTCTTTTATACTATTCAAAATCCTACCCGGTGACATACAACGTTCTTAACAGGCACATGAGGCAGTGGTAATAAATTCTACTGGTTCAAGTCTTAATTTTCAATCCAAAAGACAAAAACTGGTCAAATTCCAATGATTTACTGATATTTGACGGGCGATTCTAATACTGCGACAAATCAACCTGAACTATTTAAACAATGCCATAAATTGACCAAAATGATATTTTACTGCTACTCGCCAATGTTCCATGATACATTTAGGTTGAAGTTAATTGGGAGCTGTTTGGTTGGGAGCAATGAGTTGGTTAATTGACGATTTCTACGACGTGACGTATTTGCCCCGGGTAGCCATTTCTAACGTTACTTTAGCAGCAGAGGTATTTTATACGACAACCCTCATGTGTTTGATTCATGGTACAGTATATATCATGAATTGGTCTAAATAAATTCAAAGTTTGAAGTAATTTTAACATACGATAAACATTAAAGAGCACTTTTCCAGGAACATTTGAAACGCCCCTCGTATTTCAAATAACGAATGTCTTTGTGACTGCAATTGACTTTAATAATACACGCTCCATATATTAAACACATGCACGTGCAAATATAAATAAGGTTACGTAATTAACTGTCACATCGCTGGCTTAAAATACGAAGGTCGTACATATTCGATATTTTGGAGAAAAAAAATGACAAGAAAAAAAACGAAAATTACTCTTTATCTTTAGTTCAACCAGCTTTTCCAACTTCAGTTTGGTCAACATGACAAGTTCCGATTTTCATGAAAATGGCCTCATAAGAAGCGCCTTATTGTGCAGATTTCAAACATGTACATATCCTCTCCACATCCTAGGCCGGCGAAATATGATCATTCATTGAAAATTTGTACTCACAAATTCGGGTTGGATTTGACGCAGCCTCGACAGCCACCCTCTGTTCATTTATAACTGGTCGACTTTCATCGAGTATAACTGGTACTAGGTAACCCGGTCTATCAGGGTGTGGTATATATATGGCACCGACTATCCCGACCAGAACAACAAGGCTGCATAATATAGTCACACGCATCCTGTCACTATATCTGCAGGTATCAAATCTAACAATTACTACACAAGATTTAACGTGAATCATTCATACACTTGAAGTACAAATAAAAATTATGTATTCTTAGCAAAAGTTGGACTGGTGCACTTGAATGGTGACAGCGTTGTTTGATTATGCAAAGTCCGACTAAGCTTCAAAACATGCACTGACATTTCACAAAGTCCTCAATATGTCACCAAACCTCTCAAGACTTGACGAAACTTCCCTGTGTAAAAAACTTGGGAAATTTTTAAGGATGGCAACGGATACCAAAATTGGTATCCGGATATTCGGAACGGTATCCGAACGAATATCCGGATATCCGTATCAAATTGAATGTTGTTAAAATCGGGTTTGAATAAAGATAATGCAATGCTAGAATGTAATATAATTACGCGACCAACATCGTCTTTGTGTACCATACATATTAGTACCCAGTGTGAACACTGTGCGACATTTGTTGATTTGTACCGTTGTTGACTTCGTATTATTGTGTTTTGTATTTTGAAAACAAATGCATATTAATTGTAGAGTGTTAGAGCATAATTTGCCGATAACTTCTTTCAGATTAACCAAAGTTAAATGCTAAACTTAACTTTATAATTGGCTGCCGATGAGAAAAAAATGTTTATTGTATGCGGCGTGGGACAAACACAAAATTCGTAACCCCCTCAAACGCCATTATTACTCTTCGTGAATCCGCGAAATTAAAACCAATTAATGGAGCTTGGTCTTCTTCAGTTACTAAATTAAGCTATCAACTTGTTTAAATATGGGATTGATACCTTACATAATAATACTTATTATATAATCTACTTTTAGGCAAAAATAAAATAATGTATTAGCCTAACTGGGAAGTGATTATCACACAATCATGAATCTAACGGAGACCCCAAGTCAAAGAAGTAAACAGACCCCACAATTAACAATGTGTCACCACGGAATAAAATCGACCATCCTCTGTGGTGACACCGAAACACAAATGTATTTTATTGTTATAGGTGTTAATTGATAATTTCTCTCGTAAGGTTTGACACAAGTTTTTTTTCAATTTTTATACCGGATATTCGGATACCAATTTGCTATCCGGATAATCGAAACACGATGCGAATATCCGAATATCCGGATATTCGTTGCCATCCTTAGAAATTTTCCTTGTACATCGGAAAGCCTCCTGATTTCCATCGGCAGTATATCCTTGGGGCAGTTGGGCTGAGGCAACAGTCGGGAGCATATCGCGATTCACCATGGCGTCTCCCTCCGATACATCCCTAAGCCACGAGGATCACACATTCGCTGAACATCCCATACCTCAATCATGTCCATAGGTAGTACATCACCGAGTCTAGACATGCTCTATGTGACCTAGGTTTAACGCCGAGGCGCTATATCAACAGCCAAATACCAGCCGATCGGTCTCCGTCAGACTAAACAGATAACTTACAACCAGAGATTAAATTTTGAAGTCTTTTTAGATCAGTTTTTTTAAAGTCAGCCACTAAAAAAGAACAAAAATACCCTACCTTGTCGTAACCTGCCGTTCACAATCCACGCGCAAAACAGCGCGTACGTGTACACGGAAATAGAACTTTAACGCGCGTATACGTGCTTCCCTATAGACACAGTGTAGAAACCTGTAAAATTGTCAATCAGACACATAAAGTTCAGTTAATGTTCTATTTATGGGATTGTTGTATTTAATTGACTTTCTTGAAAGGTGGGGAGGTTGCATATTCGATATGTGTACTAGTACATGTATCTTCGTTCGTTTTAAAGTATTTCAAACTATAGTTGAATAGTTCAGGATCTACATGCATGAGCTTGTCTATGAGACAGAGTGCTTGTGGATTTGGTTGATGAACGCTCTTATCGTAGGGTTTAAGCTCTTGAAATATTTAATCACGTAGCAAGCACTGAAGTATTCATACATGGCGTTTTCCTTATATCTTATAGGGCTCACTATGAGGCTGCTGACAGAAAATCCTTCAATTCATGATGCTTCCTAAAAATGAATAGTACGTCTAAAATGTCAGTTTCAATCTTAACAAAATGCTGACACCCCTTCCCAAAATTACTGGACTTATAAAGGCCTTATCCCTGATATTAGAAAATAAGTTTAAAGTAAGTGAATTTTTGTTTCTTACGAGTTTGAGTGTTAAACGGAGGTTGTTGTTGCCAAAGAGAGGCTGCTGCTCAAACAAGGATCATCCTGGAGAGTTGTACTGTTCATTTATACAGTACATTTCTTAAAAAGTGATTGGCATTTATTGAAATGACACATAGTCGTCTTCTAAAGTGAATCGCTATTAAAATGTCATGACGTACACCTAGAGCAATTTAAATCGATTGATACACACAAAATTTTGTACATGAATATTTCTAAAATGTTCAAAAGGTTCCGGTAGTTTCCGCCGAGAATACGTGTAATGTTCGCATAGTTTCCGGTAGTTTCCGGCAAGAATACGTGTAATGTTCGGATAGTTTCCGGTAGTTTCCGACGAGTGTATGTGTAATTCGTTTCGTGTTTCGCTTGCCAAGGAGGAATCTCAGCCAGGTAACCATTTTTACATCAAAATTTTGAATTTATATTTATCATATTCCACACATACATTTTGACATGGTGTTTCACAACATGGTGACTAGGGCTGTAACGGTATACCGCGGTACACGAAATACCGCTGACTTCAGTCTCACACGGTTCACGGTACAAGACTTCTAAATTTCGGTACGGTTCGGTATAGGCTAAGCTTTTTTATGAGCAAAATGATATTCAGACAAAGAGAACATTTGTCAGCCTACTGATTATGTTTAATTGCCGTGTGTCACTTGTTTAAATTGTATTAAGATATGCTTCATCTTGTCAAAATTCATTTAAAATAATTGATAACATAATAAGTGGTGTTATAGAAGCAACACATGCATTTTTACTTAAAATTGAAGGCATTTAAGCTGCTGTTAGATAATATTGTATCATACCGAAATATACCGAACCGTTAGAAATATTGACGGTACGTATCATACCGTGAGGCGAGCGTACCACTACACCCCTAATGGTGACGTATTTTCCTTTTTGAATGACGAAACACTGTAGCTAGATTCTAATTTACATGATTGATTTTACTTTAAAAAATACTGTGGTTGCACCGCATAGGCATTTGATGTGTAACTAAGGATGCAAATGGTATTTTATAGAATATTGTTAGAATTATATCGAGAATATATTTGTTACGGGTGCCCACCCGGGCTCCGCCGGTAACGTAGTACTTAACATTCGCAACATCGACGACTATCCATGGTTAGACCGGAAGTAGTGTGTGGGAATAATATAATTCGTCAATCTAGCTGTTCCGTTTTATATACAATTTTAATGTATTGTTGATAATAATAAGTGTCCACAGAGTAACGTAATGATACAATTCACACAAAGATAATATATTTCACGAAGTCAAGAAATATAAAATGAACGTGAAATCACTGAGGTATTGTCAATAAAATGTGATTACTTAGAATTATGCTATCACTAAGACGTTGTCACGGAGACTGCCTTTTTGATTCATTATTGAATATTTCAATTAATAAGGGGTTGACCACATGATGACCAATTGACCAATCAAATTAGTGGACAAATCAAATACAATTTAACCAAATTTAATGAATAATCAGCTTTTAATACGTTTTGTGTGAGTAAAAATTATTTTCTTTCCGTATGACAAGGATGTAAATTACTGGACCTTTGTATTATTCTTTAAAACAATCTTCTAACCCCGCAGGTATATCTTGAGACTACTATGATCCATCTCATTGAACGTAAATTCCAACCCTTTCACGAACCTTTGTCGAAGTTTGCGTTATTCCCTAGTATTCAAAGGAATTTAATCACTGCTTTTACCATTTACAAGAAACTTTAATATCTAACGTTCATTGCTCTTAGGGGTTGGTTTCTGCCAAAAGTTCAGGCAAACCGCTATGCTACGGTGACTTTCCGTAGCGACCAATATCTCCAAACAAAAACACTATTCATGGACTCTCGCGTGTTCTAAGACCACTGTGCTTTTCAATGCTTCATCTTTACATGAAGCTTAGGAACAATATATAATTGTTAGATTGTGTGATTGTGATGTCCAACTGTAGCCTTCGGTGGTTCTCTTTCTCTTCTCGATCCGACTGTAGCCTTACGGTACCTCGGTGGATCGCATTGATTGATACCATTTTGTTATATCTAATAGATTGATTCAAACATACATTGGTCTTTTTTGTATCCAAGGTTGTCATTGAGAACCAGCTGAAGCCAAGGACAAAAATTGATTCAAATAATATAAGTCACTATAACATGATTCTCAAATTTAAACAATGTGTGCTTAGCTTAATCCGGACGACAGCTCTTTTCCTTTTACCTTGTTTTGGGCTTCTTAACCAGATCGAGTCTTAAAATAAATTGCACTCAATATGTTGAAAATTATTGTAATGTTGCATTATAATAACGTTCTTTTCTTTTTCAGAAAAATAGGCATGAATCCATTAAGCCTGTTGCTGCTCACTGGCCTGTTGATGATGATGTCAATGGTGGTTGGTCAGCAGTTCATCACACGTGGTAGTGTAGGTGGTAAACAACGAGTTGTCACCCGGACTGTCCCTGTTCTCGTACCAAACAAAGAGGACTTACGAACAAGAAGATGTAATAATGATACATGTATTTTAAAATTGCATAATTTTGTTTTTCTTTTTGAACCCTTTCATTGCATTAAAATCAACAATATATACGGTATAAGTTAAGTTAAGTTACCAATTTTCTAGGGCTCTTTTCAGCTGTTAGGCCGCCCAAGCACCCTTTGACATTTAAACTTCCCTGGTCATTGGGCTAACTATCGAAACCTATATACACTCGTGTCTCCCTTTGGAGACTATTTCTCTCCTGTGGGTGTGGCAGCCAACATCGATCTGCGGTGCCCAGGAATAGACACTGCCCTAGCCCATTTTACACCATGGTGGAGTGGAGCATGTGGGTCTTGCTCAGAGAAATTAACCAGTGGTCCAGAGGGGGATCGAACCCGGGACTTCTCGATCCCGAAGCGGGCGTCCTACCTCTAGGCCACCGCTCCCCATATAAAATAAAAGGATATTAAGTACGTAATGTATGTCAATAAATTGCTGGCTTAGAATGAGAAGGTCTAAAGAACAAAATCAAGAAAACAAGAAACACTGTCTGACAATCATTCTTTGCTTCAGGTAAAACAAGCTTTTATAACCTTTTCAAAGTTTGGTCAACATGCCAAGGTTCCGATATTATGAATATAGGCACATAAGAATCGCTTTATGATGTAGATTTCAAATGTGCATCATTCTTATAAGGTCGTAAGTGCCTTCTGATTCCAAGCCAGCGGAATATAGATACATGCATAATGATTCCATATTCTTAACTAGCTCAAGTTATAAAATCATTAATACAATGTCCTCGATGGTTAGTGGGTTTGTCTAGCAATCGGACGGATTTATTTAAGGATTCGATACAGGTCCCCTTTGGTTTTATTTCATTTTTTTGGTTGTTGAGTAACGGTAACGTTACTCACCTTTGACCAATATTGTCGACCAGTCGCTTGTAGAAGAGCCGACGATGAAATGCTAGAGGTACATCGTATGACAAACACGTCATAATTTGAAAGGTGACTGACTAAATTTAACATAAATTAGTTTTAGTATTAAACTTAGATTTTCCTTTACAGATACTTATGGTTTGCTGATGGCAATTGTGATTGGTAACGCCTACTTTGCACGAAATCGTGATAATAATGGTGCGGTTATACGTTCAGGAGAAGTGGAAGGTGGCGCCACTAACGGTGGTGGTGGCCCCGGTCCTATTGGAAGATAAACGTGAATGGTATAGGTGATTATTTAATTCAGGTAGCTAAATGTGGGGGGTATTACAGTATAGAAAATAGAAAAATGCTTATAGTACATGGACAACCTAGAACTATCTCATTCGGTGGAATAGGAAGGATTACATACAATTAATTCAGTTACACTCAGTTAAACATAGATAACAAATTTTACCTGACCGACAAACTATTGTTTATTACCGTTATCATTTAACTTTGAACGGACTGCACGGTTGATTATTCATATTGATAGTCTAAATCTTTTTTGAGATTTGGATTTTGGAAGGGAGGAGGGCGGATAAAAAAGTCCATGCACTGTGCTTGTATTAAACATGTCCAAAAGAATATTGATACCGCCAATCAAAACAAAATACGAAATCAATGGATTGGTGTATAATGCATGTACCTTGTTTTATTTATTAAAATGTATAAAATCATGAACACACCACACTAACAGTATACATATGTTTTTTATATTTTAGGTTTGATTATCCTCGGCTGTTTCCCCACCACATGCAAGAGAATTCCCTAATAAGTCTTACAACACTACTCGAGTAACAAAGTAACAACACTACCAGAAAGTTTAACCTTACCAGAATGTCTTCACTTGCTATATAGTTATCTCATAATCTAATAAACGTTTCTTCACTTTTGTACTTTTGTACTTTTGTATTTTTTATCGTTTGCAAACAGTGTTTCTTTAAAGATTCCCATCTTGTCGGATTGTATTGGTTGAATTCATTTGAACGGTTTTCTTTCGTGAGTTTTCAATACTCTATTTTTAATGACGTGCCTTTATTTGCCAGTTAGCATTATGCTAAAATATGGCAGGCATATGAGTGCATTCACCCGGGTTTGAACACCGGTCACCTGATCTGGCGACAAGTGCGCTAACCACTGAGCTACGGATGTACAAAAACACATGTATTTTATAGCTCGTAATATTTGAGGTTGAACCCATGGATAGTCGAGCTCGTCCATTACCCAATCAGATATGTACCGGTCAAAACCGTTCTCACAGACGAAGGTTACTAAGCATGCACGGGGTCAAATGTTTTGTACTACCCTCCGTGTAGCATTACACGTACCTACCTTCCTCGGTGTCTTTTTCCGTCTGATGGGGTCCCTTTTAGAGCTGTCTTGGTGATGTTATTTGTGTCTTTCCTTATTGCATGTCCTAGCCAACGGAATCTTCTTCGTTTTATTTGTGTTATTATGAGCATTACATGTACCATGTGAAATTTGGCTGCAGGGTCAAAATGCAATTTGCATCATGATGATCACTAACCACTTCACAACAGCCATGGCTCTAGTCAAATTAGAAACTATAAAATAGTTGTTTTTATTTTTATCTAAAATACATGGTTTCGTTTGAAGGAGGTAACGAGCAAGTTTGTATTTCGACTTACGACAGGGTATGTGAGGCGGATGCACCAACGGCCTCGTCACACCAAAACCGTACAAGGGAAGCTAGATAAACTACCTTTATTAAGCGCGATAGCGACATAGAATGTAGAAACAGAAACGCTTTAAAACAACAGAAAAATAGCGTAAACACTACCACCACCACACTAAGAACACATTTTACAATTCTATATAACATTAAAATAGGCATTGCATTGCACTGCACTACAAGTATTAATATTTTTATTTGATCAGCCTACTAATAAGGGTAAAGAAATTGTAAAAAATACTAGTTGGTTCATTGTTTAAAGCAGTTTTACGCACACATTCTAAATTATTTGAAGACATGTTTATGAACATGACACTCATCCAGAGTGAGGTGTTCATTCTGATATAAATAAACAAACAAAACTGACGTAACATCTTCTTTGATGGCTGTAAAAACGTGTATGTACAAACCACATTGAACATGGTTAAACGTCAACAACCCGACACGTCAAACAATGATCGCACTGAGGCAGAAGACAGCGCGAGTGCATATTGAAGTGGTTCGTTAACGACCCTGTCGCAGTAACAGTTGTCATTGACAATTGTATCGCTGACCAGCTCATAAACTAGAGCTTCTGATTGTCATTTAATTGTAAAATAATTATTCAATTACGCGATGAAGATGAGGGACAGATCGGGACAGCGATGAATCGGTGCATTCGAAGCGATGCTTGAAATACCTATACTGGAGAATACGGTACAACTAGACAGCTGCACGCAGAGAGATCATACTTGGTCATTATTTGAACGCTGATATATGTCAGCGGCCGCAAACAGGTACTTGACGTGTGATTGATTACCAATGTGGCCGTTTGTCGTTTGTAGTTTTGATGACCAAAAAAAACCTCAGAATCGCATTCCCATGTTCACTGAATGAAAAAACTTGCCGGTGGTGTTTTAGTAAAAGGGACATAATTTTCGTGCATGTTGGAATCCAATTATTGATTATTTTTCAATCATTATTTTATCAAACATTTACACGTGTTTAGTGGTTACCACGTGTTTTTATCAATACATAAAAAATAAAGGATTATATGTTTGTTTTATCAAATATTGACGGAGTAATTGTGCATCGTAATGGCGGATACTTTGGAAAGGCTGTCGAGAGATGAAAAATGCTGGACACAACGATTTCACTACAATGTAAGTATATTATCTTTATAAATACCAGATAATAAATTAGTTTTATAGGGGATGTCATAACATATTTTGTGTTTTAGCCCATTGTAATTAAATTCAACTGCTATATCTAGTGAGTACGCCTTAAACTGTAAATGCAATAAGGGAACAAAAAATTGTACGGACCTTAAGTTACAAATGAATTTTAAAAAAGATGACCTTACAGTTGGCATAATGTAATACTGTTTAAATCACTCCTACATTCTACATATTAAAAGGAGTGTTTCTTGAAGCTCAAAAGATTAATAGATTCGTCGTCTTTAAATTATAAATTTCATTAGTTTGAAAATACTTATATTACAGAGATATATTGCATAATTTTTTAGTGACAAAGTTTTGAATACATTAAATGGAGAGCAACAACACAACAGTAGAGGGGAAATAAATATAGAGCTTTATTTCTAAGACCTACAC
Source organism: Spisula subtruncata (assembly GCA_963678985.1). Classification (NCBI taxonomy): domain Eukaryota; kingdom Metazoa; phylum Mollusca; class Bivalvia; order Venerida; family Mactridae; genus Spisula; species Spisula subtruncata. Next base: position 8,958,423 of record OY787671.1, read on the forward strand.
TACAGCTCTTCTAGTATAAGCGCGCGCATATAATGTACAATCATGTAATATCAAGTGCATAATAATAATAATATGTAAACACAGTTTGTGTGGGCTTTGCTCAGGGTAGTTGTGTCGTGATGTTTCTGATTTCTGTGCTCGGCTGGGGTTGAGTGCTACCTGACCTGTCGGATTTTCTCATACCTTTTTTGAAGTAGTAGAGCGCATATCATAAAGGTCAATGTTAGTGATAACATATCACAACATGTATGAAATAATTCTCCACCACTAAAATTTTTACCTCCCGATGTCAAATGGTGTAACCATTGGAAAATGCATTCGTTTCGTTCAAACTCGGACAATGGTAATGATTATTGGTGACTAATGATTGTATTGACAAATACGAACAATGTCATAAATATTCCTGGTACATAAAACGTCACGAACGTCTGTCATCGACAAGCGATATTAAGAAAATTTAGATTTATGAAACGCATTTTAATTATTTTGAAATAAAGATAAAGCAACCAAATGGTGATCAGACCAGGATTATAAACGGCAGACCCACGGTTCTGCAAAATGTGAGGAGTTTCCAATACATTAATAATCTTAAGAGTTCGGATGATTTTATTTTGAGCTTAACAAGTGCTGACTTGTATGAGTTCAACTAATACCGGGTGGACAAATAACACGGAACACTTGGCGATAATCCGATTGTCGTATCTATAGGCATTGAACATCGTGTGATAACCATTGCCGGGGACAAAAGGGTACCGGTTTGATACCAGTCAGTTAAGTTAATTCATAACGACAATGGTAGGGAAAACCAGTATTGATTTAGTTAATACTGGCTGCTGATTCATTGAGAAATGATTATGGTCCGTCGTGCATAAGGTTTGAAAAAAACATGTAAAAAACGAAACATACTCAAATGGCTAAACACAACTAGCAGCTCAATGATTGTATCGAATAATTATTTATATATATATACGCGAATCACTTGATCATCTAAACATGGTCGTTAATGGAAATCAAATGTAAGCGGACAAATCTGTGATGACACCGTGTAAACTGTGACAAAAACTGATCAACTGACCAACTTGTCAGTGAACGTTTTGGTTCTGATGCATTTATCCAGCGTATGAACAACGACTGATAAAGATGTGTTAAATGTTCAAATACATAATCTATTATTTAGTTTCTAAGAGCTGTGTGAAAGTTGGGCGGTATTCGAATGTCATGTTGACAATCAAAACAACTGGCTGCTGGATTCGACAATCATTTTGACGGCCGAAGAAATTGAAATGAATGCAACTATTTTGAATGTCGAAATAAATTTCTAGAGAGAAACTAGTTTTCTCTTTGAACTGGCCTTAATTTTTGGTAATATTGCGAGTAGAATTGGTCCGTGCGTAATTGTATCGCTGACGTCACTATCGGATCTCGTCGGACTTTTCCGAATGTGCACGGAAATAACCGGATTTTACCGGAATATTGCGATTAAGAAAGTTGAATCAAAATTGGGTAAAACACGCATAAAACCCTCATCATCATTCGCATGACGAGTAATTCATTAGTGTTTGACAGTAATATTTTCATAACCACCGACATATAAACAATCTGGCTCCGTATTTATGATAGAAGACGGACTAATCATAATAAAAAAGTGACGAACATGACTTAAGTAATACAAATGTGATAATTAATGTCCCAAACATGAAAAGGTCTGCACCAATTTATGCAATTGTTTATTTTTGTCATGATAAATTGTGGTAAAAACTATACAAATGCATTAATTCTATATACGCACCAATTTTCCCACGAATTAGGAGGGCATTGGTCTATTTGGCAGGGAAAACCAGATTCACAGCTTTACCACATACTGACGAACGCAAAAATGCATTCACACGATACATAAGCATTGGTCTTGTTAACAATTGTAATTCCATGAACACAGAAACAACACAAACAACAACCACGCGGCTGCTGGGCACATTACCCAACATTAAATTGAAAACTAAAACCCTGAAAGACCAAGATTCAGTTTTCAAACCCGTAAGTCACTTAAAAGGTCGCGAAGGACGTATTTTATTACAATCATCATCGAAGTTTTTAAGGGGCTGTCAAAATGTGCATACCTTGTTTTACAAGGTAAATTGATGTTATGACATGTAGTGAGGGCGGTCCTTTAATTATTACTTGTCTTACTGATATATGTGCGTATGTCATACTCACTGACTACATCATTTGTAGATTGCAGTCATACTACCGTGTTACCGGTGACAAATCACCACAGCGAGCCTCATAGTCATACGCATAACTTGATATATTCACATACTCGTGCATTCTTCTACTGTCTATAACTTTTCATAATTTCAATTAATAATGCACACTGTGCATTAAATATGCAACTTAAATAAATCCACGTCATTTTGGTTTTATTCAACTCACACCATGAATTCAATAATAAACCAATTCTCATTCAATAATCTCTTTTAAAATAATATCGCTGGCTTAGAATGAGAATGTGGTAAGTACAAACTCAATGTTTTGAGAAAACAAGAATTTCTTCTGAAATTTACTCTTTCCTTAATTGTGAAACAAAGCTGTTTCTACCACAGGTAACTGAATTGTTGAAAACGAAAAAACATTTTTTTTTTAAATTATAGAATCTACACAAATTATTTTTTTTTTCGTTTTTTTTTTGTTCGTTTTCAACGATATAGTTTCCCATTGTTTCTAGTTTAATTTGGTCTACATGTCACGTTCTTATTTTCAAAAATAGGCTCATAAGAATCGCCTTGTGGTGATGATTTTAAATATGTATGAATCCTGTAAGGTCGTACATGTAAGTTAGTAGTAGTTACGACCTTCTCATTCTAAGCCATTTCGTTTCAACAGAATGTATATATCACTGGCTTAGAACAAGAAGGTCGTAACTACCAAATCGACATATTGAGAAAACAAGAGAAAACTGTCTGTTATTTACTCTTTACCTATGGGAAAACACGTTTTTAAAACTTCATTTTGGTCAACATGACAATTTCAGATTTTCATGAAAATATGCTCATAAAAAGTACCTTGTGAAGCAGATTTCAAATATGTATGAGTCTTATAAGGTCGTAAGAGGTAATTACGACCTTCTGGTTCTAAGCCATCGATATAATTGATATAATGATCCTGATTTACCTGGCCATGGACATGTATCACCAGCGAATCAGCAATATTGATCCTCATTAATGATTTATTTATATATGAAAGCTGTGGAACCCCTTAAATCGGCAACCTTAAATTAGTATACTACATACATTTAAACTTATATCAGAATAATATTAATTAAAAAATACCACTGTGTAATAATACTTATGGCGTACATGCCACTTATGACGCAAGTTGTCACTGGGTGACAGGTAAAACTGTCAAATCACCCCTCATACCCGTGAATGAATACTAATTACAGCGATCTTATGATTGGTAATTTGATATAGTTATCATTTTCAGTGGCCGAATTTAAATTCGATGATGCAACAATCAGAAATAACGATCAACCAACAAGAAATCGATAGTTCAGAACATTCGGATACCTTCGGCAAAGTTTACCAGAACGAGGCTATATCCGAATGGAACGGACAGGATCCGACACATTGGAAAGGTAAGTTATTAACCAGTTCTAGATTATAATTTGCAAATGGCTGCTGATCTGTAACAAAGTAAAATTCCTTTAAGGGCACAGAGTCGTTAAATGCAGGTTCAAACGAGTTTTTGTCTTAACGACGGTGCAACGCCTTTAAAGACAAATAATTTTATAATTTATGATGGTACAAAATGTATAGTGTTTTTAAACCTTAAAAAAAGCATTGATTAATATTTTGAAGTGCATTTTGTACCTGATAGTTAATAAAATATAATGAAGCAAATTGATCAAGGCATGGCAACACTTTCATTGCAAATTTCTAAGAATATATTAACCCATGCCGGGCAAAAGGCAGTCTTTCGTGTAGGGACCCTTACAACTTTATATTCTAGAATACTTAGTAGTAAGGGATTCAAACGAAATAAATTCCTATGATGCCGGGTTGTTAAATTTAACACCGGCGCCGATTCCAGAAGAGTCACGTATGTCACATGATAATTAAATAATGTCACTTGTCAATCCAAATACTTTTATCATGCTCATGAAGACTTTTATATCCTGTATGTCACCATTCATGTGACATCTTTATAGTATCATACGTGTTGATTTAGTACCATTTTCTGACCATCATAGGATTCTGTAATACTAGTAACCTAATTCTTACTCACCTTAATAAACGGTGTCCGTTTCTAGGACATAGTCCACGGTATAACACAATCTACGGTATAACTATAAGTTGAGTTTACTGGTGAACCACCGTAATCATAAAACCAACTCAAAGTTTGAAAATATATCTAAGACCACACCAAAAGTGGTAGGTCAAATGTTCGATTTCTGACAGGGTCCGTTCAATGGATGAAGGGTGAGCTGTCTATTGCATTGGCATATATGGACCATAATTGGGCAGCGACTATGTTCAGAAACTCTGCTTTAGGCCACCAGGCTGCTAACTTCAGCTGCCAGACTGCCAAAGTGACGCTGTTATGCTGCTAAACTGCTAGACGGCCAACTTCACGACATCTAAAAAAAATGTGTGTCAAAGGAATGTAGATCTGTGTTTAAAATAATAATGGCAATACAATAAATAAACACTGAAATGCATCTCAAAGTTATAAAGAATTGATATAAGTATAAGAGTAAGAGGAAAGGTAGGAATATATTTCTCAGTTCCAGCTAATATTTCAAATTGCACACCAACATACACGTAGGGTCACAATACTAGTACAAGAACGGGCATCGCTCTATGTCTTATATTTAGTATAGAAATTAATAGTTTTTATAGCTAACGTTTTTATTTTGTTTTGTTTTTTAGCGTGGGGGTTTATAGATTCTGAAACAGCAACAAACGAATCACTCAAAACTACTACTTGTAAAGGAAGAACGAATTCGGCTTGTCGAAGCATACTGTGCGTGTTTTTATTACTGAGTTTTGTGATAGCAGTCCTAGCAGCTGTTGGTCTCACCATATTCTGTAAGTTATGATCTAAAAATAGTAACAAAATAGTCATAGTTCCTTATTTCGTTCAATGAAATAGTACCCTCAAATGCATTTTCCTTTTCTTTGATCGAGAGACAAGCATTCTTGCCCACTGGCGTTTACCTCTGGCATCAGAAGACGGATTGGTCTTGAAATTTGGCTAACCACTGATGCTTTTATTAAGATGGAAAAAGTCAAATTTGTTTAAAAACGAATATACTGGTATATTTAAAGAAAAGTTGTTAGCATGTGAGCCACAAGTTATCGATAATTATAAGAAAAATATTGAAATTATAAATACGTTTATCTACATGTATATTTATGTACATTGTATTTACCATAGTTTGAATCGTCTCGTTGTCATTCTGTTCTGTTTCTTCATTCAGTGACACAGTTCAATAACAAACAAGCTGATCATACACACCGACACACACATGGAGGTACGTTGATATAAATAATTTAAACATGCAACTTTGACTTGTCCTAATTTACATTTTGAAATTTGAACCACCTAGTTAAAACTATGTGAAACATTCATGAATACAGTATGTGAGTGGGAGGTTTCATAGCTTGTGCCTTAATGGTTTGTAATGCTATAGTACTATTCATTGCGCAATATTGTGCATTTGTCTCTGATGGTGGCCCTTATAGGGTCATGAATAGAAAACAACTTGAGAGTTAAATGCAATTTGCAGTAGTATTGAATACCATGTGTCCGAATGCATACAACCGCCATTAAACTACGTGTAAATGAGTTTGGAAGTGAATATACCAAATCGGTTGGTCCATTGTATAGAAGCGAGATCTGATGTCAAAACGTCTTTGTACATGAAAATTCATAATTATAGTAATACATTAATTTTGTATATATTATTTACCTGCACATCATATTGTTATCCTCTTGAAAGGTGGAAATGGTCCGGCTTGATAATGTATCCAACTTGTAAACTAACATAGAGTGAACGAGAGTAACTCACAGTGAAGTCCACTCTTACATTTTGTTTTAATTCTAGGACCACACAATGGCCTTGATTTGTCGACGGACCAACAAACAGTTCTTACACAAATATTTTGTGATCCGGTAAAAGATCTACTCGCCAAAACTGAGTTTCCGGTTGAAACTGGTCTCAAAGATTGCTACACTTCGGTACTGTAAGTATCATTACATTCTATAGGACGAGTTTTGATCGGAGTTATGTACGAATGTTAAACAATAACTCTGCCCATTTTTCTTCTCCTTAACTATTGATATAATTGCAATAGAACTTTGCATGGATGCAAGTCGAGCATAGCGTTAATTTTTGCCAGTCCACTTTCTGGTGAGTATGGCAGGTAAATGTGAGCCTCCAATCGGATTTGAATCGAGTCGCCGGATAAGGCGGCAAGCACACCAACTACTGAGCTACGGATGCCACAGTGGACATTGTTAGAATTCTTTGTCCGACGATTATTGTCGAAGATATACCATTTTTCAGTTTCTTCAAGCCAAATAATACCACTTCTTCAAATAGACCAAGTTTTCTAAGTGTGGTCAAATGGACCAAGTATCACACTGGTGGTCTTATTGCTGCGGTTTAACTGTATCTGTCAAGATTGTTATGTTGCTGTTGGACTGTTAAATGTATTGTTTAGGCTTCCAAATAATTAATTTGCAACACTTATAAGTTGCATTGCTATAGTGCCGTACTTGGTTTTACCACTTTCCATGGTAATGCTAATTGCACATGTTAACTTTGATGTTTAACTTAATAATGTACTGTTTTGTCAAATCTGCCACAAAGGTTTTTTTTCTTTTCTGATTTGTGAGTCTTTCTAATGCAACACCGTTTGTTGTTGTTTTCCCAAGTGTTTTTTTTAATACACTTTGTAGTAAATGTGTCCTGTGTTCTAGATTTGTTGAGAGGACGGGGTCAATACACATAGAAATGCATGCCACTCCAGTTGAAGGATACACTATTAAAGAAAAAATCATACGTGCCTTGACTGAAGGAACCATAAATAAAAACAGGTAACCTACCAACATATTTGAAACAAAATAATTATACTAGTTAACGTGTTATCCTAAACATGTAATCCTCTATTAATTGGACATGTACCTTCTGAACCGATGAGATTGAATATAAGCTGACTAGAACATTTCACCTATGGATAGTTGGATAGATGTCAAAAAAGACTGCTTATAAAGATGGTGACCTAGTACATAATTACACCTGTATGTATTTGCTTAAAACAGATTTCACTTTAATAGTATTTGTTTGCTTGAAGTAGGTGTTAGTTTGTTTCAGATGATCAGCGACGTATCTTTGACACTATTTAGTATTTATGAGTACTTGGTTCTGTTTGTAGGCTGTCAATTACTGAATTAAGAATGCTTGTAGAACGTTAAATAACATGTATTTGCAGCTGATATTTACAATTTTGTGCTCAGTACAAGCATCCATAACATCCCATCAGTTCAGTCAGTAGAACCCAATAGCTCAGTGGAAGAGTCGGAATGTTAGGGGGGATGGGATTCGCTCCGTTTACCGCATCATGCCAAAATAGTTGAAAATACTTAACAATAATAACTCGACCAGGCACGGTTGAGCAAAGACAAGAAAGGGGCTGTGTCCTCCCATGTAGCTCCATGTCAATGTATATCAACCGGAGTGGGTGTCAGAACTGGTGATAGATAAATGTAATAAGAACTTAATTCACAGGCCATCTAAAGTAAATTGGTATAAACTAAACCCTTTGAATTCATTTATTTCAGAACTAAAACCACCGATGTGTCAAGTCCTTCAATTACTTCGACTGGCGATATTACTTCTACTACGACTACTACTGGTACTACTACTACTAGTTTAGAGGAAGGAACTACGTCTCTTTCTACTCCAACGGTATCTACAACTAGTGAGAAAGACCTTACAACCACAGAACTATACCCTTTTGACATCAGCACAGAAATAATAACGACTACAGAAGAATCGCTGCCGTCTACAACAACAGAACACGTACAGACGACGAACATAACAACGGTGTCCACCTCTACACATGGACAGGACACTACAACAGAACTTTTATCGACACCTGAAGTAACAAAGTCAGAACCTGTTTCAATATCAACTGAAAATTTCTACGATGTATTTACAGAATCAACAACGATGCCACCGATTTTTGTAAAGTCCGTTACAACTATGGACGTAACAAGTTCGGGAAATAAGTTTTCCGCTTTTAAGGTTCCTGTTGCTACGAATCTATTTCAACCTTCAATGAACGAAGCAAATTTAAATATACCAACTGAACCTGATTCTAACTCTGTTTCCGTTAGGCGACCTAGCGACGGTTCGCCGAAGGTAGTGGAGTCATTAATGGCAGGCGGTGTGTTACGATTGCCATTGAGGACGAATTCTAACTTCCGGTTTCTCTTTTCCGGTAATTCGGCAACCGGAAGTGGTAAGAGTAATCGACCTTCAGTGAACAGTGATAGCGTTAAAGTTGCTGTAAGAAAACCTCCAACGATTCGACATAATTAGTTGAACTTTAAATGTACACAAATATCTTAAATCATTCCATATTTTACAATAATAAAAAATATGATATTTACATCATACTAAAGAAATCGTTTCAACCTTTACCATAGTCTCATACATTAGCTTTTCATCAAGTCTGTACATTTTAAATGCTGACAATAATACGTAATGCTAACATGAGATTACATGGCGATGGGACACAAATGATAAGAAACATTATTAAGTATTTCGAGGGATCAGTGCAAAACTATGGTACATGCATTTGTAAATGGATGTACTTACCATAGTTTGCACTGAGCCCTCGATTTGCTTTTTCATTTTTTCCTCATACCATTTTCGACACAATCAGATACGGTATTACATGCACTTGTATATTGTATATTGCTAGATTTATGCGGGTTACTTTCTTTTATTGTAATAGCTACAATAATAACCACTTCATAAAGACTTAGTGATGATGTTTCTTGTTGAATGATGAATTTTTGCTACACATACATGTACATGCACCGTTTGTCAACAACATTTGACTAAAACCTATTTGAAAAGAGGCGACTCCTTTAGAAACAAATAACTGTTACAAGCAGTCAAAAAAAACTTCCTTGCATCGTTGTGTCAAATAAACATAACTTTACACTTCAACATGTTTTCTTTGTCCCCTTTGAAGTTATATTTATTTAGTGCCAGGCGAACCATTATGAACAACATCTACTTGTTCAAAACCTATTTCAATACGTACTGTAAAATCATTGATATTTGATGTGGATTTATTTTTGTATAATATGCATTTCGTTAAGTATTCCTCACACATACTAATTGTCCTTCATAGAAATGTAAGTATGTCAATTTCCTTCCCATAATTTAAGAACCATGAATTTCAGTAATTATATAGATTTGTATGAAATTCCCATTTTCGTTACAAAATCCACGAAATTTGACAATTTGTCTGGTTATTACATATTTTAAATATAATTCATATTCACTTAATTAAGCGCACATGTATAGGCTATGCTTTTTTTTCATAAAACGTATTGTATGACATTTCTGTTTATAATGTTTTCTAGCTTTTGTTTTGTTGTAAATAAAATGTTTTACATCGTATGTGGCTGTCTTTATATTAAATGTTTGAACGTATGATCAAAGCGCAATGTCACTTGTAATATCTATCGAATTTTTACTTGCTTGAAAGCAGCATTACTAACTACGTTAATAATATAACGCCCGGTCAAATACCTTAACTCCAATAGGCATTTGACATTGTTAATATCGTATATCGTATAACTCGAACACAGGACAAACGTCGTCGAATGACCGTGTGAAAGATGTACCAATCACAGGCCTGAGAAATTATATCACATGAGTTTTAAGATCCCAAAATTTTCACTCATTCATTAGAATATATACTATATTGAATGGATGAAAATTTTGGGAAGTAAAAACTGTCGTTTGTGACACAAATTATTATGACTGTGTACAAATGTACTCCTAGATGTGATGAAGCCTCTGCACAATGCATACAGTTTGTGCTTTTCCTGTTTTATGTGTGGTCCTGTTTCATTTAAGTATTGCATGTCCGTTCGTTTTATTATACATTGTATTTTGATGCTGGACAAATTTAAAGCACACGTATGCCTAACTGCCTCACTCGAACATGTAGGATCATTTTAATAGTGTCAACCGTACAAAAGCAGACGGTTTTAAACATAATTTTGACATTGCCTTTGAACTTCCTCCATAGCTTTGCAATCAACCTGTGATGATATTCAATATTGATATATCTTACTAGTCTGTAGGGTTTGGACAACCCATCACACCACGCCAAATTACACTCTTGGTCAGTAGCAGGCGAAATAAATGGCTATCCTTAGTCTCTAATAAAATAGATCAATCTTGAATACCACCATAATTATGTTGCTCAGTGTAAATGTCTTATTTTGTTGTATATGTACGTGTACTAGTTTTAACTTTAATTGTACCAATGGCATTTACGCGACGGGACACGCAATCACGTTGTAATTCCCGGGTCCTGGAACTAGACAAAAGTATGTTCCCCAGGAGTGGTATTCACAAAGCATCTTAAGTGAAAACATAAATATTTTGACTTGAGTTAAATATTTAGCTGAACATATTTCCCAAGAAACAAACAAAGCCCCATGTTTTCTTTATGATTACTGAAGCACTTTACATAATTCTTCTTAACAATGTACATAATTGTTATTCTTGATTTTCTGTTTAGATGATACACTTAAGGAAAGTTTTGAGATATTTAGAAAATTCTAAGTTTTCTCTTAAGATGCATTCTGAATACCACCCAGGACTCGATGTTAACGGTTGTTCAATACCTGTCTGTCGGAAAGATTCGCCTGCCTTATTCCCCCCGTATTCCCCCCTTGGTGGGCATAATATTAACTGTTGCATTTACAAAAATGTTATATCGAAATGTACAGCGTGTATTTTTGTATGTCAAGCTAAGAATTTAAACCAGTAATAGTCCCATATATAATTGCTTTATTTTTAAACGTATACTGAGTTCCAAAAGTTCCGCATCCAATATATGATGTGTCTTTTTTACTAGAATCTCCAACTTATTTATGGTAATTCAAATGCGCATGTGTAGAGCGATGTGTACTTGATATAAATCCATGACAGTTATCGATTTGAAGATATGTATCGATCCATAATAAAACCATATGTGACACCACTCCACGATTCCAAAGTACACACAACGATAAACTACTATTTTGTAGTGGAAGGGAGGTAATAAATACCGAAAATTATCTCTCTTTGACCACAGACAATTAATGATGTTGCAATAGAGTCTGTACAACAGGCCAGATTTTAAGAAACATCCGCTTTGACATACAAAACGCAACTTTAAAGCAAGTTTCCCATAATTTTATTGTAGGGTAGACTGCAATTAAGCTACAACAATTCCGTTGTTCTTGGTGCAAAAATATAGCAGCATTACCTGTCTATGTCAGCGGCATTGACTCTTGACCTGTTGTCACGTGGTACATCATAGACAGTTTTTTTCGGATGGAGATGATACAACAGTCTAATTATGATAGAGACATGTCAATTTAATTCGACACAATGTATTTTTGGTGAAACACCAGCTTCTAGCGTCTTATATACACGAGTCGTTCACAATTATCAATTTTTGCAATCAAATTAATCGTACATTTCTAACTTATTTGACTAACTTATTGTGTTTTTTCGTAACACAGACACGATGCAAGTAAATTGGAAGTGAAATTAAAGTATAAAATGAAGAACCCAAATTATGCGTGCTTGAATAGACGTTTTTACCATTTGTGATGGTGTGATCATTCAAGCGTGACGAAATTCAACGGAAATAGGTTCAACATAAACACTAAGGGTACGCAAATGGACAGTGTTCGTAAAAAGTTATTTAAAGTTAACTTTTCAAAAAAAATGAATTTTGAATTAAGATGCAGAACTTTTGGAACTCAGTATATATACATGATACAGTTAAATCGCACTTTTTAGACCACAGTCGTTATATACCGTGATTTGTAAAGGGGTGCTACTCGTGAAGTAATGTATGTGTTACCAAAGAGTTAATGTTACTGTTATGTAAATTGCCACCGAAATTACATGGGCGTAGGAGCAGGGGGGGCCAGGGGGGGCCAGGCCCCCCCAATGTCTGGTCAGGGGGGGCCAACATATCTTTTGGCCCCCCCAATAATTCAGACGAAAAGTATAAATTTACGACCTAATATATATCGTTATAGGCAATTTGCCTTCAGTTCTTGGTGAAAACGTATAAAAAATTTTGGCTCGCTTCGCTCGCAATATAACTTCCTTTTATAAAAATATTTCAACACCCATTGTTTGCAAAAATTACACATGTGACATAGATTATACTCTGAACCCTCGTTTACGACTTTTGAGAGGTTGTCCATTACATATAAAGCCTTTGAAACAAAAGTTTTCACATAAAGCTTCAATCTCAAAATCATGAAAATCGAGGAATTGAAATTTTGTGCAAACACTTTAATGTAAGAACTTTTAAAATTCCCTGTATTTAGGTCCTTTTTTAATACCAAATAAGGTATCTCGGAACGCTTAGAATGGTCCAGATTGATCCATTGTTTAGAAAAATTTCCCGGGGGAATACCCCCGACCCCCTTATACTTCAACTAATTAACTTTCAGTTACCTATAATTACTAAACCAAATGACCACAGAACCATAAATTCACAATTTTCCAGTTATTATATAGATATAGGAGGATTGTGGATGTTTAAGAGTACATTGTATGTACGAGTGTATTATTGTACAAACAGTGGGTGTTGTCATATTTTGACATAATGCAGTTACTTTGCGAGCGAAGCGAGCAAAAAATTTTTTTTACCCTTGGTTGCCAAATGTTTGGCCCCCCCAATGTTGAAGACGCTCCTACGCCCATGAATTAGCAATATCATTGGACGACATCATAGTTGTATCTAACCAATCAAATGTCGAGAGAACAGCTCGGTAAACATCATCCCTGTCCTAAATCTTACAGTGGTTTACTATATATATTGAAATGTAATGAAAGATTTAGGTACCGTGAAACATCAACCGTGAAAACTCGGCTATTTCCGTTTTATTTCCGTTTTCGTACGGCGCATTTTTATAGACCCTATAATGTTAAACATCGCATAATATTGTAAGTCGGTAATGTGATAGCATTGCAGTTAAAACAATGGATAACCATAATGAAGACTGATATTAAGAATTTATCATACGTTACCGTCGCTGAACGAGTTATTTTGGGTGCTGTAATATTTGTGGTGGTAGTACTGATTATAGTTCTATGTATTCCTGGAGTTATCAGAGATAAACCATACTCAGAGATGTGTCTTCCAGAAGGCGATCAATCGCTGCATTGTACAAGGACGGATGTCAGGGTGAATTCATTTATAAGTGAAGTAAGTACAATGTATACATAATTTAGTATAGTAGTGTACCACAGGGGATTGACACATAATATATATATACTGATATAAGGCTATATTGAACCAAAAAAAAATATGTGTCAATCCTCTGTGTAGTGTACCAGACATTAAGCATTGCGGGTTACAAGTACGTCGATGCTCCAGAGTGAGCCCTGTACTTTAACGGGAAGAAGAAGAAGGGTCTTTGTTAAGATCAAACCCCAATATGCAAAGAGACAACTATAATTATGTAAGTCAGTGATATTTTAGATGCAGTTATCGAATCGGGTTTGACACGCTTTGCATAGTAAATGAATTCGTAATCATACATAAATATAATGTATACTATATAACTATGCAAAAACATACAAGCATGGGGAATCAACCAGGTTATAAGTAGGTTGTGCAGTAGTCAATTATAGACAAACCATTATCTTCAATTTGTAGTTCATAAACACAAGCTAGTATAATGTGATCAGATGTGTATTCGCATGACCTGGTTTGTATTCATGCCAAGTGTTTATGCCTCAAATTGCTTGACTAACAGCGAGTTTAATTACTACAGTCTGAATTAAGTTCAAATCGTCTGCATTGTCATAATATTCAAATTCGTACAGTTTGTTCAGCCAATCAGAACAGATACAATTATGACTCAGCTTCAGCAGTCAGTATCTAGGTTATGTTTATTTACGTACATTGAATTCCAGTATAGTCAACCACCGATTTAGTATCCCCGATATCAACATAAAACTAGCGTCCGTTTTCGGATTGCAGTCAAATGCTTATTAGCTTACTATAGTTGAATTTTGAACCCTGAGCCATGAACTTTCAGACGAGTCTATTTTGGCGGGTAACCCGTGATTTATTCAACAGTCATTATTTAAAGATATGCTACTTACTAATGTGTGTAATTTATCGATTAACAGTTTATCGGCGAAAGGATTGAACTTTAAAAGTGCAGTCACGGCTCAATTGATCGAAATCGAACTATAGTTATTTAATTTCCAATAATATTTAGATGAACTAGTTCAAGGAGAATAGCATGCCAAGGACCACTACTCGCCTAAATAATCAACATTAGGTTACTACACCCCTGGGCTGATATTCACGTAGCATCTTAAGAACTTAAATTTTTATACGCCCGTTGAAAAACGGGACGTATTATGTGAACACCCTTCGAGGGCAGTGTGCGGGCATGCGGCGGCGTCCAGTAATTTGTCTGTACACTAACTCAAACAGTTTTCGTCCGACCCTCTTCAAACTCGCTGACAATGCTTATGGGTGTAATATCTAGGCCAAGTTCGATTATAGGCCAAATCGGTGCAGGCCTTCTTGGGTTATGGTCCTTCTTTTACCAAAAAATGTGAAATTGGTCTTGTCGATCTGTACTCTAACTCAAACAGTTTTCATCCGATCGTTTTCAAACTTGCCGGCAATACGTAATATACGTAATATCTACGCCAAGTTCGATTATAGGCCAAATCGGCGCAGGCTTCTTGGGTTATAGTCCTTTTACCAACAAATGTGAAATTGACCTTGTCTGTACTCTTACTCAAACAGTTTTTATCCGATCGTCTTCAAACTTACTGACAATGCTTATGTATGTAATATATAGGCCAAGTTCGATTATAGGCCAAATCGGTGCAAGCCTTCTTTGGTTATGGTCCTTCTTTTACCCAAACAATTTGAAATTTGCCTTGTCTGTACTCTAACTCAAACAGTTTTCATTCGATTGTCTTTAAACTTTCTGACGATGCTTATGTGTGTAATATCTAGACCAAGTTCGATTATAGGCTAAATCGGTGCAAGCCTTCTTTGGTTATGGTCCTTCTTTTACCCAAACAATTTGAAATTTGCCTTGTCTGTACTCTAACTCAAACAGTTTTCATTCGATTGTCTTCAAACTTGCTGACAATGTTTATGGGTGAAACATCTAGGCCAAGTTCGATTATAGGCCAAATCGGCACAGGCCTTCTTGGGTTATGGTCCTTTATTTACCCCGAAAATGTGAAATTGGCCTTGTCTGTACTCTTACGCAAACAGTTTTCGTCCGATCTACTTCAAACTTGGTGACAACAATTGTCAAAACATTACATATAGTTTGTGTTTATAAAGATTAGTTTAAAGATGATTCTTTAAAATGTTTTGACATAATATGGGCTTTTATTTCATTATCAATATTTTTTGTCACTGGCACAACTAAGACGGGCGTATTTTGTGACATTTTGGCATCTTGTTTGACTTAAGTTAAAAAAAAATAACTTGCACATATGTTGCAAGAAACTAAGTTTAGCTCAATTTTTCTTGATGATTATTGTAAGTGCTGCTTCCTTTTTCGATATGACAATTCTAGTCCAGACCCCCCCCCCCCCCCCTTCTGATTTGCGTTTCATGTATGAGGTAATAAACCATCGACAACAACAGCCATCGAACTAAATCGTCAATCAAATCACTAAAACGCAACATTTTTCATGTTAATATGATGACAATTCATTGCCATAATTTCAGGTATCGGAAGCAAAGTATAAAGAGATCAAAGCAAATGAAGAAGTAGAAAGGAGGGAGTATTTTGCATCATTTAAAGATGGTGTTCGGGGAGTAACTACAATGAGTGGTACCAGTACTGCGATGAAACCTGCTGGTAAACTCATTGGAAAAGACGACCTGTCCAGAAGTATGCTTATTGTACTTCGGTTACTTAATTGTTACATAAATGCAATGACCGGGTATCTTTTTAGTGCCGCATGCATGGTGAGCACAGCGGGTAGGGTACTTCCATTCACATGAACGATCCCAGTTCAAATACGGGGTGGTTATGCCTTGGTCCCCCATGGAGATTGTTTTGCCTCTGTAATTGACATCGGGAGGCGTCTGGAACAGGGATATCACAACTATTTTAATGATTACCCCGAAGCTTTTCTATACCACTGCGAGGTCTCTCAGGTACCTTCCGGTAACCATATATTAATTAGGGAGTACAACACCAAGGACTGGACCTTAAGAAATGTAAAAGTATAATGCATGTAATAACTGCCCATGTATTATTTTACAGCTGATACTGGTATGGTGGCCATAGAGAGCTGGTTTACTGGTCGGGAACTATCTAAGAAAGGAGGTTTTCTCCGGCATGGTGTAAGGTACTACAAGGGACGGTTAGTTGTTCCGATGTCGGGATCCTACTCCGTGTATTCGTTTGTAGAGTTTTATGAATCATGGAACTATGACGATGGTACCCCGAACATTGAAAACAAGACAGAGCCAATCAAACATGGTATATATAAATATAGTGTCATCGATGGTACGAATGTGGAACTAGTAGCTAGTGTACAACCGCGCAAGATTGCAAAGAACAAATATGAAAATGTGTATGGCAGTCATATTTCTACTGTGGTAGACTTGAAACCAGGTGACGAACTATCAGTACATGTTAGCAACGTGACTCTCCTGAAGTACACAGGTGATAACTACTTTGGGTTGATTTTGATTTGATGAGGGTGTCGGTAACCCGTGTATCTGGACAAGACGTGTTAGGGTGGTTGCTATTGTGTTAGGATGTGGTGAGATTTACTGCGAACGGGAAGTAGAGTTGTTTTTGTGCCTGCTTCATTTATCTGATATGTTCACGAGTACGTGTTACGTCAAAGTTAACGCATCACAATAGTGACCGTATTAACACGTCTTGTCCACTGACGGGTTGAACGATTTGCATGTGGACGTTCAATTGGACATAGTATATATTATCCTCAATGAATCAAAACCAACCGATAATAGTTTCAGCTATTATAGGTACCGTGTATCTATATGCTCGCAGCTTCGCCTGTCACCAGATTGACCCGGTTCGAAACTCGTTCGGGTGGGATGTGACACTGTGGGGTGATGACACAGATCATATCAATATTATACTTACATGAAGAACATTCCAGTTACTAGAAGAATAGCAGTGATATTTTTCTAAGAAAATTGATTGGTTTTAAACTTTTTCGGGTGAGTGTTGCGGTTACGAGAAGGATTTTCGTGAGAAAAATCACCGAAATGGAAAACGAATGAGTTTGTCTTATTATTACAAATTTTAAATATAATACATTCACTTAATTAAGCGCACCTTTACATGATTTCTTCATAAAACGTAGTGTATGATATTTCTGTTTATATTTATATTTTCTAGCTTTTGTTTTATTGTAAATAGTATGTTTTACTTCGTATTTGGCTGTCTTGGACTTGAGTCACGTCTATTCATTTACCCCCGGTTACATCGAATGATACTACGAGGGCGTATCAAAAAGTTCGTGGACTGACTCGTTCATTTTAATATGCGTAATGCGACTGAATTATTTATTTTCTCATCTTAATCTACATTCAATTCTGTACTAAGAAACAAATAAAAAGTTGATTAAACGATACTGTCAATAAAATATTCTAACGATTTAAAAAATGACCAACAGCCAACCGGTGCACTTTTATGACGTTACGACGTCATGAAACGTCAAAACTTCTGCCACTTTTTGATCGTCTAAAGAATCCAAAACTCACGAACCTGGATTGAACTGCTCTATTGCCTACCAGAATACTTAGTTTTTACTAAGTAGCCTTTTATTCATAAAATAAGTTCGGCCAGTTAATGAAAGATTTGACAAATTCATTTGTTCCAGCGCCGACAATCACACAGTACATGAAGTCTACCCTACCGATATTAGCATCATTCAACTCATATTGCTACATCTTTTATACCATTTAAACAGATCAATTTTCGCAAGACAATCTTTTTTATATACTTGGGTGACATGCTCTAATCTGAGATCAGTATTGGTGTATAATTGAGTAAAAGGGCATAATGCAACGGAAGATCGATATTCCGAGTGCAGCGTCATGTCGAAAAGTGCGACGACCTCATGAAATGCGTCGAAAATCAAGCTAAACAAAACGACGTGTTTATAATGTCACATCAGTATCCGTGACAACAGCGCTGTAATATATACACCAGGATGATGATACTGTCTTAATGTGTATGTCGACGGATTTATATTTCAAATTGGATGACGATTCACAGAATTATAGGTGTATGAGGGAGGTCAAAGTCATAACATTTTTAAAGTGCTCCGCGGAGCATAATTTAAGTTACCATAGTAACCACCACAAACTCGGAAAACGGATTTACAAATCAATTCAAAATACGTTGTTTTAAAGAATGTGTGATTTTAACTGAATTCGGTCAAAAACTTAACAAATGACAGGCACTGTCCACGCACTTTTGATACCCCCTCGTACACTACTGAACAGAGACATGTACACCAACACAACGCACATTGATCCAGACACCTACACTGAGATCACGTTATATGTTATACATGTAAAGGAAGTATACTGGCCATCTGTTGTTTCGCGGTATTTACAGTAAAACCGTTATTTAAAGGCAAAAATCGACGCATATTTAACAAAACTTGATATAATCTTACTTTTCCATCCTATTTACGATAAATACACCGCAAATAGGCCACTAAAGTAGCAAAAATAAAGAGTATTGCTAAATGTTAACCACACTATATTCACATCTATTTCTGGTTGATCAATAATTTTAAAAGCAAAAGTTTAAGCTGCTAAACGAATTAACAACAATTTAAAAACTTCATGTTGAGGAATAAATAATGTTCAATGCAGTGCTAGCAATAATTGGACTGTCCCTCGTTAGCACTCCCACGTGGGCTCATTTCGTGAAATTGTCAGAACGTGTGCATCTTAAAAATCAGTTTTAGTGGTGTGTGACCTATTTCAACAACAACCACAGGAAGTTTAACTTTGGTAAACACACGATGATAGAGTTTTGAAAATGCCGCGACTTCAATGATGACGCGATACCAGTGATATTGAGTATACAATGTCAATTTTACCATACGAATAAAGCTTATAGGTCACAAACCACTAAATAAATTTGTTCTTTAACTCAATGTAAAGTTACAATAGTCAGTCCCAGGTTGATACATGTTCAAGTCTATGGCCAGGTGGCAGACATATATCAATGAAAAGAAGGGGCTACCAGCTTTAAGAAAATACAAAAAAAACAGGGGGTCACGTATCATATAAGAAAAAGTGTGTCCGTCCAACGCGGTGAAGATGTTTTCACAGTCGCGCGGACCGACCAAATCCGGGTTTTACCCTACCCTACTTTGCTTTGGTATTTTGGCCAAAATCTCAAAACATGTCAAATGAAACAGTTTCAATACATCACATACATGTATACAAAGCCTGTAAACTCAATGTGATGATTCCAGTTTCACCTTGTCAACGCATACTACCATTTAAACACAATCACAAGTTTATTTAGGGACTATTTGAATGTATCCTAGGCATTTAGTGGTTTGTAACCTATGTGTGAGTCATATTCGAACCATATTCGGCATCAGAAAGAAAGACCACTGTGCCTCTGTATCTCAGTGGTTAGTGCGCTTGTCGTCTAATCTGGCGACCCGGGTTTAAATCCAGTTGGAGGTACATATATATGCTTGCCATATTTCAGCAAAAAGCTGACTCGCAAATGAAGACTATGTCCAGTCAGTCAGCAGTCAGCTAGCAGCCAGCCAGCAGTCAGCCAGCTCATTCTGTGAGCAATAAGCTTATCGAGTATATAACACGCATATGCTCAGACAGATGTTTTACACATAAAGTCGGCGGATCATTGCACTCAAAGATAGGTTGCCGAGTGCTAAGGTCATCGGTGACAGGTACGGAAGGTTGGTGTTCGACCCCACTTTGTAACATATCAAAAGGGATTTCAAAATTAGTACGAGTAAATCTTCCTTGCTTAACCAATACAATATAAACAATATACGTGTTGTTGTTGAATTCTCAATTATTATTGCTTAACCCTTCGCATAGAGAAGTTACAGGGAGCTGGTTTGTCTAGTTCCAGGATAATGTGACCAGTTGTCTAGCTTTAGCAAGATTCAAAAAGACAATAAGATACTACATCTATATGTGCATGTGAACTTGGTTTAATCAGGATATACACATTACAGGAGTGTTACTAAGCATAGATAAATAAAAACAAATGTATGCCTTACTGTATATTATGTGGTCTGAATAAACGGTGTCTTATAAATGCAAGTTTTGTAAGGGCTAAATTAGAGATACAAAGTATGCCCAACCATTTGGATGTCTCTGTATGTGTATGATCGCCATAGAGAAAACTATGAAATTAGTAGGCACATTAATTTTCCAATGTCCACCACTTTGTGACAATGGCTTTGATCAATAACTTAAACTTAACAATTAATTAAAGCTTTAGATAAATGCCCTTCATTGCAGGACTTTCGTGTACACCGAACAACAAAACATCATAAAACTAATTAAAATTATACAAATTCATTATCGTTCAACCTGAGTGGAATAGAAACTTGACTACCTACTGATGTTTGAGGATGATACAAATCATAATGCATTAAATTTATATTCTCCTTCAACTGATTTATTTTCTTGTCATTTAAACACGGGTCAAACTAGATTTTTATTTTTCGCAGAAAATTATCTTAATTAAAGAGCTAAATTACGTTTTAAGGTCTTTGTTTAAAGCAACTAGTTTTCTGGCACGCCTATACACTGATGAATTTGAACTGACCACAACTTTATCATTTGTATTCGTACTTGTAATATACCCCTATGAAAGGGGCGCTACTTGTGAAGTTCTAAATGCTATAATTATGATAACAGTATACTGTAGAGTTAATGTTACTGTTAATGTACATAAATGTACTGCACAATTATATAAGCAGGCTCGATAGTCCCTATATAAATTGCGTTATATAGAGCTAACTTTAAGCAGGGTTTCGAACCCAAACCATGACCATAAGTTAACCGGGTGGTCCGCGGCGTTGAAACTGAAACCAGCTATTGGACGGCATACCAATCAAATGTCATCTTACAAATCCACCTACTAGTACAATCGTAACTACTCGGGAATTTCCGTAACTGAGAAATACACACAAACAACACGACCAACCAAGGAGTTCCGATTGTTAAAAGTAAACAGTAATTTGGCGGTTTGTTATTATATGCACACTTGATTATTCTCTTTATTAACCTAAATGTGTACTTTACTGTGCACTTATTCTACTATACGGTGCGTGTGGATGGATTTAACCATCTGTTATATATGTGCAGGTTAACAATGGATAACAATAACAATGGTGCTTAGGAATGAATTTAAGAATTGCACTTACGTTACCATCGCTGAACGTGTTATTTTATGTGCTGTAATATTTGCGGGGGTTGTTCTTATAATAGTTCTTTGTATTCCTGGAATTATCAGAGATAAACCATACTCAGAGATGTGTCTTCCAGAAGACGATCAATCACTGCATTGTGCAAGGACGGAGGTCATAGTTGATTCATTTATAAGTGAAGTATGTATACATAATTTATTATATATATAGTAGTGTACCAGACATAATCATTATGGTTCTTCGTTATAATATATAAGATCAAACCCCAATATGCAAAGAGACAACTATATATAAGTCAGTGATATATAAGATACATGTACACGTACAATTATCGAATCTGGTTTGACAAGTTCTGCATAGTAAACGAATTCATAAGCATACATAATTATAATGTATACTATATAAAAATGCAAAAACATACAAGCACTGGAAATCAACAATTATAAGTAGGTTGTGCAGTAGTCAATAGACAAACCATTATCTTCAATTTGTAGTTCATTAACACAAGCTATATGTGATCAGATATGTGTACTCGCATGACCTGGTTTGCATTCATGTCAAGTGTTTATGCATCAAATAGCGCAGGTAGCTAGGCTAACAGCGAGTTTAAATGGTTAAACGTTACAAATTGCTACAGCATTATATTCAAGTTCGTACAGTTTGTTTACAATTTAGTTTCAGCCAATCAGAACAGATACTAGTATATGACTCAGCTTCAGCAGTCAGTATCTAGGTTATGTTTATTTACGTACATTTAATTCCAGTATAGTCAACCACTGATTTTCGATCCCCAATACACAGGAAAAATTTCTGCGTATGCCTGGCGTACGCTTAGGTCTGGCGTACGCATGTCGTACGCGGATCGTACGCTTTTCGTATGCTTTTTTGTCGTATGACCCGCGTACGCGAATCGTACGAACGGCGTTCGCAGAAATTTTTCCTGTGTATCAACATAAAACTAGAGTCTGTTTTCGGGTTGCAGTCAAATGCTTATTAGCTTACTTTAGTTCAATTTTGAACCCTGATCCATGAACTTTCAGACGAGTCTATTTTGGCGAGTAACCCGTGATTTATTCAATAGTCATTATTTCAAGATATCGACGGTGCCGAACCAAAACCCCGTAACTCAATTTTGGCGCGAAAACTTTTTTTGCAGCATCCGCATCTGCTAGACGTCCCGCACATTTTTGTCTTGTCGCCATTTAAATAGCCAATCGCTTGACAAGACAAAAAATGCGCGGGACGTCTAGCAGATGCGGATGCTGCAAAAAAAAAATTCGCGCCAAAATTGAGTTACGGGATTTTGGTTCGGCACCGTCGAATTATGCTACTTACTACTGTGTGTAATTTATCGGTTTACAGTTTATCGGCGAAAGGATTGAACTTTAAAAGTGCAGTCACGGCTCAATTGCTCGAAATCGAACTATAGTTATTATTTCCAATAATATTTAGATGAACTAGTTCAAGGAGAATAGCATGCCAAGGACCACTACTCGCCTAAATAATCAACATTAGGTTACTACACCCCTGGGCTGATATTCGCGAAGCATCTTAAGAACTTAAATTTTTATACGCCCGTTGAAAAACGGGGCGTATTATGTGAACACCCTTGGAGGGCAGTGTGCGGGCATGCGGCGGCGTCCAGTAATTTGTCTGTACACTTAACTCAAACAGTTTTCGTCCGACCCTCTTCAAACTCGCTGACAATGTGCTTATGGGTGTAATATCTAGGCCAAGTTCGATTATAGGCCAAATCGGTGAAGACCTTCTTGGGTTATGGTCCTTCTTTTACCAAAAAATGTGAAATTGGTCTTGTCGATCTGTACTCTAACTCAAACAGTTTTCATCCGATTGTTTTCAAACTTGCCGGCAATACGTAATATCTAGGCCAAGTTCGATTATAGGCCAAATCGGCGCAGGCTTCTTGGGTTATAGTCCTTTTACCAACAAATGTGAAATTGTCCTTGTCTGTACTCTTACTCAAACAGTTTTTATCCGATCGTCTTCAAATTTGCTGACAATGCTTATGTGTGTAATATATAGGCCAAGTTCGATTATAGGCCAAATCAGTGCAAGCCTTCTTGGGTTATGGTCCTTCTTTTACCCAAACAATTTGAAATTTGCCTTGTCTGTACTCTAACTCAAACAGTTTTCATCCGATCGTCTTCAAACTTTCTGACAATGTTTATGGGTGAAACATCTAGGCCAAGCTCGATTATAGGCCAAATCGGCACTGGCCTTCTTGGGTTATGGTCCTTTATTTACCCACAAATGTGAAATTGGCCTTGTCTGTACTCTAACGCAAACAGTTTTCGTCCGATCTACTTCAAACTTGGTGACAACAATTGTCAAAAATTGTAACATATAGTTTGTGTTTATAAAGATTAGTTTAAAGATGATTCCTTAAAAATGTTTTGACATAATATGGGCTTTTATTTCATAATCAATATTTTTTGTCACTAGCACAACCAAGAAGGGCGTATTTTGTTAAAATTTGGCATCTTGTTTGACTTAAGTTAAAAAATAACTTGCACATATTTTGCAAGAAACTAAGTATAGCTCAATTTTTCTTGATAATTATTGTAAGTACTGCCTCCTTTTTCGATATGGCAATTCTAGTTTAGACCCCATCTGATTTGCGTTTCATATTTGAGGTAAAAAGCCATCGACAGCAACAGTTATCGAACTGAATCGTCAATCAAATCACTAAAACACAACATTTTTCATGTTAACCTGGTCAGTTCCACGCAGAGCTATATCACTATTTATTATTTTGTGTGCTGCCTTCCCCGTTCGACATGCTTAGTTATATTTTATATACATTATATTTTGTTAATATGGATGACAATTCATTGCCATAATTTCAGGTATCGGAAGCAAAGTATAAACAGATAAAAGCAAATGAAGACGTAGAAAGAAGGGAGTATTTTGCATCATTTAAAGATGGTGTTCGGGGAGTAACTACGATGAGTGGTACCAGTACTGCGATGAAACCTGCTGGTAAACTCATTGGAAAAGACGACCTGTCCAGAAGTATGCTTATTGTTCTTCTGCTACTTTACTTCGAGTATATTGTTACATAAATCAATGGCCGGGTACATCTACCTCTTTAGTGTCGCGTGCATGGTGAGCACAGCGGATAAGGTACTTTCTTGTCACACGAGCGATCCCAGTTCAAATATGTAGTGGTTATTCCTTGGGCCCTCTGAGATAGGTTAACCTCGGCGATTTCATCCCGATTTAATAAATGTACATTGGAAGGCATCTGAAAGAGTCCTAGTGGTATAGGGGAGGCTTCGAGGTAACCATTAGGATATTTGTGATATTCCTGTTCCCGATGCCTCCCGATGCCAATTACATTAAATCGGAGTACTTCGCCGAGGCCAAAAAATGCTCACTGGGATCAATGCTTTATCGAAGTTATGCTCTTCAGGGACATTGGTTATGTGCATTAACTTTTCTTGTTGATAAGTTATCATTAGCGTGTGATGGAGGTGTTATTAGAACCCATTTCTGGTTAAAAATTCCAGAAAAACTGCTAAGGTCTGCTGACCACCGTAAATGTCTGGTACATGTACATGTTGAGAAGCGATTCTGCAGACGATAAACATGTTGCTTGGTTACATTGTGTCTATTTTCCTTGTACTTCGCATTGTTAAAGAGGTCGGGAATTAAGTGGGGCTCAGAAATGAGGAGTCATAAAAAGGGACTTGAAGAAATGTAAAAGTATAATACATGTAATAACTGCCCATGTATTAATTTGTAGATGATACTGGTATGGTAGCCATAGAGAGCTGGTTTACTGGTCGGGAACTATCTAAGAAAGGAGGTTTTCTCCGACATGGTGTAAGGTACTACAAGGGACGATTAGTTGTTCCAATGCCGGGATCCTACTCCGTGTATTCGTTTGTAGAGTTTTATGAACCATGGAACTATGACGATGGTACCCCGAACATTGAAAACAAGACAGAGCCAATCAAGCACGGTATATATAAATATAGTGTCACCGATGGTTTGAATGTTGAACTAGTAGCAAGTGTACAACCGCGCAAGATTGCAAAGAACAAATATGAAAATGTGTATGGTAGCCATATTTCTACTGTGGCAGACTTGAAACCAGGCGACGAACTATCTGTACAGGTTAGCAACGTGACTCTCCTGAAGTACACAGCTGATAACTATTTTGAGTTGATTTTGATTTGATGAGGGTATCGGTAACCCGTGTATCTGGACAAGACGTGTTGGGATTGTTGCTGTTGTGTTAGGATGTAGTAGAATTGGTAGGGTTCTTTTGTGGTTGTTTCATTTATTTAGTAGCTACACTAGTTATACGGATATGATCTGATAATCAACTGTGACAGGAAAGGGTACACATTCGTGTCAAGGACAACCCACTTAACTACCAAATAAATGAAACAAACACAAAACAAAACAAAACAAACTACCTCTTGCTGTTCGTCAATTTGACCGCATCACAATGGCGACCTTTCTTAACACGTTTTATCCAGGTACAAGGGGTGAACGATCTACATGTTGACATACCCTCAACTATATTTAACACAAACATGTTGGGATGGCCATCCTATATCTTTCGGTGGAAATGCTGTCCATAGTATATCCCCATCCAATCAAAACCAACCCATTATAGTTTTCTATATGGGGTTTTCTCCATACCCAGTGTATGAATAACACTGACAGCCTCGTCTGTCACATTAGCGTCCAGGGTTCGAAACAAGTACGAATGGTGAGTGATTCACATTCCTCACATTGGCAATGTTCATACCCTACGTGTGTAAAAACGTACCAGTTACCAGTTGAGCAATGGTACATTTACACGAAAACGGATTGGTTCGAAACTGGTTTGTGTCGTGTGGTGCATTTTCATGACATTGGCCATATCATACGCATATGGGTAACTTGCAAGTTGCTTGAAGAGCAATGCTATTTGAATCTATTTCATCTCACGATGTACAATATCGTTACAATTTACGGGTTTATATTGTTAGTTTGTACTCGGCGTACATTAACGGTAGTCATCGACTACCTGCCTTACATTTTTATGTTCTAGACTGGTTAGTCACAGTGAACTTCTGTGACATTTTGGATTATCATCAAGATTTAAAAAAAGCACTAAAAGAATATAATAATGTCAATTATACATTAAATATTGTGATACTTTTCATTTCTTCACAATCTTATCTGCACAAAAAAGTGTTTTTGTGTGAACTTTATGATCACCCAATGTTCGTCATTTGTCCGTCCATGTTGGCATCGTTCTTTGCTGACAGCAATGTGACTGTGAAAGTATTTGTATTCACCGGATTGGTCTTATCATTGTAAATGGTTTGAAATGTTAGTCTTTGTACAATTTAGGTAAAGTTCCATACCAGGCGCAATACTACCGTATATGACTTTCTTTGCCTATTGTTTATAACGTTTAAAACAGATTGACCAATTTGGGAAATAAGAGACTATTGTTTTACACTCTACATGTTGCTGTTTGTACTTTTGAAAGTTGTTTGAAGTCTGGGTTAACACTATTATGTTGATTTTATACTTGTGAGAACGATTTGGACTTTGAAGTCACATGACTCTTTTGTTTTTATGTACTTTGATATGCATGCATATTTATAATAAACACACATGTAAGAAAAATCTGTATAGGTATATGCAATTCATTATTTAATATTTATCATTATCATAAATATTATCTATACGGGGTGTTAGGGCCACATCACTCATATATATGTCTGGATGAATATCTAATCTATGAGTGCATAGGAAATGTTTGTGCATATTTGGGTATTTTTGGTACAACATTTCGAGACTCTTGATAGGTCAGTCAATCGCGGTCTGTCCTTAAGAATTCTCAGTAACTATTGCATCGATGGCTTTGATACGCAGGAAATCATTATTATGAGAAGACATTTATATCGGGTTTCCTTCCGCTGGGATACATTTTCGTATAAGTTTATCCACTTTCATTATTCATTAGCCTGTGTATCTTTCCAAAGCATTATCTCTTTCGTGCCAAACAATCATGTATTCATCTCATCCAGGTTTTATCGAATTCGGTGAAACGTGCAATAGTTACACTTTCGTGTTCTATACAATGTTTTCTACATTGAATCATAGACTGGGTCTGTAAATCCATGTCGTCTCGTGTATGCTAATTATGTTGTTCAGTTTTGTTTGTAATTTTGATATTTTGTATGTATTATTTTGTACAATGATATTGTTTTGTGTGCATTCCTTGTATAGTTATTCGCATGTACATAGTTATTGTATTCCATAATGGCGGAAATGTAAAGCATACTCGTTATTGTAAATATGCATGTAGTTTATTTTGTAAACTCTCACCTAAAGGGCACTGACTTACCACTGCTGTTATATAAATAATATTTGTTTTACTTGCAATTTATTCTGGTTACGTATTCACGAAGCTTGTAAAGTATTTTCATTTTCTTAAACATTTCAGATAAAATATTTTCACTTAGAGATAGCACGGTTTTAAATTTACATCTAATACAAATTGTTATTGTTTTAGAAATAAATATGCGAGAGACTTTATAAAAACGTGCCTTGAATATAAATGTCCTTTGTTTAAGAAATTGCGTTCATTTTCAACTTGATTCAAGTTAACTATTTTACACATAAAACACAATTTGCACTTATCTGCAATATTTACATTTTTAAGTTTTATTTTATCAATTTCGGATATTTGGAATTTAGAAAATGCAGACTTATTATTTTACAGGAACAGTTCGTGTTGAAATATTCGGTTGCAGGTATAACTGAAGAAGAATACAATCTTTGTGAGTCATTTCTTCTGGCTGTGTAGGTTACAAACCACTAAAATGCCTCCGCGAACCAAAATAGGACACACTCAAATAGTCCCTAAATAAACTTGTGATTGTGTTTAAATGGTAGCATGCTTTGACAAGGTGGAACTGGAATCATCTAATTGGGTTTACAGGCTTTGTATACATGTATGTGATGTATTGAAACTGTTTCATTTGACATATTTTGGCCAAAATATCAAAGCGAAAGTAGGGTAGGGTAAAACCCGGATTTGGTCGGTCCGCGCGACTGTGACGTTGGACGGACAAATTTTTTCTTATATGATACGTGACCCCCTGTTTATTTATATTTTCTTAAAGCTGGTAGCACCTTCTTTTCATTTATATGTCTGCCACCTGGCCATGGACTTTAACATGTATCAACATTGGACTGACTATTGTAACTTTACATTGAGTTAAAGAACAAATTTATTTAGTGGTTTGTGACCTGTATGCCGTTGATTCAACTTTTGGCATCTGGTGATACCAAAATTCCACCAGGGCA
Source organism: Spisula subtruncata (assembly GCA_963678985.1). NCBI lineage: Eukaryota > Metazoa > Mollusca > Bivalvia > Venerida > Mactridae > Spisula > Spisula subtruncata. The sequence goes on from OY787671.1 coordinate 8,987,521, forward strand.
AACAATCAAACTGAATAAGATGTGTTTGATCTTTCAAGCTAATGCTGGCAATTGTTTTTAAATTTCAGCGGCCATATTGATAAGGTACCGTCACGCATAACGAATGTATGTAATGAAGCCTGATATGCCAAAATATTTCAACGTATGAAAGACCGGATGCTCTCAAACACATCCGTTCGAACCAAACCATTGGGACCCACGATATAGATAATACAACTGACAATGGGAACGTATGAAGCCCATAAGTCGCAAGTTGACGTCGGATGACATTCGTTATGTCTGACGGAGCCTTGATATCATACGGTGGCATGTTTTAACGTGTCTGCATTCATTTATCATATTCTTGAATTATGACTTTGTTATTGTTGGTTCATGTTAACACACTTTACCTTTATATGACTTTAATTATGATATTAAAAAATGAACACAACTTGTCCAGAATGGTTTTTAGCTCGACTACTCGAAGAATATGTAGAGCAATTTAACTACCCCCCCCCCACCACCCAACTTCAGTGTTGGCATCTCCTCACGATGAATGTTCTTTGGCAAGTTTCTATTTCACAGTATATCTGTTATACTATTGGGTGAAAATTTACGTCAATAAAACTTGGTATACAGACATCAAAATATATTTAGGGGCCGCAAAAGATGGGAAGTAGCATCGCTGTGGTCAATGACAATGTTACTAAATCAGATAATTATAAAATATCTACACGTTCAAGTGTTTTGGCAAGTTTCGTTTTCATGTTATTTCTGATATACCTTTTGAGGTATATTTTGAAACGTGGTATACAAATAGCTTGTGTGAAGTCGACGCATACGATCGAATGTCGCAGGCTAATGTGATGTGATCAATGTATCGAAACCTTATGTCCGTTGCCTTAAGCGGTACGTAGCGTTTTGCACGGGGAGTAATATATGCCTACTATATTTAGTAGAAGGGGGGAACTAAATGAAAGCGCTCGATAGCACTTTGCTTAGGCAACTTATACCATAATGATTAAGACAAGCACTCGTAAAGCGATCTAGACAACGTACAGATTAGGGCAATATTGACAATTACATGTAATAATATGTGATAATAAAACTTGCATGTACCCAACAATGCGTTAGATTACACACAATATTGACCACAAGTCAACAGTTATCTAATACAACATCAATACTTTAGATGCGCTAAGTAAGCAATGTATGAGAGAGATAAATGTCAATATGATAATGGGAGAATATATCAAGTGAATGTATTGTATATCATTGTCGTGTGACATTCTAGGAAAATGAATCAGAATCACATTGTCATTGTGATTGCTATTGTTGATAATTATAATATATCACTGGTTTATAATGAGAAGGTAGTAAGAACTTAAAACCTTATAGAACTGATACACATTTACAATCAGCATCACAAGTCGCTTCTTATGAGTCTTTTTTCACGAAAATCGGAAATTGTCATGTTGACTAAACTGAAGTTGAAACAGATTGTTTTACAATACGTAAATTGTCATTGTCGGAAGTTTTATCTTGTTTTCTCAAAATATCGATTTTGTACTTACCACCTTCCCATTCTAAGCCATATCGTCTATAACGTTTCACGTTAGACATGAGCAGTTTTCCTGGAATTTATTGTCAACCAGATCTAGTCTGGTTTCCGTCATAATGTGCGTCTCAACATTAACCCACAGTGATGACGTAGGAATCAAGGACAGGGAAGTCCAGGCTAAACGAGTTCTAGCTTCCGTTTCCGTTAGCAACAGAAACTCTTCCACGGACGAACAGCGTACCAAGGGAAATAATCTGCCTAATCCAGTATTTGAACAGGGATCATTTAGTGTCATAGAAGTGATCCATGCAACGGGCTTGTTATCCAGGCAAGTGTAAATGGCCACCTAAATTATAATGGTGAATTATGGATATATGATACACATTGCATAGTAAGGCCCTATCTAAGTTGATTGAACCGTTGTATCGATTCGTTTAAGTTGAACGGTCTCTGAAACTCCTATCCGATGGTTCGTTTTGTCATGAATTGATACATAGAAATATCCATCCCCTAACTGTAATACTGCTATACTGTTTTTAGTCGAACTGTACATGTAGTTTAGCACGATTCAATTAATGTTATTGTTCCGCATTGAAAGTGTTTCTTCCGTATACATGTACACGAAAGCTCACAAATTATCAAGTTTCAATCGACTTCTGAACACTTAGATTAAAATTTTACATGTGCATGTATACAATTATATGCGGAAACTTTTAATTAGTCACAAAAGTTGACATTTCATTTATAGTTGGTTGATTCGTGTAGCCAATACAGTAAGGAACTATACTGATACATATATATGGCAGGGCAGATGGTTGATTAGTAACATGTATTGCATTTGAATTGTCTATAGTGAATGTGGACAGGAAATAAGTGTTTTTAGCTCGACTATTGGAAGAATATGGAGAGCTATTACAGTCACCCTTGCGTCGACATAGGCAATGCATTTGGTTAAGGTTTTGCGTGCAAGTTCGTATCTCATCAACTACTGAAGGGAATGGATTGAAACGTCACATATGTATTTGGGGTCAATATGTTAGTTGGCTGGCCAAGTCCTATATCTCTGGAAGGCGATGGCACGATGATGAAAACACGATGGTACGATGTTGAAAACACGATGGTACGATGGTGAAAACACGATGGTACGATGATGAAAACACGATGGTACGATAGCGAAAAAACGATGGTACGATGGTGAAAACACGATGGTACGATGGTGAAAATACGATGGTACGATGATGAAAGTACGATGGTACGATGATGAAAACACGATGGTACGATGACGAAAACGCGACGTTATTATCGCGTTTTCGTTATCGTGCCATCGTACTTTCACCATCGTACCTTCAACATCGTACCATCGCGTTTTCACCATCGTACCATCGCGTTTTCATCATCGTACCATCGTACTTTCACCATCGTACCATCGTGAATCGCGGTTCAGGGAGACACAAAAAATACGTTTGTCCAAACGGAACACCGTAAAAACTAGATAGATGACATGCACACGGATGCCATTTTAGCACATCCAGTGTCAATTAGGGTATATAACATCTGGAATCCTTGTAGCACACATATGTATCTGCATTGGATTTAATAATAATAATAATAATAGTAATACATGTAATAATAATTAGTGAGCTTCGGAGTTTTAAGCTGAGTTTTAAGTCTGCTCTTTAATATTTATACACAAGTGTCTCTTCATTGGTTTAAATTATTACACAAATGTAGCTTCACTCAAACCACGAATCACATTGCACTTACATCGAAAACAACAACCAGACCACTCGTAATTACTAATTTGTAATGTTAGTACTGATGCTGATTTTATATCACACGTAGTTATTTTTAGAAAGTAAGGCAAATTTCTTACGGTTTCACATTAATGTACAAGTAACTGCATAATATACAATTCAGTTTCTGTTTCGATATATAACGTAACTAGATTTAACAAAATCTACATATTTTAGCGACAAGTGAAATAGTATACGCCCGAGGTAATAAGTATTTAATGGAATACAAAAATACCATGACATTTAACATTAATACTTTCTACAGTCGAACACCATCTAACAACCAACCCGAAAGTACAACCGTCAAGCTATCGATTACAGGAGGTTTTTTATAGAGGGGAGACCCCCTGTACTACAAGTACATGTATATTAATTTGAATACCAAATGCCTTAATAGTTTAACCATGCCATTTCTCCACAGCCAATTCATTTGAGCATGAAACAATACAAAGTTTATTACAATACAAAGTTTATTCGGGCATAAAATAGCATTTCGCGTATTTATAGCCAACATATATACATTTACATAATAAGCATGTGTGATCAATATTAACAGTATTAACAAAGATATGGATAAAGTACATTGATACAGGTTTACAGAGAAGTTCATGAAAGTTCAAAAATAAGAAAAATCAAATGCGTGATTAGTTCAAAAGTCAGAAATTAAATAAAATGTCAAGGGTTCGTGTTTCTGATTTTGAAAGCTATATATAAGTATTTTGCTACATTGTTTAGAATTTTGCTAGAGTTTGAGTTCACTAGATTGGTAAATTTTTGCAAGGTCGGCCAATGACAGAAATAAGATGTAAAGTATTTTCGTCTTAAGTTGTTATATTTTGGACATACTAAAAGAAAATGATATTCGTTTTCAATTACATGCATATTACAGTTTTGGCAGTATCTATCTGTTCTTAGTATATTTGTATGCCTACCTCTTTCGATAGCCAGATCATGTGACGAGAGTCTAAATTTTGAAAGTGCAATTTTGTATTTATCAATATTTACGCATGTAAGATATTTTTCTATGGTTATTGTTTCTTTAAATCTACAGTATGTTGATAATCTATTTGAGTTATTTATATTATGGTGCCAGTTTTGGTAGTATGTGTCAATTATTCTTTGTCTTATTATTCCGAAATTTACGTACAATTCATTTTGCTGTATCCATAAATCTGACATTCCTATTTCATCTAGAATACGTTTTATCTGACTAGCCCAATTAAGCGTATTGTATGTGTTTCCGTTTTCTATGTCTCTTTTTAAAACAGTATACATCAATTTTATCAATGAGTTGTTCTTAGATTTTAATATTTTTATCCAAAATTTTATCATTAGGAGTTTTCTATGTATATATAATGGGTATCTACCCAATTCCCCGTATAAACCATCAAGGTTTGTACTCTTTTGTACACATAATACTTTCCTTAGGAATTTACAATGTATAGTTTCGATGTTTTTACATTCGTGATATCCAAATATTTCTGCACCATAGTTTAATATTGGGTTAACTAAGCTGTCGAAGAGTTTACATTTTTCTTTTGCATTTATTTCAATTTGATTAAATATGATAAATAAGTTATGTAAAGCAAATCGTGAATGATCTGCAATTGTTTTCTGTGTTCGGTTCCAGTTTCCGTTTTTATACAGAGTAACCCCAAGGTATTTAAACGAATTGACTGTGTCTAGAACTGTATCTTTGTATGTAAAGTTAAATTGTGTATGTCGGCCTTTCTCAAATATCATGATACGGGTTTTTCTCGTGTTTACTGTTAAGCCCCAGGTGTCGCAATATGATTGTAGATCATAGAGTAACGACTGTACTCGAGTTTCTATCATGATCATTTGTCATTTGTTGAAGAACTGATTTTCTATCTTTGTTTATTCGCTGCTAGTTGTTCTTGATATTAGCAAACATACACGTACATTATGTTTATACTTGATACATTCTTATTGACCTTTACTAATGAATTCTAGGTCGGGTCTTTGCTTCGTTTTATTCGGTCACTTGGGATCACCGTTATTTTGTCAATTCATTGTGCAATTACGTCGTCCTGCATTTTTGATGCGGGGACTTTGGATTTTAATAATTTCTTTATGTTGTTTGTTGGGCATTGCTCCGTGTAGTTGTGTAAGTTGAGTGCTGCCTTCTTTATTTGATGTCCTCATTTCTTTTTTGTATAGCTATAGCTCCGAATGACAGATAGTAGCTTCGATCAATATATCGTACGTTATTAAACATTTATCATCGGTTTTGTGTATGTACATCTGTTACGTATTTTCTTAACATTGTGATATATAATATTATTCATTGTACTCACGTGAAAACATGATATTTGCAAATACAATCGTATATTGTTATCTTGCAAACAATCAACGTGTATTTTACCGAACATTGATTGGAATACTTTACATCCTTTTCTAGAGCACACTGTCCGCTGGGAGAACAATATTATGTATAGAGGTTGTTGTTCTTCAGAGGGTTTAATAAATCAACGTCAGCAGCGTTGGCAGCCGTATAGCTGTTGACGAGTTGACTGGCTTGTGAAACATAGGCCACTAGCCCGCCCATTAACTTCACGCTTACAGCCAATGTCTTCTTCTCGATGAACAATGACTATGTTGCTTAAGAGACGTTATTTCTCCACAGATGGCTTCTCTGGCGAAGTTTTGCTGTACATACAATTATTTACATTGCGAAATACACATTTGTATGCAAGTTGGCTATAGTGTTGACAACCCTGGCGTGATACCAACTACATACTGTACTTACATTATAGTCCAGGAGCCAGGTTTCAAAAGGGCCTTAAAATGAAAGTTTATTTACCCCATCTGGTAGAAAAAGTCCATTGGTATTTTCGAATAAAACATACATTCAGGCTTCAGAAAAAGGTGGATGCCAGATCTGAAAGTGGTGCAGATTTTTTTAACAGGGGCAACAACTCCTGCCTCCGAGCTAATTTACGAATACACATGACATTCTTAATTCTGTTGTGATTTTTTTGTTTATGTCTATATTGCCATATATTTGGGTGAATATTATTCAATTGATGTTGTGCATCAAATGGACATACATAACTGACCAGTTTGAGGTCAAGGTCAAGGTCATTTCAAGGTCAAAGTGAGAAAAATTGCTAAAAATTGATATTTCACCCCAGTTCTTTCTTCGTATAGCATATGTTTGAAATCAAATTTCGTTATTAAAATGAAAGCCGTATTGGTAAGTACATATTCTTTCATTATAAGCCATTTGTTTAATGAAAATAATCATTTCTTTGTCAAAATAGCAATTTAATACATATACATTCTGGCCGAGAAGGCATTCTTTGGCCCACCCCTGGTATTCTATGATCTAATATGATTAAATTGTTCATATATATATTGCTACATAATTGCATGGATATTATTCGGTTGATTATGGACATCAAATGGACAAACATAATTGACCTTTCTTGGGTCAAGGTCAAGGTCAGTTCAAGGTCAAATCGAGAAAAAAACAAAAACTGGACAGTTCCACTCTATTTTTCTTCGTATAGCATTCGATATGAATATAAGTTGCCTATAAAAATGATAGCCGTGTTGGTTAGTTCATATTCTTTCATTATAAGCCATTTGTTTAATGAAAATAGTCATTTCTCTGTCAAAATAGCCATTTAATGCATATGTATGCTGGCCGAGAAGGCATTCTTTCGACCACCCCTGGTATTCTATTATCTATTATTATTTAAATGTTCATGTATATATTGCTACATATTTGCATGGATATTTAATTATTCATTTTATTATGGACATCAAATGGACAAACATAATTCACCTTCTGGGGTCAAGGTCAGTTCAAGGTCCAATCGAGAAAAATAATAAATATGGACATTTCCATTCTGCTTTTCTTTCGTATTTCATATGATATGAATCTAATTTGCTTATTGAAATGATAGATCTGTTGGTTAGTTCATGTACCTTCATTATAAGTCATTTGTTCAATAAAAAAATTCGTTTTTAGTGTGAAAATAGCTATTTTGTGCATGTGAAAATTTACGAACACTTTTACGACAGCCCCTGTGATTATATGATCTAATGTGATGTATGTGTTTATTTATGAAGGGAGTCATATGTTCACGTTTACAATGTTCTATTCATTATATTATGGGCATCAAATGGATAAGCATCTAAAACCACTTTGGAGTTAAGGTCGTTTCAGGATCAAAGTGAGAAAATATATAAAAATGTTTTTTTTCTCTCTGTATTTGTAATTCTCACGTATGGTTTGAATTCGACTTTATTAGGAAAGTGCAAATTTTATTTGTCTCACTTTTTATCAAATGGACTGTACACAATACTGCCTAAACGACCAATAATTTTGTTTACGTTCAAGCAAGTATGCAAAACTACGTATAAATGCTTGCAAAAGCACTATACCTGTCTATTTTATGCCAGTCTCGGAATATTTGTATACGCCGTTTTTCATAGGGGCACTGCTTGGAAGGATTCTCATGTAAATGCATATCATTAAATACATCAGGATTTCCAGACTCTTTGAAGACCCATCATGAACTACTTTTTGTAGCTCTCTAGGATTGTGTTGGTCACATTCACCAGGACAATATGGCGTACCCACCAACACAATATACAGCAATACGTACGGCCTATGATAGGTGTATCCAGTGGTAGTTAAATATCAGGTATAAAATGACTGAATAACTTGGTGATGAGCACATCATAGGCCTAGGATGGCAGTTGTTTCGCGTAATAATGCACTAGTCAATGTTTTGTCCGCCCGGGTGTTACAGGGGTGATTAGACAGACGCATTCTGACCGACGAAAATTTGACAACATCATCGACGCCTAGTTAAAATATTGACTTGTGCATAACACATAACTTCATAACATTCGATGCCTGTATTGTGCAGTGGTGTGTATTGTATAACACATAATGTCTAGCTAAAATCTAAGGTGTTATTGAGTATTATTACGGTCTGTGATGAGATATTTCATTTGTGGTAGCTAGAACTGAATTGGTTATGATGTGTATATTCCTTACAGTGATATGAACCAACATAGACATCTGATACCCGTACTTAGTAGTAATGTGAACGACATAGATCCTGTGAAAGCTGTAACTAGCAGTGTTTTGAACCACGCTAGATTCTTAAGTGGTACTCACCACCATTAAGGGTCGACAATCCTGGTCCTATGGAAAATACTAGTACAACACAACTCTTATAGTGTAGTCACCATTGAATTTAGCACTGCAATAAGTAAATAATGTCACAGATACGTGCATTTAACACAACGGAATATAGTCACCCCAGACAAAGTAGTACCAGCATCGTGTCTAACCACACGAGGCCTAATAGCGTACATGTATCCACTACGACATAATATTCTAGAAGCCTTACGACTTCATACGATGTACGCACCACCACATAATTCAGCCATACCTGGTTCTACAAGATACACATTAATAAAACGTAGAACCCTTCCAATCCCTAATAGGTAGACATGGCTACAGGATACAAATACAGACACCCCAGACCCTTGGGAATAGATACAACAGCATTGCATGTCCATACCAGGCCATAAGGGTTGCTCCACTCCACGGTGTACTGCCATTTTCAGGTTATAATGTATGCGGTACTCCTCATTGACAAGAACATGTATGATTATCCAAAGACGCACATCATCAGGTCTTGAGCCAGATATCATTTGATACTGTATAATACTTAACACACAAAACAGCCTGGGACAGGGTGTCCAAATAGTACTTTAACAATTTGCCTATTTTCCAAATGTCTTCGCTCCCTTTTCATAAAGCTAACTTCACTTAGTGGGTTTCATACGAGTATCTATCATTGGTTTAGCCATTCTGGATTTCAAATTATGTTATTGAATTCCAAATGTATTCTCAAATAGTACAGTCATATCTGGCGTTATCTGATATGCTTCACTGCAAAATACAGGCCCTACTAGTATGGCCTATGAGTGTACCTACTATAACTGAGTACAGCTACCTCATACCACATTGGGTAATCACTACTGTATTGTACAGTTATTTAAAGCTCACCACCATGTAAGCCATTATAGACTTAACCATAACGCGTTACCAATCGCATACTTTGTGCAACTATCCTTATCCTAGGAGGTAAACATTATCATTTGCCAGATTGGTCAGCCAATATGCTCCATTGAATATACATCACAATAAAGTACCGCCACATCCATATCAGATTTTAAGGGGTTCTCACTAACATACAGTACACCCATCCTAGTCCATATAGGTTGACTATCATATTTGGTACATCCATTCCTTATTTTTGGTACAAAGAAATTTGTAATCAATGGGGCATGATGGTGACCAAACTCTAATTAATATCGAAGGTCCAATCGTTCTGGATTTATTGGTCGGAAACCATTTGATGTATTCATTCATTTAAAGGCAATAGTGGTCCTGACATCAGGATCATTGCTATCTGCTGTTTCATACCAACCAACTTACCAAAAGGCTAAGGATAGTAGGATCAAACATTGGGAAGGCGTTTGCTCGGAAACCGTTTGTTCTATCGACAGACCGACACACAGATTAACGTGTGTTAAGCAATATACTTCCTCATTAAAGATTTTCATAACACTCGCAGCTAATAGATTGATTTCAATTCATTATTACACACCCACACAAACTAGTACATCTACAAGTAAACACAGGTACAAAATGTTCCGTATTGCTTGTAAAAAGAACAAATCAGCCAGCACATGAATTGTTACTGCATTATTACAAACCACAGTTTTACCTTGAAAGGACATTGATCTTGACCTTGAAATGGTCAGAATTTTAAACAACTTTGAATACGACATTGATATTACAATGTCCATTCATATATTCAATAATACCAAAACATACATGAGAAAAAGAATTACAGATCTGAAACGAAATACATTTTTTATCATGTTTAAACTATTTTTTCTAAATTTGACCTTGAAATGACCTTGACCACAAACTTATGTAAGATGTTTGTACATTTGATGTTCATAATCAAATGAATACTGGTAGTATCCCTGAATATACATGTATCTCTCACTACATACACAAACACATACATCACATTATGTCAGGGGTTGTCGTGCAAGGTTTTCGTAATCTGTCATATAGCTATTTTCACACTAAAAACGAAATTGTTTATTGAACAAATGACTTATAATGAAAGAATATGAACTAACCAACACAGATTTTATTTTAATAAGCAACTTATATTCATATCAAATGCTATACGAAGAAAAATAGAGTGGAAATGTCCATTTTTTGCTTTTTTTCTCTATTTGACCTTGAACTGACCTTGACCTTGACCCAAGAAAGGTCAATTATGATTGTCCACTTGATTTCCATAATCAAATGAATAATATCCATGCAAATATGTAGCAATATATACATGAACAATTTAATCATATTAGATCATAGAATACCAGGGGTTGTCGTACAAGGTTTTCGTAAGCTGTCATATGCAAAATAGTTATTTTCACACTAAAAACGAATTTTTTTATTGAACAAATGACTTATAATGAAATAATATGAGCTAACCAACACAGATTTAATTTTTATAAGCAACTTATATTCATATCAAATGCTATACGAAGAATAATAGAGTGGAAATGTCCATTTTTTGCTTTTTTCTCGATTTGACCTTGAACTGACCTTGACCTTAATCCAAGAAGTGTCAATTATGTTTCTCCACTTAATGTCCATAATCAAATGAATAATATCCATGCAAATATGAAGCAATATATACATGAACAATTTAATCATATTAGATTATAGAATACCAGGGGTGGTCCAAAGAATGTCTTCTCGGCCAGCATGTATATGTATTAAATTGCTATTTTGACAAAGAAATGACTATTTTCATTAAACAAATGGCTTATAATGAAAGAATATGTACTTATCAACACGGCTATCATTTTAATAACGAAATTTGATTCCAAACATATACTATACGAAGAAAGAACTGGGGTGAAATATCAATTTTTAGCAATTTTTCTCATTTTGACCTTGAAATGACCTTGACCTTGACCTCAAACTGGTCATTTATGTATGTCCAATTGATGCACAACATTAATTGAATAATATCTACCCAAATATATGGCAACATATACATAAACAAAAAATTCACAGCCGAATTAAGAATGCCACGTGCATTCGTAAATTAGCTCGGAGGCAAGAGTTGTTGCCCCTGTTAAAAAAATCTGCACCACTTTCAGATCTGGCATCCACCTTTTTCTGAAGCCTGAATGTATGTATTATTCGCAAATACCAATGGACTTTTTCTACCAGATGGGGTAAATAGATTTTGAATTTCTGGTCACCAGCTCCTAGACTATTATAATATACTATACATAACTTTGTGTTGTTTTATAAATACATACAGTTACACTCTGTTAAAACAAATTATATGTGTGCTGGTGTTTTAGTTCTTTATCATAAGCATTGTTCGCTGCATTGGTAATATTTAACGAAAGGCTGGCATGATTCTCGCTACGTACGAAATAGTATCGATTAACAGAATTGGCCGGAGACATCATTCGCTTCGTTACTCACTGAGTGTTTTTAAATGTATATTCACATTCTATTGGAAGTAACAACCGTTCGAGTATCGTGATAGAATGTCTAGCATTATCTCCCATTTTAAACATAGAGATAGTGGGGGCTTTTACAAGTTTTGAACATACTATAAGAAGTTGGCTATACACCCTTTTCTCAGAAACCGGTTTATTTACTAGTGCGCTATCGTTATAAGGATCTGTAACATAATTAGTACTATTCAGTTAGGATAATGTAAGATATACAATGCTTTACATGTGTACAAAAAGGTAACAACACTTTCTGAACTAGAGCCTTATTCCCGAACATTGTAAGACTGAAATTCAGACTTAACGTTAATTCTATAGACACTGCCAATTCTCTGCAATTAGATTTAACCATGTGAAATTTGATCTAATTATTTGTTGTTTCTCGTGTATAATCTGTTAATATTAAAATCGACACATTTATAACAACATGATAGCGAATAGAACATTAAATTATATGTTCTAAAATAATGAAAACAACTATCATTTTAGATAATTTGTCCTTTATTTGATTACACAATTTACTATCACATTGATCTCATCATTAATCTAGTTGATTTTAGAGCTATACAATATCCTAACGAGTTCCATGAGAATACTCGACAGTTTCGCTGGTTATCACTTCCTGGTGTTTGATAGGGACAGGTCAGACACGAGTCATGACAGGAATGGAACCACCAGCCACCCCGCAGGTAGACACCACAATTGACAGTACTACTATCATGGTCAACCTCTTTTGTAGTGAATCCAAAGCCATTGTGTCCACTCAGTGAGTCTCCTAGAATACAATTGCACCTTCATCACAAAATGATCATGGCAAGTCATCGGACATTGAAGGCAGCAATCAACAAAAGAAGCCGTACCCGAAATACCACAAAAAAGATCATACAAAAAGGAACAAATACAGATAATATTAAATCTTAATTTCAGATGCGGAGTCACCTAAAATTCAAAATAGCCAGAAAAAAACATTCGAATGAGGTATGTTCACAAACAACGGCAAAGATAATACTTTATAATTGGATAATTCAGCGAGCCAAAAGTCTAGCTTATTCAGAATTTTGTATATATATCTGACGTGCAGAAATTGTAACAAATTCTTAAATTTCTTAGAAGAGTAAATGTTTCATGCTTGCAAAATCGTCATGCTAAAAAGAAAATAAACAATGAAGCAGCGAATTTCGAAACTCACTCAGTTCACTAATATTTCCATTATTATCATTATCGTTAAATCAACCACAAAGTTTATACCAAACCCAGTAATTGCTTCATGTATTTCGATAGCCTTACTGTAAAACTTTAGTCTTACCTGCGTTACCATGGTATTTACCAACATTAAGAACAAAATCGTCAGGTGGTCCAACAGAGAAGTCATCATAATTCGCTACAAACACAGTACCATTAGCAACTTGTAATTCTACACGAAGTTGATATCTACGTCCATCACTAGTTAGATTGTGCATATTCTGAAGCCCTGTCATGCAGAAAGAAAACGCAATATAATGAACGTAGTTTACCATGTATGTACATTGTATAATGAAAAAGGAAAGTAGTAACAGGAATTCGTAGCACTTTTTCTACATAATATATTGTACCGTTGTCAACTTCTTATTCCACACAAAGTTGATACATACGTCCGTCTCTAGTTGTGAATATTCTCAAGTTCTTTTCATATACAAATATAAATGACTTCCCCGACCTTCTCCCACCAATGACTAAATGGGCTGGATCCACGTGACAAAGCCAACAAAAGACAAATTGGAGAGGGAAGGCAACAGAGTTCATAGTGCACGAACGGCACAAAAACAAGACATATCTAATTGGATGGCACCATTCAACAAAAATAACAGAGCATGAAATGCACACAGATAACACATTCATAATAAGGGCAAAACACAAGGACAAACAGACCAGAATAGAACAGAACAGAACAGAACAGAACAGAACATACCTTTTATTAACTCAAATCGTAATTACGACACATGAGTATACTATACATAATGCATGTTACATATATAAATATAATATAATGTAAAACACAAGGACGTACAAACACAAGAATGAACAAGAAATTATATAGTCCTGCTGCTGCATACCTGTAAATGAATTTTAAATATGGTAAGAAAAACAGTTACTACAACACTAAATGAGAAACTAGTGAAACACGAAAGTCCTATATAGCTCACCTAAATACTGTAAGTCCAATGTCACAACTGTTAACTTTATTGATTGCTTTTTAAAAAAATTATCAATATTTCACTTTTTATAACGAAAGTGACCCTTGTTTTGCTTGGGGGTCAATTTCACACGGATGTATATTTTTATTGTAGCATTCATGGTTAAGTTCCTGATTGGTTAGGGTCCACTAGCAAATGCATTATGCCAAGTATGCAAGCCCAAAAGGAACAAATCATAAGGAAGGACAACACGCCACAAAAACTACCACAAATCTAATACAATAAAATGCATTTTTGATAGAAAATAAACAATGTTGAACCCCACAGTTATTTGATCTTGTTATTCAAAAATTATTACGGTTTACGAACACCCAAGCATAAAAATATGGTCATATTAACAGCCCCACGGTTAGCACTAAGTCTTTGTGCCTTTTGTTTTCGTGTGTATTTTTGTGCCTTTGTGTACTGCTGTTTGTGTTAGGTGTTGCTTCTGTCCTTAGTTCTGTATTTTTGTAACAATAGTATTTTATAATAGCGATATTGGATTTTAATTGTTGCTCGTATGCCGTTTAATTAAGGTTTTTAGGTTTTTTTAATCTTTTAAAATTTATTAGCAACCAAAGTTATAGTTTCTCAGAATTCGTCATTTTCGAAGGGGTTATGCAATTATAGCTAGGTGTTTTTCTTTCATCGCATTCACTTTTTTCCCCCTCCCCGAACCGTTCTAGATATGGATGTAGTTGTTGGTGCTATCCTTTTTCTCCATTCCCATGCACCCTTTCGTCACTTTTCCATATATTTATGTTATTTTTGTTTGTTTGCTTCTGTCAATTAATTATTTTTGCGGCTGTGGGGATTGGCCATGTACTGTTACTGTAACCTTTCAGGTCTTTGGTCAGCTAAAACTAGTCATTCCATCCTTTTACTGTTAGTGATTATGCAAAGGCATTCATCAAGTTGAAGTTGAATCATTTAGCTTGTTGAAACAAGGTCGTTAAACAAACTGTTTAAACTAGGTCATTCAGCTATGGCATCCAGTCTGACTTTATGTAGCTCAAAATGAGTCGTTAAGTTGAAACTTGGCTTTTTATTACTGTTTATTTAACTGTTTGGGACATCAGACAACTTAAACTTGATGTATCGGCCGTTTTACTGTTTAAACTTGAAATTGAGCTAGGGCATTCAATTTTGGTCAACTAGGACTTTGGCAGTTCATTTTCTCGTTCGTTTTTTTAATCGTGATTGTGGTACATGCATGCGATTTTTTTATATTTTCTTTGCTAGACTGTTGCTTGATTGCTGCCTTCCTATCCGATTTTCTTTACAAAGTTTTCACATTAATAAGTGGCGTTTCCTTAAGGGTTGTGTGTGGTGGTCACTGGAGGCGATGTCTTGCTGCCAGGTACCGAAATGTCTTTCGTCGTAATTGATTTGTCTTTTTTTTAACGTGTGTGTTATTGAACCATACTTAGATCATAATACAAAAATGTAGTACGTATATGTTTAATTATTACACACTTAGGAAAATATCGTGCATTGATATATTTACCTGCCCAAAAATCACCCTGTATGATGTGACCAAAGCCAGCTTCATACTCGTCATAACTTCTGTTTGGAAAGTCTTCCGTGCCACCCATCCTGCTCATTAACACCTTAAATTATATAAGACACACTCTTAAATATAATACTTAGTACCCGAACGTTATATTGCTAGCAATACATAATACAGTTCACAACAGGTAATTTACCATATTAAACATGCATCTATGCCAGACCACAACCAGACCAACACTCGATTAAAGAGAATACATATTCTTCTGTGTAATAGGGAATTCGAAGTTTTAAAAAATAGGGAAGTCAGTAATCAACAAGATAAAACACAGACGACGATAACACGTCGCAATGCCCAATACATGTAACTTAAGGAGAAAATGAACTCAAAAAGTAACAAATCAAGTCCCATTTTCCGTGTTCAGAAAGATGCAGTTTCAAGATCAGGCTTAAGCTAAATTCTATTTTTCCTATTTGTTTTAAAGTATCACCCTTGTTATGCGCTCAGCATGAAATAAGAACTGATTTCTCGATCATGAATTGCAAGTGGAATTGTTGCTTACCGTCCAACCACCGCCTTCAGTGTGCATGTCACACAGCACAATAACGGGTAGTCCTGTGGAATCACGTATTAAATTCACACCATCTTTAGCTGTCGTGGAATTGTCGTTCAGTATATCTTCACAATCTTTTATTACTGTAATAGTTAGATGTTGATGTTAAAGAAATAAATTTAGTAATGTAACTTCCTCCAAAATTTCAAAACAAATTTCACTGGGCAAAAATGAAAATATGCAATACTTTCTGACCAGAGCAAATGTTCTTTACACCCTTTATATGATATATTTAACAACTTTTCTGAATATACAGCAATTAAATTTGAAATATCTTAAAACGTAATGGACAAATTTGTTTTGATTCTTTTTTTAGAAGAAACAAAAGGAACACTTACTGTGGTTACAGGTGGTACCACTCCAGCCTTTAGCACATTTACAGGAATATCCACCGGCAATATTTATACATGTACCCCCATTTAGACATAGAACTGACTCTACAGAACATTCGTCAACATCTGAAAACGTTCAATTGTAACGTGTTTTTCTAGTAGATAATAGTTTTTGTTTTGTCCTGATAAATGGAGAGAGTTATTGGCATTTGTTAGCAGACTTGCTGGTTTTCTCTTGGTACATGAAACAAGACATGGTTAACAGTACGGAAGAAACATCACGTTTAGAATGTATGTTTCATGCAAATAGGATGGGTTTATAAAAGAGTATATTTTTCGTACAATATTATTACGTAATGAATTCTTATCAAAACATATTCAAACGGTTTGATTGAGGCATTATAAATGCATTAACACTCTGTCCAAGTTCTTAAACCTTATGGTAATCTGTAGGCTTTGGTATGAATTGTACGAACAAAATCATACCAATTATTACATGTATTATGCCGCTGGTTGTGACTCGTTATAAATGAAAAACTTACCTGTGCTACAGTTGTTCCCAGTCCAACCAGACGTACAATTACAGGTATAATATCCGGGGGTATTAGAACATACACCTCCATTCTGGCATGGAGGAGAAGCCAGCGAACACTCGTCAACATCTGTAAACATCAAATTGTTGTTGGTATCATTTACATGCATATATTTTCGAAACAGAGTTATAGGACAGCGATGTATCAAGTGTTTCAGCCAAGATACGTCCAAACCAAACTTAAGCAAGTTAAAATGACCGTAACATGAAAAAGAAGAGAAGCTTTTTATTCTGATAACTCGAACTTTATAAGGTCATAAGAGTTTGTTGAAAATAGGATTGACAAGTATAATCACAGGAATTCAAAGTTCTATCAAATTCCTGACGTAGAATCGGTTTTGAATAAAGAACCACTTCATTCGTATCATAGAATATTAATACAATTCGTTTGGTGCATTAATATATTTTTGTGGAACTGTTACTTAAGACAAAGACAATTATGCGCATACTTATAATAGATATTAATTACAGGTTCTATTGTCGTACTACAGCTTGACTATTGTAGAACTACAGACGAATGTAAACACTTACCGATGTCGCAAGAGGTCCCAGTCCAACCAATCGTACAATTACAGAAATATACACCGGGAGAGTTTGTACACACACCACTATTTTGACACGGTGAAGATCCTAGAGAACATTCGTCAACATCTGAAAATATTCAATTATTGAGTACGTTGTCCAAATAGAAGAAAGCAGTGATAGATCAGGTGAGTCCGGTCAATACATAAAAAAACAAAGACGAAATCAGGAGAAAACCCGGTTTCCAATATCTAAGTTACGAGATTGAACTAGAAAAGATGTAAATACTCACCGGTGCTACAGTTTGCCCCACTCCATCCTGTCGTACACTCACAGGAATAATCGCCAGGGTGATTTGTACATACACCCCCATTCTGGCATGGAGGAGATATCAGGGAACATTCGTCAACATCTGTAAATGATTAATTGTTGAATGAAATCCCACGAGCTGTAAAACCAGACTAAGATATATCGGCGTATCGTGAAGTGTACTTATTAAGTTACCTATTAAGATGGTTTCCCTTCTTGCCAAATGTTTGTAATCCAAATGAAAGAAATTTTAATCAGAGAGAAAGACAAAATGATTTTCACGTAACAGACCAACTGTTGGCTATTCTCATTAAGCAAGGTATACTGAAAGATACGAAAGCTACACGTAGTTTCTTTATAGGTTAGTTCAAAATATTCAAATGAGTTCTCCGTTCAGATATAGCAATGGCGCAAAGTTGGATTCACAATAATTTCTTGGAATATCGTAAAAGACCATTGTCATCAAATATACACCTTGAAATCAAAACATACTTAAACATTTATTATACTATTTTAGAACAATTAAAGATGTAGACACGTACCAATGTCACAGGTGGTCCCAGTCCAACCAGACGTACAATTACATGTATAATCTCCGGGTGTATTAGTACATACACCCCCATTCATACACGATAGAGATGCTAGAGAACATTCATCAACATCTGCAAATATTCAAACAGCCGAGGGAATTAACATAATCCCTTTTTGGAATTAGTGATATATGTCCAGTTTTTGACAAAATGCATAATATGGTTAGATTTACACACATGGAGTTCGGCGACATTTTTGGAATTTATCAGGTCCGGCCTTATTATCAGTGATCTAAGTACCAATTGATACAATCTGAACTAACAGTTTATAAATGCATTTTGATAACTGTACATTACATGCTCTCGATGGTCGGTAACTTATATAAATACTCAATTGTTTCTACCCATGTAGTCCAGCTAGGATATTTTGATTGAGAGAGAGAGTGACGTAGCCGTTAACGAGTACCTAAAACCATTAAAACTATTGCTTAAAAAGGTAGAGTTTAGTTTAGCATTGAAATGTTCGTATAAGCCTTTATACTTATTTTTACATCGTAATAGTGGAGTATCTAACTGCGTCACAGTTATTACCCTAACTCGACCGTAGGCCAACAGCAAAACCAATGTTACCTATGGTGCAGTTTTTCCCTGTATAACCAACGTCACAGATGCAAACGAAGGTGTGACTGACATCAATACAGGCTCCGTTAACACAAGGGTTGGTGATACAATAACTTGCAGCTGAAATATACAAGTACTAGAGGTGGTGGGTCATCAACATATAGGGGTTACTGACTTGTACATGCATATATTGAATTGAGAATAAATTAATTGTTGAAATCAATAATATACATTACGCCAGTTGTCAATCAATTACCTTCAACATCAATTTTAACGATAAATTACAATCACATGATCCAATTGATTAACTTGAAAACCTTCTTAAGTAACTTTCGGCAAACAGTCTCAGTGTGAAGCGATCTCTGCTCTGGTGTAATGCCAATTGTCCTTGTAAGCTTAACGTACTGTCCATTTGAGTCAAATGGGATTTAGCACGTGTGGTTCAATTAATTTGCTATTTATACATTAGTGGCAACAAACTACCCCATTTATATACATGTACATAGTTCGCAATAAAATACGCCATTTATACAATATTGGCAATGCACTACAACATGTGTGCATATTGTGCAATAAACTACATAATTTACTAGTTATTGCCAATAAACTATGCAATTTATACATTATTGCCAATAAACTATGCAATTTATACATTATTGGCAATAAACTATGCAATAAATACAGTATTTGGCAATAAACTATGCAATTTATACATTAGCGGCAATAACTATGCAATGAATACAAAATTGGCAATAAACTATGAAATGAATACATTATTGACAAAAAATACACCGTTAATACTTATTTTGCAATAAACTTAGCCATTTATACATTTTTTTGCAATAAACTACGCCATTTATACATCATTCCTGTTTGTAGTTTAGTGAATAATGTATTGGTTTCGCTGCCTTTTTCTTTTGTCTTTTTCTAAAATTACAATATTATGATATTGCAATGTTTCTTTACAACTGAATGATCTGGATAAACGGCTTATAACAATTACTACAATAAGTACATACGTTGTGCAGTGACTGTTGTAGTCGTTGGTGATATGGTGACCATTCTATGACACAAACCACAAGTCTCATTACATAGATACTTTAACGAATTATGTTTACAGATGTCCTCATTGGCTGCTTGAAATGTTTGTTGTAATGCTGAGCAAGAGCTATCGTCGTCACAGATGTCAGCTGTAATATAAGATAAAATAAGGTCAAAACTTTCGAGTGCCATTATTAACAGCTCGTCAGTTCAGACACACTTTAACACATTTCTTTTTAAAACATACCATGTAGATAATATGTATATAAACACAGCTTAACCACAACAACTGCTACGAATTCAATATACCAGTTCCAATTTAATTTCGAAGCAATACTTCGAGATATTTTATCAGTCTAATTGTCTTTTAAAATTAATCGCAGATTAATAGCTATTGCTCTAATTACGTAGGTCATGTGTTAGTCATGTTCCGACTTGATGCGAAGAGATATTGCCAATCGGACGAGGGAATGAAAAGGTCATGAAAAAGACATCTGATAGGAAAAGCAGCATTTAACGGACAGCAAGAAATAGACAAAAAGAACAGTGTACAAATCACGAGGTATACATGCAAGTGGTCTCTTAAACAATGACGAATAATGAGGTTTGAAGACTTTTAATTGAAGTGTTTAATTTAATAATTGTTATTTGGACGGTTGTTAAGCTTGCGATATGGTGCTGCAACATTACGTAGTACTTAATGTTGAATTTTTAAACATGGAACTAGGGCAGCACACAAAATTGTAAGTGGGTGGCAATAGTTGTATGTATATTTCATATCGAATCATTGGGAGGATGTCAGGTAATTAGAACAGTTTAGTTTTCAAACCTTTTTCGCAAAGCAGTCCGCTGTAACCTAGAGAACAGTCGCAAGTAAATGTTCTGTTTGTAGCGATCGTCTGACAAATACCATTGAGACATGGAGATAACGAACACGGATCATCTACAAATTAAAATGTACATAAAATAAAGTCAACCTGCTACTTCTCGTACGTGTACAATGCCAGGCAGACAAAACCAAGAAACACGGCATTTACAGAAATGATGGTGTTTCCTTTAATGATCAAAATACAAATATCTTAAAGGAAAAGAATCGCTATCTTTGCTTAATATATTCATGCATATTTTCTAGAAGATATACAGTTGCATTACGTTTTGTATACTAGTATGTCTGAAGCACTAGGTTAATAATTTGCAATTTGCATCTTATACGAGTCGTAAGTCGTTTTTTAAATCTTAAATGCGCATTTGAACATTGCTCACCAAAGTCCGCTTTGCAGACATAGTAAGGAGGGTAAAGAGGTGCAAGTATCTAAATAACTACATGTAGTAAAATTGTGTGTACGTACGTTTGTCACAAAGCAGCCCAACAAAGCCAGCGTCACATGAGCAGTTAAATGAACCAGACGGGAGGACATGACATGTACCATGGTTGCATGGTGTCAAACTGCACACATCGACTGAAATACAAACACATGAAATGTGTAAACCAACAGAAACGAATATGATTAAGATAATTGTTTTGTTGTCGTGCAGAACACCCCTGATAATGTAAAATACGAGACCTTTGATGGCATAACATTTGTGAATAAAGGTGCGTACACACATAATGTTTTAATGTATATAAGTCAATATGTACTGTGTAGTTACGTGCAGAACGCCTCTATCGTACATTTTCTCGAGATGTACACATACATTGTTACCAAGTGATATGACGGAAATGTATGGGCATGATGTACACGTGGCAAAGCGTACATCCTCGATTTATACACACAACTAACTGTATGTACGCACCTTGATATGGACGTTCACTCATTTTGCACATACCACGTGAAATGTGGCATGATTTGTGGCGTAGAACGCAAGAAAAATATGTCAGCACAAAGTAAAAACAATCAAGCGTATATTCTTCCTTGAGTGTTATCCACACATATAGAAAGGTTTATGCAAACAATTGTTTTGCGTGAATGGACACTTTTGCTTTTTACTGTAGAACACTATAACAATGGAATGATTCAATTCATTTTTCCGTAGTCTGGATTAATGAACCGATTACATGTGTTTATCAAACAAGTTTCGTATCTTTAAATGAAATTTATACCACCGCAATTACATGGATGCTAATGCACCAGTCAGTTCCATCTGCGCCCCCACCCCCGAGGATGGGCCTTGGTGTTTACTTTTGGGTTGTTAAAACCCGCAATTCCCCTGCCCTGCGGCGACAGCTGATGGTAAAACCTCCGGTATTTTCCCGCCCCATGACAACTAAATATTGTCCCCGGAGTATTGGTACGGAGAAAAAAAAATTTCCAAGTAGTGCCGGTAGGTACAAATGCGCCCGTTTCCCCGACTACATTTATCCACCGCCCATCTCCGGAGCGCAAATAACTGGTGCATTAGATTCTGGTAAAATTTCAATATTAATTTCATTATAGGGAGGTTGTGAAACGGAATGTGTAACGTGTACGTTTACGTGAATACTACGTTTTGGGTATTTCTTTATCAAGATATGTGAAGTTTTTGAAAAATAATTGTGTGTGTCATCACACACGTAAGCGTATGTACGGGAAGACATGTTTTTATCGTCCTGAACTCATTGGGTTGGTATAAACATTCATTAAGTATCGCTTTGCTGTATACGCTCGCGTTTTGTTGCGCAACTTAAGTCAATTGTTCGTAGGCCCTATACATATAAGACAAATAGCAACATTCTGTATCCGTACACGTTCCTTTCGCAACCTCCATAATGACTTAATTATTTACCCTTCCGGTAAATTATACCGTGTACGCATTCGTGTTTGGCAAAGTGAACTAGTATATCAACGTGTACGTTTAATTTACTATAATATGGTAAGATACACGCAGCTGTTCCCGGTACTCGTTTGTTGCACAACCTCCCTTTCGACTGTTTGTATACGTACTTTGATCACAAAACAAACCCATAAAGCCGGCGTTACATGAGCATGCAAAAGAACCTGACGGCAGGGTATGACATGTACCATGCTTACATGGTGTCAATGTACACACATCGACTGAAATACAAATGCCGCCTATGTATATAGAGGAGACATAATGAAGTAATATGTTCAATATGCTTGATATTTCCGAATAGATGAATAAACTTACGGGAGGAAACAAAATGTCCATCATGGAAAACACTTTATTGTTTATATTTGTCAAGTTCGACACACATAAATCACTTAACTGAAAATATTTGCTCATGGTGTTGGCAAGTTTGTCGAACGTACAAGTGTACTTTCTTTGTCAATACATGCTTTGGTCACAATGTGCCATAGCCTATTTAAAAGAGCGGAGTTGTAGGAAACGCCTCTTTAAGATGACATTACTATTATATATTGCACTATTATATTACTTATTATTGAATTGTTTAGTTTTTTTTCCTTTTGCCATTTTTATTGTGACTGTTGTTGTATATATTATGTAAATGTGTTGAATTTCAGAGGCTCGTAGGGAAGATTGGGCAAATGCCTAACTACGTTGCCTCTATAAATAAAGTCTTTAGCCCATGGAAGCATAGCTACAAATGTCATTTTTGTTTTCTTAGTATGTATAATGCAAGAATATTACCTCACGATTGGAATAACATAAAAACTGTGTGTACGTACAGTGTGTGGTTGTAGTTAAAGGTGATACAGTTGTTGTACAAAGTGAACAGGTCTTGTTACAGAAATACTGGAAATCTTTTTCTGCACAGATGTCCTTTCCAGCACTTTGAAACGTTTGTTGTAATGCTCCACAAGTACTGTCATCATTACAAGCTGTAGTAGAAGTAAACATGCTTAACAACGCTGGTATTCATAAAGCATATTAAGGGAAAGCTTTATTTTGACTCAAGTAAAATAATGAGATGCAAATATAAATCGGATAGGAAAGACAATGCTCAACAGAACAAGTAGAGCTAAAAAGCCAAAATATAAGACAATAAAATTAATTACAGGCCACAATTACAAGTAAATGCGACTAATCCTACCATCTACAAAATACGACACTCGACTGCGGTAGCATGTAGCTTCTGCTAGCCACACACAAATGAAGCTACAGGGACAATTAACATAACACCAGAACCGAGATCGCTCCTCCTGGTTGTTTGTCGAAGGCTGCTTGGCGAAGGTTTTCTAGTTAATCCGTAGGACCATGTGCTTATAATTTACCGTTGCATTCCACAGCGTGGAATATTTAGATAGTGATACCATGTAACACATGCATATACATGCATGCATGTATGTAGTACTATTTTAGATCGTTCGTGTATGAAAGGTTACACAAGGCCAACATCAGTGAACCGATATGGAAAAAAAGCAGCGCTCCTATATAGAGCAAACCAGTGCTTCTTAGTGGAGCAAATCAGTGCTACTATGTAGAGCAAATCAGTACTACCACGTATATAGAGCAAATCAGTGCTTCCAAGTGGAGCAAAGCAATGCTACTTTGTAGAGCAAACCAGTGCTACTAATTAGGGCAATTCAGTGCTTCTTAGTAGAGCAAATTAGTGCTACTAAGTAGAGAAAATCAGTGCTACTAAGAAGAAAAAATCAGTGCTTCTAATTAGGGCAAATCAGTGCTACTTAGTAATGTAAACTCAATTTAACTGTCGAAGCACATTTTTTTATATTTATTCGTATTATCTTCACATATATAAAATCGTTGAACATACCTTTTACATATGCTAATATTCCCGTCAATAAGACAATTACAATAGCGCAGAATATCTTCATATTTCTTCGTTAAAATGACAAAATAAATAACGTTTTAGTAACAAAACATATTGAATCTTAACAACATTCATATCAAATATAGATCTACATGTACATTGTAAGGTGACCGTTTGATACCAAGAGGGCAAACATTATCTCCTTGCTAGAACCACATGTACCGGTAACAAGAAATTAGGTCAAACTGATGATAACAAAACGGACAAGGAAGGTAGTATTCAACAGAAATAGGACAGCACATATGATATGGTACAAAATGAACACACATTACGAGTACTTAATATCAGAATTAAAAACCGAACAAGAAGTAAATGAAACGCAACTACTAAGCCCTCCTTCCATTAAGTGTCAATGTTGTCCAACAAGTTATTTTTTTATCTGTTTGGTCTTATACTGTGACGGAAAACTATAAACTGGTGTTCTTGTTGACCTATATCTGCAAGGCTTCTATTTATACTTAAATGACATATAATCTTACAAAGATGTAGGACACGTTCTAAAAAAAGAAAAATGACCTTCTTTAGGAAAGTAGACTAGATTTCGGACATGTTTTTCATTTTATATTTCGGATACAGTGTTTTTTGTCGTATATTTGTTTGTATTTAGGTATATTTATGAACAAAACATAACCCTATAACATTACAAGGATGATCTTTAATGCGATACTCATAATTGTTGTTCAATCAACTGCTCTAAGAGACCAGTGAAATTAATTTTTACATGATACCTTTTCGTGTAGTAAAATCTTGGCGATGCCATTATTCAGCGTTGTCTAACTTTTCTAACCCAAAATCGGAGATGCAAGGAGGAGCTCATTGATTATATTTTATTCTGACGATGTTTAAATCAGCTCATGTAGCATACCGGCAAATCTGCTTCACCAAAAAATTACTCTCACTTATAGCTCCAGGTTATAGGGAAGCTCATTTGTCCCATCAGCCAGTATTTACTGTTGAAAACCTTCCAGGTTGAGAACATGCATGTATAATATGTAAGACATCCATGAGTTACATTAATCGAGTTGTCTTTACACTTTACAGCTATTAATTTGTAACCAGTCGAAATACTAAAAACAAACATTTGTGGCCCGATCCTTTTGTGGTGAATATAACATTGTAAAAGTTTCTATGGTTTACATTTATGATATGCTTCCATTTGTTGTAATTAATTGTATACTAGTATATGCAAACCCTTTGTAAATGTTGTAAAAATTCATGCGGTAAAATATGATTAAACTAAAACACTTAACACAACTCGTGTGGTTATCGCGACATTTTTTATATTCAAACAAGCTCAAAGATATATCTGATTCATCTGAGCAAAACATTGTTCCGAAAATCCATGCATGAATAAAAACACCAAAAAGCCTAAAATTCTATGGACATAACAAAAAAAATCAAAAGTTGGTAGCGACGTAATAACATGTTTTGGCACAACTGTTTGTCATGATGTAAACTTGCTGCAGGTTACCATGGTAACCAATTCGTGAGTTTATTCAAAATGAGTCAAATTTCACTTTCTGAATGAAACAGAAATGCTGGTAGAAACATAACAACAACCAATATGATTCAAATTACCAATCTTTAATAAATACAACATCAACAGATATGTTCAGATTTCCTAGTTAGAGTGGATGTTTCTGGAGTCTCATCGACCTGAAATAAAACGATACAATAGATATTTTAATAACGCATTTGACAGCAGAATAGGCAATCCAGTATTATAGTACATAAAATGAATACAACTGCATTACTATAATTTTATTATGTGACGTGGACTACAGAAATCAGGCCAGACGCGGTAATGTCTATATTTAAAAAAAAATGAAATAAATAAGTTGCAGATTTTCCCATTTATTAGCTAATATTTTCAAGTGTATTAGTATGAAAAGTTTTGTAATAACATTTAATATGCATTAACAACCTTCCGCAACCTCTCCATGAAATATTTTAGCCCTGACTAGCCATTGTGTTGGCTTTACAATAGAAAAAAGGTATGAGGAAATCAGACAAGGAAGGTAGCACTCAACCTAACCAACTGGGCACAAAAATCAGAAACACCACAACACAACTGCACAGAGCAATGCCCACACGCACGCCAAAGAAACAATTAGAAGTCCAAGCCTGCGCCGAAAAAATGCAGGATGACCCAATTCCTCAAAGAAAATATACATGTAGAATAGTGGTTATTGAATGAATCACATACCAACAATGGCCGGGTTGCCATGGTTACTAGAACATACACTATTCCTCACATCCACATCATCTATCGCTATGTCTCCATGATATGTAGGACCAACATCAGCTTCTATCACAATCTGATATGTACTCGACTCCCACGTAGCTGGAATGACCTTACATGCATTGTACCATAGTTGTCCCTTGTCCCCATGCTCGTGAAATATAACCCGGGTAGAACTGGAGCAATTAGTCTGAATATAGCAACAATTACAGTTTTATTGGTATAATCACCATGTAAAATTTAACACGAAATTGTTGATGCACAGTATCCAAATAGCACCGCAAACGTAAGATCTATGAAAAATAGTAAATACCATGAATATGAACATTTGTTTTCATGTACTTTTTTCAATAATACTTCGTCTAGTACTGTTTGTAGAATCCAAACAACTAAGATGGTTTAGATACACCAATAAACATACCTCAACTAAGTTACAGCACTAACACCTTCCTTATGGCCATTGAGTATATGAGCATTATTTGCCAGCTGTTTAAGACAGGTTCTTTGTGGAAAAAAAGATAAAGAGAAGCAGAAATAAAGTCAGAGGTTTTCAACTGGATTTGACTGACCCAC
The DNA here is from genome assembly GCA_963678985.1 of Spisula subtruncata. NCBI lineage: Eukaryota > Metazoa > Mollusca > Bivalvia > Venerida > Mactridae > Spisula > Spisula subtruncata. The sequence continues at coordinate 9,015,300 of OY787671.1, forward strand.
AAGGTAACATAACTACCTTAGACTGTGTCTAACAAAGGTGTATATATATGTTTTATCGTTCGAATTACCTCAGTATAAACTTTTAAGTTTCCTATTCCGTCCCCGTACATATAATACCAGAAACAGAAACAGCGTGATATACCGGAAGTAAGACCCGGAAGTGATAAACGTGCTCGATCTCCGAGTACCATCGGGGAAGACGTTTCTATAAATAGATATTGACCATTTGCTGGAAGAAAAAAGAACGAAACTTTAAATGCGTGTAATGTAGTTGGATGAATATTTGTCGGAAAACATTCTGTACTAACCATTGATCATAAAATGATAAAACAACACCACTAGCTTGCCACAACTAGTGTGCAATTCTATAAGCCTCCTCTTCAACAACTGATTTGGTGATTCTCGCGGATTAAAGAAGTACATCAATTTAAAGATTTTTAAGCATATCTAGTATCTTGTTTTTATTAATTATGTCCTTCGAAATAAACCTAACCGTCGCATTCCCACGAATTTATTGTTAAAGTAGTTTTAAATACCATTTCCAAGAGTGTGGTCATTGTCAGGTCCTGTGCGACTAGAAATTGTGGGTCCATTTTGAAAATTCCAGTCGGCCGCGTCATCATGCATCTGCGTCCAACCACACAAATTTAGTTGATCAAAAGTACAAACGCTTTCAGGTGCTGAAATTTTACAATTTAATAACTTCAACTCCTACATTAGGGACATAGACCACCAGTATATACATTATACCATAAAATGGTTCAAGAACAGGATTAGTGTAAACATATCAATTGGTGTATTTTAGAAAACATGGCATACGCATGTAAATGGCCGTAGTGAACACGATATTTATGACAATGATACATTTTTATTTTAAAACTGATGTCTTTGCATTAGCTCGTGGCATGCATACGGAGTTTAGATGCTCAAAACACGAAATAAAAGTTTCATCCGTTTCATAACAAGTTTATAAACATAGTATACGTTTTGGCAAACTGAATGTTCAAACAATGCGCGTTCCTTTAAAATCATCAGTTATGGGTTAAATGTATACAAACTTGACACTGTGACATTGAACTGTTGGCTGATGATCACTGCACCCTGTTTGTTTGTCGTCATACACACATAGGAACCAGAATCATCAACATTGACAGAATGTATTACAAGTCTTGTAGTGTCTGAAATATAAATCATCATAATGAGTGTGCAATTCTTATTCTCAATTTTTTTTTCAAATGCTCATGGAATAAGTATTCATCCAGTAATATGAGGGCCTAATGTGAGCACGTTCTAATTTAGGTAAATATCACGAGGGTCGAAACAACAACATTGATTTCTTAATTGACCAAACACAGTGGAACTGGATAAGACTGCTCCTCCGATCGACCCTAATGCAGCTATATTTGGAAGTTTAAACACTCTCTGAAAATAATGTGAAATGCTTAAAATAAAAACTCGGCATGCTATGCACGCTGTGTGGTGACAACTAGGAGAAACTTATCTGAATAACAAATAGTTAACTTGGAAACAATGGAAAGAGTAATAACAGAGATCACCACCTTCACATTTACACGTCCATGCCTCTACAAGATGAAAAGGATATGCCAGCCTATCAAAATATGAGGGAAGGGAATGTGTTCTATCCAATACCTCAACGTAGCAATATCGATCTACTGATGCTGCCCCTGCATAGATATAAGCGTATTTGCGAGCTGAAGTACAGGTTAACTCAAATTCCAAATATACGATTACAAATCACATGTTTCGATTAAAACATTGCATACAATATATAAAACATACCTGACCTTTTGCCAGCACTTGCTTCTGCTTGCCGATACAACCAGTCGATCTTGTCCATGTTATGTCTGTGGACGCTACACCAACAATGTTACATTGTAGTGACAGCATATCTCCAAGCGGAACACTGACTGATGTTACTAGAGGTCCGTCTACGTGAACATTTATCGCTGGTATAGTTGTTATCATGGTTTGTATATTTGTAGACGAAGTTGGTGTTGTTGTTGACGAAGTTGTTCTTGTTGTTGACAAAGTTGCTTTTGTTGTTGGCGAAGTAGTTGGTCTTGTTGGTGACGAAGTTGATGGTGTTGTTGGCGAAGTTGATGGTGTTGTTGGTGAAGTTGATGGTGTTGTTGGCGAAGTTGATGGTGTTGTTGGTGAAGTTGATGGTGTTGTTGGCGAAGTTGGTGGTGTTGTTGGCGAAGTTGATGGTGTTGTTGGCGAAGTTGATGGTGTTGTTGGCGAAGTTGATGGTGTTGTTGGCGAAGTTGATGGTGTTGTTGGCGAAGTTGATGGTGTTGTTGGCGAAGTTGATGGTGTTGTTGGCGAAGTTGATGGTGTTGTTGGCGAAGTTGATGGTGTTGTTGGCAAGGTAGTTGGTCTTGTTATTGACGAAATTGGTGGTGTTGTTGGCGAAGATGATGGTGTTGTTGGCGAATATGATGGTGTTGTTGGCGAAGATGATGGTGTTGTTGGCGAAGATGATGGTGTTGTTGGCGAAGATGATGGTGTTGTTGGCGAAGATGATGGTGTTGTTGGCGAATATGATGGTGTTGTTGGCGAAGTTGATGGTGTTGTTGGCGAATATGATGGTGTTGTTGGCGAATATGATGGTGTTGTTGGCGAAGTTGATGGTGTTGTTGGCGAATATGATGGTGTTGTTGGCGAAGTTGATGGTGTTGTTGGCGAAGTTGATGGTGTTGTTGGCAAGGTAGTTGGTCTTGTTATTGACGAAATTGGTAGTGTTGTTGGCGAAGTTGGTGGTGTTGTTGCCGAAGTAGTCTGTCTAGTGGTTGACGAAGTTGATGGTGTTGTTGGCGAAGTAGTTGGTCTCGTTGTTGGCGAACTTGGTAGTATTGTTGGGGAAGTTGTTGGTGCTGTTGTCGAAGTTGGTGGTGTTGTTCTTGGCGAAGTTGGTAATGTTGTTGGCGAAGTTGGTGGTGGTGTTGTTGGCGAAGTTGGTAGTGGTGTTGACGAAGTTGATGATATTGTTGGCGAAGTTGGTGGTGTTGTTGGCGAAGTTGGTGTTGTTGTTGGCGAAGTTGGTGTTGTTGTCGGCGAAGTTGGTGTTGTTGTTGGCGAAGTTGGTTGAGTTGTTGGCGAAGTTGGTTTTGTTTTTGGCGAAGTTGATGGCTGTGTTGCAGTGAGAGTTGGTACCGGCGTATTGGTCGGACCAAGGCCGCATAAATGGGATAACAAATCAACTACAATTAATAAATAAAAAAAATACAGATGATGCCTTCAATGGTGATTTGATGCTTTACTTATATATTATTATAATATACTGTAGTTTATCATCGATTGTGACTAGCGCATATTTTAGTTAATTAAAAGCAAAGAAAAACATTTTGATTTTATTACAATGCTAAACCATAATTGTACACTCATGTTACTAAGAATAAAACACAACAAACTGACAAAATGATTTGACTTACCATTGCCTGCTCCAAAACCTGCTGGGTACGCATATTCTGCATTCATGTCCATACCATACACGATAGCACCAAATCGAACTTCAGGGTCTTTGTGACGTATATTATGATAACCAGATGACATCACCATTTTTGTTATGACGGCGAACTTAGTACATTCATTGGATGTAAGTGCTATCGTAGGGTAAAAGTCACTAGGTTTTATATAAGTCCCGTCTAATATAAGTCCATCCATATGTATTGTTGGGACAATAAGCACAATGAAACGATAGTATGCTTTGTCAAACGGAATGGAGAAATGGTATTGATTTAGAAAGTTGTTCAAACCTGGCATAGCGACCATAGAAGGATCGCCGAGAGCATTTATTCCGGAGTCGCCAACACCGTACTGCAGTAAGCTTATAGAATTGTTGGCCGACACAATGACTGGGTTGTGACTGAAGGTGAGATCTATAGGCTCAATAGGGGATGTTTCAACACACAGCTGTTTCGGCATAGTTGAGTTACGATAGCACACACTTGTAGGAACTGTCGAAAGCGCTCGAAGCAGGAATGCCCTATTTGACGTTGGCACGGGAGGAACCACATAGATGTTTGTCCACATGTTTTTTGGTATCATTTGTTCCACAATAAGATCCGTTGATCCCGCGCCAATCACAGTAAACGCTCCAGAAACCACTGACACATCTTTGTCAGCAATCACTTGCATTCCAGTTTGTTCTTCTAGACTTGCAATTTGATAGACGTCCAATCTGTTTAAAGTCACTCTGTTGACAATATGCCCAAATTTGTTTCTTACAAAGACAGTCGTATGGTCTTTTGTGCCGACAATCATAGCGTGCGAGTATGTGTACGCATTGGCAGGTTTGTATGAGCCAATAACGTATTCCTTTCCTAACAAACGCACCGGTAAAGCCAAATAAGATCCTGGACTGTTTATTCGAAAACTGGAGACAACCACAGAAACGTCCATGTTGAATTTTAAATAGATGCCTCGTTTTTCTTTGAATGTCCGTTGACCAATTAGCGAACGGCTTATATTAATAATACTTGATCCTGATTGGATGGCTTGATATCTATGCATATTCAAATAAGGAACTTCAATCTCTACGTTGCCATTGGTAACGGCGGCAATGTTTATAATAATGTCGGTATGGTTATGGACATACTGAGATATATACTGATTTGGAATCATTCCTAAATAAAAGTCTCTTCCATAGTTGCCTGTAATATAATTTGAAATCAGATAAGATAAACACTGGAGGACTAAGAACTGAAATTTGATCATAAAGCAGACCTTATATTCACAAGTGCAAGGCGAGACAAGATTATACAAGAAGAAGAAGTGGATATAGACGTTTTCTAACCTGCGTGCACAGATGATCCTAATAAGGTATTACACGATCGAGTTATTACATTCTTTTAATATTGTTATCAAGATTGCTTCTGTCAGTAAACCAACACATACATGCAGTTGGAGAATAACGTTGACAGTCTATCTTTATTGCTTTCTGGAACAATACCCAATATGCTTTTTTTCCTTCTGTATCGTCTTAAATCTGTTTTGATGGGTCAACTTTATCAAGAATGTTTTTGACAACAAACACTTTACATGTACACTGAGAAAGTACTTTTCAACGTTAACATTCATGTGCTGGGCTATGCGTTATCGACAGACTAGATTTCTGGTTTACATAGAAGGGCTATGTTTGTTTTCGAGCCAAAGACTACGAGTATGCCTAAAACATGCAACGCAGTTGTCAACTTCTTACAGAAGAAAGCGCTATTAGTTGCTGGTGCATGGTTAATGAAGGCAAGCTACATAGTAGTTGCCGCATACCACTGGACCAACGTTTCAGAATCAGTATCAGAAAAAGTAATTTGTAGCATGATCGAAACAGTCAACTTACTATTTGCAGGCAAGGAACTGACCAACCAACTCAAGAGGTTTGTCTGAAATACAAGCATCGCGTAAATATGTGCAATTTGTTATGCATGAGCAACCGGGACCAGCCCTTACGCGAATGATCATTGGACAAGTGATCGTCGTTTAATGTTAACAAAACAACCAATGGTTTTGTATATAATGTGATTGAAAGTCTTGCATTTATTGCCTCCATCGGTGTTGTTAGCAATAGGGGGCTTTTTATATTAAAAAGGTAAACACATATAACAAATCCAAGTTGGTCAACTGAGTAACAAAATTCTCTGTGTGGTGGTGTCGTCCGTACATCAAGTTGTGTAGTCACATTAATACTCAGTCTGGATATGTACAATATTTGTGTGCTTTGTTGCGATTGCTTCCGAACCTTGCATTGCTAAGCTAGGCGATGACGCCGTAACAAATCTGTTTGAATCCCACTATACTAGTATGTGCACTATAACAAAATGAAGGAAGGACACTACTGTGAACATGTATTTATACATATACGTATATACTAGTAAATGATATAAAAGGTCATACCAACACTATTACACACCGTATATATTCCATCATAACAACTTTCCTGTTCTTATCTTGTCGGTATACAGTTTGTCAAACTTCGGAGACCGATTCATACTCACTAAATTCTTCATTAAAGTTACAAGCATACATGTAGTTTGAGTTACAGTTATCATAGTAAGGTCACGGTATACACGAATTACTTAAAATCTTTATACAGTTCTACATATACCGTTAATTTTTAACCGATACCAGTCTATACAATCATGTGCATGGAATGTTTTTTTACATAAATTACAATAGGATATTATTTATTAACCGACGACTCTTCGCGGCATTAAATATGCCCATCAACAAACTTCGAATTACACATACAAAGGGAAGTAACTGCTCCGGGAAGTTAGATTTTCTCACGTTTGTTACAGAACTTGACTAAATGAGTCCCGGCTCGCTATAGTCAACTCTCCAAATGACTGAATACGAACGGTTTTACTCAATTCAGGAGTCTTTCTATCTTCTAGAGTTACGACGCCATCAAAAAGAGGGTCACGCATAACATCAATGGTACGTAGAACTTCGGGGTCGAACTTCCGGTGCCCAATACACGCCTTGGCGATTATGATATATTCGGGGAAATCGTATACTTTCACTTCCTGGAGCGACTCTTCCGATGTTTGTCGAGTCCGGCGTCTGAAAGTATGAAATAGTTATTCCAGGTCATTAGAATGAGATGCATTATAAGTTAGATTGTCAAAAGGGTGATGTTACATTATGTTAACAGTTTACGAGATACATTAATACAAATGTGAAATAAGATGGTTACCGAATAGCAAACTCAAATATTCTCAGCAATTACATGTAAATCTTAACATTTAATAATCGGGTTCGATCAGCGTGTGAGCCACTGATTAAGTTTACTGACAATAATAACACGTGTATAATAATGCTCCCCTTTACCACGGCTCTAGAGTCGTGAATTTACCCTGGTGAATGAAAAGGAACAATAGAGGGCCAAACGTCAACGTCTCGTGGCTGCCATCGGGGCCGAGTGAAACGGCGGCTAAATGATCGAGGTAAATGTACAATCGGTTTTACGGAACAGGCTCTCTTACCTATGAACCATGAAGTAGGTTATATTTAACGCAGTTACAACAAGAGCAGCTACTATGCAAATAATAGCAGCAGCAACAGTTGCACCGATACATCCATCGACCTCAGTATCGTTGTCTGTTTGACCTGCTGATGATTGGTTTGAAGAAGATGACGTCACGTTTACAATTGTTGCTGTAATATAGGCCCCGGATGTCATGAACGCTGTAGAACCATGAGTTCCGGTTGTTTGTAAAGTCGATAATGATTGGTCTGTTGAGATGCGTTGTGTTCTGCGTGACAAAACGCTTTGTTTGGAGGGTATTGTTGATTGAACGCTTGAATTGGTAGGTTTTGATGTTTGAACACTTGAAGATCCTAGTGCAGATATTGTGGACGGTTTGTTAGCGGCAGTAGGACTGTTTGTAGTTAGACGAGGGCCTGACGTAGAATTTGTTACTACGGGAAGATGAGTAGTAGTTCCCATTGTTAGCGATGAATGACCGAATGTTGACACACTTGTCACTTGCATAGTTAAAGATTTCGAGGTTGAATTTAGTACTCTTGCTTTGGTTGTTAGAGCTTCTGCAGTATCAACTATAATTATAATAAAACCTCTATTACAAATCATCTCCAAAATAAGTATCTAGGGTTTACGGATATGAGTGCGATAACTGCAATATTGTACTGGGTGTGCCTTTTTATCACTACAACCACCAAGCCACCAGGTTTTTTAACCCGGTCGTCATATTAGACGGCAAGGGTACTATTACCACTGATATACATATCATTATTGTTTAATAAAATTAATGTTCTTATTCGGAATTTAAATACTCTACGCTCATATGCTATGGTGACTTATAGGCCCATTGGGCCGGATGCCTCTTTATTTATGTATTGTAATTATGTTTGTTTGTAAATATATATGCACAAGTCACGTTGATAAACAATTTACTTACTTATAGACGGAGGTATGCACCACTAATCTATACACAATAGTAAAATATACAATATAAAGTGTTTCAAATCCGTGAGGTTTCGTAAGCTATATGCCCAGCCCACAGGCACACTACTCCACCAGTCGGTGTACAACTTAAGTATTATAATCAAAGTACTAAAAGTACTGACAGGCTGGCGAACTGCAAAGGAACAATAGCTTTTCAAGTAATATAATATCAAGTGGTTTTCTAAGTCGAAAGAGAGGTAAGTGCTGGACTTAACAAAAAATAAAAAAATAAAAAATTTGGAGCCGACGTGATTCGATCGCTGGACCTTAGCATCAGAAAATTACTAAGCGAGTTGCTTAACCACTCGACCACGATCTCGTTGGAGAAAGTTGCCCTAAATAATTTAACATAATAAAAGCATTGATGCGCCGCGCTATATCGCGTTCGTAACGCGTAGTAATAAATATCAACGCCTTTAAACACCTTTTCTTTTAATTTCATACAATTTCCTTCCATTTCAAGAAGAAACTAATATATTACAATCGAACAGAATAAATGAGACAAGGAAAGTTGAATGTTCTTATCTTGCAAAACTGATTAATGAGGAGGAACTATTTGCATTGAGTGTATAGATTCTGTGTTGTCAGTTTCGGGAGTAAATTCATCTTAGTGGATTTCATTTATTAGGATTGTAATAGTCTGGCGCGAAATCGCCAGCCTAAAAACCAGACGGAATACAGTAAAGCTAGGACTGGAAACATCTCATGTTTCAGTTCTCTATAAAGATTTCGCTTGTGTGTTTGACAATGGTTACCTTTGAACGCAAAGGAAAGTTCCGGGATCGATCCCAAGTCAGGTCATACCAAAGACGAAATAACATTGCACAAGTAATAACTTTGCAAGACGCTCTGCATAAAAAGAGGACGAGCTTCTCTCTTTCATACGCGTACTTGAGGCGAAAAAATAACCTCAGAAATAAGGTGCTGCGACTGATCAATATATTTTGTAAACAAAACTAAACCACACTACTGGTATGTATATAAAGTTAAAAAAGGAAAGTAACTGCCGCATACTGAGAGGTTTTGTTTTGGACAAAATATAATATATGGATGCGTTTGGCAAACCTCCATGTGAAGGAATTAAAGGTTTACTTCACTCTTTTCTTTCCAATTCTATTTGGTACTTATATAATATTATTCACAATACACCAACCTTTCATAGTCGCCGATATACTGATCAATATCCAAAATATATTCATTTTATATAACTAAGTCGCCTTATAAGATCTACCAATAAATATATGTTAATGGTACACTAAATATGTTAATACGTATGTTCATACATATATATCCGTAAGTATAGAAAAAACTGAATGTATTCAGTACCACCATATCAAGATTTGAATTGCTAAACTTTTGATAAGGGTTTTTTATTCCATGATTTGAAATAATAGCTAATCTTGAAAGTCGTCCATTTGGTGCAACAATATGCTATCTAACTGTACGGATACAACGCTGTTACACCAAAGGGACGAGGTGTTTTGTATTATGTTACATGTCGTTTATATGTTATGTAAGTTTCAGTATCAATAATTGATCATTCGTGTTTGCTTTAAGTATATCGTATGTGTACGATAAAGACAAATAAACGTAATAAGGTACGCTTGCACACGTAATACATCGGCTATTTCCGTTTATCTTCGGTAAATACACTGTTGTCCAACCTCTTCACAGCGGCCCTCCATAGAACAATTACTTACGTAAACCTCCGTGACAACACAATAGTCAGTTACCTTAAAGGTCAATTCGACCTTGACATTGAAACCTCGTATAGCTTGGCCAATTTGACACGAGCCTGACCTATTGATTAGCATAATTTAACAGTCGATACATTGCCTACGTTAACAACACCGATAGTACGTTTTCATAATCGGGGAGTATGACGAAGACGCTCGACTTGTAATACAAACACAAATTTGAAATACCGATGTTGTACGATTTGCTTGCGAAAATTGATATATTCAAAGCAAGAACCTTACTTAGCAAGAACCGTAATATATTCTTGCATAAAGGTCGGGATCAGGTCAAAATAGCCAATTTATACCTCAAAACCAGTATGAGACAACTACTGACGGTAACAACCCTTTATAGAAAGTTGGAGGTTACTGGTCTCAATGGTTATTCAGTCGCAAACTATTTGGTCAATTAATTTATATTAAAGGTCACCTATGTCATACCTTGACATTTGACATACATGACCTCAAAATCAGCAGGGGTCATATGCTATTGATGAACAACATCCATGTAATGTTTGATATTCACAGAGTCATCCGATCTTGAGTTATTAAACGGAAACCAGTTGGTCAACTCACCGACCAAACATAAGCAAAGCAATGTATCCATTCACAAAAGATGAGGGATTTATAAATATAGCGTCCATTTCAATCAACAGAACAGGGAACCGTATTATCAACGTACTTCAATCGTAAACTTCCGTTCAAATTTAAATTTTGTATAATTCTTCAACAACTGCGACATTGAGACAGATATGTTTGTAACAATTCATTAACTGAATATTTTTAAGTATAACAGCTCCATTACCACACTTTAAAGTACTATAAAGAATTTGATCGTAAGTTACAGATTTCCGTATTAAAATGCTTTGATAGAACAGTACCCTGGTAAGTGAATGTGTACTACATTGTGATCCATTGATTGTTCACGTTGGCTAGTCAGATGATAAGCTGCCGTCTAGCCGACGATTATAGATCGATAGATGTTTCCTGTATGTAATCTCTGCGTGGTATTGATTGGTGAAAACATGTGTGACATTTATCGGCAATCTCCTGACTTCATTTCAAAATAATGCCATAAATCAAAATACTGAAAGTACATTTTTTTAGTTCGAGTGGTTAACATGTAACACTGTTTCCGGTCACATGACTCATAAAACAAACAAACAATAACAAGCGAAACTTACATGAAAATACATGTAGAGTGTAAGCATGTCTCGACCTCAACACACACGGGTATCAGCACTAAATTGTTTTATGCAGGTTGTCCGATATAGCAAACGTGAGTGCATGTTTGCTGGTTTGTATCATAGGGGTCTTAATCGATTTCCACTCCCTCATTCACTGTTCTTCTTAAACAGTGAATGAGGGAGTGGAAATCGATTCAGACCCCTATGGTTTGTATGTACAGCGACATCCGTTTTACCTTGCAAAATTGGCCAATTTAAATATTTTGATGATTCCAGACTAGCCGATTAGCAAACAACCTTGGAGATTTTTTAGACATGTGTTTGCTTGATTATGGAGACCACGAACACACGTTTGGCTATATAAAAGTCAACAAAGAAATACAGGAGAGAATTCCGGTAACCAGGAAAGCAAACAATAAACTTTTTCTCTTTTTCTGTTTATTTCAAACAAATAAAATTGCAATAAACACGGTAAAATGGTGTACACGACTGTTAAACAAAATACATACATGTGATATGAGAATACGGAAAGAATGCCATACAAGAATATATTGGAATGACTGTTTAGAATGTTTATATAAATGTTATTCATAATGATAATATTATAGGTGATTCAAAGATCTCTGTCACAACCGCGTAAACAAACATTCAACCCGGTCGATTATTACAGGTTTCTCAGGATTAAATCATACCATCATAAATACACTTATATGATTACAACTCTACTGGTCCTAAAGCATAGCGGTTATACTTACTGCATTTTGCTATTAAGAGATGGAACATTTTGGCGGTTATGACAGACATCTTTGAATCGACAATACACAATAAACGTATGACGTCATTCGCCTTTGTAGACAATTTCGAATTTATTTTATTGTTACTGGCCTAGTTTCTGACCTAATTTCCGGTTGCAAACATTTCGGCAAATTGAAATATCAAACATATTATATCTAGTTTATTGTAGACTGGTACCACATGTCCAATTCCAAAAGATTATAGTTGATCGAATCAGAAATGAGGATGTGGGACTAGTTCAGTCCATTGTACATTTGGAACATCTCGTACAGTTCTAATTTCGAATCATTGCCGAGGAGTTCCGAATGGTCCATTCTAGTAACTGCTCAACCTACACATAGTGATACATTATATAAATGGTGATTCTAAATAGTATAATATACATGTATGTAGAAATGACAAAACAGGACGTAACCAATGACATCACTTTTGAAGAGGATACAGTTGTAGATATATTTTTAAAGTAGGACAGTAGTATCCCTTGAACCATTCGGACACCTCGCATACTTGACTCGGACTCACAGAGACAGACGCTCTTGTCTATATGATGAGCTTAACCTTTACTTGCCAGTCAGCTTTCAGCTGAAATATGACAGGCAAATTTATATGTGTCTCCATTTGGAGTTGCACCGGCGGCAAGCGCACTAACAACAGAGCTACGGATACACATAGACAGCAGGGATCGGATTCGAAAGACTATTTCAATTATCCCGCTGGATTACCTCAGGCATTCAACAACATTAATAGGTAAATCATTTTAAACATTGTAGATTTAGTAAAAAAGTTAAAAAACCAAAACGTTTCAGATTTACAACACGTGATAGAAAAAGCTTCATATACCTGTATTAACATGACTGGTTTACAATTAAATAAGAGAAAAAATAAATTCACATAAAACAACAAAACAAATATTCATAAACAAATACAATGACAAAAACAACTTAGTGTGAACACACAAAACGTATTCATGCATGCACAGCATGTCTGAAGGATACAGATGTTTTCTTTCTTTACTTATACCTAAACCTGAGTCAGTGACCTTGAAGTATGACATCAAAGTAAGACTTTGAGGTTTGGTACACGAGACTTCAATAACATGTGGGGCACTTGGGAGCAGTTACGTACATGTATTCACCTTCTAAAACAGATCCCTTATTATAAATAACAAAAGAAACAATGTAACACGTCTCTTATAACACATAAAGCACTTCTAGGCTCTGCGTATAATCTCAAGACAATGTCTTAAAACACCAAACAAATTACAATGGATATGTGTATTTATTTAAATAATTTCTACGCTTTCAAATCAAGCTAATATGCCAAAAGGGGAAGTAAGTTTTCTATTAAGGGTCGTTTTAAATACATGTAAGCATCATGTAAGTGTTCTTGAAGAGGTAGCCATACCAGATCAAAACATATTTGCAAAACCCCAAATTATTAGGGACCTGCACAATGACATCACTACAAAAAATTTAAATGATAACACCAATGAAATATATATATGATCAAATATAGAATATGTAGCAGTATAATTAATTAATGATATAAAAACCCAGACAATGAATAAAAACAGAATCTGAGTAAATGTAGGTTAAAGGTCACACACGTAATGTGGAAATACCAGAGCAACAGGAAGTCAAATAAGGGATATAACTCTTTTGAAACTGAGTTCAAATAAAAATAACACCACATATGCATACAGCCTTGCAAGCTGAAAACCAAACCTTTGGTTCATGGTCATAGATAAAATGCATTTATTAGCATTTCGATGACCAGAACGGCTTTCGTACCAAGAAAAAAGCAATCTACGTGCTCGAGACATCTACAGGTTTCTAGCGTGCTCTATGCAAACGAGTTCGTGGCATATGTACATGTATATGGTTTTGGGGGCGATAAAACGTCAACATTATTTGCATGATAGAAGTATTCACCTTTTCACTATAATGAATCAAGAATAAAATCTCGCTACAGTTTATAAATAATAGCATTATACAATGTGCATGCCGAGCATATAAACTTTAATTTGCCAGTCAGCTTTCTGCTGAAATATGACCGTAATATGAGTCACAGCCCGTTGTTGACCTTAGGACGCCAGATTAGACGACAGAGCTAGGGAGGCACATCAAACGAACAGATCAAACATAATGTGTAGTCGGTTGCAAGAGTAACTTTAGAAGCAATGGACTTTAGAGAGTTCCTATAACATGTCTAACGGAGATTCTTGGTATGAAATAATCAACATAAACAACACTAAATAATACAACACATGACAACAGTAATAAAAAAGACAACAGAAAAAGTAATCCACAATCGCTATCTTTCTTCACAAGTTGAACCTAAGTCCACAGTGAGTTCGTTCGATTTCGTGAATGTCAAGAATTACAAGTTTTCGCGCTGGACATGAAGCTCAAATTAAGACAGTTTAATTAATAATATATAATGTTTGTTTGAAATTCCCATACAGCTACTTTGCAATAGGAAGCTTTCAAGGGGTGGCAACCAGCACCTATTCTATAATTTAAATTATTTCTTTCGCTATACAGTTCTTTCTACCTGCCATTAATATGTCCAACCTCTTTGGAACGTTCATTGTGTATACGGTATAAAAATTGCCTGAACACACTATTTTTAGATACTAGTATATTGTAAAATTTAAGTAGTTAAGCTTTTAATACTCGTGATGGATTTGTTCTTGTCGATTTCGCGAATAAACTCGACTATAATCTCAAATGTAAATAAATTGGTTCTAAAATGCAAATGTAAGTAACAATGAAGTCAATTTTTAGTTCACTTTGAATTTCAGATTTTAAATCCAGAACGATAGAATCTCATGAAATCCAAATTTTACCAAATTTTACTAAAATTCATGAAATCTTAATCCAGTGAATGTATTGTTGTAATTTAGACACATACATGTGCATTTATTGATACAGTGTGCGTTGCTGTCACATATAAGGATATTTCACGTACACAAACGAAAGTCTTGGTATGATGGTTACACACCGAACACCATAACACTGCAGTAAGTATGGCTAATGTCCCATGTACTAGTATATGACCGTACTTTACAGTAACACACGCTCGTGTTGAGGCGCAAGCTCAAATATGGTCCAAATTCGAAGGTGTGAAATGGACCGTTCATAACTCATAAGACACAAACCACATTTCTAATCGCATGTTTACGTAATGTCCAGCAACCCACCTTGTATCCAAGTTCAATGTTTGGTGTAAAATGGACCGTGCAAAATTCAAAGACACGATCACAAACCACATTTTTAAACACGTGTTTTTAATGGTCAACCTTCCACGTTATATCCAAGTTCAAATTTGGTGTTAAATGGACCGTACGTAAAGACACAAGCACACATCACATTTCTGAAGGCATGTCTTTTAATGGCCAGACATCCACCTGATATCCAAATAATTAAATTTTGGTGTACAATGGACCGTAAATTATTTAAGACACAAACACAAATCACATTTCTAACCGCATGTCTTTTAAAGGCCTACCATCCATATTATCCCCGTCGTCAAGTTCAGCAACAGACGTATCATTTTCCACAGTGAAAACCAAGTCATTCTGATAGCGCCTGTATTGATAATATCTTCGACAAGAACTCATTATTGTCTTCCTAAAATTGCATGATAACGGCAAAGGTGATTATGAATATAGCACAGATAATCACCACAATAACTCCAGTAGCGACCCTTTTAATGTGGTCATCGTGATGGCAAATAAACCGGTCTGGATGCACCGACGTCAGCTTGGCGTATATCAAACTTTCAGGTTCAGCGCATATCAATTTGTCAAAGTTTGCTTTAACATCACTATTATTTCCAAACACGGTTGTATTTGTCATCCATTTAGCATTGCAGTCACAGTTGATAGGATTGTCTTTAACTATTACTACCCTCATTTTTGACCATTGTAACAATTTTGGAGGGAATGTCTTGAACTTGCAATCATACGCAAAGAACGAGGTGATGTTCGTAGCCTTCAGAGCATCTTCAGCAATGTCTGTTAACATTGGAGAGCTGCCAATGTGCAGTGCAGTGAGCTTTGTTAAACCTTTAAACGCGTTAGAGCCAATCGATTCTAACATAGGCATATCTCTTAGAAAGAATCTGTTCAGATTGGCTAAACCTTCAAACATACCTTCAGTCACAGTTTTCAGCTTCGTTCCGGACAGAAACAATTGGTTAATGCCACCAACGTTTTTCCATGACGCTTTCCCAACCTTCTCCAAGTACGTAAACTGCAAGTTCAATGTTTTCAAAGATTCGCTGATCTTAGGGAACGTGCCTAGCTCAGTGATTGGGTTACTATCTAGATGTATGGTTTCCAAGTTAGGTAGGAGAAGGTCCGTAGTTTCAGATATCTTTTGTATTTGATTGAACGACAATGTCAGTTCCTTCAATGTAGATAGACTGTCAATTGCGCTGGTTGGAATTTTAGGCAAATAATTATAATGTAGATTGAGATTTTCAATTTTCGGCAGATCTTTAAACGCACCTTGATCAATGTTGTCAATATGGTTACTTTTGAAGGACAATGTCACTAGTTGAGGTAGGTTGACGAAAGTATCTGCTTCTAGTTTGTTTAAATGGTTTATTCCAAGCAATAATTTATCCAGTAATTTCAGATCCTTAAACGCACCACTTTTTATTTCAGTTAGTTGGTTCTTTTCCAGATCGATTCGTACTATCGTATCCTTAACATCATCAAACGCACCAGGTGCAATCGTACCAAGAGAACCTTCGCTTAGATCTAATTGTTCAAGATGATCAAACCCAGCTAAATCTCCGGCTTTCAGTTCAGTCATGTTATGAAAGTTCACCGTTAATGAATGTACTAAAGATCTATAAGTTATTTTTCCGATTGTTAAAAGTCCTTTGCAGACTAGTTTCCCCACTTCCGGGCACTCACATCCGGTTGGACACGTGGTCGGTATATTGTTAGGGTCCAAGGAATTAGAAAACCACACTTGGCATATCACCACTAATGTAACAATTTTCAAGGTAGGAAAATATCTGAAAGAAATCCCTGACGCCATTTTTGCAGAAATGTTGTTGAATATAATGTACAATCAGAATATGAGCAAAATCCGTTGTTAGTGCATCACAAAGTCAGCTTTTTTTCCTTGTCGTGTACCGATGACGTCACTTCCGGAACTCTGAAATGAGAAATAGAAAAATTATCAAATAAAATACCGCTAGTGTGTTTATCTATTGAATATCGCGGATTTACGGACAGAAAAATCAATGAAACACAAACAAATACCACAATATAATGGAGGTGATAAAAACAATGTCCATGTATACTAGCATTACGATGATCTTTTAAACATGACGTCGACACACGTTTTTTCCCCTCAAACGTTTAAACTTATTGTCCAAACGTGACACCAGTATTATATTAAGACCCTTTGATTGAGTCTGTTGCAGTGTCAACCATAGGAAATGTAGCAGTTCCTATGGTACACCATAGCTGCCTTAGCATCACAAGAACTATTTATACTATCGGTATTATAATTCCAATGTATCAGTTCCATTGTAAATTGTAAAACGCCTTCTACTTGTTAATATGTCGCGCTTGTGCGCAATATGTTTTAACATGTCCAAAGTGAATACAACCGATATTCATATTGTCGCACACAGTCAGTTAAAGCGACTTCATTAACATGGCCATATGTGCAGTAATTATTCAGACAAAAGAATTAATTTACGCAACAATGGTACTATAATATAATAATAATGTAGATATGACATGTTTTTTGTAATGGATACAAGTAGAGCTATAACATATTTGTAGTGTATATAAAGGCACATATCATGTAAATGTAAATAATGTGTGATAGCATTGTTAGTATGATGCTATTTTGAGTATTTTAGTACCAAATATCTCTTATAATTCAAATTTGAATAGTTATGTGCATTTAAAATGTTTTATTATATGTACAATTTTATGCGTTTACATAAATTGGACATGAATAAAGAATGTATAGTACTAATCTATGCCAAAATAATTTGAATGTCCGAAAGCTGTTAGCAAAAAGTATTATACAGGGTAGTTTATGCAATATCAGATGCATTGAAACCATTGCCTAAGATTATGTTTTAAACTACCATTGTATTGATATATTAGCACGTGTGTTTTAACTGGTAGATTTTACCTGCATTATTCATACATGTATATTGTTATAACTGACCTAAAAATGGGACGAATACTGCAATGCATTGTTTAAAGTGTATAGAGCTATATCTGACGATATGTTTTAAAAATAATTCAAAAACTGAAAACAAATTATGCTTTCGTATCAAATTAGATCCTTTTTCGCTTCAGCTTAAACAGAAACTCTCTCTGTGAGTTATTGGACATGCGAATTGTCCGTTTTCATACGTAAGTGTTCTAGAACACTAGTCGACGAATCGTCTATTTTTTCGACGATTGAATCGAAGTTACGGAACCCATCCAAAGTTTTAATTTTCAACGAAGGTAGTCGAGTATCATAATAAAAACGATGCAAGTAATTATTTTGACATTAAAAGACCGGTAGATACAGCTCTATACACTTTAAAGGCCGGTGTAATCAGAATGAAGTTAGAACGTAAAGTACGGTTAAGGTTAATAATCACTAAATGCCTACGCAGACCAAAATCAGATATCTACGCAGACCAAAATTAGATATCTACGCAGACCAAAATCAGATATCTATGCAGACCAAAATTAGATATCTACGCAGACCAAAATCAGATATCTATGCAGACCGAAATCAGATATCTACGCAGACCAAAATCAGATATCTACTCAGACCAAAATCAGATATCTACGCAGACCAAAATCAGATATCTCCGCGGAACAAAGTCAGATATCTACGCAGACCAAAATCAGATATCTACGCAGACCAAAATTAGATATCTACGCAGACCAAAATCATTTGGAAAAGGGAACCAGACCAACTACCCTCGGAAGTGATTGTTCACAAACATTTGCTACTAGACTCAAACTACTGTAAGATTTTGAAGAGGGAACCAGACTAACTACCCTCGGGAGTGGTTGTTCACAATCAGTTTTGTATCAGAGTTCAACTGAAAGTGGTGTGCTTATAAAATTACACACCTGTGGCAGTATTTCAGTAACCGCGCACCAGTGCAGTGCTATAGTTATGCAATGTTTTCTGCAATTTGTTTCAATGCAGTACACAGGAGAGATAAACTTGGTCCAATTTGTCGACAGTATGATATAATTGTGAAGTGTCTAACATCATTATGTTTGACGCCTGATATAACATAATCATTATTGTATGCATTTGTTATTCATTGATAACACTTCATAACCAATCGGGAATCGATACAGAAAACAATGTACCGAGCAATCATCGAGTTACAGTCATGAATAAATAACAAGCGTTTCCAGTATCATGTTGGTCATACCACGTGCCTTTATGGCTAAGACAGCAGGTACAATTATGTCAGAAAAGGTTAAAACAACCGTAAATATGATATTCTTTGACCGAATTTGACCTGATAGATAGTGCTCTAAACTTGAGCGTCGAACATGTCTCGATATAATTATTCAAAGAATAAATCACTTACAGTTATTTTTTATATTTTGCTTTGACAAATTCGCTTGCAGTCTTAGCCAACAAGTAACATGGTATGTCGGCCCTGAGTATTCAATCTCTGGTTTTATCAACGTCTGTCGTTATCAGAGTTGTCAAAGTGAAATGCTAGAGTACGAGGGCCATTCAAAAAATACGTAGACAACCTCGATTGTTTAACTATTTATCATCCGATTTTCATCAAAATTGGTAGAAATCAGGTTTTACAGGTTACGAATTCAGTGCGTATATTTATCATGAAAAATATATGTTATGTTCGAAAATATGGTAGTTATAGCAACGCAAAATTGAACACACGGGGCAACCCATCGATTTATCCCGTATAAAATTGGTGTTCATTTCTTCACCCCGTCATTATCTTTAACGGTTGCGAAACCTTTATAGAATTGATGTGTGTATCGTTTGAGACTATATAGTTCTGTGTTTCAAATTATGATGTCATAATTAACAGGGTTACAGAGATATTGGTTATCATACAAAGTCACTCTTAAAAGCGGAAAGAAAACGTGACATCGTGTTAAACCACGGGGGAAAGCGTAATCCTGCAATAATGTGTTGCGCTTAGTATAAACAGTTTTTTAACACACATACTTACTTGAATCGTAGCCGAAAATTGGAGATTTCACCTAGAGGACGTACCGGAACATCATGTAAAACATACAGTGCCGGGGTTGTATCTATTTCTTGATTTTATCAGCTTAAACATGTCCCATGGAGTCCAAATTTCGCTTTTCTGGACGTCAAGACTTTGATATTAGCGCGATTTGGGTACACGAGTGTAAACTCGAAACAACAAATGAAATAATTAATGCTATTTGGGGTTTTTTTTGTAAGTTTAATCCGCTATTGTTAATTTGTCATTATACAAAATGGTTGGAGTTGTACAATAAGTATTATTGTGAGAATTTAGAAGATGTTGTGAGGTTACCAAAACAAATGACGTCAACAACGACGTCTGGACTTGCCCCGTGGTCACAATAGGTACATTGCATAAAACATGATCCTCACTTAACCGTCGGTCCGATTTATATGAAACTTTTGGATTTTGGCGACTGAAGGTGGTGCTACACCATAATAAATAATTATTGATTTATCTGCAAAAATAAGCTAGCAAATTGATTTGTCTACGTATTTTTTGAATGCCCCTCGTAGATCGATCACAGGTTTCATGGACATTCACTTTTGTGTGACACCAGCGTTCACAACACCATATGTTTCAATCGTACCATTCATACACGGCAGACAGCTGTTGGTAACTGATCTGTACTAATTTGTGTTTCACAATTTACAACTTCTCCACAAGTGGATGGCATGACAAAGTCGTCTAGTGTGTATGAGCGTGATTGTGGAACAAGTAAAGAAATACTGGATGGAACAAATACGATTAAAATGGACCTGTTCTTCCACAACCAACAACTTGTCCAGGACATACCATAGTCGTCAGGACTAGAGTGCATATGAGCGTGGCTGTTGTGTGAGAACAAGTAAAGACATGTAGACTTTAAGATATTTGACTTTTAAAGTGAATTGGTGAAAATTTGAGAAGTCAAAACTGTAATTTGTGGTTTAATTTCTTATGCATGTGGTTTGATACCCTCTATATCTGCTGACAATCACATGTATAAGCAAACACAATGAGAGACGTCGTGTATATATCACTGGTCACTTCTAAATCATTAATTTTTGATATAATAAGTCCACATTAATGAATATTAAATTGATGGTCTTACAAATTTGATAATTCTCTGGCTTAGAATGAGAAGGTCGTTAGTACAAAATCGATATTTTGAAGAAAAAAAACACCAAGAAACAAACTCTTAAAATTACTCTTTACTTATGGTAAAACGAGCTGTTTCAACTACAGTTTGGTCAAAATGAAAAGTCCCGATTTTCTTGACAATAGACTCAAAAGAAGCGCCTTGTGATACTGATTTTAAATATGTATCAGTCGTAAAAGTAGTACTTAGACCTTCTCATTCGAAGCCAACCACTGTCGATATAACATACCTCATTTACTGACGGTTTACATTGCCAAGAGGATATGAGACATCTAATGAGTCGATTATTAATTCCATTAGCATTTGGCTGCACTACGGTTAAAGGTAAAGTCAAGTTCAAAATCAGACATGTGTGGAATTGGGGGTTAGAAATGAAAATTTGCGCTTAAGGATAGATCTGTTTGTTGGTTGTTGTAGACCGAAATGTAGTAACCAGTAAATCCTTAACATTCTAAGTTTGCCCCATTATTGAGTTGATCTAAATTATAAAGAAAAAAATGAATAGGCATGCAAACTGTGGTTTTGTTTCAGTTGTTCTGTATGAAATCACTTTTTACTGTAAACGCATACATGCATTTAGGACTCGCTCTAGCGAAGTTGTACTGTAATTGTATTTTGTAAGCATTCGTGCGATAAACATAACGTTAGTTCACATATCAAGATTATTGAAATTGGTCCAATATCGGATATGATAATATTAATAGTATAGTGCATTCATAATACATTTGTATCTCTAAACGCTCAATTGCAAAACAGTTATGTATGCGTAGTTTATAAACATTTAACTATCGGCATTTGGTTTCAGTAGACGATAATTAATGATTTATCCGAGCCTCTGATAGCCCCGGCTACTAAACCTGCTACACGTGGCTATCAGTGACTAGAACAAATCATTAATTTACGCCGAGTAAATACCAAATGCCCATATCGATGGCTTAGAATGAAAAGGTCGTAAGTACAAAATCGACATATTGAGTAAACAAGAAAAAAACGTCTGCAATTTACTCTTTATTTATGGTAAAACAAGCTTTTATAGCTTCATTTTGTCAACATGACAAGCTCCGATGTTACGACCTTTTCATTCTAAGCCATCGATATAATTATGCATAAAACCAATGTCACAAATATAAGATATTACGTACATGTCTAGGATAACGATTAGTGTTTACTTGTTTTATATGGAAGCCCCCTTTGGTCTACAGTATTTAAATTAATCACTCTACCCAGTCAGGCAGTCACATGAACATGCCAAAATCACAAACAACATTGTTTATTGATACATGGAACTTTAATACTAAGCTGAATGCTACATAAGGGAGATAAATCAGTTCATTTTAATAACTTTGGTTTGTCGCGGTCTGTGATCGAACCCGAAACACCTCGGGCTTAAAACCGACGATCTACCACTAGACTATCTAGGCGGATTCGACGTCTTATAAAGTGTGACGTCGCGTCACAAGTTGGAGCTATTTTACTTTTGTGGCAATTTTATTTCTTGTTAAGTGATTCTGTTGTTCACCCGTCGCGTAACTATATAATGTTACACACCATTTTAAAGAGAAACAAATGTTTTACACAAATGTTTAGTTTTCCCTTAAAAAATGATAAATGATTAAGACGTCAGTTTGTTTGAAATACTAAAAAGCTACAAAATACACGTTGTAGAGATGTAACACATTTTGTCGAGCAGTTGCAGTAAAACCTAATTTTCGTCAATACTTATACGCCAAAAAGCGTTAAAATTTTGCGTGACAAGAATTTAAACCATGTGTTTCAGATATTAGTTCCGTAGATTCGCTTAACGGAACCGGAAATTGAAAAATAAACATGGTTTGAAGAAAAATATTGATGTAGAGATTTCGAAAAAAATACCGTTTCGACTACTAGTAAGAATTTAAAATGTGAATTACGCCTATCATTTTCAACGCACGTTTTAAATATTAGAATACTCAAATATTGTTTTTTCCAAGATAAAAATGTGTGAAAACTCAAGTGATAAAATGACATAAACAATGATTTTTCCTTGTTTTTCTATGTCCACAGAAATGTCCCACTTGCGTCAAAAATACGTTCGTTATGTAAACCGTAATTTTCGTTTCTTCTTTATGTTTTGTGCTTTGTGAATTGCAAGAAATCGACTGAAAAAATAAAATATTGTTTTTCTTCTGAATCTATACACGTAATATGATGTTTATTACTCCAAGGATTAAAAAATGGTACGTAATAATCCATGTCCACAGAAATGTCCCACGGCACGTTTTAGGCGACGCTGACGTTAATGTCCAATTAAAAACGTTTCGTGTATTCTACAAGTAAAACTTCTTTTTGCATGTCATTGATTAGTTATATGCGTAACCCTTTTATAAAATATCATTAATTTGATGAATATGCTGAGAGGAGAGTTTTAAATGGAAAATATTATATTTACAACCATACCTTTTACTGGATATGTACATGTATATATAGAGATAGGTTAGAAATAATTTGAAATAAGTTATATGTGGATCTACTGTTCATATATTATTCGTATACTTTTGTTAAATGCATTTTAGTATGTTTTTTATTTAAGAATGATATAAAAAAATCCTCAGTCGTAACTCGTAACACATGCATGTGTGCAAAGTATAGCACAACAACAAAGGCGTTGTGGTTATTTACAATCAACCATTTTTGTCGCTAAATGATCGCTTCTTTGTCGTAAATTGTCATTTATTTTTCCATAGTTAATTTCTGCCATTCTTGGGATGTGCCACCAATACACATTAGAACTCAAATAGTGTGCTAACCTTGATGTAATTGTGCGTCCGGGATTTAATTATAATGACAATAATACGGTAAATTAACGCCGACAATATTTATCTAAAATAACGACGTTTGACGTTACGCAAACTAGCTCCAACTTGTGACGCGACGTCTGTACTCAATAATTATTCTTAATATAAGCACGATTCTAGTGAATGTCATATAAATAATGTATAATGCACTTATAGATACTGTCACTGTTTACAAAATGTCTACTGTGAACAACCGGTGATATATTACCGTGTCTGTCACTTGCACTTACACCCGTCTGTCAGCCAAAACAATGCATGGATCAAGCATTTAATTTAATTTTCGTATTTTTTTAAAGTCTTTAAATGTTTCATTCAGTATTTTTTGAGTAATTGATAAAGACATTTATACTGGTAGGAACACGTTTTAACTAGCATAAATTTGCATAATTTTGCGTATAGTAAATTAATTATGCAACGGGACTGGTACAATGCTATGAATTGCATCTTGGATTTTATACAGTATGTCATTCTACATAGTGAACCGGTTTATACCCAATGCGACATTATCAAGTAATTGCACTGAAAGTTGAGTTAAAATCACACTGGACCTAGACCAAGGTAAAGTGTTGCATTGAATCCAAGCTTCCAGACTCATTTTTCACATAATACGATAAACGCATACAGTGATTGCCATTCAGGTCGCTTCCCCAACCACATGAGGAAAATACTTTATCAAACGGCTGTTGGGTGCAAATGATCACAGATATAGCTAGATTAGTTGGGACTTTCCTTGGGAAAATTAGAAACTGAAAAGTATGCACTGGCTAAGCTGAATGGAGAAATCTAGACTAAGTAGTAAGCTTACGCTGCAATTAGGATCAACGTGGGGAGCGACGGCCTAGAGGTAGGGCGCGCGCTTCGGGATCAAGAGGTCCGGTTCAACCCCCATCTGGATCACTGGTTAATTTCTCACCAGTGAGGGCAGGATCTATTCCTGGGCGCCGCAGATCGATGTTGGCTGCCACACCCACAGGAGAGAAATATTCTCACCACGGAGACACGAGTATAGGTTTCCATAGGTAGCCAAGGGAAGTTAAATGTCAAAGGGAACTTGAGCGGCTGAATAGAGCCCTAGGTAACTTAACTTTTTAACGATGATGAAAGCATGTAATCAAACAAGTCAGTAAGCAAACAAACAAGTAAATTGTACTTTAAACGAACTAGTAATCAATTATCAATTACCAAGTTTACGACTCACTATTACCATGCATATTGTATGAGTATTGAATGACGTGACTTCTGTGTCTCCTTATTGATCGATACATGATGTTTTTGAAGTAATTTAATCAATACGACTATTATTTATAACAGCTTTAAATAATTTACGTCCTAGTATTGGAAACAGGTAGTAGAACTTGCTAACGATTTGTGTTTCGTGATTAAAATCATATCGATATCATGCTTAGTAATAATGAAGCCAATCCCACCATTGTGAGTCAAAAAGGTATGAGAAAATAGGACAGGGAAGGCGGCACTCAACTTAACCACCCGAGCACACAAAGCATTAACAACGAAACATAACACAATGATTATTACATGGAACAATGCCCATATATTAACTAATGAAAAGCCCAAGTCGTGGAAATAGGCATCAATGCACAGCACCAAACACTTTCAAGAGCAGAATCAGTTCCATTTGACGACTTGTGAGAGGAGTGGTCTGAGGTAAAACTTTATCAAAACAACTTCTACATATTATTGAAATTCAGTTGAAATCTAGCAGATGCGTTTCCTACTCAATGAATTGATTTAATGTGGCCGTATGTATGTCAACTGCACTCACTATCCCGATTTTAGGGGGGGGGGGGTGATAACCTAACCATTAATTCATACTGGTCTGAACAAAATTGATGTCGGAGATGTAAATAAGTTTGAGACGTAAATAAATACCTTAGGCCACAACAAATTGATCATGCGTTCGTCGGGAGCGCCCGCTCCTGATTTTTCCAAAATGAAAAATAAATATTTAAATTATTGCGCCCGCACCTGAGAAAACCACGCGCATGTGATTTTTTTTTTATTATTTTGCCGCTAGCATCAATATTTACAAATTACGAAAAATAAAGCCAACTTGTTTATAATTTTTCACTGTTACTACAGAATATGTTCTGGGAAAGCGCGCTCTGCTGAGGATGTTAGTTACTCGATTAATTTTAGCAGTAAATTGTTGCACACAAAAATCGTGTAACTTATTACGATGCGAGCGTCTGGTGAAATGATTCCTGATTCTGTCCTTTACAAAAAACACGCATAAGTGTATACACGTAGTAAAATGGGAAGAATTGCGATTGCGGAATGAACCAACGAGCGTATCTAGATATGTTTGTATTCATTATTATTACTAGTATTCCGTACTACCGACGAAATCATGAATTGTCACCCATTTTCGCGACAATGACGTCTCGTTCGTACATGGTCCGTGGTATGTGATATTAACAGTTTTATGCGTCCCGGACACGCAACGCACCTGTTAATAAGTTTCTATACTGTATCCTACATAATTTCATCAGGGATTTTAAATACTGGACATAGAGAAACCTTCAGAAGGTCCTACTTTCATCAAAGAGTTCAAAATATTTGATAAAACATAGTTTGCTCTAATTATTGCACCAAATGCTGTACTTTTCAGTCAATTGCTAAAACTCCAGCTAGATCTATTACAACTGGATAAATCACAGCTTATGTAAGATTACATGCTGCAGTTCTCAACAACCGTCATAACATTTTACCAAGGTGGTCGAGTGGTATTTAAAGATGCTTTACTCCTGATCGAGAGGTCGAGGGTTTGATTCTCGGCCGTGACACTTGGTCATTTTTAGAAACGCTTTTTAGTGTTTCCCAACCAGCTAGAGATGATCCTGGTTGGAAACCCAGAGGTAGTCTTGTCTGTATCGGTGCTTTACACCGGGCACGTTAAAGAACCAAGGAAATTATTCGAAACGAGCTATTATAATTTGCGATAATGCCCCAGAGTGGGCCCTGCAAATTACATGGAAGAAAGAAAGGACCTTGTTTATCCCTAAGGGAAGTGTCCTTAATGTGGGACTAGATCCTATGACGGTAACCTTGCATAGCATTATGCATCACAGTGCTAAATAAACAGCCGTCTGAGCATGATGTATCACTACAAGAACAAAACTGTACATGGTGATCATTGACTAGCTTGATGCTTAGTTGATTTGAATCTTTAACCACTAGTCACTAAGTGCATTTGTGTTCATTATGATTTATATGTATGTGACAATGTCTGCTCACAATTACCTTGAATACATGTATTGTGGTAAAATAATTTGATAAATCCTACACAACATAACAAGAAATGTATAACAGTCATTTATTTGGCCTAATTTCTTTTTAAAGCTATTGTAATAGACACTATTTCCTAAAAATGGGTGCATCAGAAATGAATAGGGCACTTTTGCTCCTTCACGCGCTTTCAAAAATGGCATTTTCAAAAATAAATTTATAAAATTTTATTTCGCTCCTTCGCTCGCTCTCAATTACGGGTTTTTCAAAAATAAATATTTAAATTTATATTTCGCTCGCTCGCCCCTAATTTTTCCCAAAAAAATCCGTAGAACCAAAAATTAATTTGGTGTGGCCTTAAGGGCATAATAAAGGTATGCTGTTATACTGATATCGATACGTAAATGTATAATGTCACAAATAAAATACGCACATCGGGTCAGCGTGGGTGTCTTTTATAAATACTTGAAACAGTCAAAAACAAAACAAGTTATAACGTACGTTAGTAATAATAGAAGTCAACCTGTTTCATATGAACACGTAGCAAAACGTTGGATTATGTCAGCTACAACGATTTTAAGTATTAGTATTGAAGCCAATCTTACATGCATGCCTGAAACTTTCAGTCAAAACACAAGCCCCAAAACCAATTTAGAGAGACCTTAAACAGTATTCAAAAGTGAACATTGTCAGACAGCACAGTTTCGCCATATCCATACACCTAAGTCTACACAGATCTTAGCATAATCACATTTATTTTTATCTGATAATTTCTTATATGCGATAGGTCTCGGGTTCTTCCAAGTTCCAAGGTCGTGCCATATCATAGAATTGAATAAAACTGTTATGTGCACCGGTTATTCCCTCGCTCAGTATAAAAGGAACTTCCGTGGCTATGTCCATAAGGGCATGAAGTATCGCGAGTGATAATTTACACTGTATGGGTGTAAGCTTGTTTACAATGTTTGACCTAAATTAGGTAATTATGTGTACCAATTGCACATTACATTGAATTAAAGAATCCTTGAGGATTGCGTTGGTGAGGTTTGTATGTCACATGGTCAGTAAATATGTACCGTTGTCAACCCGGCTAGCTCAATTGGAAGAGCACCTGACTTGCAAGCGAGAGGTCGCGGGTTCGAGCCCGGTCCTGTGTATATGAACCTATAACAATGGAGCCCAACGGGGGACTGGTCTGTGAGGACGTGTATATTGGTGTGGTAAATGGGTGGTTATAGTTTATATCTCATAAATTCATTTTAAAGCACCACCATGTGCACCTCCCAAGTATACTAATTAGTCACAGGTGATTAACCTTTTGAACCCGCCACGCAGTATTTTAAATACTAACCGACCTCACCGCAAGTAAAGTTTTGTAATTACAATGTCTGATTCACCCCGTGAAACTGAGAAACACACTGACTGCAATCGATCCGAATGTATACGGCTAAGTTCGCAGGTTATGTGTACAAGAATACCTAATAAAGTAATATATAGCAACGCCACTGGGTAATCAAAACTACGATACATGTATATAGTAAATTACAAATTAACAATTTAAAACTATATATTATGTAGTAATAAAACATACTTTTAAGTAACATACTATGTACCGGTGTATATACACGTTTATGTACTAACCAACGATAACACACACACAGACAGTAGAAATATAATGACATAACTTACCTGCCCACACAGGTAAGTGCAAGCCGTCTATATTACTATGTCACAACTACAAGTTATCAAGTTTTAAGCAAAGAAATGGTGAAATTAGTTAAATTAATCTATTTATCTGGATTTCGTATATCCTTTGCGGTGCGACATTAAGGATATTCCAACAGGGCAGCCATGTTTGTTTACAAAAAAGAAGGTAGTTTGAGTTTATGACAACTGTGCCTAAAATACATGGAATTAACACCCAATTATATATTTATTTTAAAGTTTATAATATAAACTCAACATAATAACATACGTTTTAGAAATTTGATGACAATAATGTTGAATTTGTTACATGTTTTGTTGGTCTATTTTCGGTGACAAATAATTCTTCTTTCCACAAAAAACAAACAACTTCATGAATGAAAAAGTGTTGATAAAAGTCTTCCACAGTGCCAACCAACAATAGTTTCCTAAAAAAATTATTCAAACATAAACATTTCCATTTTGTATAACCCCACTGCTACCACATGTACATAAATCTCACTGTCCATTGTGTGTGTAAATAAAGTAGTTCTACACAAAGTATGGTGTACTTGATAAACCATGTAAGATAAACACACTGCTTCAACTGTCAGTGGGTTTAATAACATGAACCAATATCACGCTGTAAAAACAGGAGTAGCATTCTGAATTACAATATTATTTCAATAATTATGTATAGTTTATACATAAGAAACATTTAATACATTTAAACATTGGACGTTTAAGCCATTATAGTGTAAATAATAATATGTTAAATACCTGTAACTACAAATCAATGAACATCAATGATCCTTCATTGTAATCTGTTTGAAGTGATTCTACATCATACGAGTCTTCTTCACCATCATATAAAACCTGGTATACTGCGTTTGTTTGTCCGTCCCTACCCTTCGTCACTGATAATACAGTACCAAAATACCAAGTCAGTGTATCATCATCTTCTTTCCACTGGTGTTTAATTCGTCTTCCAACAAACTTCAACTTTCTCTGTCGTTTACTGATAATTATATATAAATCATATTATATTATAAATTCAGAAGGACAAAAATACTTTCTGTGTGTTTGGCATAAAAACTTATTTCGTAAAAAGATGTTCTTCTATTGTAATTGTGAAAATTTTGGAAAATGTATTGATCACTGTCTCAACACCTCATTACTGATGGCATCTTACCAAGACTATGAGAAGAAGATGTCAGGTTTGATGCCTCATAACAAATATCCTACAAAATGATCCATTGGTGTATCCATTGCTTGATGGTAAGCATATAAAGAAAAACTTTGCTAACAAAATAAAAATAAATGCCTTTAAAGCTTACATTCATGGATAAAATACATTAAATACCTTTTACAATAGCTTGTACTTGGTAATGGAGTATCTGGTACAACTTCTACCGTAGGATTAACTTGTTCTGTCAATAATAATGGGGTAGCTGTCAATATCTCAACTGGAGGCTGTTCGTCATCACTATCAGTATCAAGCAATCGTCGTTTATCATGTATTTTCCTGCGTGTTTGCTTCAAGGGCTGATACTGAAATAGAGAAGTGTGTATTTAATATATAGCATTATATTTTATTTCATGATTTATATCAAACTTACATAGCAATGATACTGTTACAGTGAACAACATCTTTAGCACTGCATATAAAATAACCTGCAAATAAGATACTTAATAATAAGAATAACATTGATTTGTAAATATACAAATAAAAAATGTAATTATTTATTTAATAGTATTATAAGACTAAACATCCATAAACAATTTATTTTTATGCTCCCCGAAGGTTGAGCATATAGTCACCGCTTTGTCCGTACTTCTGTCCATCTGTCACACTTTTGTCCGGGCAATAACTTGAACCGTATTATAGATATTAATTTGAAACTTCATATGTGAATAGACCTCATTAAGTGGAAGAGCAGTACACAAGAACCATGACTCTTGATTGCATATGTTAAGAGTTATTCACCTTTGAAATTTTTTATACTTAATTCTAGTCTGGGCCATAACTTCAACATTATTAGAGTTATCAATTTGAAACTGTATTGCGGAATGGATCTCATTGATAGGATATGCAGTGCCCAAGAACCATAACTGTTTATTCCTTTTTTGGATTTGTTCCCCTTTTTAATTTTTCATACTTAATTCTTGGCCAGGCCATAACTGAAACAGTTTTGAATATATCAGTTTGAAAATTCATAGATAAATAAATCTTGTTATTATAGTGCAGTGGCATAATTTTGTAGCATTTTTTCTGTGACAAACGCCCCACGGGGAGCATCAACGGTCTGTTATGGCTGTTGTTTCATATTATTTTCAACAAAAGTTCACATGAATTCACACATCAAAGCATTTTTCCTCAATATTTAATATCCAGTAACTACTGGTACCTACATTTTTACTGAACACATATACATACCCATGGTAAAGAAGGTTTACGAATTCCAGATAGTGTCTCATTTCTTGGAACTGCTAGTTCTGGGAGAAGGTGAGTGTTATAGAAGGCTGTCAACTTCGGAACCATGACATCTTCCCACAAACATTTGTCTCTGTGAATTCTTTCAATGAACATATCATGGGGATTTATCCTTATAATAATTATATCACACCATTCATATCCAATGATATTCAATTGGCCTTGTATCTGGTAGTAAAATTTATGATTTCTTTTCAATTTCATACTTCCATGCTCAATTTTTAAACAAAATGTCCTATCATTTTCTGCAGCTTGTCGAATCAGTGTTTTTTTTGTTTTGCAGTACAGTTTTGATTTCAATAAGACCCTCGGGTCCTTTGGCTCCAACAACAATACCATCACTCGAAGTGGCTAAATATGGATATTTGTCATCAATCATCAATCCTGGTGTTTCTATTGATATTATTTGTGGGGTTATTGTGTCTTTATTTTTCATATTGACATATTCAATTCTTGCATTCTCTTCTTCATTCAATCCTCTTAATGTGTAGATGTTGCCCTTGAACTTTGAATATAGCATCTTTTTTACTATGTTAGGCCTATTGTTATTGACAGATCTGGCCATGATTTTCCCAAAGTTGGAACTTGTCAATCTTTTTTTTCGTTCGTCATGCCATAAACTATTGTTGGACTGGCCTTTTGTCTTAAGTTCAATATCTTTAACATTGACTGCACATATCTGCTTCCTAAAATAAGCCTGACATTCACGGTCTAATTGGTTTGATGAGATATCCTCCGTATCTTCTAACACTTCTCCATACTGCTGCTTAGCCTTTTTTGTAGCGCTTTCAATAGCTGACTTATTTTTTCTAGATTTCCTCCTTATGATATTGTCTTTTTTTGAGGCTGAGATTTTAGTGTTAACATATTTTCTTGATCTTTCATGATATGTGCTTAAATAAATTCTATCGGGTCGTGTCCCTGTTATCCGCTGATACACTTGTGGTGACCATGCTGGACCAAGCATTGTCCTTAAAGCACCCCCGTAACATCTGGCAAAAAATGAGCCCCGGAAACACTTATTCAGCATCTTTCCACCATCAAATTTGGCCCTGATATGCATCCATGATTCAGCTAAATTGCTTGTGAAGTTTCCAATCAGACGGTGGGCCTTATCAGCTAGCCTATTAAGAAATAGGAAGACATTTTTTAACAAAGATTCAGAGACAACAGACTGTTTACCTGTCCCACCCTTTCTCAAAGACATCTCCTCATCCGCAGTTAACTCCTTCACAGTCTCTTGCCAATAGTCACACATGCTAACAATAATATCCTCATCTTCTTCAGCAGGCTCATTATCACTGTCTACTGTATCAATTTCCTTTTCTTTAACCTGGTGTTTACAAAAGTCTGTCGAACACATATCGTGCATACCTAGCACTAGTCTGTCTAACATACCCTATGTTTAGATAGACAACTCCTCAATCTACTCTTTTCTCATGAAATTATTTCCCTTTGCACCCTCAAACATAGGGTCTGTTCAACTTGGTGTTTCAATATCGCCTATATTGTGGCGATTGAACTTATCCTAAGGTCAAACAATTACAGCTGATAATGATCTTGTTATGTGAGTTGGTCAGCCTAGAATATTTATGGTTCTTGACCAGTACTTTAAACATTATGCCCAGCTGTGATAAACCCTCAATTTCTAGGGAATTTCTAGATGTTACAAGATAAGAGAAAGAAACTTTGCTTAGTAGCGAGTGTTGTATAATCTACAAGATGAAAGAAAGAACTATCAGGCCCAGAATATAATTTAACTCAAACTTAAAACAGGTCGGGTGGCTTTTTACTCCTTTTTAGCTCATCATAAACTTGGTAAGATATACAATGAAATGGACTCCCGATGCTACAGAAAACGTATTCGCATGAATTTGTACACAGGGGTTGTAGGTTATAAACATAAAAGTATCAATAAATATTAATCATTTTGTACAATGCATGATTACTGATTATTTTTTAAAACAGTCCGTGGAACAGATATAATAATGAGAAATTAAAATAGGTGTTTTTCCTATAAAATGATTTTTTATATGTCGTTCATATTTATATATTTTATTTGGTAATTTTACATCAGAAATATTGGTACGTACCAATAAATAAAAATGGTATTATATAATTCAAATTTATTAGTTAAGATGTTTTGACAAAAAGATTTGGGCCATAGAATAAGCATATGGTGTAAAATAAATTTGTAATAATCTATTGTAAAAAATATAAATGGTGAAGAAATAGTTTTCTGTACTTTCTCTGAGTTTCTATTTTTCCTGACGAATAAAAACATGAAACTTGTATCTCGACTCACACATGTGTTGACCGTATGGTCATTTGATTCTTATCTCATTCTGTAGGAGAAATTTGTTGAAGTGTTAAATACTTGTGGTCAGGAAGCTAATGGTGTAACGGTTGCGCTAGGATATCAGATTACAAGAGGCTTACAGAGTTTACCAGACTAGATAATCAAGCCCAAAATAAAATCTAGCGAAAAAATGTTATGCTATTTGATTGATAAAATATATTATCTAGTCGGGTGGCCAGACTAACCTAGCACATGCCTTCCAGCATTTCTAATATCTTGTCTAAGTTTTTTTATCGCTAATGTCCTATTGCTCTCTTTGCTGCGCATGACAATGGCACATCTTACACCTGCTGTTATTCTCCTTATATTGTTTTATTCAAATTTCCCCGTCCCTTATAATGTTTTTTTTCAGTTACAAGTCTCTCTAAATTGGCCCTTAAACACTTTGTTGCATGATTTGCACATTCAATCTTTTCCACATGAGCACCCCATACTGGCACATATTTAATGATGTTCGCATACACTGAACTGTCTCCGTCCCCAATCATTCGCATATATCTTATGCCATGTTTCTCCTCGCATTCCAAAAAGCCATTCATAATAATGTCCGACTACATAGCCTGGGAAGAACAATCCCAATTTTTAAAGCAAGTGTGCTGTTTTGGTTCTTTGTTTTCAGTTTGTGCCCGGCTACACACATAACACAATTTATTCCGTATTCCTATATGGAGAAGTTTTTTGGTTCTTGCACCAAAAATGACACCAACCCCAGCCATCGCGTTGTATGTATGTTTGTGTGACCGCTTGCTCCACCCGCCATCACATATAACACTAATGGCAGGCACACCCATAAAAAAATCACCATCTTCAATCGCCAATTCTTTTTCTTCTTTCCCAGCTGTTAACATCTCATTTTCTAAAACTGACTTCCACAATTCTCCAATCTCTCTTTCAATTTCCAAATACTTCTTTTCATTCATTCCGGGTAAACCCATAGTTTCCATAGCTTCATTCAAACTCGAACAGCCGCCACCAGTCACCATGCTCCCCCAAACACATCGAACATTGACATCATGTTGATGACTTTCACCAAATTTGTTGCTATTGTCTATATTAAACACTGCACCGCAACCACCACATTTTGATGACATTATCGAATATAATCCATTTGATTTCTCACTATGTAAAGTGACTACACTTTCCCTCTCGACTGCCTTCTAGCCTGTTCACATAGCGCAGTATGGACACTTATTTCACTTATGTATTTGCGAAATTTGTCCAAATTCATTATTCTGTTGCCTTCAAAATGTTGTTCATCAGAATGAAGGAATAACTTGTTTGATAAAGACGACTTCAAACATTTTTATCGCTTAGCCTTCTTCAACACAAGTTTACTGAGAACAATACTTAATCCTTCTTTCCTTTTCCTAACAAAATATGCATCAGATTTCACAGTTTTCAAATTATCCAATCGTGTTTGCAATTTCTTATCTTTCAATGTTATTTTCCTTTTAACTAACACATTATGGATACCACCAGGCCTATTGAATTTCCATTTTTTACTGCCACGGCGATTTCTTTTGTTCCCCATTTTATAAAATAAACACACAAATTGTATCCAAAAGCTTACACTTTTATCAACGCTAAAATTCACTGAAGTAGTCGAAAGTGATGTACACTGAATCGACACAATACCTTCTTCACTTCAATTGAACAAAATTATATTCCAAACTTGTGTTCACAGATTGTTATCCAACTGAATACAAAAACAACACACAAACACTTTCAAATAATTATATCCACGCTATAAACTTCACAAAAATTCAATTCCAAACTTGTGTTCACAGATTGTTATCCAACTGAATACAAAAACGAGACACAAACACTTTCAAATTTAATTATATCCACGCTATAAACTTCACAAATTAATATCCAAACTGATGTTCACGGATAGATATCCAATTAAAAAAAACCCCACAAATATAATGTCCAAACACAGTAACGTTAAATTTCACGAAAATTATCAATTATAATCCAAACTGATGTCCACAGCTCACACAATACTGTCCAATACAAATTTATGAAACGCACAATGACTTCCAAAAAACAAATTTAACACTACAATTCACCAAAATTTAATTTCAACGCGGAATTTTATCTCTCACAGTTCACCATACAAAGCATGCTACTTTAATTTTCAGCTAAAATTGTGATGTCAGTGGTCATGTGGTCATTTAAAACCCATTTTTTATTTAAAATAAATATTTCAATACAAGTTATACACCAAACTTTCAGTTTTTTAATAATATGTATAATTTATGTTCATTATATATATTATATATTCTATATTATAACGTCTATAAAATAAAATATAAAAAACTTGGCAATTGTTTTGGAGAGTAAATTTGTTTGTTTACAATTGACCACGCATTGTCGAACGCCAGAGGTGTGCGATTACTATCGAAATATGTGAGGATCGCATAATCGCAGATAAGACATTAATAAGCATGTTACAATGAATCAAAATACACATTAATCTACCCAGATCCTGTTATATATGCTTACCTTAAACGTTTTTGAATATGTAGAATTTCAAAGCACGATTTTCACGGCCATGTTGAATCCCTGGTACTCGGTCTATTCCATGTCCAACTGCGGCCAACGCTTAATCGATTGGGTACCAGTACCACCAGATTTCCTACCGATTTACCACTTTCTTTTTATAAGTGCGCGTATAGTATAGAACCATAATATTTCGGAGAATATGGATCCATATTGGTGAAAATTACATTTTGGGACTCTCTGTCAATAATTTATAATACCCTATTATGTTTTATGGCATGTAAATTGAAAATACACCCACCTTTCCCTTCAATAACGATATGGCGTTTGTATACAAAGTTAACCACTTCCGGCAGTCATTTCCCGTGGAAAATGAAACTGAAACGAAAGTAAACAAACAACGATGTTCTTCATACTATGCTCATTTACAGCATAATTCGGTGGATGGAAACAAGATTACCGTTTATAAGGTATGCGTGCTAACATATTCAATACGTTTGCGTAGTGACACTGTCTGATCTTCTCTAGAAACGAAGAATTTACTGTTTGAAAGTTGACCAGTTTTGTAATCAAAAATGGATGTCGCCGCACGAGAAAAAATACACCTCCATAATTTTTGGTTGTCAATTCAGGTTTAAAAGGAATTTCATTAAAATTCAAGGTCCGTTGACACTGCAACAAAGTGTGTTTATGATGTTCACCAATTGTTTTTTATGTTTTATGCAGTATGTTGAAAGAATTTTGTCCCCAAAAATATGGTTAAAATATTGTTGTTTTTTCCTAATTTCTTTTACTACACAAAATATTTTTTTGAAAAATAAAAAATGTAACTATTATTATTAATTCATATTTATGTTACAATTGCAAAAAATAATCCAAAGTACTCTGTGGGTGTATTTTCAATACACCTGACTATTCAGTAGCATTTTACATTGTTTGTTGCAGAATATCCTTAATTTACGCTGTCACAGGTCGCCATGTTGATTCAATGACTAACTCCGTATACGGGCAATAAAATCGATGTCTATTTTTAGAAATAATATGGTAGTAGGATTTATTCGCTGATTACCTCCCCTGGCTTACTAAATAGGTACAATTAATTAAGGTAATTGATACTGTCTGATTAAGCTAATGCTACCTTTATAGAGGAGTTTATAAGTAGATTATTTAACTAATTATTGATACCCGGGACGAGTATAACCAAGCTGGGGTCCAAGTTGATACTTACTATGTATAATAGAGTAGGCACCCTAACCGTGTGTCTGAAGTTAGCTGTCCACTGTCCACTGTCCATTCTAGCTGCCCATTTATCAATTTGAATTAGAGAACTATCTCTAATTCATTTTTTGGACAACTGTCCACTGTCCATAATAGCTGTCCATATATTTATATAGACTGGACAACTGTCCACTGTCCAAAATAGCTGTCCATATATCTAAATAGACTGGACAATTGACAACTGTCCAAATTCGTTGTCCAATCTGGCTATCCACTCATGCTGCCAATCCTAGGTGTACATTCAGGCTGCGCATTCTGGCCGTCCACTCGAGGTTTATAATCTGGTTGTCCACTCTGGCTGTCCACACGAGGTTTATAATCTGTTTGTCCACTCTGGCTGTCCACTCTGGCTGTCCAACCGAATATTTATAATCTGGTTGTCCACTCCCCTCGGCTGTCCACTCTGGTTGTCCATTCTGGTTGTCTACTCTGGCTGTCCACTCTAGTTGTCCACTCTAGTTGTCCACTCTGGCTGTCCACTCTGGCTGTCTACTCTGGCTGTCCACTCTGGTTGTCCACTCTGGTTGTCCACTCTGGTTGTCCACTCTGGCTGTCCACTCTAGTTTTCCACTCTGGCTGTCCACTCTAGTTGTCCACTCTGGCTGTCAACTCAGGCTGTCCACTCTAGTTGTCCACTCTGGTTGTCCACTCTGGTTGTCCACTCTGGCTGTCCACTCTGGCTGTCCACTGTAGTTGTCCACTCTGGCTGTCCACTCTGGCTGTCCACTCTGGTTCTGGCTGTCCACTCTAGTTGTCCACTCTGGCTGACCACTCTGGTTGTCCACTCTGGTTGTCCACTCTGGTTGTCCACTCTAGTTGTCCACTCTGGCTGTCCACTCTAGTTGTCCACTCTAGTTGTCCACTCTGGCTGTCCACTCTATTTGTCCACTCTGGCTGTCCACTCTGGCTGTCTACTCTGGCTGTCCACTCTGGTTGTCCACTCTGGTTGTCCACTCTAGTTGTCCACTCTGGCTGTCCACTCTAGTTGTCCACTCTGGTTGTCCACTCTAGTTGTCCACTCTGGTTGTCCACTTTGGTTGTCCACTCCGGTTGTCCACTCTAGTTGTCCACTCTAGTTGTCCACTCTGGTTGTCCACTCTGGTTGTCCACTCTAGTTGTCCACTCTGGCTGTCCACTCTACTTGTCCACTCTGGTTGTCCACTCTAGTTGTCCACTCTGGTTGTCCACTCTGGTTGTCCACTCTGGTTGTCCACTCTAGTTGTCCACTCTAGATGTCCACTCTGCTTGTCCACTCTGGTTGTCCACTCTGGTTGTCAACTCGGGTTGTCCACTCTGGATGTCCACTCTGGCTGTCCACTCAGGCTGTCCACTCTGGTTGTCCACTCTGGCTGTCCACTCTGGCTGTCCACTCTGGCTATCCCATCTGGCTGTCCACTCTGGCTGCCCACTCTGGCTGTCCACTCAGGTTGTCAACTCTGGTTGTCCACTCTAGCTGTCCACTCTGGATATCCACTCTAGTTGTCAACTCTGGTAGTCCACTCTGGCTGTTTACTCTGGCTGTCCTCCTGAATGTCCACTCTGGCTGTCCACTCTAGTTGTCTACTCTAGTTGTCCACTCTGGCTGTCGACTCTGGCTGTCCACTCTGGTTCTGGCTGTCCACTCTGGCTGTCCACTCTAGTTGTCCACTCTAGTTGTCCACTCTGACTGTCGACTCTGGCTGTCCACTCTGGTTCTGGCTGTCCACTCTAGTTGTCCACTCTGGTTGTCCACTCTGGCTGTCCACTCTGGTTGTCCACTCTGGTTGTCCACTCTAGTTGTCCACCCTGGCTGTCCACTCTAGTTGTCCACTCTAGTTGTCCACTCTGCCTCTGGTTTTCAAACCTATTTCGCAAAGCATTCCGCTGTAACCTAGAGAACAGTCGCAAGTAAATGTACCGTTTGTAGCGATCGTCTGACAAATACCATTAACACATGGCGATAATGAACACGGATCATCTACAAAATAAAATGTACATAAAATAAAGTCAACATGCTACTTCTCCTACGAATCGCTATCTTTGCTTAATATATTCATGCATGTTTTCTAGAAGATATACTGTTGCATTACTTTTTGTATACTAGTATGCCTGAAGCACTAGGTAAATTATTTGCAATTTGCATCTTATACGAGTCGTAAGTCATTTTTTAAATATTAAATGCGCATTTGAAATTACTCGTCAAAGTCCGCTTTGCAGACATAATAAGGAGTGCGAGGAGGTGCAAGTACCTAAATAACTACATTACGTACATTTGTCACAAAGCAATCCAACAAAGCCGGCGTTACATGTGCAGTTAAATGAACCAGACGGGATGACATGACAGGTACCATGGTTACATGGTGTCAAACTACACACATCGACTGAAGTACAAACACATGAAATGTGTAAACCAACAGAAATGAATATGATTAAGAAAATTGTTTTGTTGTCGTGTAGAACACCCTTGAAACACGAGACCTTGTTGGCATAACATTTGAGAATTCTGATTGTTTTTTGTACGTTTACTCATTTTGGACATACCACGTGTTATATGACGTAATGTTTAGCTAAGAACGCAAGAAAACACACAAGTGAAGAACAACGAAACGTATTTTATTCCTTGAGTATTATCCACGTAGATATTCTTATGAAAAAATGTTTGCCCGAAATAGACACTACTATTATATTTTACCGTAGAACATTATAGCCGTTGACTTATTGAATTTGTGTTTGTAAATACATGTATTCCGATTTCCTCCAATGCCGAAATAACCTACCAGTGTAACTATATATGGATTTATGTAGGTTTCGGTGTTTTTCTTATCATAAGGGAGGTTGCAAAACTGAACGTGTACGTGAATAGTACTGTTGTGACATTTCGTCACTCAAACGTGTGTAGTTTCGAGTCACTGATGTGTGGCAGTTGAAAAGTTTAACAATGTTTTGTACTTCATCACTCAGGCACATACGTATGCACAGGAAACATGTTTTTATACCCAGTTTGCTCATTAGATTTGTGTTTATAATATATTCACGAAAAAGATATGCTCCAACTATAACATGATCTCGAGTGCACATACACATGTTGTTTTGCAAGCAAATCTCTATTGCGACATGTTGCCTAGGTCCATCTGAGGAAATCCTCATCGGCGAGGTTGAGAATTAAAATCCAATACATGCAATGAACATTCCCGTTGTACTCACGATGTCAATAATGATTCATGTCTTTCACACACCTAGCTCTATACCGGAAGGTTCCTTTTCCCGAAGCCTCCTAAAGCTCACTCTGTCCATCGGGAGTACATGACTGAGGCAAAACCTCTCAGTGGGACCTTGACCTTAGTAAACACGTACGGTTAGCTTCAAGTACATGTACCGTACACGTTCCTTTCGCAACCTCCATAATACCCGGATTCTAGATGATTTTGGTAAATGAGACTGTGTACGCATTTGCGTATCGCAAAGGGAATTCAAATGGCAACGTAATGGCATGTTTAAAATGGGATTAACTTCATGCAGATGTTCCCGCACTCGTTTGTTGCGCAACCTCCCTATCAATTGTTTTATACGTACTTTGATCACAAAACAAACCCATAAAGCCGGCGTTACATGAGCAGGCAAAAGAACCTGACGACAGGGTATGACATGTACCATGCTTACATGGTGTCAATGTACACACGTCGACTGAAATACAAATGCAGCGAATGGGCATACAGGGGACGTAGTGCCATTGATCACAGTGAACATTTTTTTGCATCGGCGATATACTCCTCGATTGAAATAAATTAGCTTCGGAAGGCATCGTGAAAAATAATTTCACAAATGTTCTAATGGTTACCCCGAAGCTTCTCCTAGACCACGAGGACATTTTCAAATGCTTTCAGATGCCGATTTATTCAATCGGGAGTACATCACCGATGCAAAATATCTCAGTAGGACTAAGGCATAATGGAGTGTTCAAAGTGTTCAAAATGTTCAAGGCATAATGTTCAATATGCTTTATATTTCTAAATAGATAAGTAAAGTAAACTAAGTTTCCATCATGGAAGACACTATAATGATGCGTACACTTGCCAAGTTCGACACACACAAATTCCTAAAATAAAAATATTTGTACACGGTGTTGCAATAATTTATTTTGTTGAACGTACCTTGTAATGTACCGGTTCTGGTTTTGTCAATACATGATATTGTGCCATGAAAGCATAGCTGCAAATGTCATTTTTGTTTTCTTAGTATGGATAATGCAAGAATATTACTTCACGATTGGAATAACTTAAAATCCGTGTGTACGTACAGTGTGTGGTTGTTGTTAAAGGTGCTACTGTTGTTTTACAGAGTGAACAGGTCTTGTTACAGAAATGCTGGAAATCGTTTTCTGCACAGATATCCTTTCCAGCACTTTCAAACGTTTGTTGTAATGCTCCACAAGTACTGTCATCATTACAAGCTGTAGTAGAAGTAAACATGCTTAACAAGGTGGTATTCACAAAGCATCTTAAGGGAAAGCTTTAATCTTTTGACTTTAGTAAAAAAATGAGATGCAAATATAAATCGGATAGGAAAGACAATGCTCAACAAAACAAGTAGAGCTAAAAAGCCAAAATATAAGACAATAAAATAATTACAGGCCCCAATTACAAGTAAATGCGACTAAGGCTACCATCTACAAAATACGACACTCGACTGCGGTAGCATGTAGCTTCTGCTAGCCACACACAAATGAAGCTACAGGGACAATTAACATAACACCAGAACCGAGATCGCTCCTCCACGTTGTCGAAGGCTGCTTGGTGAAGGTTTTCTAGTTAATCCGTAGGACCATGTGCTTATAATCCACAGCGTGGAATATTTAGATAGTGATACCATGTAACACATGCATATTCATGCATACATGTATGTAGTACTATTTCAGATCGTTCGTGTATGAAAGGTTACACAAGGCCAACATCAGTGAACCGATATGGAAAAAAAGCAGCGCACCTATACTTAACAACTTTTCTAAGTCCTCATTTTCATTGATTTATAACTTTTTTATTATGAAAAGTAACGTGCTGAAATTTCTCAGGTAAAGTTTGTACAAGACAGTCAAAATAATCCGCGTATGAAATTGGCCATACGTCACATGGTTTGTTCGGTCCGAGATGCACGTGCGTTTCATGTTTTTCTGCCTCCACGCAGTTACACGCACACATAATTTGTTCAAAACACTTCCGAATTATGCCTATGGACACTCCACGTTTGAAAAACATTCGAAAATTAATTACAGCATCACAGTTATGCGTCAGATAATGTCAGAACAAAGATGACGTGACGTCTTTAATGTGCATAGTGGTATATTCTGCCGACGTGTACGAATAATTACCCAAAACATCTCTGGTTGTTTGATTTTGAACGTAAACGTGTTTATAAGTATTTAAAGAAACGTCAACGTATTGTTTGTCAGATTAACTATGCTGGTTGTGAAAGCCTTTGGTATTGAAATGACGTTATGACGTAATATCGCGCTTTTCGGAGACGTGACTGCATTTTACGTACAGATGGTAAAAATCATCAAATCGATACATTTAACAATGCTTATGACTCATGACCATGCCTGAAAGTGGAATAATCAAATGACATAGTGGTCATCAAATGTATCAAAATTTGAATTTGTGACTTTTACCTCCCTTTGTTGATATGTAAAAATTGATTCAATTTAATAAATGCATATCAAACTCAACTTTTTGTTGTACAATTTTGACAACTGATAATTGACGCATAACATTACCAAATCACATTGAGATATAAACGTGGTTGACAAAGTTATATACCAAAATATAAGTGAGGACTTAGAAAAGTTGCCAAGTATATATAGAGCAAACCAGTGCTTCTAAGTGGAGCAAATTAGTGCTACTTTGTAGAGCAAATCAGTGCTACTATATAGAGCAATGATCAGTGCTTCCAAGTGGAGCAAAGCAATGCTACTTTGTAGAGCAAATCAGTGCTACTAATTAGGGCAATTCAGTGCTTCTAAGTAAAGCAAATCAGTGCTACTAAGAAGAGAAAATCAGTGCTACTAAGTAGAAAAAATCAGTGCTTCTAATTAGGGAAAATCAGTGCTACTAAGTAATGTAAACTCAATTTAACTGCCGAAGCACATTTTTTGATATTTATTCGTATTATCTTCAAATATGTAAAATCGTTGAACATACCTTTTACATATGCTAATATTCCCGTCAATAAGACAATTACAATAGCGTAGAATATCTTCATTTTTCTTCGTTAAAATGTCAAAAATAAATAACGTTTTAGTAACAAAACATATTGAATCTTAACAACATTGATATCAAATATAGATCTACATGTACATTGTAAGGTGACCGTTTGATACCAAGAGGACAACTATTATCTCCTTATTAGAACCAAACGTACCGGTAACAAGAAATTAGGTCAAATTAATGATAACAAAACGGACAAGGAAGGTAGCATTCAACAGAAATAGGACAGCACATATGATATGGTACAAAATGAACACACATTACGAGTA
This sequence comes from Spisula subtruncata, assembly GCA_963678985.1. Taxonomy (NCBI): domain Eukaryota; kingdom Metazoa; phylum Mollusca; class Bivalvia; order Venerida; family Mactridae; genus Spisula; species Spisula subtruncata. The sequence continues at coordinate 9,059,309 of OY787671.1, forward strand.
AATGAAACGCAACTACTAAGCCCTCCTTCCAATACAATACAATACAATATCTTTATTTCCACCTTTAAAGGTGACATTCTTTAGGAAAGTAGACTAGATTTCGGACATGTTTTTCATTTTATATTTCGGATACAGTGTTTGTTGTCGTATATTTGTTTGTATTTAGGTATATTTATGAACAAAACATAACCCTATAACATTACAAGGATGATATTTAATGCGATACTCAAAATTGTTGTTCAATCAACTGCTCTAATAGACCAGTGAAATTAATTTTTACTTGATACCTTTTCGTGTAGTAAAATCTTGGCGATGCCATTATTCAGCGTTGTCTAACTTTTCAAACCCAAAAACGGAGATGCAAGGAGGAGATCATTGATTATGTTTTATTCTGACGATGTTTAAATCAGCTCATGTAACATACCGACAAATCTGCTTCACAAAAAAGACTTAGTCAACCCCACTTGTAGCTCCAGTTTATAGGGAAGCTCATTTGTCCCATCAGCCATTATTAACTGTTGCAATCCTTCCAGGTAAAGAACATGCAGGTATGATATGTAAGACATCCATAAGTTGCATTAATCGAGTTGTCTTTACACTTTGAAGCTATTAATTTGTAACCAGTGGAAATACTAAAAACAAACATTTGTGGCCCGATCCTTTTGTGGTGAATATAACATTGTAAAAGTTTCTATGGTTTACATTTATGATATGCTTCAATTTGTTGTAATTAATTGTATATATGCAAACCCTTTGTAAATGTTGTAAAAATTCATGCGGTAAAATGTTATTAAACTAAAATACTTAACACAACTCGAGTGGTTCTCGCGACCTTTTATATTCAAACAAGCTCAAAGATATATCTGATTCATCTGAGCAAAACATTGTTCCGAAAATCCATGCATGAATAAAAACTCCAAAAAGCCTAAAATTCTATGGACATTACAAAAAAATCAAAAGTTGGTAGCGACGTAATAACATGTTTTAGCACAACTGTTTTTATGGATCACATGATGTAAACTTGCTGCAGGTTACCATGGTAACAAATCCGTGAGCTTATTCAAAATGAGTCAAATTTCACTTTCTGAATGAAACAGAAATGCTGGTAGAAACATAACAACAACCAATTTGATTCAAAGTACCAATCTTTAATTAATACAACATCAACAGATATGTTCAGATTTCCTCGTTATAGTGGATGTTTCTGCAGTCTCATCGACCTGAAATAAAACGATACAATAGATATTTTAATAACGCACTTGACAGCAGAATAGGCAATCCAGTATTATAGTAAATTAAATGAATTCAGCTGCATTACTATAATTTTATTATGTGACGTGTACTACAGAAATCAGGCCAGACGCGGTAACGTCTATATTTAAAAAAATGAAATAAATAAGTTGCGGATTTTCCCATTTATTAGCTAATATTTTCAAGTGTTTTTGTATAAAAAAGTTTTGTAATAACATTTAAGATGCATTAACAACCTTCCGCAACCTCTCCATGAAATATTTTAGCCCTGACTAGCCATTGTGTTGACTTTACAATAGAAAAAAGGTATGAGGAAATCAGACAAGGAAGGTAGCACTAAACCTAACCTACCGGGCACAAAAATCAGAAACACCACAACACAACTGCGCAGAGCAATGCCCACACATACGCCAAATAAATTTTCAGTTAAAAGTCAAAGTATCCGCCGAAAAATGCAGGATGACCCAATTCCTAAAAGAAAATAGACATGTAGAATAGCGTTTATTGAATGAATCACATACCAACAATGGCCGGGTTGCCATGGTTACTAAAACATACAGTATTCGTCACATCAACATCGTCTATCGCTATGTCACCATGATATGTAGGACCAACATCAGCTTCTATAACAATCTGATATGTACTCGACTCCCACGTTGCTGGAATGTCCTTACATACATTGTACCGTCGTTGTCCATTGTCCCCATGCTCGTGAAATATGACCCGGGTAGAACTGGAGCAATTAGTCTGAAAATATCAACCGTTAGTTTTATTGGTATCATCACCATGTAGAATTTAACACGAAATTGTTGATGCACAGTATCCAAATAGCGCCGCAAACGTAAGATCTATGAGAAATAGTTTATACAATGAATATGAACATTTGTTTCCCAGTACTTTTTCAATAATACTTAGTCTAGTACTGTTTGTAGTATCCAAACAACTGAGGTGGTTTAGAAACACCATTACACATACTTCATCACTAACACCTTCCTTGAGGCCATTGAGTATATGAGCATTGTTTGTCAGCTGTTCAAGACATGTTCTTTGTGGAAAAAAGATAAAGAGAAGCCGAAATAAAGTCAGAGGTTTTCAACTGGATTTGACTGACCCACAAGGTAACATAACTACCTTAGACTGTGTCTAACAAAGGTGTATATATATGTTTTATCGTTCGAATTACCTCCGTATAAACTTTTAAGTTTCCTATTCCGTCCCCGTACATATAATACCAGAAACAGAAACAGCGTGATATACCGGAAGTAAGACCCGGAAGTGATAAACGTGCTCGATCTCCGAGTACCATCGGGGAAGACGTTTCTATAAATAGATATTGACCATTTGCTGGAAGAAAAAAGAACGAAACTTTAAATGCGTGTAATGTAGTTGGCTGAATATTTGTCGGAAAATATTCTGTACTAACCATTGATCATAAAATGATAAAACAACACCACTAGCTTGCCACAACTAGTGTGCAATTCTATAAGGCTCCTCTTCAGCAACTGAATTGGTGATTCATGCGGAGTAATGAAGAATATCAATTTAAACATTTCAAGCATACTTAGTATCTTGTTGTTTATTAATCATGTCCTTCGAAATAAACCTAACCGTCGCATTCTCACGAATTTATTGTTAAAGTAGTTTTAAATACCATTCCCAAGGGTGTGGTCATTGTCAGGTCCTGTGCGACTAGAAATTGTGGGTCCATTTTGAAAATTCCAGTCGGCCTCGTCATCATGCATCTGCGTCCAACCACACAAATTTAGTTGGTCAAAATTACAAACGCTTTCAGGTGCTGTAATTATACAATTTGATAAATTCAACTCCTATATCAGGGACATAGGCCACCAGTATATACATTATACCATAAAATGGTTCAAGAACAGGATTAGTGTAAACATATCAATTGGTGTATTTTAGAAAACATGGCATACACATGTAAATGACTGTAGTGAACACGATATTTATGACAATGATTCAATTTATTTTAAAACTGATGTCTTTGCATTAGCTCGTGGTATGCATATGGAGTTTAGATGCTCAAAACACGAAATGAAAAGTTTCATCCGTTTCATAACAAGTTTATAAACATAGTATACGTTTTGGCAAACTGGAATTTCAAACAATGCGCGTTCCTTTAAAATGATCAGTTATGGGTTAAATGTATACAAACTTGATACTGTGACATTGAACTGTTGGCTAATGATCACTGCACCCTGTTTGTATGTCGTCATACACACATAGGAACCAGAATCATCAACATTGACAGAATGTACCACGAGTCTTGTAGTGCCTAAAATTATATAAAACACCATAATGAGTGTGCAGTTCTTATTCTCAATTTGTCAAATGCTCATGGATGTATTCATCCAGTAGAATGAGCACGTTCTAATTTAGGTAAATATCACGAGGCTCGAAACAACAACATGGATTTCTTAAAGTGTATATAGCTATATCGGACGATATATTTTTTTAAAGTTTCAAAAACTGAAAAACAATTATGCTTTCATATTCATGAGATCATTTTTCACGTCAGTTTTAACTGAAACTCTCTCTGTGATTTATTGGACATGCGAACTGTCCATTTTCATACGAAAGTGTTCTAGAATACCCTATGAAACTATACGAATCGTCTATTTTTCGACGATTGAATCAAAGTACACGGAACCCATCCAACGTTTTTAATTTGCAATTTAGATAGTCTAGTAACATACAAAACACGATGCAAGTAATTATTTTGACATTGAATGACTGTTAGAATATAGCTATATACACCTTAATTGACCAAACACAATGGAACTGGATAAGACTGCTCATCCGATTGACCCTAATGCAGCTATATTGGAAGTTTAAACACTCTCTCTGAAAATCATGTGAAATGCTTAACATAACGACTCGGCATGTTATGCACGCTGTGTGGTAACAACTAGGAGAAACTTATCTGAATAACAAATAGTTAACTTGGAAACAATGGAAAGTGTTATAACAGAGATCACCACACTCACATTTACACGTCCATGCCTCTACAAGATGAAAAGGATATGCCAGCCTATCAAAATATGAGGGAAGGGAATTGGTTCGATCCAAGTATCAAAGTCGATCTACTGATGCTGCCCCTGCATAAATATAAGCGAATAAGTGTCTCTCAGGTACCGGTTAACTCAAATGTCCAAATATACGATTACAAATTACATGTTTCGATTAAAACATTTCATACAAAATATAAAAGATAACGGACCTTTTGCCAGCACCTGCTCATGTTTGCCGATACAACCAGTCGAGCGTGTCCATGTTATGTCTGCATATGACACTCCAACAATATCACATTGTAGTGTAAGCATATCACCAAGCCGAACACTGACTGTTGTTACAAGAGGTCCATCAACGTGAACATTTATCACTGGAGTAGTTATTGCGGTGGTTGACGTAGTTGATGACGGAGTTGGTCTTGTTGTTGGCGAGGATGGTCGTGTTGTCGGCGAAATTGGTGTTGGTGTTGGCGAAGTTTGAGTTGTTGTTGGCGAAGTTGGTGTTGTTTTTGGCAAGGTTGGTTGTGTTATTGTTGGCAAAGTTGGTGTTGTTGTTGGCGAAGTTGGTGTTGTTGTTGGCGAAGTTGGTGTTGTTGTTAGCGAAGTTGGTGTTGTTGTTGTTGGCGAGGTTGGTGTTGTTGTTGACGAAGTTGGTGTTGTTGTTTTTGGCGAATTTGGTGTTGTTACTGGCGAAGTTGGTTTTGTTGTTGGCGAAGTTGTTGGTGGTGTTGGCGAAGTTGGTGTTGTTGTTGGCGAAGTTGGTGGTGTTGTTGGCGAAGTTGGTGGTGTTGTTGCCGAAGTAGTCTGTCTAGTGGTTGACGAAGTTGATGGTGTTGTTGGCGAAGTAGTTGGTCTCGTTGTTGGCGAACTTGGTAGTATTGTTGGCGAAGTTGTTTGTGCTGTTGTCGAAGTTGGTGGTGTTGTTTTTGGCGAAGTTGGTGTTTTTGTTGGCGAAGTTGCCGTTGTTGTTGGCGAAGTTGGTGTTGTTGTTGGCGAAGTTGGTGTTGTTGTTGGCGAAGTTGGTGTTGTTGTTGGCGAGGTTGGTGTTGTTGTTGGCGAGGTTGGTGTTGTTGTTGGCGAGGTTGGTGTTGTTGTTGGCGAAGTTGGTGTTGTTGTTGGCGAAGTTGGTTTTGTTGTTGGCGAAGTTGGTTTTGTTGTTGACGAAGTTGGTTTTGTTGTTGGCGAAGTTGGTTTTGTTGTTGGCGAAGATGATGGCTGTGTTGCAGTGAGAGTTGGTACCGGCGTATTGGTCGGGCCTAGGCCGCATAATTGCGATAACAAATCAACTACAATTAATATATAAAAAAAATACAGATGATGCCTTCAATGGTGATTTGATGCTTTACCTATATGTTATGATAATATACTGTACTTTATTATCGATTGTGACTAGCGCATATTTTAGTTTATTAAAAGCAAAGAAAAACATTTTGATTTGATTAACATAGATTACGTGCAAGGCTAAACCATAATTGTACACATCTGTTACTAAGAATAAAACACAACAAACTGACAAAATGATTTGACTTACCATTGCCTGCTCCAAAACCTGCTGGGTACGCATATACTGCATTCATGTCCATACCATACACGACAGCACCAAATAGAACTTCAGGGTCTTTGTGACGTATATTATGATAACCAGATGACATTACCATTTTTGTGATGACGGCGAACTTAGTACACTCATTGGGTGCAAGTGCTATCGTAGGGTAAAAGTCACTAGGTTTTATATCAGTCCCGTCTAATATAAGTCCATCGATATGTATTGTTGGGACAATAAGCACAATGAAACGATAGTATGATTTGTCAAACGGAATGGAGAAATGGTATTGATTTAGAAAGTTGTTCAAACCTGGCATAGCGACCATAGAAGGATCGCCGAGAGCATTTATTCCGGAGTCGCCAACACCGTACTGCAGTAAGCTTATAGAATTGTTGGCCGACACAATGACTGGGTTGTGACTGAAGGTGATATCTATAGGCTTAATAGGGGATGTTTCAACACACAGCTGTTTCGGCATAGTTGAGTTACGATAGCACACACTTGTAGGAGCTGCCGTAAGCGCTCGAAGCAGGAATGCCCTATTTGACGCTGGCACGGGAGGAACCACATAGATGTTTGTCCACATGTTTTTTGGTATCATTTGTTCAACAATAAGATCCGTTGATCCCGCGCCAATCACAGTAAACGCTCCAGAAACCACCGACACATCTTTGTCAGCAATCACTTGCATTCCAGTTTGTTCTTCTAGACTTGCAATTTGATAGACATCCAATCTGTTTAAAGTCATTGTGTTCACTATATGACCTAATGTGTTTCTTACAAAGACTGTCGTGCGGTCCACTGTGCCGATAATCATAGCGTGCGAGTATGTGTACGCATTCGCTGGTTTGTAGGAGCCAACAACGTACTCTTTTCCTAACATATGCACCGGTAAAGCCAAATAAGATCCTGGGCTGTTAATTCGAAAACTGGAGACAACCACAGAAACGTCCATGTTGAATTTTAAATAAATGCCTCGTTTTTCTTTGAATGTCCGTTGGCCAATCAGCGAGCGGCTTATATTGATTACACTTGATCCGGATTGGATGGATTGATATTTGTGAATATTCAAATAAGGAAATTCAATCTCTACGTTGCCATTGGAAACGGCGGCAATGTTTATAATAAGGTCGGTATGGTTATGGACATTCTGAGATATATACTGATTTGGAATCATTCCTAAATAAAACTCTCTTCCATAGTTGCCTGTAATATAATTTGAAATCAGATAAGATAAACACTGCGAGACCAATGACTAAAATTTGATAATAAAGCAGACCTTATATTCACAAGTACAAGGCGAGACAAGATTACACAAGAAGAGGTGGATATAGACGTTGTCTAACCTGCGTACACAAATGGTCCTAATAAGGTATAACACGATTGAGTTATAACATTCCTTTAATATCGTTATCGAGATTGTTTCTGTCAGTAAACCAAAACATACATGCAGTTGGAGAATAACTTTGACAATCTATCTTTATTGCTTTCTGGAACAATACCCAATATGCTTTTTTTTCATCTGTATCGTCTTCAATCTGTTTTGATGGGTCAACTTTATCAAGAATGTTTTTGACAACAAACACTTTACATGTACACTGAGAAAGTACTTTTCAACGTTAAAATTGATGTGCTGGGCTATGCGTTATCGACAGACTAGATTTCTTGTTTACAAAGAAGGGCTATGTTTGGGTTCGAGTCAAAAGACTACGAGTATGCCTAAAACATGCTAAGCAGTTGTGAACTGCTTACAGAAGAAAGCGTTATTAGTTGCTGGTTCATGATAAATAAAGGAAAGCTGCTATAAATAGTAGTTGCCGTATATCACTGGACCAACGCCGAAAATTTGACGTTAAATCGGTAGCATCAGAAAAAGTAATTTATAGCATGATCGAAACAGTCAACTTACTATTTGCAGGCAAGGAACTGACCAACCAACTCAAGAGGTTTGTCTGAAATACAAGCATCGCGTAAATATATGCAATTAATTTGTTATGCATGAAGCAGCCGGTGCCAGCCCATACGCGAATGATCATTGGACAAGTGATCGTCGTTTAATGTTAACAAAATAACCAAGGGTTTTGTATATAATGTGATTGAAAGTCTTGCATTTAGTGCCTCTATCGGTATTTGTTGCGATTGCTTCCGAACCTTGCATTGCTAAGCTAGGCGATGACGCCGTAACAAATCTGCTCGAATCCCACTATATGTACACTGTAACAGAAATGAAAGAAGGTCACTTCTGTGAACATGTATTTAGCTATTTATACATACTAGTAAATGATATAAAAGGTCATACCAACACAATTACACACCGTATATATTCCATCATTACAACTTTCTTGTTCTTATCTTGTCGTTATATTGTACCTACAACAGTTTGTCAAACTTCTGAGACCGATTCATACTCGCTAAAGTCTTAATTAAAGTTTCTAGCATACATGTAGTTTGAGTTACAGTTATCATAGTAAGGTCACTGTATACACGAATTACTTAAAAGCTTTATACAGTTATACATATATACAGTTTGTAGAACATGTATAATACTTTAATTTTTAACCGATTGCAGTCTATACAATCATGTGCATGGACAATATTTTATACATGCTTCTTTCCATACATTACAATAGGATATTATTTATTAACCGACGACAATCGGCATTGAATATGACAGCGCATCAAAAAACTTCGATTATCTTCGAAGTAAACATACGAAGGGAAGTAACTGTTCCGGGAAGTTATGTTTTCTCGCGTTTCTTACAGAACTTGAGTGAACGAGTCCCGGCTCGCTACAGTCAACTCTCCAAATGACTGAATACGAACGGTTTTACTCAATTCAGGAGTCATTCTATCCTCTAGAGTTACGACGCCATCAAAAAGAGGGTCACGCATAATGTCAATCGTACGAAGAACTTCGGGATCGAACTTTCTGTGCCCAATACACGCCTTAGCAATTATAATATATTCGGGGAAATCGTATACTTTCACTTCCTGGAGCGACTCTTCCGAAGTTTGTCGAGTCCGGCGTCTGAAAATATGAAATAGTTATTCCTGGTCATTAAAATGAGATACATCATAAGTTAGATTGTCAAAAGGGTAAAGTTACATTAAGTACACGAGATATAATTCCAATGTGAAATAAGATTGCTACCGAATTTTCAAATAAAATATTATCAGCGATGACATTTAAATCTTAAAAAAATATTATCAAGGTTCGATTACCGACTTTCCACTGATAAATATTACTGACAAGAATAATTAACAATGCGTCGCACTAGAGTCGTGATTTTACCCAGGTATATGAATAGGTACCTGAGAGGGTCAAATGCCAATTGTTTGTGGTTGCCATAGGAGCTGAGTGTAATGGTCGACTTGTGATCCAATATTGGAAGGTAAATATACAGTCGCACGTATATCTGAAATCAGACTCTTATCAAAAAACATTCTTACCTATGAACCATGAAGTAGGTTATATTTAACGCAGTTACAACAAGAGCACCTACTATGCAGACAATAGCAGCAGCAACAGTTGCACCGATACATCCATCGACCTCAGTATCGTTGTCTGTTTGACCTGCTGATGATTGGTTTGAAGAAGATGACGTCACGTTTACAATTGTTGCTGTAATATAGGCCCCGGATGTCATGAACGCTGTAGAACCATGAGTTCCGGTTGTTTGTAAAGTCGATAATGATTGGTCTGTTGAGATGCGTTGTGTTCTGCGTGACGAAACGCTTTGTTTGGAGGGTATTGTTGATTGAACGCTTGAATTGGTAGGTTTTGATGTTTGAACACTTGAAGATCCTAGTGCAGGCGTTTGAGCCGAAGAGTTTATTAGTGCTGGTTTTGATGTGGAAGCTGTCGCCAGTAACGCAGACATTGTGGACGGGTTGTTAGCGGCAGTAGGACTGTTTGTAGTTAGACGAGGGCCTGACGTAGAATTTGTTACTACGGGAAGATGAGTAGTAGTTCCCATTGTTAGCGATGAATGACCTAATGTTGACACACTTGTCAATTGCATAGTTGGAGCTTTCGAGGTTGAATTTAGTACTCTTGCATTGGTTGTTAGAGCTTCTGTAGTATCAACTATAAGTATAATAAAACCTCTATTACAGATCGTCTCCAAAATAAGTATTCATGTGTTACGGATACGAGTGCGATAACTGCAATATTGTACTGGGTGTGCCTTTTTATCACTACAACCACCAAGCCACCAGGTTTTTTTAGCCCGGTCGCTAGATTAGACATGTGCACACAAGAAAAATATTCAATATAAAGTGTTTCAAATCCGTATGGTTTCGTAAGCTATATGCCCGGTCAACATGCGCATTACTCCACCAGTCGGTGTACAACTTTAGTATTATAAAAATCAGACGGAATACAGAAAAGCTAGAACTCGATCATCTTATGTTTCAGTTCTCTATAAAGACTTCGTTTGGGAGGTTGGCAATGGTTACCTTTAAACACAAAGGAGAGACCAGGATTTCAACCCAAGTCATGTCATACCAAAGACGAAATAAAATGGTACATGTAATTCCCTTGCGAGACTCGCATGAAAGGGTTACCGTCTCCCCTCAGTCATACCCATTTGGCGATGAATAACAACAGGAATAAGGTTATGATACTGATGAATATAATTTGGAAAATAAATAGATTTGCAATCGACTTAAAACAAATTACCGGTAGCTCAAAAATTAAAGTAACTGCCGCACACTGAGTATTTTTTAGACAAAATGTATGGATGCATTTGGCCAAACTCCATGTGAAGGAATTAAAGGTTTACTTCACTCTTTTCTTTTCAATTCTATTTGGTACTTATATAATATTATTCACAATACACCTACCTTTCATAGTCGCCGATATACTGATCAATATCCAAAATATATTCATTTTATATAACTAAGTCGCCTTATAAGATCTACCAATAAATATATGTTTATTGCGCGATGAATATGTTAATGCGTAATATTCATACAAACACATACTAGTATACGTATTGAATAAAACTGAATGTATTCATTTCCACCATATCAAGATTTGAATTGCTAAACGTTTTGATAAGGTTTATTATTCCATGTTTTGAAATAGTAGCTTATCTTGAACGTGGTTTGTACATTTTCCGTGTTGTATAGGTTATGCAAGTTTCAGTATCAATAATTGATCACTCGTGTTCGCAATAAGTGTCGTATGTGTACGATAAAGACAAATACACGTAATAATGTACGCTTGTAAACGAACATGAAACATCGTCTATTTCCGTTAATCTCCGGTAAATAAACTTGTGCAACCACTTCACAGCGGCCCTCCATAGAACAAAAAGCCCTTACTTATACCTCTACGACACTCAAATAGTCAGTTATCTTAAAGGTCAACGCGACCTTGACCTTGAAACCTCGAAGGTGTCAATAACTGACGACAACGAACCTCTACATTGTATTGAAAGTTTGAAGATGCTCTTGACTTATTGATCGGTAATGATCTGGTAGGCTATTCATTGATGTTAAATGTCACAGCGACCTTGATATTTGACATACGTGACCTCAAAATCAGTAGGGGTCATAATGTGCTGTTGATGAACAACATCCATGTAATGTTTGGTATTCACAGGGTCATCCGATCTTTAGTTATAGAACGGAAACCAGTAGGTCAACTCACCGACCAAAGAAACACATGAGCAAAGGAATGTACCCCCTCACAAAGGATGAGGGATTTATAAATATAGCGTCCATTTCAATCGACAGAACAGGGTACTGTTTTATCAACGTACTTCAATCGTAAACATACGTTCAAATTTAAATTTTGTATAATTCTTCAACAACTGCGACATTGGGACATATATGTTTGTAAGAATTCATTAACTGAATATTTATAAGTATTCCAGCTCCATTTACCACACTTTAAAGTTGCAAAAGTACTATAAAGAATTTGATCGTAAGTTACAGATTTCCGTAAATGCTTTGATAGAACAGTACCCTGGTAAGTGACTGTGTACTACATTGTGATCCATTGATTGTTCACGTTGGCTAGTCAGATGATAAGCTGCCGTCTTGTAGATCGATAGGTGTTTCCTGTATTTAATCTCTGTGTGGTATTGATTTGTGTAAAACATGTGTGACATTTATCGGCAATCTCTTGACTTCATTTCAAAATAAAACCATAAATCAAAGTACTGAAAGTACATTTTTTTTAGTTCGAGTGGTTAACATGTAACACTGTTTCCGGTCACATGACTTAGAAAACAAACCAACAATAACAAGCGAAACTTACATGAAAATACATGTAGAGAGTAAACATGTCTCGACCTCAACACACACGGGTATCAGCACTAAATCAATATTGTTTGATGCAGGTTGTCCGATATAGCAAACGTGAGTGCATGTTTAAAAACACTAATTTACTGGTTCGTATGTGCAGCGATATTCGTTTTACCCCGCAAAATTGGCCAATTTAAATATTTTGATGATTCCAGACTAGCCAATTAGCAAACAACCTTGGAGATTTTTAAGACATGTGTTTGCTTGATTATGGAGACCACGAACCCACTTCTGACTATATAAAAGTGAACAAAGAAATAGAGGAGAGAATTCCGGTAACCAAGAAAGCAAACAATAAACTTTTTCTCTTTTTCTGTTTATTTCAAACAAATAAAATTGCAATAAACACGATAAAATGGTGTACACGACTGTTAAACAAAAATACATACATGTGATATGAGAATACGGAAAGAATGCCATACAAGAACATATTGGAATGACTGTTTAGAATGTTTATATAAATGTTATTCATAACGATAATATTACACAATAAACGTATGACGTCATTCGCCTTTGTTGACAATTTCGAATTTATTTTATTGTTACTGGCCTAGTTTCTGACCTAATTTCCGGTTGCAAACATTTCGGCAAATTGAAATATCAAACATATTACATCTAGTTTATTGTAGACTGGTACCACATGTCCAATTCCAAAAGATTATAGTTGATTGAATCAGAAATGAGGATGTGGGACTAGTTCAGTCCATTGTACATTTGGAACATCTCGTACAGTTCTCATTTCGAATTATTGCCGAGGAGTTCCGAATGGTCAATTTTAGTAACTGCTCGACCTACACATAGTGATACATTATATAAATGGTGATTCTAAATAGTATAATATACATGTATGTAGAAATGACAAAAAATGACGTAACCAATGACATCACTTTTGAAGAGGATACAGTTGTAGATATATTTTAAAATTAGGACAGTAGTATCCCTTGAACCATTCGGACATCTTGCGTACTTGACTCGGACTCACAGAGACAGACGCTCTTGCCTATATGATGAGCTTAACCTTTATTTGCCAGTCAGCTTTCAGTTGAAATACGACAGGCAAATATATATGTGCCTCCATCCGGATATGCACCGGCGAGAAGCGCACTAACAACATAGCTACGGATACACATAGACAGCAGGGATCGGTTTCGAAAGACCATATCAGTTATGTCGCTGGATTGCCCAGGTATTCAACAACATTAATAGGTAATTCATTTTAAACAAGTAAAAAGTTAAAAACTAAAACGTTTCAGGTTTACAACACGTGATAGAAAAAGCTTCATATACCTGTATTAACATGACTGGTTTACAATTAAATAAGAGAAAAAATAAATTCATATAAAACAAAAATTCATAAACAAATACAATGACAAAAACAACTTAGTATGAACATACAAAACGTATTCATGCATGCACAGCATGTTTAAAGGATACATATGTTTCCGTCCTTTACTTATACCAAAACCTGAGTCAGTGACCTTGAAATAAGACATCAAATTAAGACATCAAATTAAGACATCAAAGTAAGACATCAAAGTAAGACGTTTGAGGTTTGGTACACGAGACTTCAATGACATGTGGGGCACTTGGGGGCAGTTACGTACATGTATTCTCCTTCTAAAACAGATCCCTTAATATCAATAACAAAAGAAACACTGTAACACTACTTTTAACACACATAAAGCACTTCTAGGCTCTGCATATAATCTCAAGACAATGACTTGAAACAACAAATTACAATGAACATGAGTCTTTATTTAAATAATTTCTATGATTTCAAATGAAGCAAACATGCAAAAAGGGGAAGTAATTTTTATATTTAGGTACGTTTTAAATACATGTTATCATCATGCAAGTGTTCTAGAAGAGGTAGCCATACCAGATCAAAACATATTTGCAAACCCCTATATTATGGACCTGCACAATGACATCACTACAAAAAATGTAAATGATAACACCAATGAAATATATCATCAAATATGGAATATATAGCAGTATAATTAATTAATGATATAAAAACCCAGACAATGAATAAAAACAAAATCTGAGTAAATGTAGGTTAAAGGTCACACACGTAATGTGGAAATACCAGAGCAACAGGATGTCAAATAAGGGCTATAACAGTTTTGAAACTTAGTTCAAATAAAAAATAACACCACAGGTGCATACAACCTTGCATGTTAAAAACCAAACCTTTGGTTCATGGTCATAAGATGAAATGCACTAGCACTTCGATGACCCGTACGGCTTTCGTACCAAGATAAAAGCAATCTACGTGCTCGAGACATCTACAGGTTTCTAGTGTGCTCTATGCAAACGAGTTCATAGCATAATTATGTATGTGGTGCTGGGGGCGATAAAACGCCAACATTAGTTTGCATTATAAAATTATTCACCTTTTCACTATAATAAATCAAGAATAAAATCTCGCGACAGTTTATAAATAATAGCATTATGCAATGTGCATGTCGAGCATATAAACCTTTATTTGCCAGTCAGCTTTCTGCTGAAATATGACCAGAATATGAGAGTCAAAGCCCGTGGCTGACCTTAGGCCGCCAGATTAGACGACGGAGCTAGGGAGGCACATCAAATGAACGGATCAAACATAGCATGTAGTCGGTTGCAAGAGTACCTTCAGAAGCAATAGACTTTAGAGAGTTCCTATAACACGTATATAACGGAGATTCTGAATATGAAATAATCAACATAAACAACACTAAATAATACAACACATGACAACAGTAATAAAAAAGACAACAGAAAAACGTAACCCATATTTGACACCTTGATTCACAAGTTGAACCTTAGTCTACAGTGAATTCGTTCGATTTCGTGAATGTCAAGAATTACATGTTTTTGCGCTGGACATGAAGTTCAAATTAAGACAATTTAATTAATAATATATAATTTTTGTTTGAAATTCCCATACAGCACCCATTCTATAATTTTATTAATTTATATAACTTCTTTCTCTATATAGTCCTTTCTACCTGTCATTAATATGCCCAACGTCTGGGGACGTAGATAGTTGTAATACACGACAACGAGCCCCTGTTAACTCCTGCAACGTTCATTGTGTATACGGTATAAAAATTGCCTGAACATAGTATTTTTAGATACTAGTATATTGTACAATTTAAGTAGGTAATCTTTTAATACTCGTGATGGATTTGTTCTTGTCGATTTCGCGGATAAACTCGACCACAATCTCAATTGTAAATAAATTGGTTCTAAAATGCAAATGTAAGTAACAATGAAGTCAATTTTTAGTTCACTTTGAATTTCAGATTTTAAATCCAGAACGATAGAATCTCATGAAATCCAAATTTTACCAAAGTTTACTAAAATCCATGAAATCTCAATCCAGTGAATGTATTGTTTTAATTTAGACACATACATGTGCATTTATTGATACAGTGTGCGTTGCTGTCACATATAAGGATATTTCACGTACACAAACGAAATACTTGTTATGATGGTTACACACCGAACACCATTACATGTAGCGGTTAGTATGGCTAATGTCCCATGTACTAGTATATGACCGTACTTTACAGTAACACACGCTCATGTTGAGGCGCATGTTCAAATATGGTCCAAATTCAAATGTGGAAAATGGACCGTTCATAACTCATAAGACACAAACCACATTTCTAATCGCATGTCAACGTAATGTCCAACAATCCAATTTATCTCCAAGTTCAATGTTTGGTGTAAAATGGACCGTCAAAATTCTAAGACACGATCACAAATCACATTTTTAAACACGTGTCTTTTTATGGTCAACCTTCCACGTGACATGTATATCCAAGTTCAAATTTGGTGTAAAATGGACCAGACGTCAAGACACAAGCACACATCACATTTTTAAAGGCATGTCTTTTAATGGCCAAACATTCGTCTTATATCAAAGTCATTAAATTTTGGTGTAAAATGGACCGTAAATTATCTAAGACACAAACACAAATCACATTTCTAACCGCATGTCTTTTAAAGGCCTACCATCCATATTATCCCCGTCGTCAAGTTCAGCAACAGACGTATCATTTTCCACAGTGAAAACCAAGTCATTCTGATAGCGCCTGTATTGATAATATCTTCGACAAGAACTCATTATTGTCTTCCTAAAATTTCATGATAACGGCAAAGGTGATTATGAATATAGCACAGATAATCACCACAATAACTCCAGTAGCGACCCTTTTAATGTGGTCATCGTGATGGCAAATAAACCGGTCTGGATGCACCGACGTCAGCTTGGCGTATATCAAACTTTCAGGTTCAGCGCATATCAATTTGTCAAAGTTTGCTTTAACATCACTATTATTTCCAAACACGGTTGTATTTGTCATCCATTTAGCATTGCAGTCACAGTTGATAGGATTGTCTTTAACTATTACTACCTTCATTTTTGACCATTGTAACAATTTTGGAGGGAATGTCTTGAACTTGCAATCATACGCAAATAACGAAGTGATGTTCGTAGCCTTCAGAGCATCTTCAGCAATGTCTGTTAACATTGGAGAGCTGCCAATGTGCAGTGCAGTGAGCTTTGTTAAACCTTTAAACGCGTTAGAGCCAATCGATTCTAACATAGGCATATCTCTTAGAAAGAGTCTGTTCAGATTGGCTAAACCTTCAAACATACCTTCAGTCACAGTTTTCAGCTTCGTTCCGGACAGAAACAATTGGTTAATGCCACCAACGTTTTTCCATGACGCTTTCCCAACCTTCTCCAAGTACGTAAACTGCAAGTTCAATGATTTCAAAGATTCGCTGATCTTAGGGAACGTGCCTAGCTCAGTAATTGGGTTACTATCTAGATGTATGGTTTCCAAGTTAGGTAAAAGAAGGTCCGTAGTTTCAGATATCGTTTGTATTTGGTTGAACGACAAGGTCAGTTCCTTCAACGTCGATAAACTGTCAATTGCGCTTGTTGGAATTTTAGGCAAATAATTATAATATAGATTGAGATTTTCAATTTTCGGCAGATCTTTAAACGCGCCTTGATCAATGTTGTCAATATGGTTACTTTTGAAGGACAATGTTACTAGTTGAGGTAAGTTGACGAAAGTATCTGCCTCTAGTTTGTTTAAAAGGTTTATTCCAAGCAATAATTTGTCTAGCAGTTTCAGATCTTTAAACGCACCACTTTTTATTTCAGTTAGTTGGTTCTTTTCCAGATCGATTCGTACTATCGTATCCTTAACATCACCAAACGCACCAGGTGCAATCGTACCAAGAGAACCTTCGCTTAGATCCAATTGTTCAAGATGATCAAACCCTGCTAAATCTCCGGCTTTCAGTTCAGTCATGTTATGTAAGTTCACCGTTAATGAATGTATTAAAAATCTATTAGTTATTTGTCCGATTGTTAAAAGTCCTTTGCAGACTAGTTTCCCCACTTCAGGGCACTCACATCCGGTTGGACACGTGGCCGGTACATTGTTAGGGTCCAAGGAATTAGAAAACCACACTTGGCATATCACCACTAACGTAACAATTTTCAAGGTAGGAAAATATCTGAAAGAAATCCCTGACGCCATTTTTGCTGAAATGTTGTTGAATATAATGTACAATCAGAATATGAGCAAAATCCGTTGTTAGTGCATCACAAAGTCAGCTTTTTTTCCTTGTCGTGTATCGATGACGTCACTTCCGGAACTCTGAAATGAGAAATAGAAAAATTATCAAATAAAATACTGCTAGTGTGTTTATCTATTGAATATCGCGGATTTACGGACAGAAAAATCAATGAAACACAAACAAATACCACAATATCATGGAGGTGATAAAAACAATGTCCATGTACGGTATTACGATAATCTTTTAAACATGACGTCGACACACGTTTTTTTCACTCAAAAGTTTAAACTTATTGTCCAAACGTGACACCGGTATTATATTAAGACCCTTTGATTGAGTCTGTTGCAGTGTCAACCATAGGAATTGTAGCAGTTCCTATGGTACACCATAGCTGCCTTAGCATCACAAGAACTATTTATACTATCGGTATTATAATTCCAATGTATCAGTTCCATTGTAAATTGTAAAACGCCTTCTACTTGTTAATATGTCGCGCTTGTGCGCAATATGTTTTAACATGTCCAAAGTGAATACAACCGATATTCATATTGTCGCACACAGTCAGTTAAAGCGACTTCATTAACATGGCCATATGTGCAGTAATTATTCAGACAAAAGAATTAATTTACGCAACAATGGTACTATAATATAATAATAATGTAGATATGACATGTTTTTTGTAATGGATACAAGTAGAGCTATAACATATTTGTAGTGTATATAAAGGCACATATCATGTAAATGTAAATAATGTGTGATAGCATTGTTAGTATGATGCTATTTTGAGTATTTTAGTACCAAATATCTCTTATAATTCAAATTTGAATAGTTATGTGCATTTAAAATGTTTTATTATATGTACAATTTTATGCGTTTACATAAATTGGACATGAATAAAGAATGTATAGTACTAATCTATGCCAAAATAATTTGAATGTCCGAATGCTGTTAGCAAGGAGTATTATACAGGGTAGTTTATGCAAGATAAGATGCATTGAAACCATTGCCTAAGATTATGTTTTAAACTACCATTGTATTGATATATTAGCACGTGTGTTTTAACAGGTAGATTTAACCTGCATTATTCATACATGTATATTGTTATAACTGACCTAAAAATGGGACGAATACTGCAATGCATTGTTTAAAGTGTATAGAGCTATATCTGACGATATGTTTTAAAAATAATTCAAAAACTGAAAACAAATTATGCTTTCGTATCAAATTAGATCCTTTTTCGCTTCAGCTAAAACAGAAACTCTCTCTGCGATTTATTGGACATGCGAATTGTCCGTTTTCATACGTAAGTGTTCTAGAACACTAGTCGACGAATCGTCTATTTTTTCGACGATTGAATCCAAGTAACACGGAACCCATCCAAAGTTTTAATTTTCAACGAAGGTAGTCGAGTATCATAATAAAAACGATGCAAGTAATTATTTTTACATTAAAAGACCGATGATATAGCTCTATACACTTTAAAGGCCGGTGTAATCAGAATGAAGTTAGAACGATGGTACGATGTTGAAAACACGATGGTGAAAACACGATGGTACGATGGTGAAAACACGATGGCACGATGTTGAAAACACGATGGTACGATGTTGAAAACACGATGGTGAAAACACAATGGTACGATGATGAAAACACGATGGTACGATGGTGAAAAAACGATGGTACGATAATGAAAGTACGATGGTACGATGATGAAAACACGATGATACTATGACGAAAACGCGATGTTATTATCGCGTTTTCACCATCGTGTCATCGTACCATCGTACTTTCACCATCGTACCATCGCGTTTTCACCATCGTACCATCGCGTTTTCATCATCGAACCATCGTACTTTCACCATCGTACCATCGTGAATCGCGGTTCAGGGAGACACAAAAAAATACATTTGTCCAAACGGAACACCGTAAAAACTAGATAGATGACATGCACACGGATGCCATTTTAGCACATCCAGTGTCAATTAGGGTATATAACATCTGGAATCCTTGTAGCAAACATATGTATCTGCATTGGATTTAATAATAATAATAATAATTATAGTAATACATGTAATAATAATTAGTGAGCTTCGGAGTTTTAAGCTGAGTTTTAAGTCTGCTCTTTAATATTTATACACAAGTGTCTCTTCATTGGTTTAAATTATTACACAAATGTAGCTTCACTCAAACCACGAATCACATTGCACTTACATCGAAAACAACAACCAGACCACTCGTAATTAGTAATGTTAGTACTGATGCTGATTTTATATCACACGTAGTTATTTTTAGAAAGTAAGGCAAATTTCCTACGGTTTCACATTAATGTACAAGTAACTGCATAATATACAATTCAGTTTCTGTTTCGATATATAACGTTACCAGATTCAACAAAATCTACATATTTTAGCGACAAGTGAAATAGTATACGCCCGAGGTAATAAGTATTTAATGGAGTACAAAAATACCGTGACATTTAACATTAATACTTTGTACAGTCGAACACCATCTTACAACCAACCCGAAAGTACAACCGTCAAGCTATCGATTACAGGAGTTTTTGAACAGGGTGCTTAACCCTGTTCTGTGTTAGCGTTAAAAATACACTAGTCATGATTACGAGCTAAAAATAGCTCCAATTGCGCATTCCGCGGGATGACTTCGGACTTTATCGCCTAATCTTTAGCCGAGACAGTGTTTATAATGTTGCATTATGACTTAGCACTTTTTTTATAGAGGGGAGACCCCCTGTACTACAAGTACATGTATATTAATTTGAATGCCCAATGCCTTAATAGTTTAACCATGCCATTTCTCCACAGCCAATTCATTTGAGCATGAAACGAGTTCAAGCAAAACTGAAACCAAAATCGTAATGTTCAATCATGATCATTTGCCATTTGTTGAAGAACTGATTTTCCATCTTTGTTAGTTGCTGCTAGTTGTTCTTGATATTAGCAAACATACACGTATATATGTTTATACTAGATACATTCTTATTGCATCTTTGCTAATGAATTCTAGGTCGGGTCTTTGCTTCGTTTTTTCGGTCACTTGCGATCACCGTTATTTTGTCAATTCATTGTGCAATAACGTGTCATCCTGCATTTTTGTGGCGGGGACTTTGGATTTTAATCAGTTCTTTATGTTGTATGTGGGCATTGCTCCGTGTAGTTGTGTAAGTTGAGTGCTGCCTTCCATGTTTGATGTCCTCATTTCTTTTTTGTATATCTATAGCTCCGAATGACAGATAGTAGCTTCGATCAATATATCGTACGTTATTAAACATTTATCATCGGTTTTGTGTGTGTACATCTGTTACGTATTTTCTTAACATTGTGATATATAATATTATTCATTGTACTCACGTAAAAACAGGATATTGGCAAATACAATCGTATATTGTTATCTGGCAAACAATCAACGTGTATTTTACCGAACATTGATTGGAATACAGTACATCCTTTTCTAGACCACACTGTCCGCTGGGAGAACAATATTATGTATAGAGGTTGTTGTTCTTCAGAGGGTTTAATAAGTCAGCGTCAGCAGCCTTGGCAGCCGTATAGCTGTTGACGAGTTGACTGGCTTGTGTTCTACCAACATAGAAACATAGGCCACTAGCCCGCCCATTTAAGTCACGCTTATAGCCAATGTCTTCTTTTCGATGAACAATGATAATGTTGCTCAAGAGACGTTATTTCTCCACAGATGGCTTCTCTGGCGAAGTTTTGCTGTACATACAATTATTTACATTGCGAAATACACATTTGTATGCAAGTTGGCTCTAGTGTTGACAACCCTGGCGTGATACCAACTACATACTGTACTTACATTATAATACACTATACATAACTTTGTGTTGTTTTATAAATACATACAGTTACACTCTGTTAAAACAAATTATATGTGTGCTGGTGTTTTAGTTCTTTATCATAAGCATTGTTCGCTGCATTGGTAATATTTAACGAAAGGCTGGCATGATTCTCGCTACGTACGAAATAGTATCGATTAACAGAATTGGCCGGAGACATCATTCGCTTCGTTACTCACTGAGTGTTTTTCAATGTATATTCACATTCTATTGGAAGTAACAACCGTTCGAGTATCGTGATAGAATGTCTAGAATTATCTCCCATTTTAAACATAGAGATAGTGGGGGCTTTTACAAGTTTTGAACATACTATAAGAAGTTGGCTATACACCCTTTTCTCAGAAACCGGAATATTTACTAGTGCGCTATCGTTATAAGGATCTGTAACATAATTAGTACTATTCAGTTAGGATAATGTAAGATATACAATGCTTTACATGTGTACAAAAAGGTAACAACACTTTCTGAACTAGAGCCTTATTCCCGAACATTGTAAGACTGAAATTCAGACTTAACGTTAATTCTATAGACACTGCCAATTCTCTGCAATTAGATTTAACCATGTGAAATTTGATCTAATTATTTGTTGTTTCTCGTGTATAATCTGTTAATATTAAAATCGACACATTTATAACAACATGATAGCGAATAGAACATTAAATTATATGTTCTAAAATAATGAAAACAGCTATCATTTTAGATAATTTGTCTTTTATTTGATTACACAATTTACTATCACATTGATCTCATCATTAATCTGGTAGATTTTAGAGCTATACAATATCCTAACGAGTCCCATGAGAATACTCGACAGTTTCTCTGGTTATCACTTCCTGGTGTTTGATAGGGACAGGTCAGACACGAGTCATGACAGGAATGGAACCACCAACCACCCTGCAGGTAGACACCACAATTGACAGTACTACTGTCATGGTCAACCTCTTTTGTAGTGAATCCAAAGCCATTGTGTCCACTCAGCGAGTCCCCTAGAATACAATTACACCTTTGTCACAAAATGATAATGACAACCATCGGACATGGAATGCAGCGATCAACATAAGAAGCCGAACACGAGACCCACACAAAATCATACAAAAAGGAACTATCACATATGAAATATTGGATGTTGATTCACATCTAATTCAAAATATCCAGAAAATCCTCCATAATTATCGTAAAATTAGTCACACAATTTATACCAAACTCGTTAAATTATTCCTGTAATTCGCTAGTCTTGGTGTAAAACATTAGTCTTACCTGCGTTACCATGGTATTTACCAACACGAAGAACAAAATCGTCAGGTGGTCCAACAGAGAAGTCATCATAATTCGCTACAAACACAGTACCATTAGCAACTTGTAATTCTACACGAAGTTGATATCTACGCCCATCACTAGTTAGATTGTGCATATTCTGAAGACCTGTCATGTAGAAAGAAAACACAATTCATTGCATTCACTATTTTCCCCTCCCCGGAACTTTCTAGTTATGGTTGTTGTTGTTGGTGCTATCCCTTTTCTCCATTTCCATGTACCCTTTCGTCACCTTTCCATTTATTTATGTTTTTTTTGTTTGTTTGCTTCTTTCAATTCATTACTTTTGCGGCTGTTTGGATTGGCCATGTTACTATAACTTTTCAGGTCTTCGGTCAGCTAAAACTAGGCATTCCATATTCCTTTTTACTGTTGGAACTAGGTAATTATGCTAAAACAAACGTTACGTCATCATTGTTGTTTATTGTTATTAATTTGTTATGACCTGGTGAAGCTGTGGAGGCTAAACGTCGTCAAGTACATAAATTAACGATACATCTTAATTTATACGTGTTTGGTGGTTGATTTTCTTATTCGCAATTATGCTTAGACATTCAGTAAGTTGCAGTTGGCTCATTCAGCTTGTTGAAACAAGGTCGTTAAACAAACTGTTGAAACTAGGTCATTGCGCTTGTAAAGGCTCGGTCATTCAGTTATGGCGTTCATTCAAACTTTATGTAGCTGAAAACGAGTCGTTATGTTGAAACTAAGCTTTTTATTCCCCTACCGGTGAATGGTTTGCGCTCCGTCAGTCCGTCAGTCAGTCAGTCAGTCAGTCCGTCACACTTTTTTGTCCGGAGCATAATTTCAAAACTAAGCAAGCTATGACTTTGAAATTGCACATGTGTATAGATATTAATGAGAAAATGTTTAGTGTACAAGAACCATAACTCTGCCTTACTTAATTTTTGAGTTATTCCCCTTTGTTAATTTTCATACTTAAATTTTGTCCGGAGCATAACTCCATTACCAAAAGAGATATGATTTTGAAACTTTACATGTGGATAGCTATTAATGAGGAGAAGTGCAGTGCACAAAACCATAACTCTCCCTGTTACAATTGATTACCGGTAGGGGACTTTTATTGCTTGGCAATAGTCTTGTTATTAGTGTTATTGTTTTACTTTTTGGAACATCAGACAACTTAAACTAGATACATCGGCCGTTACTTGAAATTGAGCTAGGGCATTCAATTTTGAGCAAATATGACTTTGGCAGTTCATTTTCTCGTTCGGTTAAGGTTTTTGAATTATCGTGTTTGTGGTACATGCATGCGATTATTTTTTATTTTCTGTGCTAGACCGTAGCTTTATTGCTGTCTCCCTTATAAAATTTTCATATTGATTAGTGGCGTTTCCTTTAGGGTTGTGTGTGGAGGTCAGTTGAGGCGATGTCATGCTGCCAGGTACCGATATGTCTTTCATCGTAATTGATTTGTCTTTTTTTAAAACGAGTGTGTTAATGAACCATACTATGATGATAGCACGTATATTTTTAATTATTACACACTAGGGAAAATATCGTGCATTGATATATTTACCTGTCCAAAAATCACCCTGTATGATGTGACCAAAGCCAGCTTCATACTCGTCATAACTTCTGTTTGGAAAGTCTTCTGTGCCACCCATCCTGCTCATTAACACCTTAAATTATATAAGACACACTCTTAAATATAATACTTAGTACCCGAACGTTATATTGCTAGCAATACATAATACAGTTCACAACAGGTAATTTACCATATTAAACATACATCTATGCCAGACCGCAACCAGACCAACACTCGGTCAAAGAGAACACATATTCGAAGTTAAAAACAATTAGGGAAGGCAGTACTCAAAAAACATAAAACACAGACTACGATTACACGGCACAATGTCCAATATATGTAACTATAAACGAGAAAATGAACTTAAAAAGTAACAATTCAAGTCCCATTTTCCGTGTTCAGAAAGATGTAGTTTCAGGATCAGGCTTAAGCTGAGTTCTGTTTTCGCTGTTTGTTTTAAAGTATCACCCTTGTTATGCGCTCAGCATAAAATAAGAACTGATTCCTCGATCATTTATTGCAAGTGGAATTGTTGCTTACCGTCCAACCACCGCCTTCAGTATGCATGTCACACAGCACAATAACGGGTAGTCCTGTGGAATCACGTATTAAATTCACTCCATCTTTAGCTGTCGTGGAATTGTCGTTCAGTATATCTTCACAATCTTTTATTACTGTAATAGTTAGATGTTGGTGTTAAAGAAATAGATTTAGTAATGTAACTTCCTCCAAAATTTCAAAATAAATTTCTCTGGGCAAAAATGAAAATTGGCTTTACTTTCTGACCAGAGCAAATGTTCTTTACATCCTTTATGTGATATATTTAACAGCTTTTCTGAATATACAGAAGTTAAATTTGAAATATCTTAAAACGTAATGGACATATTAGTTTTGATTCTTATTTAGAAGAAACAAAAGAAACACTTACTGTGGTTACAGGTGGTACCACTCCAGCCTTTAGCACATTTACAGGAATATCCACCGGCAGTATTTATACATGTACCCCCATTTAGACATAGAACAGACTCTTCAGAACATTCGTCAACATCTGAAAACGTTCAATTGTAACGTGTTTTTCTAGTAGATAATAGTTTTTGTTTTGTCCTGATAAATGGAGAGAGTTATTGGCATTGGTTAGCAGACTTGCTGGTTTTCTCTTGGTACATGAAACAAGACATGGTTAACAGTACGGAAGAAACATCACGTTTAGAATGTATGTTTCATGCAAATAGGATGGGTTTATAAGAGTATATTTTTCGTACAATATTATATACGTAATGAATTCTTATCAAAACATATTCAAACGGTTTGATTGAGGCATTATAAATGCATTAACACTCTGTCCAAGTTCTTAAACTCTTATGGTAATCTGTAGGCTTTGGTATGAATTGTACGAACAAAATTATACAAATTATTACATGTATTATGACGCTATGTTTTTGACTCGCTATAAATGAAAAACTTACCTGTGCTACAGTTGTTCCCAGTCCAACCAGACGTACAATTACAGGTATAATATCCGGGGGTATTAGTACATACACCTCCATTCTGGCATGGAGGAGATGCTAGAGAACACTCGTCAACATCTGAAACATCAAATTGTTGTTGGTATCATTTACAGGCATATATTTTCGAAACAGAGTAATAGGACAGCGATGTATCAAGTGTTTCAGCCAAGATACGTCCAAATCAAACTTAAGCAAGTTAAAATGACCGTTACATGAAAAAGAAGAGAAGCTTTTTATCCTGATAACTCAAACTTTATATGGTCATAAGAGTTTGTTGAAAATAGGATTGACAAGTATAATCACAGGCCCTGACGTAGAATAGGTTTTGAATAAAGAACCACTTCGTTCCTATCATAGAATATTAATACAACTCGTTTGATGCATTAAGAGATATTTGTGGAACTGTTACTAAAGACAAAGTCAAATATGCGCTTAATTTTAATAGATATATTAATTACAGGTTCTATTGTCGTACTACAGCTTTGCTATTGTAGAACTACAGACGGATGTAAACACTTACCGATGTCGCAAGAGGTCCCAGTCCAACCAATCGTACAATTACAGTAATATCCACCGGGAGAGTTTGTACACACACCACCATTCAGACACGGCGAAGATCCTAGAGAACATTCGTCAACATCTGAAAATATTCAATAATTGAGTATGTTGTCCAAAAAGAAGAGAGCAGTGATAGAGCAGGTGAGTCCGGCAAATACATATTCAAAAGAAAGACGAAATCAGGAGAAAAAACTGTTTCCAATATCTATGTTACGAAATTGAACTAGAAAAGATGTAAAGACTCACCGGTGCTACAGTTTGCCCCACTCCATCCTGTCGTACACTCACAGGAATAATCGCCAGGGTGATTTGTACATACACCCCCATTCTGGCATGGAGGAGATATCAGGGAACATTCGTCAACATCTGTAAATGATTAATTGTTGAATGAAATCCCACGAGCTGTAAAACCAGACTAAGATATATCGGCGTATCGTGAATTGTACTTATTAAGTTACCTATCAAGATGGTTTCCCTTCTTGCCAAATGTTTGTAATCCAAATGAAAGAAATATAATTTTAATCAGAGAGAAAGACAAAAGGATTTTCACGTAACAGACCAACTGTTGGCTATTCTCATTAAGCAAGGTATACTGAAAGATACGAAAGCTACACGTAGTTTCTTTATAGGTTAGTTCAAAATATTCAAATGAGTTCTCCGTTCAGATATAGCAATGGTGCAAAGTTGAATTCACAATAATTTCTTGGAATATCGTAATAGAACACTGTCGTCAATCACTTGCACATACTTAAACATGTATTATACTATTTTAGAACAATCATAGATGTAGACACGTACCGATGTCACAGGTGTTCCCAGTCCAACCAGACGTACAATTACATGTATAATCTCCGGGTGTATTAGTACATACACCCCCATTCATACACGATAGAGATGCTAGAGAACATTCATCAACATCTGCAAATATTCAAACAACCGAGGGAATTAACATAATCCCTTTTTGGCATTAGTGATGTATGTCCAGTTTTTGACAAAATGCATAATATGGTTAGATTAACACACATGGAGTTCGGCGGTAGTTTTGGAATGTATCAGGTCCGGCCTTAATAATTATCAGTTATCAAAGTGTCAATTGATACAATCTGAACTAACAGTTTATAAATGCATTTTGATAACTGTACATTACATGTTCTCGGTTATCGGCAATTAATATAAATACTCAATAGCTTCTATTCATGTAGTCCAGTCAGGATATTTTGAGAGAGAGTGACGTAGCCGTTAATGTGTACCTAAAACTATTAAACCATTGCTTAAACAGGTAGAGTTTAGTTTAGCATTGAAATGTTCGTATAAGCCTTTATACTTATTTCTTAATCGTAATAGTGGAGTATCTCACTGCGTCACACGATTCATACCCTAACTTGACCGTAGGCCTACAGCAAAACCAATGTTACCTATGGTGCAGTTTTTTCCTGTATAACCAGCGTCACAGATACAAACGAAGGTGTGACTGACATCAATACAGGCTCCGTTTACACAAGGGTTGGTGATACAATAACTTGCAGCTGAAATATACAAGTACTAGAGGTGGTGGGTCATCAACATATAGGGGTTACTGACTTGTACATGCATATATTGAATTGAGAATAAATTAATTGCTGAAATCCATAATATACATTACGCCAGTTGTCAATCAATTACCTTCAACATCAATTTTAACGATAAATTACAATCACATGATCCAATTGACTAACTTGAAAACCTTCTTAAGCAACTTTCGGCAAACAGTCTCAGTGTGAAGCGATATCTGCTCTGGCGTAATGCCAATTGTCCTTGTAAGCTTAACGTACTGTCCATTTGAGTCAAATGGGATTTAGCACGTGTGGTTCAATTAATTTGCTATTTATACATTAGTGGCAACAAACTACCCCATTTATATGAATGTACATAGTTCGCAACTAAATATGCCATTTATACAATATTGGCAATACACTACAACATGTGTGCATATTTTGCAATAAACTACATAATTTACTAGTTATTGCCAATAAACTATGCAATTTATATATTATTGGCAATAAACTAGGCAATTAATACAATATTGGCAATAAACTATGCAATTCATACATTATTGGCAATAAACTATGCAATGAATACAATATTGGCAATAAACTATGCAATTTATACCTTATTGGCAATAAACTACGCTATTTATACATTATTGACAATAAACTACACCGTTAATACATATTTTGCAATAAACTTAGCCATTTATACATTTTTTGCAATAAACTACGCCATTTATACATCATTCCTGTTTGTAGTTTAGTGAATAAGGTATTGGTTTCGCTGCCTTTTTCTTTGTCTTTTTCTAAAATTACATTATTATGATATTTCAATGTTTCTTTACAACTGAAGGACCTGGATAAACGGCTTATAACAATAAGTACAATAAGTACATACGTTGTGCAGTGACTGTTGTAGTCGTTGGTGATATGGTAGCCATTCTATGACACATACCACAAGTCTCGTTACATAGATACTTTAACGAATTATGTTTACATATGTCCTCATTGGCTGCTTGGAATGTTTGCTGTAATGCCGAACACGAGCTATCGTCGTCACAGATGTCAGCTGTAATATCAGTTACAATAAGGTCAAAACTTTCGAGTGCCACTTTCAACAGTTCATCAGTTCAGGTCAAGTACACTGTACACTTTAATACTTTTTTTAAAAACATACCATGTAGATATAAGTATATAAACACAGTTAAATCACAGCAACTGCTGTGAATTCAATACTAGTATACTAGTTCCAATTTCATTTCGAAGCAATACTTCGAGATATGTTATTAGTCTATTATCGTCTAAAGTTAATCACAGATTAATAGTTATTGCTCTCATTACGTTGGTCATGTGTAAGACATGTTGCGACTTGATGCGGAGAGATGTTGCCCAGGAGTGGGACCTGCACTTAATCGGACGAAGGAGAAGAATGAGAAGGGATGAACATTGAATTTCATGAACAATAATAGTATGTATACTTCATATCGAATCATTGGGAGGATGTCAGGTAATTAGAACAGTTTAGTTTTCAAACCTTTTTCGCAAAGCAGTCCGCTGTAACCTAGAGAACAGTCGCAAGTAAATGTTCCGTTTGTAGCGATCGTCTGACAAATACCATTGAGACATGGAGATAATGAACATGGATCATCTACAAATTAAAATGTACATAAAATAAAGTCAACCTGCTACTTCTCCTACGTATACAATGCCAGGCAGACAAAACCAAGAAACATGGCATTTACAGAAATGATGGTGTTTCCTTGGTCAAAATACAAATATCTTAAAGGAAAAGAATCGCTATCTTTGCTTAATATATGCCTGTATGTTTGCTAGAAGATAGGCTGTTACATTACATTTTGTATATACCTGAAGCACAAGTTAATTAATTTGCAATTTGCATCTTATACAAGTCGTAAGTCGTTTTTTAAATCTTAAATGCGCATTTGAACATTACCCACCAAAGACCGCTTTGCAGACATAATAAGGAGGGCGAGGAGGTGCAAGTACCTAAATAACTACATGTATTTGTATACGTACGTTTGTCACAAAGCAATCCAGCAAAGCCGGCGTTACATGAGCAGTTAAATGAGCCAGACGGGAGGACATGACATGAACCATGGTTGCAAGGTGTCAAACTACACACATCGACTGAAATACAAACACATGAAATGTGTAAATCAATAGAAACGAATATGATTAAGAAAATTGTTTTGTTGTCGTGTAGAACACCCTTGAAAAACGAGACTATGTTGGCATAATGATAGTTTTTTTGTACGTTTACTCATTCTGGACATACCAAGTGTTATACATGTATCACGTAATGTTTAGTTAAAAATGCAAGAAAACACACAAGTGAAGAACAACGATACGTATTTTATCACCCACGTAGATATTCTTATGCAAAAATGTTTGCCCGAAATAGACACTACTATTATATTTTACCGTAAACCACTATAGCCGTTGACTGATTGAATTTGCGTTTGAAATATTGGTTAATATTCAGATTCCCTCCATTTGCAATGCCGAAATAAATCACCACTGCAACTAAATACGGATCTATGTAGGTTTCGGTGGTATTTCTTATCATAAGGGAGGTTGCAAAACTGATCGTGTACGTGAATAGTACTGTTGTGACATTTCGTCACTCAAATGTGTGTAGTTTCGAGTAACGGATACATGTGTGGTAATTGAAAAGTTAAATAATTGTATGCACTTCATCACTCAGGCACATACGTATGCACAGGAAAGAAGATTTTTTACCCCACTCACTCATTAAATTTGTGTTTATACTCGATTCATGGAGAAAACATGCTCCAATTGGAACGTAGACACGTGCATGAGTTTACATGCACATGTTAGGTTTTGTAAGAAAACCTAAATGGCGACCTGTTGCCTAGGTCCAACGGATGAAATTCTCAGCGGCGGCGTTTAGAATTAAAATTCAATAAATGCAATGAACATTCCCGTTGTACTCACGATGTCAATAATGGCTCATGTCTTTCACACACCTAGCTCTTTACCGGAAGGTTCTCTTTCCCGAAGCCTCCTAAAGCTCATTCTTTCCATCGGGAGTACATGACAGAGGCAAAGCATGCTCAGCGGGACCTTGACCTTAGTAAACACGTACGGTTAGCTTCAAGTACATGTACCCGTACACGTTCCTTTCGCAACCTCCATAATACCCTGATTCTAGATGATTTTGGTTAATGAGACTGCGTACGCTTTCGTGTTTCGCAAAGGGAATTCAAATGGCAACGTCATGGCATGTTTAAAATGGGATTATCTTCATGCAGATGTTCCCGCACTCGTTTGTTGCGCAACCTCCCTATCAATTGTTTTATACGTACTTTGATCACAAAACAAACCCATAAAGCCGGCGTTACATGAGCAGGCAAAAGAACCTGACGACAGGGTATGACATGTACCATGCTTACATGGTGTCAATGTACACACGTCGACTGAAATACAAATGCAGCGAATGGGCATACAGGGGACGTAGTGCCATTGGTCAAAGTGAACATTTTTTTGCATCGGCGATATACTCCCCGATTGAAATAAATTAGCTTCGGAAGGCATCGTGAAAAATAATTTCACAAATGTTCTAATGGTTACCCCGAAGCTTCTCCTAGACCACGAGGACATTTTCCAATGCTTTCAGATGCCGATTTATTCAATCGGGAGTACATCACCGATGCAAAATATCTCAGTAGGACTAAGGCATAATGGAGTGTTCAAAATGTTCAAGGCATAATGTTCAATATGCTTTATATTTCTAAATAGATTAGTAAAGTAAACAAAATTTCCATCATGGCAGACACTTTAATGATGCGTACACTTGCCAAGTTCGACACACACAAATTCCTAAAATAAAAATATTTGTACACGCTGTTGCAATAATTTATTTTGTTGAACATACCTGGTAATGTACCGGTTCTGTTTTTGTCAATACATGATATTGTGCCATGAAAGCATAGCTGCAAATGTCATTTTTGTTTTCTTAGTATGTATAATGCAAGAATATTACCTCACGATTGGAATTACTTAAAATCCGTGTGTACGTACAGTGTGTGGTTGTTGTTAAAGGTGCTACTGTTGTTTTACAGAGTGAACAGGTCTTGTTACAGAAATGCTGGAAATCTTTTTCTGCACAGATATCCTTTCCAGCACTTTCAAACGTTTGTTGTAATGCACCACAAGTACTGTCATCATTACAAGCTGTAGTAGAAGTAAACATGCTTAACAAGGTGGTATTCACAAAGCATCTTAAGGGAAAGCTTTAATCTTTTGACTTTAGTAAAAAAATGAGATGCAAATATAAATCGGATAGGAAAGACAATGCTCAACAAAACAAGTAGAGCTAAAAAGCCAAAATATAAGACAATAAAATTAATTACAGGCCACAATTACAAGTAAATGCGACTAAGGCTACCATCTACAAAATACGACACTCGACTGCGGTAGCATGTAGCTTCTGCTAGCCACACACAGATGAAGCTACAGGGACAATTAACATAACACCAGAACCGAGATCGCTCCTCCTGGTTGTTTGTCGAAGGCTGCTTGGCGAAGGTTTTCTAGTTAATCCGTAGGACCATGTGCTTATAATTTACCGTTTCATTCCACAGCGTGGAATATTTAGATAGTGATACCATGTAACACACGCATATACATGCATGCATGTATGTAGTACTATTTTAGATCGTTCGTGTATGAAAGGTTACACAAGGCCAACAGTAGTGAACCTATATGGAAAAAAAGCAGCGCTCCTATATAGAGCAAACCAGTGCTTCTTAGTGGAGCAAATCAGTGCTACTTTGTAGAGCAAATCAGTGCTACTTTGTAGAGCAAATCAGTGCTACTTTGTAGAGCAAATCAGTGCTACTTTGTAGAGCAAATCAGTGCTTCTTAGTGGAGCAAATCAGTGCTACTTTGTAGAACAAACCAGTGCTTCTTAGTGGAGCAAATCAGTGCTACTTTGTAGAGCAAATCAGTGCTACTTTGTGGAGCAAATCAGTACTACTTTGTGGAGCAAATCAGTACTACTTTGTAGAGCAAATCAGTGCTACTACGAGGGTATATCCAAAAGTAATGTCACTCCTCCCGTGGTTTGATCGTTTATAGGCCGATATGCATAAATATGATATCAGAATGTTTAGCAATTCAAATCAGATTAATATAAAACGTGCTGCATTATTCGATTTTCATAACTGGATTATATGAACATTTAAAATATACCTATGACGTCATATCGCCGCACACGAAAATTACGATTGTTTTTCATTATCATAACACTTTTCTTTAATGCGTTTCTAAAAAACATAATTCTCGAAAGCAGACAATACTTTCCTGACGTGAGGAAACAAATGTTTTGTGTCTGTTGCTAAAAATCCAATAACGTCACTCACCTTTGAAACTCGTAATTTATCTTCAACGAATTGATTACTTAGCGAAAACACGGCAGATTTGTGACAAAAAGACGCTGCGCGTAGTAATTCACTTTTCCTAAAAGTTTTGAAAGTCACCTACTGAAACTTTAGTTACACAAGGCGGCAACATAGGCTCATGGGTATGTAGTATAATCTTTTAAGGGGGCATATATCACCAAATCATTATCGATAGGGAGTCATATAAACGGTTTGTAGTAGATCCGAAAAGAACACCAAGAGTATTTTTAACGCCGTCAATTCAATTCGACGTTCAAAACTGCAATCATTATGTGGTGAGTTAAATATTTTGCTGTGGGACTATCTAGAGGACACTTAAAATAATTTGATTTCGCAGAGAGTAAGTATCGGGTGGGTTACACATTTTTAAAGGTCTTGGAAATGACTGTATGGTTTATGAGTCGTTAGAAATCACCAGGGATGAACTTCTGCTGGATGAGTAGGTGTCAGCAAGTAACGTCATTGTGACGTCGTTTACGTCGGACTTGCGGCGATGTTCGTAAGTATGTCTCATGAAAATATTCATATCGCCCGAACTATTATGTGCATTGTTGTGAAATTTGGTCATCATATTCAAATTAGACTGAAGTTACGGCGTGAAACATTTCGTGGTTTTACTGATATTATATACGATTTTATAGAATCAGTGACATTACTTTTGGATATACCCACGTATATAGAGCAAATCAGTGCTTCCAAGTGGAGCAAAGCAATGCTACTTTGTAGAGCAAACCAGTGCTACTAATTAGGGCAATTCAGTGCTTCTTAGTAGAGCAAATGAGTGCTACTAAGTAGAGAAAATCAGTGCTACTAAGTAGAAAAAATCAGTGCTTCTAATTAGGGAAAATCAGTGCTACTAAGTAATGTAAACTCAATTTAACTGTCGAAGCACATTTTTTTATATTTATTCGTATTATCTTCAAACATATAAAATCGTTGAACATACCTTTTACATATGCTAATATTCCCGTCAATAAGACA
Organism: Spisula subtruncata; assembly: GCA_963678985.1. NCBI lineage: Eukaryota > Metazoa > Mollusca > Bivalvia > Venerida > Mactridae > Spisula > Spisula subtruncata. Next base: position 9,093,790 of record OY787671.1, read on the forward strand.
ATTACAAAAGCGTAGAATATCTTCATTTTTCTTCGTTAAAATGACAAAAATAAATAACGTTTTAGTAACAAAACATATTGAATCTTAACAACATTGATATCAAATATAGATCTACATGTACATTGTAAGGTGACCGTTTGATACCAAGAGGACAAATATTATCTCCTTATTAGAACCAAATGTACCGGTAACCAGAAATTAGGTCAAACTGATGATAACAAAACGGACAAGGAAGGTAGCATTCAACAGAAATAGGACAGCACATATGATATGGTACAAAATGAACACACATTACGAGTAAATGAAACGCAACTACTAAGCCCTCCTTCCATTAAGTGTCAATGTTGTCCAACAAGTTATTTTCTTATCTGTTTGGTCTTATACTGTAACGGAAAACGGTAAAATGGTGTTCTTGTTGACCTATATGTGCAAGGCTTCTATTTATACTTAAATGACATATAATCTTACAAAGATGTAGGACACGTTCTAAAAAAAGAAAATGACCTTCTTTAGGAAAGTAGACTAGATTTCGGACATGTTTTTCATTTTATATTTCGGATACAGTGTTTTTTGTCGTATATTTGTTTGTATTTAGGTATATTTATGAACAAAACATAACCCTATAACATTACAAGGATGATCTTTACATATCTTTACGATACTCATAATTGTTGTTCAATCAACTGCTCTAAGAGACCAGTGAAATTAATTTTTACTTGATACCTTTTCGTGTAGTAAAATCTTGGCGATGCGATTATTCAGCGTTGTCTAACTTTTCTAACCCAAAATCGGAGATGCAAGGAGGAGATCATTGATTATGTTTTATTCTGACGATGTTTAAATCAGATCATGTAACATACCGACAAATCTGCTTCACCAAAAAATCTACTCTCACTTATAGCTCCAGTTTATAGGGAAGCTCATTTGTCCCATCAGCCAGTATTAACTGTTGCAATCCTTCCAGGTAAAGAACATGCATTTATGATATGTAAGACATCCATAAGTTACATTAATCGAGTTGTCTTTACACTTTACACTTTACAGCTATTAATTTGTAACAAGTTGAAATACTAAAGACAAACATTTGTGGCCTGATCCTTTTGTGATGAATATAACATTGTAAAAGTTTCTATGGTTTACATTTATGATATGCTTCAATTTGTTGTAATTAATTGTATACTAGTATATGCAAACCCTTTGTAAATGTTGTAAGAATGCATGCGGTAAAATATGATTAAACTAAAACACTTAACACAACTCGTGTGGTTCTCGCGACCTTTTATATTCAAACAAGCTCAAAGATATATCTGATTCATCTGAGCAAAACATTGTTCCGAAAATCCATGCATGAATAAAAACACCAAAAAGCCTAAAATTCTATGGACATTACAAAAAAATCAAAAGTTGGTAGCGACGTAATAACATGTTTTAGCACAATTGTTTGTTATGGATCACATGATGTAAACTTGCTGCAGGTTACCATGGTAACCAATCATTCACGTTATTCAAAATGAGTCAAATTTCACTTTCTGAATAAAACAGAACTGTTGGTAGAAAAATAACAACAACCAACCAATTTGCATAAAACTACCAAGCTTTAATTAATACGGCATGAACATGTTCAGATTTCCTGGTTATTGTGGATATTTCAGGTGTCTCGTCAACCTGAAATAAAACGATACAATATACTATATTGTAACAACGCACTTGATAGCAGAATAAAAAAGTAAAGTTACCAATTTTCGAGGGCTCTTTTCAACTGTTGAGTAGCTCAAGCAATATTTGACATTTTAACTTGCCCTGGTCATAAGCTACATATGGAAACCTACGTTCGCGGCGCCCAGAGATAGGCACAGGTAACACATTGGTGGAGTGGAGCATACGGGGTTTGAACACGGGACCTCTCGATCATGACGAACGCGCCCTACCCCTAGACCACCGCTCCCCACAGAAAAGGTAATCCATATTGAAGCACATAAAATGAATATAAATTCATTACTATATTGGTTTTAATAATAGAGTTTAGAATGAATACCATACCAACAATGGCCGGGTTGCCATGGTTACCAGAACATACAGTATTCTTCACATCCACATCATCTATTGCTATGTCTCCATGATATGTAGGACCAACATCACCTTCTATTACAATCTGATATGTACTCGACTCCCACGTTGCTGGAATGTCCTTACATACATTGTACCATCGTTGTCCCTTGTCCCCATGCTCGTGAAATATGACCCGGGTAGAACTGGAGCAATTAGTCTGAAAATATCAACCGTTAGTTTTATTGGTATAATCGCCATGTGTAGAATTTAACACGAAATTGTTGATGCACAGTATCCAAATAGCGCCGCAAACGTAAGATCTATGAGAAATAGTTTATACAATGAATATGAACATTTGTTTCCCAGTACTTTTTCAATAATACTTAGTCTAGTACTGTTTGTAGTATCCAAACAACTGAGGTGATTTAGAAACACCATTACACATACTTCAACTAAGTATCATCACTAACACCTTCCTTGAGGCCATTGAGTACATGAGCATTGTTTGCCAGCTGTTCAAGACATGTTCTTTGTGGAAAAAAGATAAAGAGAAGCCGAAATAAAGTCAGAGGTTTTCAACTGGATTTGACTGACCCACAAGGTAACATAACTACCTTAGACTGTGTCTAACAAAGGTGTATATATATGTTTTATCGTTCGAATTACCTCCGTATAAACTTTTAAGTTTCCTATTCCGTCCCCGTACATATAATACCAGAAACAGAAACAGCGTGAAATACCGGAAGTAAGACCCGGAAGTGATAAACGTGCTCGATCTCCGAGTACCATCGGGGAAGACGTTTCTATAAATAGATATTGACCATTTGCTGGAAGAAAAAAGAACGAAACTTTAAATGCGTGTAATGTAGTTGGCTGAATATTTGTCGGAAAATATTTTGTATCAACCATTGATCATAAAATGATAAAACAACACCACTAGCTTGCCACAACTAGTGTGCAATTCTATAAGGCTCCTCTTCAGCAACTGAATTGGTGATTCATGCGGAGTAATGAAGAATATCAATTTAAACATTTCAAGCATACTTAGTATCTTGTTGTTTATTAATCATGTCCTTCGAAATAAACCTAACCGTCGCATTCTCACGAATTTATTGTTAATGTAGTTTTAAATACCATTTCCAAGGGTGTGGTCATTGTCAGGTCCTGTGCGACTAGAAATTGTGGGTCCATTTTGAAAATTCCAGTCGGCCTCGTCATCATGCATCTGCGTCCAACCACACAAATTTAGTTGGTCAAAATTACAAACGCTTTCAGGTGCTGTAATTTTACAATTTAATAAATTCAGCTCCTATATCAGGGACATAGACCACCAGTATATACATTATACCATAAAATGGTTCAAGAACAGGATCAGTGTAAACATATCAATTGGTGTATTTTAGAAAACATGGCATACACATGTAAATGACTGTAGTGAACACGATATTTATGACAATGATTCAATTTATTTTAAAACTGATGTCTTTGCATTAGCTCGTGGTATGCATATGGAGTTTAGATGCTCAAAACACGAAATGAAAAGTTTCATCCGTTTCATAACAAGTTTATAAACATAGTATACGTTTTGGCAAACTGAAATTTCAAACAATGCGCGTTCCTTTAAAATGATCAGTTATGGGTTAAATGTATACAAACTTGATACTGTGACATTGAACTGTTGGCTAATGATCACTGCACCCTGTTTGTTTGTCGTCATACACACATAGGAACCAGAATCATCAACATTGACAGAATGTACCACAAGTCTCGTAGTGCCTAAAATTATATAAAACATCATAATGAATGTGCAGTTCTTATTCAGTGGGGGGCGGTGTCCTAGAGGTAGGACGCACGCTTCGGGATCGAGAGGTCCCGGGATCGATCCTCCTCTGGACCACTGGTTAATTTCTCTGAGCAAGACCCACAGCTCCACTCCACCATGGTGTAAAATGGTACCTGTATCCTGGGAGCCGCAGATCGATGTTGGCTGCCACACCACAGGAGAGAAATAGTCTCACCAGGTTTCCATATGTAGCCCAATGACCAGGGGAAGTTGAAATGTCAAAGGGTGCTTGAGCGGCCTAACAGCCTAACAGCGGCCTAACAGCCCTACAAATTGGTAACTTAACTGTTTAACTTTTTTTTTATTCTCAATTTGTCAAATGCTCATCCAGTAGTATGAGCACGTTCTAATTAAGGTAAATATCACGAGGGTCGAAACAACAACATGGATTTCTAAATTGACCAAACACAATGGAACTGGATAAGACTGCTCCTCCGATCTACCCTAATGCAGCTATATTCGACTTTTAAACACTCTCTGAAAATCATGTTAAATGCTTAAAATAAAGACTCGGCATGCTATGCACGCTGTGTGGTGACAACTAGGAGAAACTTATCTGAATAACAAATAGTTAACTTGGAAACAATGGAAAGAGTAATAACAGAGATCACCACCTTCACATTTACACGTCCATGCCTCTACAAGATGAAAAGGATATGCCAGCCTATCAAAATATGAGGGAAGGGAATGTGTTCTTTCCAATACCTCAACGTAGCAATATCGATCTACTGATGCTGCCCTTGCGTAAATATAAGCGAATAAGTGTCTCTCAGGTACCGGTTAACTCAAATGTCCAAATATACGATTACAAATTACATGTTTCGATTAAAACATTTCATACAATATATAAAATATACCTGACCTTTTGCCAGCACCTGTTCATGTTTGCCGATACAACCATTCGAGCGTGTCCATGTTATGTCTGCAGATGACACTCCAACAATATCACATTGTAGTGTAAGCATATCACCAAGCCGAACACTGACTGATGTTACTAGAGGTCCGTCTACGTGAACATTTATCGCTGGTATAGTTGTTATCATGGTTTGTGTATTTGTTGACGAAGTTGGTGTTGTTGTTAACGAAGTTGTTCTTGTTGTTGACAAAGTTGCTTTTGTTGTTGGCGAAGTAGTTGGTCTTTTTGTTGACGAAGATGATGATGTTGTTGGCGAAATAGATGGTCTTGTTGTTGACGAAGTTGATGGTGTTGTTGATGAAGTTTGTGGTGTTGTTGGCAAGATAGTTGGTCTTGTTATTGAGGAAATTGGTGGTGTTGTTGACGAAGTTGGTGGTGTTGTTGGCGAAGTTGTTGGTGCTGTTGTCGAAGTTGTTGGTGCTGTTGTCGAAGTTGGTGGTGTTGTTGTTGGCGAAGTTGGTGTTGTTGTTGGCGAAGTTGTTGGTGCTGTTGGCGAAGTTGGTGGTGTTGTTGTTGGCGAAGTTGGTGTTGTTGTTGTCGAAGTTGTTGGTGTTGTTGGCGAAGTTGGTGTTGATGGCGAAGTTGGTAATGTTGTTGGCGAAGTTGGTAATGTTGTTGGCGAAGTTGGTGGTGTTGTTGGCGAAGTTGGTAATGTTGTTGGCGAAGTTGGTAATGTTGTTGGCGAAGTTGGTAATGTTGTTGGCGAAGTTGGTAATGTTGTTGGCGAAGTTGGTAATGTTGTTTGCGAAGTTGGTGATGTTGTTTGCGAAGTTGGTGATGTTGTTTGCGAAGTTGGTGGTGTTGTTGGCAAAGTTGATGATGTTGTTGGCGAAGTTGGTCTTGTTGTTGACGAAGTTGGTTTTGTTGTTGGCGAAGTTGGTTTTGTTGTTGGCGAAGTTGATGGCTGTGTTGCAGTGAGAGTTGGTACCGGCGTATTGGTCAGGCCAAGGCCGCATAAATGCGATATCAAATCAACTACAATTAATAATTAAAAAAAATACAGATGATGCTTTCAATGGTGATTTGATGCTTTACCTATATATTATGATAATAAATTATACTGTACTTTATTATCGATTGTGACTAGCGCATATTTTAGTTTATTAAAAGCAAGGAAAAACATTTTGATTTGATTAACATAGATTACGTACAAGGCTAAACCATAATTGTACACACCTGTTACTAAGAATAAAACACAACAAACTGACTAAATGATTTGACTTACCATTGTCTGTACCAAAACCAGCAGGGTACGCATATTCTGCATTCATATCCATACCATAAACGACAGCACCAAACCGAACTTCCGGGTCTTTGTGGCGTATGTTATGGTATCCCGACGTCTTCACCATTTGTGTTATGACGGCGAACTTAGTACACTCATTGGGTGTAAGTGCTATCGTAGGGTAAAAGTCACTAGGTTTTATATAAGTCTCGTCTAATATAAGTCCATCCATATGTATTGTTGGGACAATAAGCACAATGAAACGATAGTATGATTTGTCAAACGGAATAGAGAAATGGTATTGATTTAGAAAGTTGTTCAAACCTGGCATAGCAACCATAGAAGGATCGCCGAGAGCATTTATTCCGGAGTCGCCAACACCGTACTGCAGTAAGCTTATAGAATTGTTGGCCGACACAATGACTGGGTTGTGACTGAAGGTGAGATCTATAGGCTTAATAGGGGATGTTTCAACACACAGCTGTTTCGGCATAGTTGAGTTACGATAGCACACACTTGTAGGAACTGTCGTAAGCGCTCGAAGCAGGAATGCCCTATTTGACGTTGGCACGGGAGGAACCACATAGATGTTTGTCCACATGTTTTTTGGTATCATTTGTTCCACAATAAGATCCGCTGATCCCGCGCCAATCACAGTAAACGCTCCAGAAACCACCGACACATCTTTGTCAGCAATCACTTGCATTCCAGTTTGTTCTTCTAGACTTGCAATTTGATAGACGTCCAATCTGTTTAAAGTCACTCTGTTGACAATATGCCCAAATTTGTTTCTTACAAAGACAGTCGTATGGTCCACTGTGCCAATAATCATAGCGTGCGAGTATGTGTACGCATTGGCAGGTTTGTATGAGCCAATAACGTATTCCTTTCCTAACAAACGCACCGGTAAAGCCAAATAAGATCCTGGACTGTTTATTCGAAAACTGGAGACAACCACAGAAATGTCCATGTTGAATTTTAAATAGATGCCTCGTTTTTCTTTGAATGTATGTTGACCAATTAGCGAACGGCTTATATTAATAACACTTGATCCTGATTTGATGGCTTGATATCTATGCATATTCAAATAAGGAACTTCAATCTCTACGTTGCCATTGGTAACTGCGGCAATGTTTATAATAATGTCGGTGTGGTTATGGACATTCTGAGATAAATACTGATTTGGAATCATTCCTAAATAAAACTCTCTTCCATAGTTGCCTGTAATATAATTTGAAATCAGATAAGATAAACCCTGGTGGACTAAGAACTGAAATTTGATCATAAAGCAGACCTTATATTCACAAGTACAAGGCGAGACAAGATTATACAAGAAGAAGAGGTGGATATAGACGTTTTCTAACCTGCGTACACAAATGATCCTAATAAGGTATAACACGATTGAGTTATATCATTCCTTTAATATCGTTATCGAGATTGTTTCTGTCAGTAAACCAATAAATACACGCAGTTGGAGAATAACTTTGACAATCTATCTTACTGCTTTCTGGAAAAATACCCAATATGCTTTTTTCCATCTGAATCGTCTTCAATCTGTTATGATGGGTCGACTTTATCAAGAATGCTATTGACAACAAACACTTTACATGTACACTGAGAAAGTACTTTTCAACGTTAACATTCATGTGCTGGGCTATGCGTTATCGACAGACAAGATTTCTGGTTTACATAGAAGGGCTATGTTTGTGTTCGAGTCAAAAGACTACGAGTATGCCTAAAACATGCAACGCAGTTGTCAACTGCTTACAGAAGAAAGCGCTATTAGTTGCTGGTGCATGGTTAATAAAGGTAAGCTACATAGTAGTTGCCGCATACCACTGGACCAACGCCGAAAAGCTGGCGTTAAATCTGTAGTATCAGAAAAAGTAATTTAGAGCATGATGAAAACTGTCAACTTACTATTTGCAGGCAAGGAACTGACCAACCAACTCAAGAGGTTTGTCTGAAATACAAGCATCACGTAAATATGTGCAATTTGTTATGCATGAAGCAACCGGGACCAGTCTTTACGCGAATGATCATTGGACAAGTAATCGTCGTTTAATGTTAACAAAATAACCAATGGTTTTGTATATAATGTGATTGAAAGTCTTGCATTTATTGGCTCCATCGGTGTTGTTAGCAATAGGGGGCTTTTTATATTAAAAAGGTAAACACATATAACAAATCCAAGTTGGTTAGCTGAGTAACAAAATTCTCTGTGTGGTGTTGTCGTCCGTACATCAACCTATTACTGACGTGAAGTTGTGAAGTCACATTAATACTCAGTCTGGATATGTACAATATGTGTGTGCTTTGTTGCGATTGCTTCCGAACCTTGCATTGCTAAGCTAGGCGATGACGCCGTAACAAATCTGTTCGAATCCCACTATATGTGCACTGTAACAGAAAAGAAGGAAGGACACTACTGTGAACATGTATTTATACATATACGTATATACTAGTAAATGATATGAAAGGTCATACCAACACAATTACACACCGTATATAATCCATCATAACAACTTTCCTGTTCTTATCTTGTCGTTATATTGTATTTACAACAGTTTGTCAAACTTCGGAGACCGATTCCTACTCGCTAAAGTCTTAATTAAAGTTACTAGCATACATGTAGTTTTAGTTACATTTATCATAGTAAGGTCACTGTATACACGAATTACTTAAAAGCTATATACAGTTATACATATATACAGTTTGTAGAACATGTATAATACTTTAATTTTTAAGTTTTAACCGATACCAGTCTATACAATCATGTTCATGGACAATATTTTATATATGCTTTTTTTACATAAATTACAATAGGAGATTATTTATTAACCGACGACTATCGGCATTAAGTATGAAAGCACATCAACAAACTTCGAAGTTCCGTATACGAAGGGAAGTAACTACCCCGAGAAGTTATGTTTTCTCGCGTTTGTTACAGAACTTGAGTAAATGAGTCCCGGCTTGCTACAGTCAACTCTCCAAATGACTGAATACGAACGGTTTTACTCAATTCAGGAGTCATTCTATCTTCTAGAGTTACGACGCCATCAAAAAGAGGGTCACGCATGATGTCCATGGTACGTAGAACTTCGGGGTCGAACTTTCGGTGCCCAATACACGCCTTGGCGATTATGATATATTCGGGGAAATCGTATACTTTCACTTCCTGGAGCGACTCTTCCGATGTTTGTCGAGTCCGGCGTCTGAAAGTATGAAATAGTTATTCCTGGTCATTAAAATGAGATGCATTATAAGTTAGATTGTCAAAAGGGTGATGTTACATTATGTTAACAGTCAAAAGGGTGATGTAACATTATGTTAACAGTCAAAAGGGTGATGTTACATTATGTTAACAGTCAAAAGGGTGATGTTACATTATGTTAACAGTTTACGAGATACATTAATACAAATAGTCCGGCCCGAAATCCCCCAAAAACGACCGAACCTTGCATTGGAGTATAAAGTTTTTTTCTTTGGTGATTTCAGTAGACAAGACCTTCTGAATGAAGGATCCGGTTGATGACACTCTGGCACCCTTGAGCATTTTGAGAAAATTGGGAAAAACTTTAAAAAATATAAACGAAACTGCGAATTTTTGGAATCAGTTAGCTGCGAAGTCATCATTTGCCTTATTTCATAATAAATCACACTGACATGTAGCTATTAACATGCAGATGCCGACTGCAAAAAATTGGAACCATGCACTCATGCAAAATATGTTAATTTTGGGTTAAAACATTTAAAAAATGCATGAAAAAGTGCGAATTTTCGGAATCTGTTGAATGCAATGCCATGTATAATTCAATTTAGTATTTCATCACTGTAGTTTAATGTTATTAAGATATCAAACATCTTAAGTCAATAAATTGTGCAGTATTTCATAATTAAAGGCCTTAAATACAACATGGCCGCCAATATGGCCAACATGATATAATTTCAATTAAGTATAATGAATATAGAGAAAACACTTGATCTATGCGATTTGAAGCATGTTTTCTTTGTAGTTTTGTTAGAACAAATACACTGATAGGTAAAAATCAACATGCTGATGATGACTGCAAAATATTAGAGCCGTACATTTATGCAAACTTGGGTATTTTGGGTGGTGAAACATGGAAAAGTGCATGGAAAAGTGCGAATTTTAGGAATCGTAAGGCTATACTGCAGTCTGTCATATTTTTCAGGAATAACTAAGATAGGTATGGAATGACTTGTAAAATTGATATTTAACATCTTTAACGAGGTTTTGGCACAGAAATGTAATATTTTGGGGTAAATATTAAAAAGTATATTAGAAAAGTGCGAATAATTGGAATTGGTAGACTACAATGTCACGGATATAATGTTGTGGCAATTATCACTGTGATAAGTTCCGTATTAACGAGTTGAAAGCTATCAGAGGTCTTAAACCAAATAATGATGCAAATCTATGGTAGGAATACACAAATGTTGTGTTAACGCCAAGCTTTACTTTGCAGCGTAAGTGTTAGTTACATATAATCATAACTTTGTCAACATAGATTCACTTCTTGACAAATTCCTTCAAATATATTTAACTAATTTACATTCCTCAAGCATCAAAATGTTCTGTCTTTTCGTTTAAACTATTGTTATTTTCATGACATTTGCAAAATATAGTGCATCCTAGCCTAGCTCGATTGCAGTTACATCGCGTTGAAGAGCATGGCTCACTTGCACATTGACATCTGATCAGTTTGAGTAACTCAGTTGGCGCCAAAGCCACTCCATCATGTACTGTTGTTGGCTGAAGTTACTGTGTGGTTACTTCTTGTTGCCATCCATGAGCCGCCGGCAACATGTCAGGAGGGTCTTGCTCTAACGCCTGCTTCAATGTACATGCTTGGAGATGTGCGCGTTTAATATTCTTTTGAAACGCCTCTGTTGTTGGTGGAAACGTACTTAGCTTTTGAAGGGTAGAAGGCAACTTTTCCACCTTGTTACTTCATGCTAATTGTCGAGTTTGAGACATAGCGTTTGCCTTCGGAAAACCATTACACGAAGAAACAAATTTAGAAGACTCGTTAAATACGTCTTGTATATTGGCATCAGTATCTCCGACACTACGAAGACTTTTTCCTGACCTAAGCACTTTTAGTACCTTTCCATTCCCTATTCCATTATAGCTGGCTACAGTATCACATCCTGATATTGCATGTGCTGCTATGAGATCCGGAATAATATCAGAGTATCTATTCATAGTTTGTTTAATATCAACGGTTCTGTCTTTCACAGGGGACTCCATATACACGAGAATATCAATATTGTGTGACTGATAGTGAAAAAGTAGCAGAACAAATACATCTGTGTCATCACAAATTACAGTGATCCCTTTCTGGTACTAGTATGTTTCCTTTGCTGCTTGAATTGTCTGTTGTGCAATGATATTATCAGCCTCCTCATGAGATGTTCTTAGATCTTCTCTAAGTCTCGTAACTTTTCCTATTTTCACTATTGTATCAGGTTGTCCAGTTACAATGAGTGTGTATGATTGGACGTATTTGTCCTTGAAAGAGCCATCACTCTGTAATCCTTCGCATATTAATGCTGTTAGTTGCTTTTAATTTTCAACAACTGTTAGGACGACTTTCTGGGATGGGAGCTGCATCTGTAGATTCAGCTTATACACTCTACTGGCTTCACACTCTCTTCCAGTCCTTGTCACACCCTTTGTACTGAACAAATATAAGGTATACATCACTAGTCTTGAGTAGTTTTCCAATGTAAGACTTAAGTTTTCAACAAAGTCGCTTACACTACAATTTGTAGGCCAATGTATGGTATTAAGAACAGCTCAGCCATCTATAACAATGGCTGTTATTTCTTTATCTGTGACATGGGACGAGACTTCAACTTTCAGCTTATTTTTTAATACAGACTTTGACTTGCATATCCTATTATCAACATTGTCGTCAAACATAGAGGTTGGTATAGGTTCCAACTCATGTGAAAAAATATCTTTTATGTCAACATCCCTGGAGCTTGCCTGAAGACCAATTACCCTTGAATATATGAAGTTTGTATTGTAAACCTTCGTGTCTCCAACTTTCATATGTCTTTTCTTATCAGCTTGCGTGAATACCTTAAAGATTTTAGATATCTTGTCACCAAAAACTTCCGGCCACCTGTTTTCAAAGTCACATTGCATCGCTGTTCCTATTTCGACGGCTTGGTCTACATTCACAGATTCATCAGAGATCTTTCCAGTTGCTATATAGTAATATAATATTAATGATTCCGTCGTGGTGCTCGTCAACAACTACTGGGTCTATACAGAGTCCCAACTTCAAGCGGATGATTTTTCTATCTTCGTTGTCAGTTTGTAGCCGACGCTTTCCTTCTTCTTCTGACTATGTATATCTTCCATGCTGAGATCCTGTTCTAATCTGCTACATATATGTAGGCTTAATTCCCAAATCTTTAGTGTCTCAAGCTTCATGGTCTGTCCGATAATCCCCCTTTCCCCATGTCCGTAGCGCATAAACGTGGTCTCGATGTACATATCGCTCCATATAGCATTCCATACACCAGGGGCGTGTCTCATCAAATGCTCATCATGAAGGAATGATCTAGAACTTGTCGTGGCATGGCTTCCATGGACCGGAGATAGTACAGACCATATCACGCATAATGTATGTGTCCAGAGGCGAAGAAGTAGGGAATCATCATTTCTACAGCTTTCAGATGCAGTGGCCAATCGGCCTCACGTTCAGCTCTTACAAACAGCAACATGATGAATACTGGCTTTATTAGGCAGCAATCCAAACTTTTGCGGTACGTGTCTTGTCTGCTAGCTCTTTGAGCACTACTTCTAAATCTCCGAAACTATGCATCACATTTGCATTGAATATTGGGCGAAGAATTTCTTCAACTACTAACTGTAACGCACACATGGTTTTGGGAAATTTCTTACCAATTAACATCTTCTTAACCCCACCAAATGTACTTGGTCGCTTACTATCGTAATCATAATGTCTCCTATATTATCAAAACTTTCATGTAGCATTCATTTTACATAGTATTACTAACAAAACTTCAAATAAAACATGCTTCAAATTGCATAGATCAAGTGTTTTCTCTATATTAATTATACTTAATTGAAATTAAATAATGTCGGCCATAATGGCGGCCATGTTGTATTTAAGGCCTTTAATTATCAAATACTGCACAATTTATTGACTAAAGATGTTTGATATCTTAATAACATTAAACTACTGTGATTAAATACTAAATTGAATTATTCTTGGCATTGAATTTAACAGATTCCGAAAATTCGCACTTTTTCATGCATTTTTTAATGTTTTAACCCAAAATTAACACAGTTTGCATGTGTGCACGGTTCCAATTTTTTGCAGTCGGCATCTGCATGTTAATAGCTACATGTCAGTGTGATTTATTATGAGATAAGACAAATGATGACTTCGCCGCTAACCGATTCCAAAAATTCGCAGTTTCGTTTATATATTTTAAAGTTTTTCCCAATTTTCTCAAAATGCTCAAGGGTGACAGAGTGTCATCAACCGGATCCTTTATTTGGAAGGTCTTGTCTACTGAAATCACCAAAGAAAAAAACTTTATACTCCAATGCAGGGTATCATGGGTTTGGGGCCGGACTAAAATGTGAAATAAGATGGTTACCGAATAGCAAACTCAAATTTTCTCAGCAATTACATGTAAATCTTAACATTTATTAATCGGGTTCGATCAGCGTGTGAGCCACTGATTAAATTTACTGACAATAATAACACGTGTATAATAATGCTCCCCTTTACCACGGCTCTAGAGTCATGAATTTACCCTGGTGAATGAAAAGGAACAATAGAGGGCCAAACGTCAACGTCTCGTGGCTGCCATCGGGGCCGAGTGAAACGGCTAAATGATCGAGGTAAATGTACAATCGGTTTTACGGAAGTAAAACTGAAAACAGGCTCTCTTACCTATGAACCATGAAGTATGTGATATTTAACGCAGTTACAACAAGAGCAGCTACTATGCAGATAATAGCAGCAGCAACAGTTGCACCGATACATCCATCGACCTCAGTGTCGTTGTCTGTTTGACCTGCTGATAATTGGTTTGAAGAAGATGACGTCACGTTTGCAATTGTTGCTGCAATATAGGCCCCAGATGTCATGAACGCTGTAGAACCATGAGTTCCGGTTGTTTGTAAAGTCGATAATGATTGGTCTGTTGAGATGCGTTGTGTTCTGCGTGACGAAACGCTTTGTTTGGAGGGTATTGTTGATTGAACGCTTGAATTGGTAGGTTTTGATGTTTGAACACTTGAAGATCCTAGTGCAGATATTGTGGACGGTTTATTAGCGGCAGTAGGACTGTTTGTAGTTTGGCGAGGGCCTTGCGTAGAATTTGTTACTGCGAAAAGACGAGAAGTAGTTCCCATTGTTAGCGATGAATGACCTAATGTTGACACACTTGTCACTTGCATAGTTGGAGATTTCGAGGTTGAATTTAGTACCCTTGCATTGGTTGTTGGAGCTTCTGCAGTATCAACTATAAGTATAATAAAACCTCTATTACAGATCATCTCCAAAATAAGTATTTAGGGTTTACGGATACGAATGCGATAATTAACTGCAATATTGTACTGGATGTGCCTTTTCATCACTACAACCCAAGTCATGTCTTAGCAAAGACGAAATAAAATGGTACAAGTAATTCCCTTGCGAGACGCTCTGCATGAAAGGGAAACCGTCTCCCCTCTTTCATACCCATTCGGCTATAAGTTAAACACCAGGAATAAGGTTATGAGACTGATCAATATGATTTGGAAAATAAATAGAATCTCAATCGACCTAACACAAATTACCGGTAGCTCAAAAATTAAAGTAACTGCCGCACACTGAGTATTTTTTAGACAAAATGTATGGATGCATTTGGCCAAACTCCATGTAAAGGAATTAAAGGTTTATTTCACTCTTTTCTTTTCAATTCTATTTGGTACTTATATAATATTATTCACAATACACCAACCTTTCATAGTCGCCGATATACTGATCAATATCCAAAATATATTCATTTTATATAACTAAGTCGCCTTATAAGATCTTTAAAGAAATATAAGTTTATTGCGCGATGAATATGTTAATACGTAATATTCATACAAACACATACTAGTATACGTTAGAATAAAACTGAATGTATTCATTACCACCATATCAAGATTTGAATTGCTAAACGTTTTGATAAGGTTTTTTATTCCATGTTTTGAAATAGTAGCTTATCTTAAATGTGCTAGCCTATGTACATTGTACGTTTTACGTTTCGTTTAGGTTATGCAAGTTTCAGTATCAATAAATGATAATTCGTGTTTGCAATAAGTATTTCGTATGCATATGTACGGTAAAGACAAATACACGTAATAATGTACGCTTGTAAACGAACGTGATGACATCGTCTATTTCCGTTAATCTCCGGTAAATAAACTGTTGTGCAACCCTCCATAGAACAAAAAGTCCTTACTTACACCTCCACGACAATCAAATAGTCATTTATCTTAAAGGTCAACGCGACCTTGACCTTGAAACCTCGTAGGTGTCAATAAGTTAACTGACGACAACGAACCTCTACATTGTCTTGAAAGTTTGAAGATGTTCTTGACTTATTGATCGGTAATGATCTGGTAGGCTATTCATTGATGTTAAAGGTCACAGCGACCTTGACATTTGACATACGTGACCTCAAAATCAGTAGGGGTCATAATGTGCTGTTGATGAACAACATCCATGTAATGTTTGATATTTACATGGTCATCCGATCTTTAGTTATAGAACGGAAACCAGTTGGTCAACTCACCGACCAAAGAAACACATGAGCAAAGGAATGTACCCCCTCACAAAGGATGAGGGATTTATAAATATAGCGTCCATTTCAATCGACAGAACAGGGTACTGTTTTGTCAACGTACTTCAATCGTAAACTTACGTTCAAATTTAAAGTTTGAATAATTCTTCAACAACTGCGACATTGGGACAGATATGTTTGTAAGAATTCCTTAACTGAATATTTTTAAGTATAGCAGCTCCATTTACCACACTTTAAAGTTGCAAAAGTACTATAAAGAATTTGATCGTAAGTTACAGATTTCCGTAAATGCTTTGATAGAACAGTACCCTGGTGTGTGAATGTTACTACATTGTGATCCATTGATTGTTCACGTTGACTAGTCAGATGATAAGCTGCCGTCTAGCCGACGATTATAGATCGATAGGTGTTTCCTGTATGTAATCTTTGCGTGGTATTGATTGGTGAAAACATGTGTGACATTTATCGGCAATCTCCTGACTTTATTTCAAAATAATGCCATAAATCAAAGTACTGAAAGTACATTTTTTTAGTTCGAGTGGTTAACATGTAACACTGTTTCCGGTCACATGACTCATAAAACAAACAAACAATAACAAGCGAAACTTACATGAAAATACATGTAGAGTGTAAGCATGTCTCGACCTCAACACACACGGGTATCAGCACTAAATTGTTTTATGCAGGTTGTCCGATATAGCAAACGTGAGTGCATGTTTGCTGGTTTGTATCATAGGGGTCTGAATCGATTTCCACTCCCTCATTCACTGTTCTTCTTAAACAGTGAATGAGGGAGTTGAAATCGATTCAGACCCCTATGGTTTGTATGTACAGCGACATCCGTTTTACCTTGCAAAATTGGCCAATTTAAATATTTTGATGATTCCAGACTAGCCGATTAGCAAACAACCTTGGAGATTTTTTAGACATGTGTTTGCTTGATTATGGAGACCACGAACACACGTTTGGCTATATAAAAGTCAACAAAGAAATACAGGAGAGAATTCCGGTAACCAGGAAAGCAAACAATAAACTTTTTCTCTTTTTCTGTTTATTTCAAACAAATAAAATTGCAATAAACACGATAAAATGGTGTACACGACTGTTAAACAAAATACATACATGTGATATGAGAATACGGAAAGAATGCCATACAAGAATATATTGGAATGACTGTTTAGAATGTTTATATAAATGTTATTCATAATGATAATATTACACAATAAACGTATGACGTCATTCGCCTTTGTTGACAATTTCGAATTTATTTTATTGTTACTGGCCTAGTTTCTGACCTAATTTCCGGTTGCAAACATTTCGGCAAATTGAAATATCAAACATATTATATCTAGTTTATTGTAGACTGGTACCACATGTCCAATTCCAAAAGATTATAGTTGATCGAATCAGAAATGAGGATGTGGGACTAGTTCAGTCCATTGTACATTTGGAACATCTCGTACAGTTGTATTTTCGAATCATTGCCGAGGAGTTCCGAATGGTCCATTCTTGTAACTGCTCGACCTACACATAGTGATACATTATATAAATGGTGATTCTAAATAGTATAATATACATGTATGTAGAAATGACAAAAAATGACGTAACCAATGACATCACTTTTGAAGAGGATACAGTTGTAGATATATTTTAAAAGTATGACAGTAGTATCCCTTGAACCATTCGGACACCTCGCGTACTTGACTCGGACTCACAGAGACAGACGCTCTTGCCTATATGATGAGCTTAACCTTTATTTGCCAGTCAGCTTTCAGCTGAAATATGACAGGCAAATATATATGTGCTTCCATCCGGGTTTGCACCGGCGGCAAGCGCACTAACAACAGAGCTACGGATACACATAGACAGCAGGGATCGGTTTCGAAAGGCCGTATCAGTTATGTCGCTTGATTGCCCAGGTATTCAACAACATTAATAGGTTATTCATTTTAAACAAGTAAAAAGTTAAAAACTAAAACGTTTCAGGCTTACAACACGTGATAGAAAAAGCTTCATATACCTGTATTAACATGACTGGTTTACAATTAAATAAGAGAAAAAATAAATTCATATAAAACAAAAATTCATAAACAAATACAATGACAAAAACAACTTAGTATGAACATACAAAACGTATTCATGCATGCACAGCATGTTTAAAGGATACAGATGTTTCCTTTCTTTACTAATACCTGAACCTGAGTCAGTGACCTTGAAGTATGACATCAAAGTAAGACGTTTGGGGTTTGGTACACGAGACAAGACCTCAATGACATGTGGGTCACTTGGGGCAGTTACGTATTGTCCTTCTAAAACAGATCCCTTATTATAAATAACAAAAGAAACAATGTAACACGTCTCTTATAACACATAAACCACTTCTAGGCTCTGCGTATAATCTCAAGACAATGACTTGAAAAAACAAAACAAATTAAAATGGATATGTGTATTTATTTAAATAATTTCTACGCTTTCAAATCAAGCTAATATGCCAAAAGGGGAAGTAAGTTTTCTATAAAGGGTCGTTTTAAATACATGTAATCATCATGTAAGTGTACTAGAAGAGGTAGACATACCAGATCAAAACATATTTTCAAACCCCTTAATTAGGGGCCTGCAAAATTACATCACTACAAAAAATGTAAATGATGACACCAATGAAATATCATCAAATATGGAATATATAGCAGTATAATTAATTAATGATATAAAAACCCAGACAATGAATAAAAACAGAATCTGAGTAAATGTAGGTTAAAGGTCACACACGTTATGTGGAAATACCAGAGCAACTGGATGTCAAATAAGGGATATAACTATTTTGAAACTTAGTTCAAATAAAAAATAACACCACATATGCATACAACCTTGCAAGCTGAAAACCAAGCCTTTGGTTCATGGTCATAGATAAAATGCATTAGCACTTCGATGACCCGTACGGCTTTCGTACCAAGGAAAATGATATCTACGTGCTCGAGACATCTACAGGTTTCTAGGGTACTCTATGCAAACGAGTTCGTGGCATATGTACATGTATATGGTTTTGGGGGCGATAAAACGTCAACATTATTTTGCATGATAAAAGTATTCACCTTTTCACAATAATAAATCCAGAATAAAATCTCGCTACAGTCAAAAAAGAATAGCATTATACAATGTGCATGCCGAGCATATTAACCTTTATTCGCCAGTCAGCTTTCTGCTGAAATATGACAGGAATATGAGAGTCACAGCCCGTTGTTGACCTTAGGCCGCCAGATTAGACGACAGAGCTAGGGAGGCACATCAAATGAACAGATCAAACATAGTGTGTAGTCGGTTGCAAGAGTAACTTTAGAAGCAATGGACTTTAGAGAGTTCCTATAACATGTCTAACGGAGATTCTGGGTATGAAATAATCAACATAAACAACACTAAATAATACAACACATGACAACAGTAATAAAAAAGACAACAGAAAAAGTAATCCACAATCGTTATCTTTCTTCACAAGTTGAACCTAAGTCTACAGTGAGTTCGTTCGATTTCGTGAATGTCAAGAATTACAAGTTTTCGCGCTGGACATGAAGCTCAAATTAAGACAGTTTAATTAATAATATATAATGTTTGTTTGAAATTCCCATATACAGCTACTTTGCAATAGGAAGCTTTCAAGGGGTGGCAACCAGCACCTATTCTATAATTTAACTAACTTCTTTCTTTATATAGTTCTTTCTACCTGTCATTAATATGTCCAACCTCTGGGGACGTAGATAGTTGTAATGCACGATAACAAGCCCCTGTTAAACTCCTGCAACGTTTCTTGTGTATACAGTATAAATATTGCCTGAACACACTATTTAAGATACTAGTATATTGTACAATTTAAGTAGTTAAGCTTTTAATACTCGTGATGGATTTGTTCTTGTCGATTTCGCGGATAAACTCGACCATAATCTCAATTGTAAATAAATTGGCTCTAAAATGCAAATGTAGACCTGTAACAATGAAGTCAATTTTTAGTTCACTTTGAATTTCAGATTTTAAATCAAGAACGATAAAATCTCATGAAATTCAAATTTTACTAAAATCCATGAAATCTCAATCCAGTGAATGTATTGTTGTAATTTAGACACATACATGTGCATTTATTGATACAGTGTGCGTTGCTGTCACATATAAGGATATTTCACGTACACAAACGAAAGACTTGTTATGATGGTTACACACCGAACACCATTACATGTAGCGGTTAGTATGGCTAATGTCCCATGTACTAGTATATGACCGTACTTTACAGTAACACACGCTCATGTTGAGGCGCATGTTCAAATATGGTCCAAATTCAAATGTGGAAAATGGACCGTTCATAACTCATAAGACACAAACCACATTTCTAATCGCATGTCAACGTAATGTCCAACAATCCACCTTATCTCCAAGTTCAATGTTTGGTGTAAAATGGACCGTGCAAAATTCTAAGACACGATCACAAACCACATTTTTAAACACGTGTTTTTAATGGTCAACCTTCCACGTTATATCCAAGTTCAAATTTGGTGTTAAATGGACCGTACGTAATGACACAAGCACACATCACATTTCTAAAGGCATGTCTTTTAATGGCCAAACATTCGTCTTATATCCAAATCATTAAATTTTGGTGTACAATGGACCGTAAATTATCTAAGACACAAACACAAATCACATTTCTAACCGCATGTCTTTTAAAGGCCTACCATCCATATTATCCCCGTCGTCAAGTTCAGCAACAGACGTATCATTTTCCACAGTGAAAACCAAGTCATTCTGATAGCGCCTATATTGATAATATCTACGACAAGAACTCATTATTCTCTTCCTAAATTTCATAATAACGGCAAAGGTGATCATAAATATTGCACAGATAATCACGACAATAACTCCGGTAGCGACTCTTTTAACGTGGTCGTCGTGATGGCAAATAAACCGGTCTGGATGAACCGATGTCAACTTGGCGTATATCAAACTTTCAGGTTCAGCGCATATCAATTTGTCAAAGTTTGCTTTAACCTTACTATTATTTCCAAACATGGTTGTATTTGTCATCCATTTAGCATTGCAGTCACAGTTGATAGGATTGTCTTTAACCATTACTACCTTCATTTTTGACCATTGTAACAATTTTGGAGGGAATGTCTTGAACTTGCAGTCATACGCAAATAACGAAGTGATGTTCGTAGCCTTCAGAGCATCTTCAGCAATCTCTGTTAACATTGGAGAGCTGGCAACGTCCAGTGAAGTGAGCTTTGTTAAACCTTTAAACGCGTTGGCGCCAATCGATTCTAGCATAGGCATATCTCTCAGAAAGAGTCCGTTCAGATTGGCCAAACCTTCAAACATACCTTCAGTCACAGTTTTCAGCTTCGTTCCGGACAGAAACAATTGGTTAATGCCACCAACGTTTTTCCATGACGCTTTCCCAACCTTCTCCAAGTACGTAAACTGCAAGTTCAATGATTTCAAAGATTCGCTGATCTTAGGGAACGTGCCTAGCTCAGTGATTGGGTTACTATCTAGATGTATGGTTTCTAAGTTAGGTAAAAGAAGGTCCGTAGTTTCAGATATCTTTTGTATTTGGTTGAACGACAAGGTCAGATCCTTCAACGAAGATAAACTGTCAATTGCGCTGGTTGGAATTTTAGGCAAATAATTATAATGTAGATTGAGATTTTCAATTTTCGGCAGATCTTTAAACGCACCTTGATCAATGTTGTCAATATGGTTACTTTTGAAGGACAATGTTACTAGTTGAGGTAAGTTGACGAAAGTATCTGCCTCTAGTTTGTTTAAATGGTTTATTCCGAGTAATAAATCATCCAGTAATTTCAGATCCTTAAACGCACCACTTTTTATTTCAGTTAGTTGGTTCTTTTCCAGATCGATTCGTACTATCGTATCCTTAACATCATCGAACGCACCAGGTGCAATCGTACCAAGAGAACCTTCGCTTAGATCCAATTGTTCAAGATGATCAAACCCTGCTAAATCTCCGGCTTTCAGTTCAGTCATGTTATGAAAATTCACCGTTAATGAATGTATTAAAGATCTATTAGTTATTTGTCCGATTGTTAAAAGTCCTTTGCAGACTAGTTTCCCCACTTCCGGGCACTCACATCCGGTTGGACACGTGGCCAGTATATTGTTAGGGTCCAAAGAATTAGAAAACCACACTTGGCATATCACCACTAATGTAACAATTTTCAAGGTAGGAAAATATCTGAAAGAAATCCCTGACGCCATTTTTGCAGAAATGTTGTTGAATATAATGTACAATCAGAATATGAACAAAAGCCGTTGTTAGTGCATCAGGAGGTCAGCTTGTTTCCTTGTGGAGTACCGATGTCGTCACTTCCGGAACTCTGAAATGAGAAATAGAAAAATTATCAAATAAAATACCGCTAGTGTGTTTATCTATTGAATATCGCGGATTTACGGACAGAAAAATCAATGAAACACGAACAAATACCCCAATATAATGGAGGTGATAAAAATAATGTCCATGTACGGTATTACGATGATCTTTCAAACATGACGTCGACACACGTTTTTTCCCCTCAAACGTTTAAACTTATTGTCCAAACGTGACACCAGTATTATATTAAGACCCTTTGATTGAGTCTGATGCAGTGCCAATCACAGGAAATGTATCAAGTCTCATGGAACGACATAGCTGCCTTAGCATCAGAAGTACTATTTATATTATCGGTATTATAATTCCAATGTATCAGTTCCATTGTAAATTGTAAAACGCCTTCTTCTACTTGTTAATATGTCGCGCTTGTGCTCAATGTTTTAACATGTCTAAAGTGAATACAACCGATATTCATATTGTCGCACATAGTCAGTTAAAGCGACTTCATAAACACGGCCATATGTGCAGTATTTATTCAGACAGAAGAATTAATTTGCGCAACAATGGTACTATATTATGTAGATATATGACATGTTTTGTAATGGATACAAGTAGTGCTGTACATGTAATAGATAGAGACACATAATATGTAAATGTAAATAATGTGTGATAGCATTGCTATTATGGTGTTATTATGAGTATTTTAGTACCAAATATCTCTTATAATTCAATTTGAATAGTTATGTACATTGAAATGCGTACAATGTTATGCGTGTACATAAATGGGACTTGAATAAAGAATATAAAGTACTAATCATTGTCAAAATAATTTGAATGTCCGAATGCTGTTAGCAAGGAGTATTATACAGGGTCGTTTATGCAATATAAAATGCATTGAAACCATTGCCTAAGCTTATGTTTGAAACTACCATTGTATTGATATATTAACACGTATGTTGGAACTGGTAGATTTAACCTGTATTATTCATGTATTGTTTATAATTGACCTACATACGGGACGAATACTGCAATGCAAAAAGGCCGATGCGATGAAATTGACGTTAGAACACATCGTAGAGAAAATACCGAACAAGGTACTCATATGACTAGAATTTAAATAAAAGTTCAAAGAGAAGTTATTCGATTGGACGTGCTATGATCCAGACATTGGCCACGACCATGCGTTTCACGCATGTGGAGAAGTTGTCAGTTGTGGAAGAGCAAAGTAGGTACTAGTACTGGATATGCCCCCGTAGCTCGGTGGTTAGTGCGCTTGCCCTCTAATCTAGCGACCCTGGTTCAAATCCGGATGGAGGCACATACATAAATATGCCTGCCATATTTCAGCAGAAATCCGACTGGCAAATAAAGGCTAAGCTCGGCATTTTAGAAATTTTAAAAAAGATAAGGAAAGGCAAACAATCACACCAACACGTCACAATGTATCACAATCCATTGTTTCCCTGAGTACAATACTTGTATAGAAAGAGAATTGAAATACGAGAGTATCGAATTATTCAATGCCACAATCACCTTGTACATCAGTGATCGGTCAACTGAGATTAAATGAAATATCCGAGTGGTTGTTCACAATCATTTTCTACCAGACCCTAAAACTACTGTAAGATTTTGAACAGGGAACCAGACTAACTACCCTCGGGAGTGGTTGTTCGCAATCAGTTTTGTATCAGAGCTCAACTGAAAGTGGTGTGCTTATAAAACTACACACCTGTGGCAGTATTTCAGTAACCGCACACCAGTGCAGTGCTATAGTTATTGCAATGTTTTCTGCAATTGGTTTCAATGCAGTACACAGGGGAGATAAACTTGGTGCAATTTGTCGACAGTATGATATAATTGTGAAGTGTCTAACATCATTATGTTTGACGCCTGACTTAACATAATCATTATCATATGCATTTGTTATTCATTGATAACATTTCATATCATAACCAATCGGGAATCGATACAGAAAACAATGTACCGAGCAATCATCGAGTTACAGTCATGAATAAATAACAAGCGTTTCCAGTCCACACGTATCAGGTTGGTCATACCACGTGCCTTTTTGGCTAAGACAGCAAGTAAATTGTGCCAACAACCGTAATAACATGCTATTTTTTGACCGATTTTGACCTAATAGAATGATAGTGCTCTGACATTTTCAACTGGAGCGTCGATCATGTCTCTTTAAAATTATTCAAATAATCAATAACTTAAGGTTGTTTTAACTTTGGTATTGACAGATTGTTCTTGTGGTCTTAGCCAAAACGTAACATGGTATGTTGGCACTGAGTATTCAATCTCTGGTTTTATCAACGTCTGTGGTTATCAAAGTTGTAAAAGTGAAATGCTAGAGTAGATCGATCACATGTTTTATAGACATTCAATGTTGTGTGACACCAGAGCTCACAACACCATCTGTTTCAATCGTACCATTCATACACGGCAGACAGCTGTTGGTAACAGAGCTGTACTAATTTGTGTAACAATTTACAACTTCTCCACAAGTGGAGGGCATGGCATAGTCGTCCAGAGCGTGATTGTGGAACAAGAAAAGAGATACTGGATGGAACAAATACGATTCAAATGGACCTGTTCTTCCACAACCAACAACTTCTCCAGGACATACCATAGTCGTTTAGACTAGAGTGCATATGAGCGTGGCTGTTGTGAGAGAAAAAGTAAATACATGTAAACTTTAAGATATTTGACACTTAAAGTGAATTGGTGAAAATTTGAGAAGTCAAAATGTAATTTGTGCTATAATTTCTTATGCATGTGGTTTGATACTCGTTTTTTTGTACATGAATACATTTGTCTGACCTAAATAAACTGTCCATGTCTCGCAGGGTCATTTATAGTCATTGTCTGCTGATAACCACAACCAGTGTAAAAAGTGCAATATCCTCTATAATCTGCTGACCATCACATGTACGAGGGTATATCCAAAAGTAATGTCACTCATCCCGTGGTTTATTTGTTTTTAGGCCGATATGCATAAATAGGATATCAAAATGTTCAGCAATTCAATTCTGATTAATAAACAACGTGCTCCATTATTCTATTTTCATAACTGGTACATATGTACTTATAAAAATACCTATGACGTCATATCGCCGCACACGAAAATTACGATATTTTTTCATTATCATAACGATTTTCTTTTATGCGTTTTTATAAAAAATAATACTCGAAAGCAGACGATACTTTCGTGACGTGATGAAACTAATGTGTTGTGCCTGTTGCTAAAAATTAATTGACGTCATTCTATTTTGAAACTCGCAATGTATTTTCAACGTACTGATTACTTAGCGAAAACACTGCAGATTTGTGACAAAATGACGCTGCGCGTAATAATGCACTTTTCCTAAAAGTTATGAAAGTCACCTGCTGAAACTTTAGTTACACACGGCAGCAACATAGTCTCGCGTACCTGTAGTATAAGCTTTTAAGGGGACATGGATCAACAAATCATTATCGATAGAGAGTCATATGAACGGTATGTAGTCGATCGGAAAAGAACACCACGAGTATTTTTAACGCCGTCCATTCAATTCGACGTTCAAAACTGCGATCATTATGTGGCGAGTTATTTTTTTTGCTTTGGGACTATCTAGAGGACACTTAACAATAATTTTATTTCGCAGAGAGTAAGTGTCGGATGCGTCGCAAATTTTTTAAGGTCGTGGAAATGACTGCATGGTTTATGAGTCGTTAGAAATTACTATGGATGAACTTCTGCTAGATGAGTAGGTATCGAAAAGAAACGTCATTGTTACGTCGTTGACGTCGGACTTGCGGCGATGTTCGTTAGTACGCCTCATATAAATATTCATATCTCAATAACTATTCTGTGCATTGTAGTGAAATTAAGTCATCATATTCAAATTAGACTGAAGTTACGGTGTCAAAAAAATCGTGGTTTTAGTGGCATTATACACGATTTTACAGCATCAGTGACATTACTTTTGGATATACCCACGTATAAGCAAACACGACGAGAGACGTCGTGTATATATCACTGGTCACTTCTAAATCATTAAATTTTGATATTATAAGTCCGCATTATTGGATATTAAATTGATGGTCTTACAAATTTGATAATTCTCTGGCTTAGAATGAAAAGATCGTAAGTACAAAATCGATATTTTGAAAAAAAAAACAAGAAACAAACTCTTAAAATTATTCTTTACTTATGGTAAAACAAGCTGTTTCAACTTCAGTTTGTTCAACATGAAAAGTCCCGATTTTCTTGACAATAGGCTCAAAAGAAGCGCCTTGTGATACTGATTCTAAATACGTATCAGTCGTATAAGTAGTACTAATACAATAACCTCATTTACTGATGGTATACATTGCCAAGAGGATATGAGAGAATTAATGAGTCGATTATTAATTCCATTAGCATTTGGCTGCACTACGGTTAAAGGTAAAGTCAAGTTCAAAATCAGACATGTGTGGAATTGGAGGTTAGAAATGAAAATTTGCGCTTAAGCATAAATCCGTTTGTAGGTCGTTGTAGACCGAAATGTAGTAAACAGTAAATCCTTACATTTTTTAAGCTTGTCCAATTATTGAGTTGCTCTAAATTATAAAGAAAAAAGTGAATAGGCATGCAAACTGAGGTTTTATTTTAGTTGTTCTGTATGAAATCACTTTTTACTGTAAACGCATACATGCATTTAGGACTCGCTCTAGCGAAGTTGTACTGTAATTGTATTTTGTAAGCATTCGTGCGATAAACATAACGTTAGTTCAGATATCAAGATTATTGAAATTGGTCCAATATTGTATATCTTATCATATTAATATTATAGTACATTTATATAATTTTGTATCTCTACACGCTCAATTGCAAAACAGTGATATATGTATGCGTAGGTTATAAACAATTGTTTTATATCAAGGGATAAACCCCCCTGAAAATAACTTTATATACCTTGTCATCTGTTGTATAAATGCATATGTATTGTTATATGCCATGTCACATGTTTTTCATTCTTTGTAATATGTACTTATTCTCTTGCGTTGCGATAACAACGAGAGTAAATAAAGTAATGTTAAAAAAAAGTAATGTTCTATAGGCATTTGGTTTCAACTCGATGATAATTAATGATTTATCCAAGCCTCTGATAGCCCCGGCTACTAAACCTACTACATGTGGCATCAATGACCAGGACAAATCATTAATTTACGCTAAGTAGATACCAAGTGCCCATGTCAATGACTTAGAATGAGAAGGTCGTAAGTACAAAATCGACATATTGAGTAAACAAGAAAAAAAATTCTGCAATTTACTCTTTACTTATGGTAAAACAAGCTTTTATAGCTTCATTTGGTCAACATGACAAGCTCCGATTTTCATAAAAAATAGGCTCATTAGAAGCGCCTGGTACTGGAGATTTTAAGTATGTATGAGTCTTATATAAGGTCGTAAGTAGTAGTTACGACTTTCTCATTATCATTCTCGATATACGCATAAAACCAATGTCACAAATATAAGAATAGTTTTACGTACATGTCTATGATAACGATTAGTGTTCACTTGTTTTGTGTCTTATGTGCCTCCGTAGCTCAGTGGTTAGTGCGCTTGCCGTCGAATCTGGCGACCCGGGTTCTAATCTGGGTGGAGGTACATATACATGCCTGCCATGTTTCAGTAGAAATAAAGCAAATAAAGGCTATGTTCGGCATGCTCGGCATATATTTTATATGGAAGCCCCATTTGGTCTACATTATTTGAATTAATCTTACTACCCAGTCAGGCAGTCATATTAGCACGCCAAAAACACAAACAACATTGTTTATTGATACATGGAACTTTAATACTAAGCTGAATGCTACATAAGGGAGATAAATCAGTTCATTTTAATGACTTTGGTTTGTCGCGGTCTGTGATCGAACCCGAAACACATTGGGCTTAAAACGGACGATCTACCACTAGACTATCTAGGCGGATTCGACGTCTTATAAAGTGTACTCAATAATTATTCTTAATATAAGCACGATTCTAGTGAATGTCATATAAATAATGTATAATGCACTTATAGATACTGTCACTGTTTACAAAATGTCTACTGTGAACAACCGGTGATATATTACCGTGTCTGTCACTTGCATTTACACCCGTCTGTCAGCCAAAACAATGCATAGATCAAGCATTTAATTTAATTTTCGTATTTTTTTTAAAGTCTTTAAATGTTTCATTCAGTATTTTTTGAGTAATTGATAAAGACATTTATACTGGTAGGAACACGTTTTAACTAGCATAAATTTGCATAATTTTGCGTATAGTAAATTAATTATGCAACGAGACTGGTACAACGCTATGAATTGCATCTTGGATTTTATACAGTATGTCATTCTACATAGTGAACCGGTTTATACCCAATGCGACATTATCAAGTAATTGCACTGAAGGTTGAGTTAAAATCACACTGGACCTAGACCAAGGTAACGTGTTGCATCGAATACAAGCTTCCAGACTCATTTTTCGCATAATACGATAAACACATACAGTGATTGCCATTCAGGTCGCTTCCCCAACCACAAGAGGGAAATACTTTATCAAACGGCTGTTGAGTACAAATGATCACAAATATAGCTAGATGAGTTGGGACTTTCCTTGGGAGAATCAGAAACTGAAAAGAATGCACTGGCTAAGCTGAATGGAAAAATCTAGACTAAGTGGTAAGCTTACACAGGAATTAGGATCAACGTGGGGAGCGGTAGTCTAGTGGTAGGGCGTGCGCTTCGGGATCGGGAGGTCCGCTTCAACCCCCCAAGCCCCCCCCCCCTCTGGATCACTAGTTAATTTCTCACCTATGAGGGCAAGATCTATTCCTGGGCGCCGCAGATCGATGTTGGCTGCCACACCCACAGGAGAGAAATATTCTCCCCAGAGAGACACGAGTGTATGTTTCCATAGGTAGCACAATGACCAGAGGAAGTTAAATGACAAAGGGTGCTTGAGCGGCCTAACAGCTGAATAGAATCCTAGGAAATTGGTAACTTAACCTTTTTAACGATGAAGCAAGCAAGTAATCAAACAAGCAGGTAATCAAACAAGCAGGTAATCAAACAAGCTAGTTAGCAAACAAGCTAGTTAGCAAACAAACAAGTAAATTGTACCTTAAACGAACTAGTAATCAATTATCAATTACACGGTTTACGACTCACTATTACCATGCATATTGTATGAGTATTGAATGACATGACTTCTGTTTCTCGTTATTGATCGATACATGATGTTTTTGAAGTAATTTAATCAATACGACCATTATTTATAACAGCTTTAAATAATTTACGTCCTAGCACTGGAAACAGGTAGTAGAACTTGCTAACGATTTGTGTTTCGTGATTAAAATCATATCGATATCATGCTTAGTAATAATGAAGCCAATCCCACCATTGTGAGTCAAAAGGGTATGAGGAAATAGCACAGGGAAGGCGACACTCAACTTAACCAGCCGAGCACAAAACATTAACAACAAAGCATAACACAATGAATATTACATGGAGCAATGCCCATACATTAACTAATGAAAAGCCCAAGTCTTGGAAATAGACATCAATGCACAGCACCAAACAGTTTCAAGAGCAGAATCAGTTCCATTTGACGACTTGGGTAAGGTATGGTCTGAGATAAAACTGTATAAAAAAACTTCTACATATTATTGAAATTGAGTTGAAATCTAGCAGATGCGTTTTCTACTCAATGAATTTATTTATTGTGGCCGTATGTATGTCAACTTAACTCACTATCCCCATTTTAGGGGGGGGGGGGGTGATAACCTAACCATTAATTCATACTGGTCTGAACAAAATTTATGTCGGAGATGTAAATAAGTTTGAGAAGTAAATAAATACCTTAAGGGCATGATAAAGGTATGCTGTTATACTGGTATCGATACGTAAATGTTTAATGTCACAAATAAAATATGCACATCGGGTCAGCGTGGGTGTATTTCGTAAATATTTTAAATAGACAAAAACAAAACACTAAAGACTTAAGTTATAATAAAAATAAACCATTTTCATATGAACACTAAGCAAAACATTGGATTATGTCAGCTACAAAGATTTAAAGTATTAGTATTGAAGCCAATCTTACATGCATGCCTGAAAGTTTCAGTTAAAACACAAGCCCCAAAACCAATTTAGAGAGACCTTAAACAGTTTTGAAAAGTGAACATTGTCAGACAGCACAGTTTCGCCATATCCATACACATAGGTCTACATAGATCTTAGCATAATCATATTTATTTTTATCGGATTATTTCTTATATGCGGTAGGTCTCGGGTTCTTCCAAGTTCCAAGGTCGTGTCATATCAAAGAATTGAATAAAACTGTTATATGCACCGGTTATTCCCTCCCTCACTATAAAAAGAACATACTTCCGTGTCTATGAACATGTACCAGCCCGCTTAGCTCAGTCGGTAGAGCGCGAGACTAGTAGTCACTACTGATCTCGGGGTTGTGGGTTCGAATCCCGGGCTGGCCAACTAAATTTACTAATAGTCTTTCGGAAGAGACTTAAAACCGAGGTCCCATGTATGGTGCTATACACTGGCATGTAAAAGAATCATGGATGCTTCTGGAATTGGGGCATCTTCTGTATCATGCACTATCCACCAAAAACTAAAAATACTAAAACTCTTCTGGGGGCCTCGCCCATATGGATTATCCGGTGGCGAGGATAAATAAGACCATTAAACTGATCTATGAACATAAGGGCATGAAGTATCGCAAGTGATAATTTACACTGTATGGGTGTAAGAACTTGTTTACAATGTTTGACCTAAATTAGGTAATTATGTGTATCAATTGCACATTACATTGAATTAAAGAATCCTTGAGGATTGCGTTGGTGAGGTTTGTATGCCATAGTGACAGTGTTTGACTGGTACAGTTACTATGTACTGTCGTCAACCCGGGTAGCTCAATTGGAAGAGCACCTGAGTTGTACGCGGAAGGTCGCGGGTTCGAACCCAGTGTTTTGGTATAACAGCCTAAAACAAAGGAGCCAAACGGGGGACTGGTCTGTGAGGACGTGTATATTGGTGTGGCGAATGGGTGGTTATAGTTTATATCTCATAAATTCATTTTAAAGCACCACCATGTGCACCTTCCTAGTATACTAATTAGTCACAGGTGATTAACCTTTTGAACCCGCCACGCAGTATTTTAAATACTAACCGACCTCACCGCAAGTAAAGTTTTGTAATTACAATGTCTGATTCACCCCGTGAAACTGAGAAACACACTGACTGCAATCGATCCGAATGTATACGGCTAAGTTCGCAGGTTATATGTTATGTACTAGCATACCTAATAAAGTAATATATAGCAACGCCACTGGTTAATCAAAAATACGATACATGTATATTGTAAATTACAAATTTTAAAACAATTTAAAACGATATATTATGTAGTAATAAAACATACTTTTAAGTAACATACTATGTACCGGTGTTTATACACCTTTATGTATCAACCAACGATAACACACAGACTGTAGAAATATAATGACACAACTTACCTGCCCACACAGGTAAGCGCAAGCCGTCTATATTACAATGACACAACTCTAAGTTATCAAGTTTTAAGCAAAGAAATGGTGAAATTAGTTAAATAAATCTATTTACCTGGATTTCGTATATCCTTTGCGGTGCGACCTTAAGCTTAATTTACGCTTTCACAGGTCGCCATGTTGATTCAATGACTAACTCCGTATACGGGCAATAAAATCGATGTCTATTTTTAGAAATAATATGGTAGTAGGATTTATTCGCTGATTACCTCCCCTGGCTTACTAAATAGGTACAATTAATTAAGGTAATTGATACTGTCTGAATTAGCTAATGCTACCTTTATAGATTAGTTTATAAGTAGATTATTTAACTAATTATTGATACCCGGGACGAGTATAACCAAGCTGGGGTCCAAGTTGATACTTACTATGTATAATAGAGTATAACCGGGTGTGTGAATTAGCTGTCCGCTGTCCACTGTCCATTCTAGCTGTCCATTTATCAATTTGAATTAGAGAACTATCTATAATTCATTTTTTGGACAACTGTCCACTGTCCATAATAGATGTCCATATATATATATATAGACTGGACAACTGTCCACTGTCCAAAATAGCTGTCCATATATCTAAATAGACTGGACAATTGACAACTGTCCAAATTCGTTGTCCAATCGGGCTATCCACTCATGCTGCCAATCTTAGGTGTACATTCTGGCTGCGCATTCTGGCTGTCCACTCGAGGTTTATAATCTGGTTGTCCACTCTGGCTGTCCACACGAGGTTTATAATCTGGTTGTCCACTCTGGCTGTCCACTCTGGCTGTCCACCCGAATATTTATAATCTGGTTGTCCACTCCACTCCGGCTGTCCACTCTAGTTGTCCACTCTGGTTGTCCACTCTAGTTGTCCACTCTGGCTGTCCACTCTGGTTGTCCACTCTGGCTGTCCAATCTAGTTGTCCACTCTAGTTGTCCACTGTCCAATCTGACTGTCCACTCGAGGTTTATACTGTAATCTTGTTGTCCACTCTGGCTGTCCATTCTGGCTGTCCACCCGAGTATTTATAATCTGGCTGTCCACTCTAGTTGTCCACTCTGGTTGTCCACTCTGGCTGTCCACTCTAGTTGTCCACTCTGGCTGTCCACTCTAGTTGTCCAATCTAGTTGTCCACTCTGGCTGTCCACTTTGGCTGTCCACTCGAGGTTTATAATCTGGTTGTCCACTTTGGCTGTCCACTCTGGCTGTCCACTCGAGTATTTATAATCTGGCTGTCCACTCTGGTTGTCCACTCTGGTTGTCCACTCGAGGTTTATTATCTGGTTGTCCACTCTGGCTGTCCACTCTGGCTGTCAACCGGAGTTTTTATAATCTGGCTGTCCACTCTGGCTGTCCACTCTAGTTGTCCACTCTAGTTGTCCACTCTGGCTGTCAGGGGCGTAGCTAGGACCTTAGCAATGTGTAGGCCCGTAGGTAAATATGAAAGAAGTGAGGGGGTCCGGGGGCATGCTCCCCCGGATTTTTTTATTCCTTGAAAGGTACTGGTGCGTTTTGACGTATATTTAGGACATCAAATTTCAAGTTAAACTTAAAAAAATATCAATACATGTTTTTTCTCAAAGTGTTGTGTAGGCCCGGGCCTAATGGCCTAGCGGCAGCTACGCTACTGGCTGTCCACTCTGGTTGTCCACTCTGGGTGTCCAATCTTTATGTCCAATCTGGCTGTCCACTCGAGGTTTATAATCTGGTTGTCCACTCTGGCTGTCCACTCTGGCTGTCCACTCTGGCTGTCCACCCGAGTTTTTATAATCTGGTTGTCCACTCTGGTTGTCCACTCTGGTTGTCCACTCGAGGTTTATAATCTGGTTGTCCACTCTGGCTGTCCACTCTGGCTGTCCACCCGAGTTTTTATAATTTGGTTGTCCACTAAGGTTGTCCACTCGAGGTTTATAATCTGGTTGTACACTCTGGTTGTCCAATCTGGTTGTCCACTCGAGGTTTATAATCTGGTTGTCCACTCTGGCTGTCCACTCTGGCTGTCCACCCGAGTATTTATAATATGGCTGTCCACTCTGGCTATCCACTCTAGTTGTCCACTCTAGTTGTCCACTCTGGCTGTCAACTCTGGCTATCCACTCTGGCTGTCCACCGGGGTCTTTATAATCTGGCTGTCCACTCTGGCTGTCCACTCTAGTTGTCCACTCTGGCTGTCCACTCTGGTTGTCCACTCTGGCTGTCCAATTTTTCTATCCAATCTGGCTGTCCACTCGAAGTTTATAATCTGGTTGTCCACTCTGGCTGTCCACTCTGGCTGTCCACTCTGGCTGTCCACTCTGGCTGTCCACCCGAGTTTTTATAATTTGGTTGTCCACTAAGGTTGTCCACTCGAGGTTTATAATCTGGTTGTACACTCTGGTTGTCCACTCTGGTTGTCCACTCGAGGTTTATAATCTGGTTGTCCACTCTGGCTGTCCACTCTGGCTGTCCATCCGAGTATTTATAATCTGGCTGTTCACTCTGGCTATCCACTCCAGTTGTCCACTCTAGTTGTCCACTCTGGCTGTCCACTCTTGCTGTCCACTCTGGCTGTTCACTCTGGCTGTCCACTCTAGTTGTCCACTCTGTCTGTCCACTCTGGCTGTCCACTCAGGCTGTCCATCTAGTTGTCCACTCTAGATGTCCACTCTGGCTGTCCATTCTAGTTGTCCACTCTGACTGTCCACGCTGGTTGTCCATTCTTGCTGTCCACTCTAGTTGTCCACTCTGGCTGTCCACTCTAGTTGTCCACTCTAGTTGTCCACTCTGACTGTCCACTCTGGTTGTTCATTCTTGCTGTCCACTCTAGTTGTCCAATCTAGTTGTCCACTCTAGTTGTCCACTCTAAATGTCCACTCTGGCCGCCACTCGAGTATTTATAACCTGGCTGTCCACTCTAGTTGTCCGTTCTGGCTGTCCACTCTAGTTGTCCACTCTAGTTGTCCACTCTAGTTGTCCACTCTGGCTGTCCACCCGAGTATTTATAATCTGGTTGTCCACTCTGCCTGACCACTCTGGCTGTCCACTCTGGCTGTCCACTCAAGTTATCCGCTCTGGTTGTCCACTCTAGTAGTCCACTTTGGCTGTCAACTCTAGTTGTCCATTCTGGCTGTCCACCCGAGTATTTATAATCTGGTTGTCAACTCTGGCTGTCCACTCTAGTTGTCTACTCTGGCTGTCCAATCTAGTTGTCCACGCTGGCTGTCCACTCTAGTTGTCCAGTCTGGCTGTCCACTCTTGTTGTCCACTAAACCTCTGGGTCAATTGGTACCAAATTTGGTAGTAATGATCCTTTGGTGGTCCCATTTCAAAGTTGTTCAAAAATGGAATTTCATGAGGAAAAAAAATCTTCTACGATGCAGCAAGGCCCAGAGCTTGTATATTTGGTGTGAAGCATTGTCTAGGGGACAAGTTTGTTAAAATCATGACCACCGGGTAAGATTGGCCCCGCGGCATATATGGTTTTGTATAGGAAAACTCGAAAATTGTGTTCCAGAACCACAAGAGCCAGAGCTTAGATATTTGACATGTAGCATGGTCTAATGGACCTCTACCAATTTTGAAGTTTGATAAAATCATAACCCCAGGGATCAGATAGACCCCTCCTCGGGGCATCTCTGGATTCGGATGGGAAAAACTAAAGATCTTCACCAGAACCACATTTCCTAGACCTTAGATATTTGACATAAATTGTCCTTAAATTCAAGTCCTTCAAGATATTGCTTTGAAACTTTGCATACGTGTTTATGATCACACTCCCCATCAAAAGGCGCGAGTAGATAACTCTGTGAATAATAACTGAAAAGAAGTGGGGGTATATTGTTTTGCAAATGTTGATGGGCCGGTCCGTAGACCTTTTTGTTCTGATCAATAACTAGAGATTGCCTTGACCTAGGGTAGTCAAACTTAACAGGATGGTTGCTTGTATTAAGTAGATGAAGCCTAATGTTTTTGGGATCAGTAGATCAAAGGTCAAGGTCCCTGTGACCTTACATTAAAACACAGTTGCAGCTAAATAACTAATGAACAATTTGACCAATGGAAGTGAAACTTCATAGCATTATTGCTTATATTCAGTAGATGATACTTATCAGTCGAAAAGTCAAGGTCACTGTGACCTTATGATAGAAAAGGATTTTGGCTCAATAACTGGAGATTACTTTGACCTAAGGTATTCAAACTTCATAGGATGATTGCTTGTATTAAGTAGATGAAACCTACACTTTGGGGTTAGTAGGCAAAAGGTCAAGGTCACATGACCTTACATTGAGCAAGGTTAGTCAAACTTCACAGGATTATTCCTTGTATTGAGTCGATGAAACCTAGTTTTTGGACTCAGTAGTCGATTGGCGATAGTCGACAATGCGATAGTACAATGGCGACAATGCGGCAATGCGATAGTGCGACAATACGATAGCGACAGTGCGATAACGCGATAGTACGATGGCGACAATGCGATAATACGATGGCGACAACGCGATAGTACGATGGCGACAATGCGACAGTACGATGGCGACAATGCGACAGTACGATGGCGACAATGCGATAGTACGATGGCGACAATGCGACAATGCGATAATACGATGGCGACAAAGCGACAACGCGATAGTACGATGGCGA
The DNA here is from genome assembly GCA_963678985.1 of Spisula subtruncata. Taxonomy (NCBI): domain Eukaryota; kingdom Metazoa; phylum Mollusca; class Bivalvia; order Venerida; family Mactridae; genus Spisula; species Spisula subtruncata. The sequence continues at coordinate 9,130,240 of OY787671.1, forward strand.
CAATGCGACAGTACGATGGCGATAGTACGATATGACTATCGCATTGTCGCCATCGTACTATCGCGTTGTCGCATTGTCGCCATCGTACTATCGCATTGTCGCCATCGAACTATCGCGTTGTCGCATTGTCGCCATCGTACTATCGCATTGTCGCCATCGTATTATCGCATTGTCGCCATCGTACTATCACACTATCGCATTGTCGCCCTTTGGATTTTAATGTGTAACCACGATGGCCCTAACGGTATTCCGTAGTTCTCCGCTTGAATTCGTATACGAAACAGACGACCTCTGTATGTTCGCACGGGTATTATTGACATTGTGACGTCATCATCAACAATATTTGTCTTGTCCGTTGGGTTGGGAAGAATTGTGTAACTCACGATGTATTTCCGTATGATTCCGTAAGTATTCGTCGGCGGTTCCCATTGGATACCAATATTGGCCTCATCAGAAACAACAATGACGTTAGTAGGTGGTCCAGGTGGCTTCATGGATTTTAATAAAAATAACAACAGTTTATAACTCTTTGTCAATATAGGTATAAAAATGATCAATGTCATTATGGTCATGTGTCCATTCAATTTACTGGTCAGTTTTAATGATAAGAGTTTTGTTACCTTCAGCCTTTGCAAACTGTCACATGATTCTCCGTCCTGGATTACGTTTTTACGGACGATATAGATCTACATGTACAAGAAAAAAGCATACAATGTTATGCAACTATATGTAATTGTTATGTTGCCACTTGGTGCTCCCCCTTCCACTGCAATTTAAGTTCGTCCCAATATCAAATAAAAACAGTAGTTCGATACAATTTACAGAGCTCTACACGATAAACCACGGGAATGAATTCTTAATCATGTTTGTGAATTAATAAACTAACCGACTAAACAACTTGCGCTCACCTTTAGCAGATATCACCAGCAGTACCGACGTAGTTATCCACCCTGAAATACGCATGTCTGTAACTTACGTTCTTATGCAGCGACAAACTTATTCATAATTTTAAAAAAGTATAAGCAAAAATTGAACTTTTTTTATCTTTATCATTTTGCTAGTTATATTCCAAAGCCTTTTATAAATATACGAATATCACGAATTCGATGAGAATTATTGCAACCTGATTAAAATTATCTCCAAAATTATCGCTACGCTTGGAAAATCGTTTAAGATTTGTTTAGAATAAGTTTGCGGTACATACTAACACATTTCAATACTATAAATAATATAATATTCCTTGAATTATTTGAAGTTTAAGTAAATAGATCACACGAATAGACCTAACCGGCTTGTCCTACGCTGTAAACCCGTTCATTTTCGCGGTTACATTACTTCATGGGTTTACATAATATGGAAAGTTCTACTGCTCGTAAATGTGATCGAAGGACGAAGATATACTAGTACATTAAATTGTGTTTCAATACGTACTTAATTTGGGAATTACTTTACATCACGACTTGCAAAAGAAAAGGATCAGAAATGAACGTGTTTTTTCTAATATTAACTGGAAGTTTATTTGTCTGCAGATGACGGTATTTTTCTTTTGATTTTTATGTTCCATATGAACACGTATTTTTACCTTTTATTAAATAAAACACACAATGTCTTAAAGCCGTCCATGAACCTTGTCCATTCTTCTTCCATTATTCTGCGAGTTCGACAACGAAATTTAACCTCCGTTTATTAATTACTATATATAGTATGTTAATCCCTGCACTCTTCTTTTGGTCTTTTGAGTAATATTTGGGCACCTGTCACTTTATCGCTAACCACCACATAGAAACTTGACTGGTATCGGAAAGTGGTGCTTCATATCATTTGTCAACATTTTAAAACGTTATGTCACTTTCGATTATCTGAGGAACAGCCTATTCTAATTAGATTAGAATAGACTGTTCCCGATTATCTATTGTATGATAAAAGAGAGTGGATGGTATAATTTGTGCCTTTACCTTTTTCTGGTCATGTTGCCAGCACGGCGAGCCTTGTTAGTGAGGACATCTTGCCTGCGTGCACTGGCCTTCTCGCAGGCCTTGATTATGTCGTTTGCAGATCTCTGACAAATAATACAAACTTAGTTTAAAGTTAAAGACTTTTGGACAAACAGTGTTTAAGAAAATGACAAGAAAATAAAATTATCGGACTTTAAAAGACTAAACTTGTGACAATTAACAGTACATGTATTATAGTCTGCAGGGGTAAAGGTACTCCAAGAGTTTGCGAAGCTGGTAAAACAATAACAAACAGGTAGCTGAGTTGAAAATGGGCTTTTATTAAAGCCGTAAAACATATAAACACATAAAACAAATGGTAAAGTATGTACACCAAAGTAATAGCAAAGATTTTCAAGTCATCTACCAAAAATCAAACTAATGAAAGTATTATATTTGTTTTATCTGGGCAAAATTAATATGTATGGCTATCGTCAACTGATACCACTTACAAATGATAAACAGTATTATTTAAATAGTATCTACAAACAATGCCACATGTTATTAATTACAAATGTACAATTGATTAATCAACTATAGTTCCTTAATGGTATAGCATCGTCTGGGCGTTAACCCCCTGAATGGAGTTGGGGGTCTTGCATCAAGGACGACGTTAAACGCCATACCGCCTTTGCCGACCCGGACATCAGAAGTGCCTCTAATAATGGTACAAATGTACTATGCATCATAAAGGTGCAGAAAGACACAATTGGCCCGGTATTCGATCTAACGGACGTATGAGCCGGTGACAGGTCCAAATATCATAACGGGGGGTGGGGGCAACATGCTGTCAGACTAAACTCTCGAACTCTTGTTATTGAACTAGTAATGATGACATAATAAGGACTTGAGTGTGCTTAGTTTCATTATAAAACATCCCCGTTTGATATCAAATAATAAAGCTAGGCCCAGAACGCCCAGGTTTTACCAGATTGTGATTTCAACATTTTTTCGGAGAAGCATGTCCCAGACCCCAACCCCCAATACTGATCAATGTAATAAGGTTCTTATTACCGGGGTTTTGTCAAATAAATACCTCAGCAGCTGTACATTGTATATAAAACGTATATACACCACATGCTAGGTTGACATATAGAAAATAAGGACAATAATAATTATTATTTAAATGTTGTCATTACTTATAACAGACAATTCGATTCTAAATAAATCAACCCATTTTACTGCAAAAAACAGCAAATGAAACTTGAAAATTGGGGAAACATATCGAGAAAATGCACAATGAAATCAAATAAAATGTCTAAGTTATCCACTTATACATTCAATGAACTACATAAACAATAATTAGAGGTTGATACACTCCATAGCCCTGAAAATTAATAATATTAATCATGCCTATTATCTGCCACATATCGCCATCCAATAATCTTCTCCTAACTATTTTGTTGACAAGAGGTCAAAATAATTACAATATGTTAGAACAAAATTAAATTTTGTACATGTACTTTGTGTTAATTGAAAGTGCAGTTTAACAATTCACGAATATACCCGGTAGTGTCGAAATGGCGAAATACACGAGCTTTCCGTGCGCACAACTCTATCGGAGATACACATGATTAGAACGGTAGGTCGTTCTTACCATTGCTCATGTTTTGTTTTAAATTTCAGTTGACGGGTGTGCTTAACTTATTTCCAGGTATATATTTAAACAGGAAGAAACCCAGTACTTCTTTTTATATATTATCTTTATATCACTTATTGAATAACAACACTGCGTGTTTACAGGTGTAAATGTCATTAAATGAGTGATATTTGGCCGTGCACAATGAAATAAATCAGCAAAGCTGGACGTCTTGTGGATGGATTTAATTTTGTCATGATCTAAGTCCAAGCGTAAAAAGTTTTGTTAAAAAATACCATTATGGGGGTCGAAGTTTCAAAAAATGCGTTTTTTCTTCATAGATCGCATATTTTTTCGGTGATTTCTCCCTGGATAGCACACGGTTTTGCTCAGAATTTGTGTACTGATACCTCTTTCTAGTTCCCGATAGAATTCTGAACATGTATACATATACTGACAGCTGTATACTTAGTACCATCTGTATGCCATGTATGAGGTTGAACGGTGGGAGAATGCACAGTACATGCTTGGCAACGGTTTCGTGATGTCTGAAGTCGATTGTTTGCTTCTGTGAAAGTTTATTTAGTGATGTAGCATCCTTAGGACCCTTGATTCTGCAATGCTTTGTAATAAACACAACGAAGTCATTTACGCGGCTGTACTGGGACGAGTTTGTAGACGTTAGACTACAGAAACCTCTACAGTATGGCTATTCTCGTTCAAGCAGCGTATAGTTACGTCCAAACAAATAATCTGGGACTTATTAAAGTGAATTATGAAAGAACTTGGCAAGTGTTTTGTTTTGTTTTGACCGAATCATGTGGATTCAGCCACGTACTCGCGTATAGGTAGCTATGCACCTGAACTGTCCGCGTTTGACCACTATTCATAACAATTGGCAAGCGCTGATCAAATTTCACCTTAACGATGCACAGGCGTATATGCGGGTTTGTCAATTTTTCTAGAATTGATTATTTTGTGCTGCATATACATACATGTAGTATTATAAAAAAGTGCAAACATCACTTTTAAAAACAAGCCAAAGAGGTTCCCTTATCCGTTCGAATAAGCACATACAAACATTAACAGTCAAAGGGATGTCATCCAAACATAATTATGAACAAATTGTGTACTCACTATATGCATGGTAGTACAATAAAGCTCAGAGAAGTTGGCAGCGGGTTCGAAGTTTGTAGTTCGATACTAGTATTCAATTCTAACTGCACACCGATAACGAACTAGCAGTGAGTTCGTTCTTCGACAGCCTTTCGCTAATGCCGAACTTCACATGTAGTGTGACTGTCCAATCTGCTGCCATCAGCAGATTTCGATTTCAACTTGATAAGAGAATGAATTATTTTTTTAGGTTCAAATCTATTGCCAACAACCGGTTCGATATTCAGCTCGATAAGAAGTCGAATACCTAACTGGGTTCGAATCGTCTGCCAGCAGCGGGTTCGATAGTCAACTTGATAATATGACGAATACCGAACTAGGTTCGAATCTTCTGCCAGCAGCGGGTTCGATATATAACTATTAAACTTGATAAGAAGTCGAATACCGAATTAATTTCGAATCTGCTGCCAGATAAAATCTCCTGGTGATAAGACTATTCCTCTTCTGTGGATGTGGCAGCCAACATCGATCTGATGCGCCCGCCTCACAGAAACCAATTTACACCTTGGTGGAGTGGATCATGATGTACAACACCGATAGACGCGAGACGACATCTGGGTTGCCAACCAGTGCACTTCTAGTTTGGTGGGAAACACTGAAACCGTTTCAGAAATGACCGGCCGAGGATCGAACCAGGGACCTCTCGATTAGTAGCCAAGCGGGTTGTCCGCTCGACCACCGTGTCACCATTTATGTTCACGTTAAAAATAAAAAAATACAGGTTATATTTTAGGCTTTTACAAATTATCCTCCTGGTGAACGTAAGGGCACGGGTGTTTTCGTGCAGTACCTGACCCCGTGTCTGTATAGTGATGCTTACAAATACACGGTCTGTATCCGAATAATGACTGCTAGGTCGGATAATAGCTGGCTGGATGATAATGGTGGCTAGGGCCCTAAATATCGACAATAGAGACGCATGTTTATATGAAATTACTGTTTTACTATGATCCAAGGCGTACATTTTTCTATCACTATTGATATAGCAATGATTTATCAATACAACAGTTCCTTTACCCTCAGAAATATCCATGGGAAAGGGTAGAAAATGACAAAACATCACCCAAAGTAAGCGATATTAACAGAAAAATGTTATATTTTTGCTTCGTACTTGATAATTCAACATTTGTTGTATACACTATATCGATGAAAAATAAAGACAAAGTATTGACAATTAATATGCCACCTCTCTTACCTCTCTAACATAAGCAATAAAGCCAAAAATCATGTTTTTGTGCAAGGTGTCTGTGATGAAGTGGATAATAGCGGCTACTTGGTATTAATAATTGGATAAGTATCTGGCTGTTGACGGATAATAGGCAGGCTTACTGTATTTTATATTAATGTGATAGCAATAATGGAAAATATTTATAAATATAGCGCTTTATATAACAAGCATCTAAAGCGCTTAGCACGCGAAAGTCAGCTAATTGAAAGTTCATTAAAAGTCTAAAATACAAATTCACTTGATTATCACTGATATGTAATTTTGAACAGATGTATTTTCAATGTTTTATGAAAGACTGTCAGAGAGTCAATGTGTTTCATATCCACAGAAATACCGTTCCATAAGGTGGCACACATTTGTCGAACGGCATTTCACCGTAATTATTGGTTCTTATTGTAGGAATGTTTAGCATAGCAGTGTCTGATCTTAAATACCTTATTGGCTGGTATTTACTAGTCATCTCATTCATACATATCTTTGCTTTTTCTAAGCTACTGACTTCTTTATAAACTGTATAAAAACCAATAGTATATGCATTTATATTGTATATATGCTCCACTTTGATACACTGGGTACACCCTCTATTTTTAAAACTGGATAAACCGTTACTTAGGAATGGTGACTTTCGGTTTGGACGGTGTAAATATCTGATTTTCTATCCAACAACTTTATGACCAAAAGACCTCAACTAGCGCACCGCATGCCTTAAGAGTTGCCACGTATAGATTGGCATCATTTTCTTTTAAACGATTCCCCAATTAAACAAAATAGCCGGTACCATTTTTTTATTTGAGAATTTGAATTTTGTAATGGCTTTTTTATTTAATCCGGGAATCTTTTCAAAGAAATTGATGACAACCTGAACGTGGCAACACTTAAGGCATACGGTGCACTAGTTGAGGTTTATGGCAAGTTAGTAGATAGAAAATCATTATTTACCTGATAATCACCCGTTTCCCAGCTCTAAAAATAGACGGTGTACCCAGTGTAATATAATAAGATAAAAATTATAATAATCTGATAGATATAATTATAATTATTATATACAAAATATATTTTATATACGATATGCTTAGCCCTAAATAGCACGACTGTGTTCGCTGACTACTGCAGTGGTACACTTAGCCTGAACACATTCGTTTATGCATAACACAATTTATACTATATTATAGTGACTCTCCTTTATGTCAAATCAGAAATCGACATAAATATGGACTCGATACAGTGTTAAACATAATCAAACATAATTGCTTACGTTCCTCATATGCAGCATAAAGTAGGTCACTGACATTACCAGAAGAAATTCGTTTGCAATACTTAAGTAAATTACATATAGATCTAACATCTACATAAATGGGACATTTTAAAATCTCACCACACACAGCTTCATTGGTTGCTTTTTTGTGAACACAAAGAATCCTTTTTTTTAAATTTAAATGCAACTTATCACTGTTCATATTTTCAAAATATTTTAATATTGTGTAATCTGGTTTTCTCAAAATAGCATTACTAGTATTAGGGCTTCCCCTGATCTCACTCTCATATAACAAGAATTAGTTTAAATATATATTAATATGTAATAAAAAAGATGTCAAATACAATCAACATTATAGAGTTGCGGACAAAACAAATTTTAGCTTTCAAATCCCTTTTTATCAAGATCTTCTTGACAATAACTTAAAGTACCAGAATATGCAAAAACTATACCATTAAAATGGTATTGTACATTTGAATTATTTCCACTTTTACAAAATTTCATACATGTATTAGTCTTAAGATTTACAGAAAGATGTAATTATTTTCATAATATACAGATAAGTTGTCCAAACAGTTTTATAAGCCTTTTGTTGGTGTATATGAAAGAAAATTAAATTTCAAAGAATATTCACTTGGTCATCATTTCTATCAAGAATAGAAGGCAATTCAGTTAAAAACAATTATAAAGGGTTGGAACTAAGATTTTCCCCTTGACGTAAGTGTCTCACATGTATTGGCACAAAAGACACATGTATTTGGGCCGTTGAGGAAGCGTTATAATTTTAGTTGGAGTCACATGTCTTTTATTTCTAACACTAATGCTGTTCTTGTGCTGACCTTCCATTTCCGATGGAATGATATCCAAGTAAGTTTTAGTCATAAAGCCATATTTGCCGGTTACATCGTTTAGTATTAATTCCTTACATTTAAGGCATGTGTTCTTATGTTGAAATTTCAGATGGCGAGTAATTTCCAGCAATTGTACTGAAATATATTTTCTAAGCCATAAGTTATATGACATTGTATAATTCGTAGTTTTGAACACTATCCAAGTAAACGAATAGTAGCCAGCTCATTATCTATTAAAATGTTGAAAGCATCCTGCCATTATCCGTCACGTAGCCACCATTATCCACTTCATCACAGACACCTTGCACAAAAACATGATTTTTGGCTTTATTGCTTATGTTAGAGAGGTAAGTGAGGTGGCATATTAATTGTCAATACTTTGTCTTTATTTTTCATCGATTTAGTGTATACAATAAATGTTGAATTATCAAGTACGAAGCAAAAGTATAACAGTTTTCAGTTAATATAGCTTACTTTGGGTGATGTTTTGTCATTTTTCTAAACTTTCCCATGGATATTTCTGAGGGTAAAAGTACTGTTGTATTGATAAATCATTGCTATATCAATAGTGACGGAAAAATGTACGCCTTGGATCATAGTAAAACAGTAATGTCATATAAACATGCGTCTCTATTGTCGATATTTAGGGCCCTAGCCAATCATTATCATCCAGCCAGCTATTATCCGACCTAGCAGTCATTATTCGGATACAGACCGTGAAATATGGCTTGGACACAAATGTTGCTAAAATTGGCTTGAGCTGGGACTGAAGGAGTCCTGGTTAAAGAAACAAAGCGTGGTCAATTATCATTATTATAATAAAATATTTATGACGTTTATTAACACTTTATTAATTCATGTGCCTTTTCGTGTGATATCAAAATTCCCACCTTTGATATTATCACCAAGAATCTAAATATACTGTAGGTATGTGTAAACACAGTCACACAATAGGCTATTCAATTTGCTTGACCTGTTTCGGTGTGTTCAATGTCACGTGTTGTCTTGGTGAGAACGTATCATTATACAATAATCTCGTGAATATCATGACATCAGGGCTTCTGTGTTGAAACTTGAAAATGCCCTTATTTGTTGAAAGCACAATACATATGATCACGTGACTGAGTAATGTTGCCCCGCGCACTGCGAAAATTAACTTGATATATGTCATTCTAATTCTCGTCTTGTACGGAATAAGAGCTTGTATATCGCTGTAACATTTGTGCTTACAATACATTTACAATCATGATTTTCCATGTCGCCTGTTGGGTTTTGTTGTGCTTGGTGCATATTCTGATGGTGGTCGTTGATGTAAGTATAATATATTTATTCAATATTGCTGTGATTTCAGGTTGGATGTTCAGTTTGGTGTAAAATCGGGACTTTCAAGATTATCCACGTATTCACATCAGGCGGTAAAGTGTTTTGATTTTGAGACTACATTTGTAAACCAAGCAACTGACCGACCTATTTATGTGTATTTAGTGTAAATAAAGATGAATTCATCTCAGTTGCAAGTTGTTCTTGTCATGATGTTGTTCATACATATCTTGAATTTAATTATCATTTATTTGTTCATTTTGTAGATATGCTACTTCTATTCCAATTTTAATCTTTTCAATATTCTAAAGTCTGTAACCTAGACTTGGGTTGTGAGTGGGCATTGGTGATTGCTCCATGTAGTTGGGTTGTGACTTTGTTTGCAGTGCTCGGCTTGAGTGCTGTCTTCCATGTTGGATTTCCTCATTTCATTTTATTAATATTTTGGGCTTTAGCTATAGCTTTTTACTCATTTTGGTACATTTTTCGTAGAAATACTTGTCCGATTTCGTTGATTTGATTATAAAACTTTATATAAACAACACACATCTTCAAAAACACTCGAGGACCGAAGGAAAACGACCCAGCAAAGCCTGTAAGAAATAGAAAGTTAAGGTGCGCAGAATTACCCGATGCGCAGAATTACCCGAAACGACTGTACAGCCATGGAATGATGGATAGTTACACTTATAATTTTGTTTAATTGGTCATATATCCCAGATATTTTAAGAAGATCTAATTAGCAATATCTTTGATTCTACTATGACCCTTAATATTTGCTTATTTCTATTTAAGAAGATTTTGTATTGTGACTCAGTGATTGGGTATCAGTGTCACAAGAGGATACTTGGTAGTTCTGGATACCATAACTAAATGATCTTTTATTGACTGACGTCGATCTTTAGTTATGGAACTGTCCTCTTTAAAAGTCAACTGTTTAAGATAAACACTCAGAATGCAAGTTCACTGTTAGAAATCCTCCGAAAAAATAGCACATGCGTATAAAAGTAATATCAATCAAATGTTTTGTCAAAAAGTTATCAATATATCACCTACTTATAACCATCCCACACCCGATGTTTCAATTCACTTCCGTGTTTACACTTACATAGCCGCCATTGTAAATATTTACATGTGTTGCAGGTGCGCGCATGTGCGCTTTCGAAAATACGATTTTTTATGAAACATGGTTGAAAATGTGTCTTTATTGAAACAAACCTCTAAATAGACACATGCATAATAAATAAACACGTTATTTTCAAAAACAAACTTTAAACTTAAATTCTCACTAAAAATTATGGCTATTTTCGCAGACGACAATCCATGGTAACACCGGGAAACCCCAGGAATCCCCAAAATGAATCACGTGGTTTGTTCCGGAACGCTTTTGTTATTATCGCTTTTCAAATAATGGCAATTTGCAACAGAAACTGTGAAATCCATAGGGTTGCAACAATTGATGGTATTGCTTATGATAGATGTTGTTTTTTGGTGTACGTTGGTAGAATATGGTTCAATTCATAGGGAGCCGATGTTTATTTTGTTGAAAACATGTGTTTTGTCATAAAACGAACGCGACTCAATCTGAGTCGTACACCTGTTAGATTTTAAAGAAGAAAGGTCTTAGACGATGAATTGGAATAATCACTGAAATGGAATAATCATCGTTAAGAAGCTTGGAGTAGATACTTGGCTGCTATTCTAAAACATTTCCAAAATGTTGTCCGAATCTTAGTTGAATTACTTGCAGCTAATATCACGCAGGGTTGACGTTACAAACCACTAAATGCCTCCGCGGACCGAAATCGGATTCACTCAAATAGTTCCTATATAAACTTGACTGTTTTATAATAATTGGTAGTATGCTTTGACAAGGTGAAACTGGAGTCATCTAATTGGGTGTACTGGCTTAATTAAATTTGTATACATGTAAATATGTTGTCTTTCATATTTTGGCCAAAATACCAAAGTGAAAGTAGGGTAGGGTAAAACAAAGATTTGGCCAGACCGCACGACTGTGAAGATATGTGTACCGGGTTTAGCGACAAAATCTTTCTTGGCTCCGGAAACAATCCTTTTCAGGATTGAATTAAGCCTCAGTCAGAATCCTTGTGCTTGGTAGTTGATCTGGGCATTCGCAACTTTTTGACAATTTAGGAAATATTAGTCACCGGTTATGTTTTCAAGAACTATTCTTATATAGGTCTCTGTATTTTATGATTAACTTTTTATTCTTTACAGGCTGTTGATACCCCAGTTTTGGACTTGTACTTCCGTCATACTTCTAGATCTAGTCACATGCTCCAGGGATTTCCAATCGTAGCCAGAGATCAACAGGAGGAACACAGAGTGGTGTTTATGTCCTGTATATGTATTTCTTCATATGAGGATTCTGAGGTAAAGTAACCCTTAAATAATAGCCTGATTAAATAAATGAAATATATTGTGCAGAGATATTAACATGATCCTCTTACCTGCAATTACTAGTACAGGGGCCTTATTCGCCAACATTGTAAGTCTAAAATTCAGACTTAGACTTTAAATTGCCAAAATGTTTTATTCACTCTCATGTTGTTATAAATGTAACGATTGTGATATAAATGGGTATGTACGTGGGTATATCCAAAAGTAATGTCACTGATGCTATAAAATCGTTTATAATGTCAGTAAAACCACAAAAATTTTCACACCGTAACTTTAGTCTAATTTGAAAATGATAACCAAATTTCACAACAATGCACATAACAGTTCAGGCGATATGAACATTTTCATGAGACATACTTACGAACATCGCCGCAAGGCCGACGTCAACGACGTCACAATGACGTTACCTGCTGACACTTACTCATCTAGCAGAAGTTAATCCCTGGTGATTTCTAACGACTCATAAACCTTGCAGTTATTTCCAAAACATTTAAAAATGTGTAACTCACCCGACACTTACTCTCTGCGAAATCAAATTATTTTTAAATGTCCTCTAGCTAGTCCCACAGCAAAATATTTAACTCGCCACATAATGATTTCAGTTTTGAACTTCGAATTGAATTGACAGCGTTAAAAATACTCTTGGTGTTCTTTTCGGATCTACCAAAAACCGTTCATATGACTCTCTATCGATAATGATTTGGTGATATATGCCCCCTAAAAAGATTATACTACATACACATGAGCCTATGCTGCCGCCTTGTGTAACTACAGTTTCAGTAGGTGACTTTGAAAACTTTTAGGAAAAGTGCATTACTATGCGCATCGTCTTTTTGTCACAAATCTGCCGTGTTTTCGCTAAGTAATCAATGCGGTGAAGATATATTACGAGTTTCAAAGTTGAGTGACGTTATTGAATTTTTTGCAGCAGACACAAAACATTTGTTTCATCACGTCACGAAAGTAGTGTCTGCTTTCGAGAATTATTTTTTATAAAAACGCATAAAAGAAAATTGTTATGATTGTGAAAAACAATCGTAATTTTCGTGTGCGGCGATATGACGTCATAGGTATATTTAAAATGTTCATATAATCCAGTTATGAAAATCGAATAATGCAGCACGTTTTATATTAATCAGAATTGAATTGCTGAACATTTGATATCATATTTATGCATATCGGCCTATAAACAATTAAACTACGGGATGAGTGACATTACTTTTGGGTATACCCTCGTACATGTTTAGTTGGTAACATAAAATAATCAGGCAAAATTTCACATGGTTAATTCTAATTGCAAAGAAATGACAGTGATTTTAAATGCTGTCAATTTTAAGTTTGAGACTTGCAACATTGGTGAATAAGCCCCCAGAGTATTTGCATAACTCAACAACTGCTTTAAGGGAAGGTCTGGTTTCAAAATTAAGATGTGTTAATATTACAAATTCTAGAAATTGATCAAATAATCTTAGAGGACCAAAAATATTCAACTATCTCTCGGAAATTGAGATTAAAAATAAGGAATTTCTACAGAAACATTAAAACGTTCAGTAGTGATAATTCAATGAATGTAAATTTGTGTTATTGTTGATTATCCTGATATATTGAAACTGTACATAGAAACTACATTTCAATACCATACAATGTTCATTTCAAGTCGGATAACATTTACAACAATATATTGTTAGCTATCTACTGTAAAATCATTAATTTCGTGTGGGATTAAATTTTGTGGATTTCGTGGGTCACCTCAACCAAGAACTTTAATCACAACAAACATTAATTTTGACCCCTGTTTTATTACATGGAATGGAAAATCCACAAATTCAAGTCCCAACGAAATTAAATGATATAACAGTATACTGTATAGCTTTTGTCTGACATTGAGAATACATTGAAAATCCAAAGTTTGACAAGACGAGTTTGTCTGACTGTATGTCCCGTTACCTTGTATAAAATATAATTGTCTTACTGATAAATGATGTGCATTTGTACATTATGGAAGTTGCATATGACTGGTGAGTGTATTATTGCTATTTTAATATAAAGCCTGATAAACTGGAGGACTTCTTTGAACAGTCTCTCTAGTTCAGTGGGCTACCACCTAGATAAGAACATGTTCAACCCTACAGAACTGTTGGCCTTGTCGTTAAATCTCTATTATAATATACTTTACATTTCAGGATAGTCATATCACACCTAGTGTGTATGGAGTTGTCTTGTATGAGAACGTCACTGTTGACATTCCCACACTGATGTATATGTGTGTGTTAGATGTTCAGGGTAGTGGTACATTGGTAGCCATGATGATCGACAGTATGTGGACTCAACCTACATATATGGATGATCTGGTAAAAACTGTCGCCACTTTGTCTGAGGTAAGCTTACTTAATATATGAGGGTGGCTTCGTTTGAACTTGAAGTGGGCTCACTATAACTAATATCACAGCATCCTTGCAAAATGCAGGTATACACTGATCTTTGATCACTTTTAAGATCCTTGGTAGGGAATTCCCTTTGTGTGTGTCTACTGAAGATTCAGTCAAACTCATCAAGACGCTGTTTGCAACTTATCCTTTGTTCAGTCACTTCAGTGAATATATGTTTCAGATTTGTCCAATCTTTTGTAAACTTGGTGGGTACAACTGGACTTTTGGATGAATAATTTTATTAATTAGTGTTCAATGCAAAATTTAATCCCCACAAAAATTAATAATTTTACAGTAATACAAATAGATAATGATTTCAAATTTACAGTGGCTACCATACTTGCTTTCGTATATAATGTATAGTCGGGTATAAGTCATGATTTGGACAGTTTACTTGCATATGATTATCATATCTTATGTTATAAAATAATTGTTATATGGTTGTTGCTTAAAACATTCCTGATAGGTTGTGGGTATATTGACTTTGCCTTTCTTTATAAATCAGAAATATATCTGCCAAACATAACCAATGGTCTTTTTGTTGAATGTGGTATATAATGATGTATTAAACATTTCAGGATAGTCATATCACACCTAGTGTGTTTGAAGTTGCCTTGTATGAGAACTTCACTGTTGACATTCCCACACTGATGTATTTGTGTGTGTTAGATGGTCGGGGTAATGGTATATTGGTAGCCAAGATGATCCACAGTATGTTGACCCAACCTACATATATGGATGATCTGATAAAAACTCTCACCACTTTGTATGAGGTAAGCTTACTCAATATATGAGAACCTTAACTTGAGGTATAGCTTGGCTATTTTGACCTGAGCCTGACCTTTATGCGAGAATAAATTTTAAGGTTCTAGATTTGAATATATCAATTTCTGCAAGCAAATCGTGCAATATCGGCATTTCAGATTTGTGTTTGTATTACATCTCGAGCGTCTTTGTGATACTCCTCGGTTATGAAAACATACATTCGGTGTTGTAAACGTAGGCATTATATCGACTGTTAAATTATGCTAATCAAAAAGTCAAGCTCATGTCAAATTAGCCAACCTATATACATACCATATTACAGTTTTTTGTTTCCAAGGCAACAACTGTATGAAGTTTATTCAAAAACCACATTTTTAAAGTTTTTGTATGGTTAAGTAACACATTTTTCCAGCTGTTTAATGAACAAGTTCGAAAATGTATCTTAATTAAATCTAACCTTTAGATGGACAATTACACATAAGAAAATGATACCTAAAAGAGTAAAAATAATTAAAGGTGTCTTAACCGTGTAAAAGATAAATGATTTAAACAGACCGTTTTTCAATACTATTTGAATGGTAGATCATATATGAGGGCCTCATAACTACACGAAGTCATTAGATATAATTATTTTCCTGAAAACATGACATTGAGTTTTATCATAAAACAAACGCGACCTAATCTGTGCAGTTAGGTTTGAAGGAATGTTTTGCCTTGCTTGATCAATTACACTTGAAATTTACCAGTATGGAATCTGGTTTATTCACATTTTAAGAATCATGAGATTACAGTAGTTCAAATTTCTTGTATTTCAGTTGTCATGGACAGTATACAGTAATGACCGAAGTCACCCTATGGTCAGAATATGGCAAGTCCATTGAATAACACTGTTCACATACTGGTAAGTTAAGTACCTGTTCTTCTTGTTAAACTAATCTGTGCAGTTGACATGGTAGGTTTGATGGAATGATCTAGTTAAGGAGTATGCTCCACTTTAGTTGTTTTGCCTTGCTTGACCAATTACACTTGAAATTTTTTCACAGTGGAATATTGTTTAGTCACATTTTAGAATCATGAGATTACAGTAGTTCAAAATTCTTGTATTTCAGATGTCTTGAACAGTTTACAGTAATTACCGAAGTCACGCTATGGTCAGAATATGGCAAGTCCATTGAATAACACTGTTCACATACTGGTACGTACCTGTACTTCTTGTAAAACTAAATTAAAACGGTGATTGCAAAGGAAAGAAGCGAAACATAGCAGCTTGAAACAATCGTCTGAATTAATGATACAATATTTTTTTCTTTTGGTGTATTGTCCAATAAAAAGAATGTCTATAGTTAGTTTCCTGAAAACATGATAATGAGTTTTATCTCAAAACAAACAGGACCTTATCTGTGCAACTTGGCATGTTAGGTTTGATGGAATGATCTAGTTAAAGAGTATGCTCCACTTTGCATGTTTTGCCTAGCTTGATCAATTACACTTGAAATTTTTATTATGAGATTACAGTAGTTTAAATTTCTTGTATTTTAGATGTCTTGGACAGTTTACAGTAATGACCGAAGTCAACCTACGGTCAGAATATGGCAAGTCCATTGAATAACACTGTTCACATACTGGTAAGTACCTGTACTTCCTGTAAAACTAATTAAAATGGTGATAGCAAAGGAAAGAAGCGAATCAGAGCGGCTTGAAACAACCGCCTGAATTAATCATAATATTATAATATTTTTTTCTTTTGGTGTGTTGTCCAATAAAAAGTATGTATATAGTTAGTTTCCTAAAAACATGATAACGAGTTTTATCATGAAACGAACAGGACCTAATCTGTGCAGTTGCATGTTAGGTTTGATGGAATGATTTAGTTAAGAAGTATACTCCACTTTGCATGTTTTGTCTTGGTTGATCAATTACACTTGAAATTTACCAGTGTGGAATCTTGTTGATTACAACAGTTCAAATTTCTTGTATTTTAGATGTCTTGGACAGTTTACTGTAATGTCAGAAAGTCACGCTATGGTCAGAATATGGCAAGTCCATTGAATAACACTGTTCACATACTGGTAAGTACCTGGACTTCTTGTAAAACTAATATATGCAGTTGACATGTTAGGTTTAATGGAATGATCTAGTTAAGGAGTATGCTCCACTTAAGTTGTTTTGCCTTGCTTGACCAATTACACATGAAATTTTCCACAGAGGCATCTTGTTTAGTCACATTTTAGAATCATGAGATTACAGCAGTTCAAATTTCTTGTATTTTAGATGTCTTGGACAGTTTACAGTAATGACCGAAGTCACGCTATGGTCAGAATATGGCAAGTCAATTGAATAACACTGTTCACATACTGGTAAGTACCTGTACTTCTTGTAAAACTAATTAAAACGGTGATTGCAAAGGAAAGAAGTGAAACATAGCGGCTAGACAGTCGTCTGAATTAATGATATAATTTTTTTTCTTTTGGTGTATTGTCCAATAAAAAGTATGTCTATAGTTAGTTTCCTGGAAGCATGATAATGATTTTTATCATAAAACAAACAGGACCTAATCTCTGCAGTTGGCATGTTAGGTATGATGGAATGATCTAGTTATGGAGTATGCTCCACTTTGCATGTTTTGCCTTGCTTGATCAATTACACTTGAAATTGTCAAACCACAGAGGAGTCTTGTTGATTGAGATTACAGCAGTTCAAATTTCTTGTATTTTAGATGTATTGGACAGTTTACAGTAATGACCGAAGTCACCCTACGGTCAGAATATGGCAAGTCCATTGAATAACACTGTTCAGATAATGGTTAGTACTTGTACTTTTTGTAAAACTAATCTATGCAGTTGGCATGTTAGGTTTGATGGAATGATCTAGTTAAGGAGTATACACCATTTTACTTGTTTTGCCTTGCTTGACCAATTACACTTGAAATTTTCCACCGTGAAATCTTGTTCAGTCACATTTTAGAATCACGAGATTACAGCTGTTCAAATTTCTTGTATTTTAGATGTCTTGGACAGTTTACTGTAAAGAGCGAAGTCACGCTATGGTCAGAATATGGCAATTTCATTGAATAACACTGTTCACATACTGGTAAGTACCTGTACTTCTTGTAAAACTAATCTATGCAGTAGACATGTTAGGTTTTATGGAATGATCTAGTTAAGGAGTATGCTCCACGTCAGTTGTTTTGCCTTGCTTGACCAATTACCAGTACTTATTGTAAAACTAGCTATGTTTTCCTTACCCCTGCCTCCCGAGTATATGAAGGGTGATCAATAGATAATGAGAAAATGATTACAACATAGCTAACCTTATCCTATCTGGTGGTTAGTACATAATAAGACGAAAACGTACGAAATGGTTTTATATTGAAAAATGAATTAATATGTAGAACATTTTTTCCAACCCATGAAAGTCGGCACTTCAATCAGAACTTAACTTGTTCAATTTGACAATACAAGTCAAAGCCCTACAGTATTAATGTTGTATACCCATGCCAGTATAAAATTTACCTAAACATTGTCTATTCATTAAGCCTGTGCTACAACTACCAATATGCAGCTTCCAGATGTAACCAATCAACAAAACATCATAAAATAGAAATGTAGTGGTACTGATATAAATGAATAGACCATTTCAGATTCAGTTACTGTAGCAGTATAGTTTTATGGTACCACCCAGACATTGTATGTTTTTTTGTTACTGTTCAATCAATTAATCATACAAAATATCCTTGATTTGCAGGAAGTAAAGTTCCAAATTCCAGTGTCCAAGATAGTGATGGTGTTCAGACCCATGAGCTGCACCAGGATTTTTCAAAGTAAGTTTTATCATACACACAAAGGAAAATGTATAATGTTGTATTTCTGATGGATAACTGTCTGCAGCAAGTTAGTTTGTTGGTGTTGTTGCTTTAACCAATGATGATTGATTTGTTGGTATTGTATTCGTGATTATGTGACAAATACCAGATGGCTGTCTGCATCTTTAAGGCAGTGCCCTAATGTTTTTACTGTTAGACACTCTTGGAGCATAACTATGTCAAAATGTTTTAGACAAAATATACTACATTTATTGGGATACTTTGTTCATTTATGATCCCAAAAAGCAGTGATGACCAGTTCTAAATAAAGCTCAGCAAAATTGCACTTTTGCTTTTCAACATTTTAATTTGTAGCAATCCCCTACTTTATTAAACAACTGATGTTCTTCATGTGATGCTGATTTAATTAGAATTTAATCAGTTATAAGATATTTACTGTAGATATTCAAATACTCAATCTAAATAGGTGTACAGTGGTCATGGTTGTATTGCTTGATTCTTCTATTTTCTAGGGTTTTTGTTTATTTATGTTTTCAGGACATAATTGAGAGCAGATGTGAATTTTCCAGAATCCGATCATGTAGCTTGCATTTGGTTTGGTTAAATACATGTTTACTGTCTGTTGGTCCCATTGGTTGATGTTGTATGTCTGAGGCAAAAGTGCAGGGAAAAGCATTTTTTTTATTTTACTTGAGAAATGTTTGGCAAAGTAAAACCAGTTTTTGGTATTATACTATGCATACACACCCCTGTAAAATGTAAAAGAGTTGCATAGTCACTGATACAATTTTCTAATTTTTTTTGTGCCCCGAGGCACACTTTGCTTCCTTTGGTTTTTTGGGCCCAGTACCTAGTACTTCAAGTTAGGTTAATTGGACAATGAAACTTAAGAAATAACTCAAGGAGGTTTACTTCCTTTAGTGAGTTATTTGAAGTGGCTGTTAGGACCAAGTGCTACTAAAGCTGGTGATTGGTGGATGGGGATGATCTATGCTTAAAATTCAAGTGTTTGAAAGTTATTGTATATGCTGGAAGTCAAGTACCTGCATTTGATTGGAACATACCACTGTCGTTGAAAGACAAGTACCTACATTGGTTCGGAACGTACGATTGTTGCTGAAAGATGAGTACCTACATTGGTTTTGAACGTACCACCGTCGCTGTAAGACAAGTAACTACGTTTGATTGGAAAGAACCACTTTCACTGAAAGACAAGACCAATGAAGCTACAGGACTGCTTGAATCATGGTAAGATATATATTTATTATTAGCTTTCAATGGATTATGGTGATTTTCAGTGAAAATAACAATGACAAATAACAGTGAAATTATCATTTTGTTATTTTCACTGTTTTGGAGCAGGTTCCAATATCGTGCATAAAAAGAAACGCAACGTCAACAGCGCCGGGCTTCAAAATATGCGTTACGTCATTGTGACGTCATATTTGTCACGTTGTGACGTTCTAATTTCAACATAATATTTCCAATTTAGCCAATAACTGTACCGTTTTACGAAAAATGAAGCAAATAATAAACAGAAAATTTGTTGATTTTTGGTAAAAGATCTTATTTTATTTCACTCGTGATCACAGAAAATTATATTTTTACTCGTGGCTACGCCACTCGTGAAAATAATGATTTCTGTGATCACTCGGTAAAATAAAATTCGATCTTACACCAAAATCAACAAATATCCTCTATATAATACAACCATATCATTTTGTGCAACTGAAGCTTGCTAGCTAAATGTTACGGAGATCAGTGTTTACATGCATTGGAATTGAGCATCGAAATCTTCACAAATAACAGGTTAATATAGACAGATAGTTCTTCTGCAATTGCTTCAATTTTGTCCATTTTGTGATATTTGTGTAAAAGTAGTGTTCTGTTATTTGTTAAAGATTAAGAGAACAAGTGAAAATGCTTCAATATTTTATTTTTGATGGTGGGGGTGTTTGCCAAAAGAGTATTTCCATTGAGTGGTCAAATTTTAGCAAATTATGATTGTATGTTACTGTGTTATATTACAGGTACACCCAATCTTGCTGGATTGGAAAGTACAACTCTGTCACTGGATGGATGGTGTAACCATACTGTGAACAGATGCAAGTCCATTGAATAACACTGTTCACAAAATGGTGAGTACTTGTACTTCTTGTAAAACTAATCTATGCAGTTGACATGTTAGGTTTGATGGAATGATCTACTTAAGGAGTATGTACCTTTTTAGTTGTTTTGCCTTGCTTGACCAATTACACTTGAAATTTTCCATGGTGGAATCTTGTTTAGTCACATTTTAGAATCATGAGATTACAGCAGTTCAAATTTCTTGTATTTTAGATGTCTTGGACAGTTCACAGTAATGACCGAAGTCACGCTATGGTCAGAATATGGCAAGTCCATTGAATAACACTGTTTGCATACTGGTAAGTACCTGTACTTCTTGTAAAACTAATTAAAACGGTGATTGCAAATGAAAGAAGCGAAACATAGCGCTTGAAAGGCTTGAAACAATCGTCTGAATCAATGATACAATATTTTTTTCTTTTGGTATATTGTCCAATAAAAAGAATGTCTATAGTAAGTTTCCTGAAAACATGATATTAATGAGTTTTATCATAAAACTAACATGACCTAATCTATGCAGTTTGCATGTTAGGTTTGATAAAATGATCTAGTTAAGGAGTATGCTCCACTTTGCATGTTTTGCCCAGCTTGATCAATTACACTTAAAATTTACCAGTGTGGAATCTTTTGATTATGAGACGACAGCAGTTCAAATTTCTTGTATTTTAGATGTCTTGGACAGTTTACAGTAATGACCGAAGTCACGCTATGGTCAGAATATGGCAAGTCCATTGAATAACACTGTTCACATACTGGTAAGTACCTGTACTTCTTGTAAAACTAATTTAAATGGTGATTGCAAAGGAAAGAAGCGAAACATAGAGGCTTGAAACATGGTGGCTTGAAGCAATCGTCTGAATTAATGATACTATGTTTTTTTCTTTTGGTGTATTGTCCAATAAAAAGAATGTCTATAGTAAGTTTCCTGAAAACATGATAATGAGTTTTATCATAAATCGAACAGGACCTAATCCGTGCAGTTGGCATGATAGGTTTGAGGGAATGATCTAGTTAAGGAGTACTTTTCACATTGCATGCTTTGCCTTGCTTGACCAATTACACTTGAAATTTTCCACTGTGGAATCTTGTTAAGTCACATTTTAGAATCACGAGATTACAGCAGTTTAAATTTCTTGTATTTTAGATGTCTTGGACAGTTTACTGTAATGAGCGATGTCACGCTATGGTCAGAATATGGCAAGTTAATTGAATAACACTGTTCACATACTGGTCAGTACTGGTACTTCTTGTAAAACTAATCTATGTAGTAGACATGTTATGTTTGATGGAATGATCTAGTTAAGGAGTATGCTTCACTTTAGTTGTTTTGCCTTGCTTGACCAATTACACTTGAAATTTTCCATGGTGGAATCTTGTTTAGTCACATTTTAGAATCATGAGATTACAGCAGTTTGAATTTCTTGTATTTTAGATGTCTTGGACAGTTTACTGTAATGAGCGATGTCACGCTATGGTCAGAATATGGCAAGTTCATTGAATAACACTGTTCACATACTGGTAAGTACTGGTACTTCTTGTAAAACTAATCTATGTAGTAGACATGTTAGGTTTGATGGAATGATCTAGTTAAGGAGTATGCTCCACTTCCATGTTTTGTCTGGCTTGATCAATTACTGTTGGAATTTGCCAGTGGGGAATCTTGTTGATTATGAGTTTACAGCAGTTTTAAATTTCTTGTATTTTAGATGTCTTGGACAGTTTACTGTAATGACCGAAAGTCACGCTATGGTCAGAATATGGCAAGTCCATTGAATAACACTGTTCACATACTGGTAAGTACCTGTACTTCTTGTTAATTAAACTAATTAAAATAGTGATAGCAAAGGAAAAAATCGAAACATAGCTGCTTGAAACAATCATCTGAACTAATGGTATAATTGTTTCTTTTGGGTGTATTGTCCAATAAAAAGTTTGTCTATAGTTAGTTGTCTGAAAACATGATAATGAGTTTTTTCATAAAACATACATGACCTAATCTGTGCAGTTGGCATGATAGGTTTGATGGAATGATCTACTTAAGGAGTATGTTTCACTTTGCATGTTTTGCCTTGCTTGACTAACTACAATTGAAATTATCCACAGTGGAATCTTGTTTAGTCACATTTTAGAATCACGAGATTACAGCAGTTTAATTTCTTGTATTTTAGATGTCTTGGACAGTTTACACTAATGACCGAAGTCACGCTATGGTCAGAATATGGCAAGTCCATTGAATAACACTGTTCACATACTGGTAAGTACCTGTACTTCTTGTAAAACTAATTTAAATGGTGATTGCAAAGGAAAGAAGCGAAACATAGCGGCTTGAAACATGGTGGCTTGAAACAATCGTCTGAATTAATGATACAATATTTTTTTCTTTTGGTGTATTGTCCAATAAAAAGAATGTCTATAGTAAGTTTCCTGAAAACATGATAATGAGTTTTATCATAAATCGAACAGGACCTAATCCGTGCAGTTGGCATGATAGGTTTGAGGGAATGATCTAGTTAAGGAGTACTTTTCACATTGCATGCTTTGCCTTGCTTGACCAATTACACTTGAAATTTTCCACTGTGGAATCTTGTTAAGTCACATTTTAGAATCACGAGATTACAGCAGTTTAAATTTCTTGTATTTTAGATGTTTTGGACAGTTTACTGTAATGAGCGATGTCACGCTATGGTCAGAATATGGCAAGTCCATTGAATAACACTGTTCACATACTGGTAAGTACCTGTACTTCTTGTAAAACTAATTAAAACGGTGATTGCAAAGGAAAGAAGCGAAACATAGCGGCTTGAAACATGGTGGCTTGCAACAATCGTCTGAATTAATGATACAATATTTTTTTCTTTTGGTGTATTGTCCAATAAAAAGAATGTCTATAGTAAGTTTTCTGAAAACATGATAATGAGTTTTATCATAAATCGAACAGGACCTAATCCGTGCAGTTGGCATGATAGGTTTGAGGGAATGATCTAGTTAAGGAGTACTTTTTACATTGCATGCTTTGCCTTGCTTGACCAATTACACTTGAAATTTTCCACTGTGGAATCTTGTTTAGTCACATTTTAGAATCACGAGATTACAGCAGTTTAAATTTCTTGTATTTTAGATGTCTTGGACAGTTTACTGTAATGACCGAAAGTCACGCTATGGTCAGAATATGGCAAGTCCATTGAATAACACTGTTCACATACTGGTAAGTACCTGTACTTCTTGTAAAACTAATTAAAACGGTGATTGCAAAGGAAAGAAGCGAAACATAGCGGCTTGAAACATGGTGGCTTGCAACAATCGTCTGAATTAATGATACAATATTTTTTTCTTTTGGTGTATTGTCCAATAAAAAGAATGTCTATAGTAAGTTTTCTGAAAACATGATAATGAGTTTTATCATAAATCGAACAGGACCTAATCCGTGCAGTTGGCATGATAGGTTTGAGGGAATGATCTAGTTAAGGAGTACTTTTTACATTGCATGCTTTGCCTTGCTTGACCAATTACACTTGAAATTTTCCACTGTGGAATCTTGTTTAGTCACATTTTAGAATCACGAGATTACAGCAGTTTAAATTTCTTGTATTTTAGATGTCTTGGACAGTTTACTGTAATGACCGAAAGTCACGCTATGGTCAGAATATGGCAAGTCCATTGAATAACACTGTTCACATACTGGTAAGTACCTGTACTTCTTGTAAAACTAATTAAGACGGTGATTGCAAAGGAAAGAAACGAAACATAGCAGCTTGAAACAATCATCTGAATTAATGGTATAATAATTTTCTGTTTTGGTGTATGGTCTAATAAATAAGTTGTCTATAGTTATTTTCCTGAAAACATAACATTGAGTTTTATCATAAAACTAACAGGACCTAATTTGTGCAGTTGGCATGTTAGGTTTGATGGAATGATCTAGTTAAGGAGTGTGCTCCACTTACATGTTTTGCCTAGCTTGATCAATTACACTTGAAATTTACCAGTATGAAATCTTGTTTAGTCACATTTTAGAATCATGAGATTACAGCAGTTCAAATTTCTTGTATTTTAGGTGTGTTCGACAGTTTACAGTAATGACCGAAAGTCACGCTATGGTCAGAATATGGCAAGTCCATTGAATAACACTGTTCACATACTGGTAAGAACCTGTACTTCTTGTAAAACTAATTAAGACGGTGATTGCAAAGGAAAGAAACGAAACATATTGGCTTGAAACAGTCGTCTGAATTAATGATATAATATTATTTTCTTGAGGTGTATGGACTAATAAATAGGTTGTTTATAGTTATTTTCCTGAAAACATGACATTGAGTTTTATCATAAAACGAACTGGACCTTATCTATGCAGTTGGCATGTTAGGTTTGATGGAATGATCTAATTAAGGAGTGTGCTCCACTTTAAATGTTTTGTCTTGGTTGATCAATTACACTTGCAATTTACCAGTGTGGAATCTTGTTGATTATGTGATTACAACAGTTCAAATTTCTTGAATTTTAGATGTCTTGGACAGTTTACAGTAATGACCGAAAGTCACGCTATGGTCAGAATATGGCACGTCCATTGAATAACACTGTTCACATACTGGTAAGTACCTGTACTTCTTGTTAAACTAATTAAAACGGTGATTGCGAAGGAAAGAAGCGAAACAAAGCGGCTTGAAACAATCGTCTGAATTAATGATATATTTTTTCTTTTGGGTGTATTGTCCAATAAAAAGTATGTCTATAGTTATTTTCCTGAAAACATCATAATGAGTTTTATCATAAAACGAACAGGACCTAGTCTGTGCAGTTGGCATGTTGTTTTGATGGAATGATCTAGTTAAGGAGTATACTCCACTTTCATGTTTTGTTACAGCAGTTCAAATTTCTTGTTTTTTAGATGTCTTGGAGACAGTTTACTGTAATGACCCAAAAGTCACGCTATGGTCAGAATATGGCAAGTCCATTGAATAACACTGTTCACATACTGGTAAGTACTTGTACTTCCTGTAAAACTAATTAAAATGGTGATAGCAAAGGAAAGAAGCGAAACATAGCAGCTTGAAACAACCGTCTGAATTAATCATATAATGTTTTTTTCTTTTGGGTGTATTGTCCAATAAAAAGAATGTCTATAGTAAGTTTCCTGAAAACATGATAATGAGTTTTATCATAAATCGAACAGGACCTAGTCTGTGCAGTTGGCATGTTAGGTTTGATGGAATGATCTAGTTATGGAGTTGCCTCTACTTGTTTGTTTTGCCTTGGTTGATCAATTACACTTGCATTTTACCAGTGTGGAATCTTGTTGATTATCTGATTACAACAGTTCAAATTTCTTGTATTTTAGATGTCTTGGACAGTTTACAGTAATGACCGAAGTCACGCTATGGTCAGAATATGGCAAGTCCATCGAAAAACACTGTTCTCATACTGGTAAGTACCTGTACTTCTTGTAAAACTAATCTATGCAGTTGACATATAAGGTTTGATGGAATTACCTAGTTAAGGAGTATGCTCCACTTTAGTTATTTTGCCTTGATTGACCAATTACAATTGAAATTATCTACATTGGAATCTTTTTTAGTCACATTTTCGAATCATGAGATTACAGCAGTTCAAATTTCTTGTATTTTAGATGTCTTGGACAGTTTACTGTAATGACCAAAAGTCACGCTATGGTCAGAATATGGCAAGTCCATTGAATAACACTGTTCACATACTGGTAAGTACTTGTACTTCCTTTAAAACTAATTAAAATGTTGATAGCAAAGGGAAGAAGCGAAACATAGCGGCTTGAAACAACCGTCTGAATTAATCATATAATTTTTTTTCTTTTGGGTGTATTGTCCAATAAAAAGAATGTCTATAGTTAGTTTCCTGAAAACATGATAATGAGTTTTATCATAAAAGTAACAGGACCTAGTCTGTGCAGTTGGCATGTTAGGTTTGATTGAGCTAGTTAAGGAGTATGCTCCACTTTGTATGTTTTGCCTTGGTTGATCAATTACACTTGCATTTTACCAGTGTGGAATCTTGTTGATTATGTGATTACAACAGTTTAAATTTCTTGTATTTTAGATGTCTTGGACAGTTTACAGTAATGACCAAAGTCACGCTATGGTCAGAATATGGCAAGTCCAACGAAAAACACTGTTCACGTACTGGTAAGTACCTGTACTTCTTGTAAAACTAATCTATGCAGTTGACATATAAGGTTTGATGGAATTACCTAGTTAAGGAGTATGCTCCACTTTAGTTGTTTTGCCTTGATTGACCAATTACAATTGAAATTATCCACATTGGAATCTTGTTTAGTCACATTTTCAAATCATGAGATTACAGCAGTTCAAATTACTTGTATTTTAGATGTCTTGGACAGTTTACTGTAATGACCCAAAAGTCACGCTATGGTCAGAATATGGCAAGTCCATTGAATAACACTGTTCACATACTGGTAAGTACCTGTACTTCCTTTAAAACTAATTAAAATGTTGATAGCAAAGGGAAGAAGCGAAACACAGCGGCTTGAAACAACCGTCTGAATTAATGATATAATATTATTTTCTTTTGGGTGTATTGTCCAATAAAAAGAATGTCTATAGTTAGATTCCTGAAAACATGATAATGAGTTTTATCATAAAACGTACATGATCTAATCTGTGCAGTTGACATGTAAGGTTTGATGGAATGAACTAGTTAAGGAGTATTCTCCACTTTGCATGTTTTGCCTTGCTTGACCAACTACAATTGAAATTATCCATGGTGGAATCTTGTTAAGTCACATTTTAGAATCACGAGATTACAGCAGTTTATATTTCTTGTATTTTAGATGTCTTGGACAGTTTACAGTAATGACCGAAGTCACGCTATGGTCAGAATATGGCAAATCCATTGAATAACACTGTTCACATACTGGTAAGTACCTGAACTTCTTGTAAAACTAATTAAAACGGTGATTGCAAAGGAAAGAAGCGAAACATAGCGGCTTGAAACATGGTGGCTTGAAACAATCGTCTGAATTAATGTTATAATATTTTTTTCTTTTGGTGTATTGTCCAATAAAAAGTATGTCAATAGTTAGATGTCTGAAAACATGATAATGAGTTTTTTCATAAAACGTACATGACCTAATCTGTGCAGTTGGCATGTTAGGTTTGATGGAATGATCTACTTAAGGAGTATGTTACACTTTGCATGTTTTGCCTTGCTTGACTAACTACAATTGAAATTATCCACAGTGGAATCTTGTTAAGTCACATTTTAGAATCACGAGATTACAGCAGTTTAAATTTCTTGTATTTTAGATGTCTTGGACAGTTTACAGTAATGACCGAAGTCACGCTATGGTCAGAATATGGCAAGTCCATCGAATAACACTGTTCACAAAATGGTAAGTACCTGTACTTCTTGTAACACTAATCTAACATTTGACATGTAAGGTTTGATGGAATCATCTAGTTAAGGAGTATGCTACACTTTAGTTGTTTTGCCTTGCTTGACCAATTACACTTGAAAATTTCCACGGTGGAATCTTTTGATTATGAGATTACAGCAGTTCAAATTTCTTGTATTTTAGATTCTTGGACAGTTTACAGTAATGACCGAAGTCAATCTATGGTCAGAATATGGCAAATCCATTGAATAACACTGTTCACATACTGGTAAGTACCTGTACTTCTTGTAAAACTAATTAAAACGGTGATTGCAAAGGAAAGAAGCGAAACATAGCGGCTTGAAACATGGTGGCTTGAAACAATCATCTGAATTAATGTTATAATATTTTTTTCTTTTGGTGTATTGTCCAATAAAAAGTATGTCTATAGTTAGATTCCTGAAAACATGATAATGAGTTTTATCATAAATCGAACAGGACCTAATCCGTGCAGTTGGCATGATAGGTTTGAGGGAATGATCTAGTTAAGGAGTACTTTTCACATTGCATGCTTTGCCTTGCTTGACCAATTACACTTGAAATTTTCCATGGTGGAATCTTGTTTATTCAAAGTTTTGAATCAGGAGATTACAGCAGTTTGAATTTCTTGTATTTTAGATGTCTTGGACAGTTTACTGTAATGAGCGATGTCACGCTATGGTCAGAATATGGCAAGTCGATTGAATAACACTGTTCACATAATGGTAAGTTCTTGTACTTCTTGTGAAACTAATTTATGCAGTTGACATGTTATGACTGATGGAATGATCTAGTTCACAGGTAACTGTATCGTTGAAAAAGAAAAGAAAAACGACAAAAAAATGTTTTTTTTGAAAATTTATATTTTTCTATCAAGGTCAATTTGTACAGAAATCCACGAGCCTGTTCGAGAGGTTCAGTTTGTTTTTAATAAAAAAACTGCTTTATGCATACCAATTATCTATAAAAGGATGTGTGTTTACACAATGTTATGGGATGAATGTAAGCCAAAAATTTACTTCATATCATAAAATCCATTGCTTAAAGGTATACTTTAACTGTCGCTGGTGTAACACATTTGTGTTGCCTGCACCATATGAATCGGCTGTGAAACAGTATCTACATTTTATAGTATAACTTTTTAACTATTAGATCAATTCTGATAAGATCTGGCATATAAATACTTTAAACATTGCTGTATATGAATATGATCAGTTTATGAAGATATTGAGTCAAATTTTGTTTTTGATTGATTGAAAATCTGGTTCATCTAGAACAAATAAACCTTTATAGAAAAATATAAATTTTCAAAAAACATTTTTTTTTCGTTTTCAACGATACAGTTACCTGTGATCTAGTTAAGGAGTATGCTCCACTTAAGTCGTTTTGCCTTGCTTGACCAATTACCTGTACTTCTTGTAAAACTAGCAATGTTTTCCTTACCCCTGCCTCTAATTTATATGAGGGGTGATCAATAGATAATGAGAAAATGCTTACAATTAACAGAGCTAAAGTTATCTTATCTGAAGGTTATTACATAATAAGACGAAAACATATGACATGGTTATTCTATTGAAAAATGAATTAATATGTAGAACATTGTTTCCAACCCACGAAAGTCAGAACTTCAAAAAGAACTTTAAATTTGTTAAATTTGACAAAACACCCAAAGCCCTACAGGGTTCATTTTAAAAAAAAACCTTCAAATTACCCTCTTTTCATATTTATAGATCATGGCTAACACATACTTGCTATCAGAATTTCGTTCTGAACATGGTGGTAGTAGTTCTGATGTCGACTTCACATCGCATTCAATAATTAGCTTTTTTCAATTCCATTTTGTAATATATAGTATGTATATGATTTGAAGCTTTTGAAATCACAGGTAACTGTATCGTTGAAAACGAAAAAAAACGATTTTTTTTTTCGAAAATTTATATTTTTCTATAAAAGGTTTGTTATAAATGAACCAGAATTTCAATAAATCAAAAACAAAATTTGACTATCAATATCTCCATAAACTAATTATATTCATATACAGCAATGTTTAAAGTACATATATTCCAGATCTTATCAACATTGATCAAATAGTTAAAAAGTTATACTATAAAATGTAGATACTGTTTCACAGCCGATTGGTGCAATCAACACAAATCCATATGGCCGTCCCTCACAATGTGTTACACCAGCGACAGTTAAGATATATCTTTAAGCAATGGATTTAATGATATGAAGTTATTTTTTAGCTTACATTCATCCCATAACATTGTTTGTGTAAACACACATCCTTCTATAGATAATTGGTATGCATAAAGCAGTTTTTTTATTAAAAACGAACTGCACCTCTCGAACCGGCTCGTGGATTTCTGTACAAATTGAAATTGATAGAAAAATATAAATTTGCAAAAAAAAAAATTTTTTTGTTTTCTTTTTCAACGATACAGTTACCTGTGTTTGAAATGGCATGATCATCAAATGATTACTACATCTCAAACACAATTTCATTATAATCTGTTTTCTTCAAGACTGAATATTTTATTGACATAGTTCAATTTTGAACCCTGAGCCATGAACTTTCAGACAAGTCGATTTGGGCGGGTGACCGTGATTTGTTCAATAGTCATTATTAAAAGATATGCTACTTACTACTGTGTGTAATTTATCGATTAACAGTTTATGGGCGAATGGATTAAACTTTAAAAGTGCAGTCTCGGCTCAATGCTTGAAATCGAACTATTGTCTTTTGTTTTCATTCATTTTTTGCAATCATATAACAATAACAGTGCTTGACAGAACATGACTACCTAACCCATGTTTATTATTACTGTCAAAACAAAATTATTATAAGCATTTTCTTATTATATTTTGATCATTCCTCGTTTTGTGGTAATTAAAACATTTACTTCTCTTCTCATCTTGTATCATCTCATTTAGAAAAATAATACAGACTAGTTAACTTAGTTACACCCAGTTTAATCTAGATAAACCTAGTTTACCTCATGGTCAAGCTTATGTTTAAAACAGTTATCATTTGACTTTGAAAGGATTGTATAGGGAGTAACATTTTTATCAAGTTTTCAAAGTCTCTAGTATGTAGTCCTGATTTTTCCATTTTCCTTAAGAGATTTCAGAGAGTTTTTGCCATCTTGATTTCCATCTTGATATTCAGATGATGCCAAATGTTGTCACAACATGTTGGTATGAAATTTTCCTGAACATTTGATTGTATATTCATTAAGCCTGTGCAACAACTACCGGCATGCAGCTTCCAGATGTAACCTATCATCGAAACATTATAAAATACAAATGTAGTGGTATTGATATAAAATGAAGGTCTGTATAGACCATTTCAGATTCAGTTGCTGTAGCAGTTTTGTTTTATAATAACACCAAGACATATAATGTTTTTTCATTTTTGTTCAATCAATTAATCATACAAAATATCCTTGATTTGCAGGAAGTAAAGTTCCACATTCCAGTGTCCAAGATGTTGAGGGTTTTTTTGAGAAGTTTGGAGCACTTTCAAAGTAAGTTTTATTATACACACAAAGGAAAGTATAATGTTATATTGAGATGGATAATCGTCTGCAGCAAGTTAGTTTGGATGTGTTGGCACTTAAACCAATGATGATTGATTTGTTGGTATTGTATGCAATGATTATGTGACAAATACCAGATGGCTGTCTGCATCTTTAAGGCAGTGCCCTAATGTCTTTACTGTTAGACACTTGTGGCATAACTGTGTCTATACTGAGAGCTATTTCTCCGCATTATCGGCTCTATATATAAGCTCTAAAGACATACTTTGCTATATTCATTGAGATAATTTGTTGATTTATAATCCCCAAAAACCAGTGATGACCAGTTCTAAATAAAACTTGTACTTTTCAAAATTTTAATTTGTAGCAATTGCCTACTGACTACTGTCAAAATTAAATTATCTTATTGCTACATGATATATCAACTTAAAAAAGCTGATGTTCTTCATGTGATACTGATTTAATTAGAATTTAATCAGTCATAAGACAATTTAATCAGTCATAAGACATTTACTGTAGATGTTCAAATAATTAATATAAATACATGTACATTGGTCATGGTTGTAATGCTTGATTCTTCTATTTTCTAGGGTTTTTGTTTATTTATATTTTCAGGACATAATTGAGAGCAGATGTGAATTTTCCGGAATCTGATCATGTAGCTTGCATTTGGTTCGGTTAAATACATGTTTACTGTCTGTTGGTCCCATTGGTTGATGTAGTATGTCTGAGGCAAAAGTACAGGGAAAAGCATTTTTTTTATTTTACTTCGAGAAATGTTTGGCAAAGTAAAATCATTTTTTGGTATTATACTATGCATACACACCCCTGTAAAATGTTAAAAGAGTCGCATAGTCACTGATACAATTTTCTAAATTTTTTTGTGCCCCGAGGCACACTTTTGATTCCTTTGGTTTTTTGGGCCCAGTACCTAGTACTTCAAGTTAGGATAATTGGACAATGAAACTTAAGAAATAACTCAAGGAGGTTTACTTCCTGTTGTGAGTTATTTGAAGTGGCTGTTAGGACTAAGTGCTACTAAAGCTCATGATTGGTGAATGGGGATGATCTATGCTTAAAATTCAAGTGTTTGAAAGATATTGTTTATGCTGGAAGACAAGTACCTGCATTTGATTGGAACGTACCACTGTCGTTTTAAGACGAGTACCTACATTGGTTCGGAACGTACCATTGTTGCTGAAAGATGAGTTCCTACATTGGTTTGGAACGTACCACCGTCGCTGTAAGACGAGTACCTACATTGGTTTGAAATGTTCCGGTGTCGCTGAAAGACAAGTACTTCTTTGGATTGGAACATACCATTGTTGCTGAATATCTGCCAGGTTCAGGAAAAAAGGGTCAGTATATTTTAGGTCAATTTTATTTTTACTGTTTGTTTCCTTTAGATTGGCGAATTTGGCAGGCATATGAGTATTAGTCGACTTTGTTACCCTAATGGGTGATTTCCGCTAATAATAGATTCATTCACGATAGTGACTCTTACAGGGGTGTGCATTGTCTTGCATGGAACTATTGGGTGTGAGGTCCTCAAAGTATTGTATGATGTCTGTGTGTGTGCATGGTTGTTGGCGTGTGTGCGTGAATGCTTGCATGTGTGTGTGTTTATTTGCATGCATATGTCCATGTCCTTGTTCTTGTGTGTACAACCCCAAGGACTAGGATATGCGATGTAGGCTGCACATGAGCTTGTTGGCGTATACATGGTTGTTGGCGTGTGTGCGTGATTGTTTGCATGGGTGTATTTATTGGCATGCATATGTCCATGTCCTTGTTCTGGTGCGTACAACCCCTAGGACTAGGATGTGTGATGTAGGCTGCACATGAGCTTGTTGGTGTATACATAGTTGAGTATTTGAGGCTAGGGTGATTTCCGCTAATAATAGGTTCATCCACGATAGTGACTCTTACAGGGGTGTGCATTGTCTTGCATGGAACTATTGGGTGTGAGGTCCTCAAAGTATTGTATGATGTCTGCGTGTGTGCATGGTTGTTGGCGTGTGTGCGTGAATGCTTGCATGTGTGTGTGTTTATTTGCATGCATATGTCCATGTCCTTGTTCTTGTGCGTACAACCCCAAGGACTAGGATGTGTGATGTAGGCTGCACATGAGCTTGTTGGCGTATGCATGGTTGTTGGCGTGTGTGTGTGTGATTGTGTGCATGGGTGTATTTATTGGCATGCATATGTTCATGTCCTTGTTCTTGTGCGTACAACCCCTAGAACTAGGATGTGTGATGTAGGCTGCACATGAGCTTGTTGGCGTATGCGTGGTTGTTGGCGTGTGTGTGTGATTGTGTGCATGGGTGTATTTATTGGCATGCATATGTTCATGTCCTTGTTCTTGTGCGTACAACCCCTAGAACTAGGATGTGTGATGTAGGCTGCACATGAGCTTGTTGGCGTATGCATGGTTGTTGGCGTGTATGCGTGATTGTTTGCATGGGTGTATTTATTGGCATGCATATGTCCATGTCCTTGTTCTGGTGCGTACAACCCCTAGGACTAGGATGTGTGATGTAGGCTGCACATGAGCTTGTTGGTGTATACGTAGTTGAGTATTTGAGGCTTGGGTGATTTCCGCTAATAATAGGTTCATCCACGATAGTGACTCTTACAGGGGTGTGCATTGTCGTGCATGGAACTATTGGGTGTGAGGTCCTCAAAGAATTGTATGATGTCTGCGTGTGTGCATGGTTGTTGGCGTGTGTGCGTGAATGCTTGCATGTGTGTGTGTTTATTTGCATGCATATGTCCATGTCCTTGTTCTTGTGCGTACAACCCCAAGGACTAGGATGTGTGATGTAGGCTGCACATGAGCTTGTTGGTGTATACGTAGTTGAGTATTTGAGGCTTGGGTGATTTCCGCTAATAATAGGTTCATCCACGATAGTGACTCTTACAGGGGTGTGCATTGTCTTGCATGGAACTATTGGGTGTGAGGTCATCAAAGTATTGTATGATGTCGGCTGCATTTGAGATGTGGCGTGTGCGTGGTTGTTGGTGTGTGTGCGTGAATGTTTGCATGTCTGTGTGTTTATTTGCATGCATATGTCCATGTCCTTGTTCTTGTGCGTACAACCCCAAGGACTAGGATGTGTGATGTAGGCTGCATTTGAGCTTGTTGGCATATGCGTGGTTGTTGGTGTGTGTGTGTATTTGTTTGCCTGTGTGTGTTTATTGGCAAGCATATGTCTATGTCCTTGTTCTTGTGGGTACAACCCTTAGAACTAGGAAGTGTGATGTAGGCTGCACATGAGCTTGTTGGTGTGTGCATGGTTGTTGGTGTGTGTGAGGCTGTATGTGAGCAAGGCTGGCATGCACATGCACTTGTTGGTGTGCGTGTGTGCTTGCGGGCGTGCATGAGTTTGGTTGTTGTTTTTTTAAGTTTATTTTTAGTATTTTTTAATGTGTTTTGTGCGTCTGACCGGTTGGCCAGTATTTCATGTCATTTACCTGTGTCCTGCATGTGGAATGTAATACCATCCACAGTCAGGGAGCAGGCTTAAAGACATGGAATACTGGCCAAACTCTTTATTTTTATTTTTTTTACAGATTTTTCCAACTGAAAATTATGGTGCCTTAATTCTTGGGATGACTTATCCAGATGTGGGACTTGAAACTTATCAAGCATTGTAAATTCAGCAATGCATTCTCTAAATGAAAGTAAGTGTCTTAATTCATATTTTTGGTACAAATTCACTGTCTACAATATATGTAAATGTAAATTTGGCTTCTCTATCTTTATCAAATTCAGAAATTAGTTCCCAATAAGTAACCGCATAACCCATGAGGTTAACTCTTTGCGTAACTCAACTACTTGGCTGCTGATAAAAAAATAAGTCTATTATAGTTTGTTCAAAATGTTGAGCTACTGTGGCATACTTTCTGGAATGTGTAGTTCTACACCAGATTAGTAATCATGTATTCTATTTAATCACAGAGGTTATAATGCTT
The DNA here is from genome assembly GCA_963678985.1 of Spisula subtruncata. Lineage (NCBI taxonomy): Eukaryota > Metazoa > Mollusca > Bivalvia > Venerida > Mactridae > Spisula > Spisula subtruncata. The sequence goes on from OY787671.1 coordinate 9,166,124, forward strand.
TGTTGACTACTGTTCTTGGATAGTCGATATGAAATGTTTATCAAAGAGAGATAAGTACAAAAACTGGCCATGCCCTCATTCGAACCGTTGACTTCCAACTCCAAAGGTAGTTGTCTTAACCATTAAAATTTTTGTTTATGGGAGATCAATCGTGTGACTGTGCTTGTTGTTAAATATTTGATTGTTCTTGTTTTTACCCAACAGGTATCCTACAGATGAATATTGTCTACATGGACATAGGAACAATTCTAATCAGATAGTGTCTACTATGGATTCAATAAGTAATTCTAACGAGGGAACTTACGATATAATAACAGGGCCTACCAGTAACTTGGGTTTACCCAGTTAAACCGAGATAAACATTTACCAGATGACAGATGATTTGATGTTTACAACTGTTATCAATTAACTTTGAACAGACTGGATAGTATCATGAACAGTTCAAATACAAAATTTATTGTGCTAAGACATTTTCTCTGCACAAATAGACAAGTATGTGAGTTTGATCCAGTATCCTGAACAGTCGAAATATTGTGCTAGACATTAAGTCTGCAAGAATAGATGAGTGTGTGATTTCAGATGATATATTTTAGAGGTGTAAATGATGAGATATTGTCGCTGTTGGTATGATATGTGTTATGTGATGGTGTTACGTTCTGTTAAGAGTTTTGTTGTTGATATATTACTGTTATTTCGATGTTATGTTGTTGTTATTGATGGTATATTGTTTTAAGATGATTTACTGGGTGTTAAAATTGTAATTTGTTGTTGGTATCAAGAAGACTTATTGTGTTTTAAAGAACCTCTTATTTTTTAAGTTGATATAATGTTGAAATATGATCTCATATTGTTGTTAAATGGTATGTTGTTGTTAGGAGTGTTGTTTTTAGGATTGTTGTCATACAATGGTGTGATTGTTTGGGTTTTTTATCATATGTATTGTTTTAAGTTAATATATTGTTATGTCGTTCTAGAAAAAGTACTCCAGCATACATTCTCTGTGCAGAAGTTGGTAGTTGTAACCCGCTAACAATTACCTTTCAAACAAGAATGATTAAATATTGGTTAAATATTATCCGTGGCAATGAAGATAAATTCTCCTACATGATATACAAACATCTTATTTATGGTAACAAACCAAGCAAATGGATATCTTATATCCGAAATATCTGAGATTCAACCGGTCACTCTGACCTCTTTATTAATCAAAACAATGTAAAAATCAAGAATTTACATTTGTTAAACTTGAACAGTCAAACAAAGGTAAAGCATACAAAACATTTAAAAAATAATACAGAGTTCGAAAAATACTTGATTTTTTTAACCATAAATCCCCCATCGAAACCGGATTGTGGGATGACACCCCCTGTCACCATCGAATATGTAATTTTTTGTAGAAGTGATATAGGTGACAATTTTCACTATCCGCTAGTATGTAGTCATTTCCATAACTATCGTAATTTATTTTAGATATATACTACTACACACATCCTAATGTAATTAAATACCAACAACTACTAAACAATGAAAATATGAGCATTTTGAAGAGTGGCTATTTTTGTTTCCAACTTAACACTGTTAGCTGATTTATCCATTTATTATTTCAACCACGTTAATGTATAATGTATTTAAGTTTTCTTAAGTATTTGTACAACATTATCTGGAATGTGTATATTTGTATTGAATTGCGTTAATATTGTGTACTGTGTGTTGCTATGTATTTTTTTTAAGTCATTTATTTAGGCTGTTATTACTGTTCAATGTGACCATCATTGTTTTGTAAAGCTCAATAATCAATGGTTTCTAATAATTGAAATAGTATTCTTCTTCCACTTATAAGTAAATAAAACAATTGCATATAACAGTTCTATTCCTATTGAACTTAGTTGCAAAACAATAGAATCTTTTTTGACCCGTTCATAAATTAATTGACATTAGCTTTCAATCATTTTTATATGTTGGGGTATGCGTAGAGGCTTGGGTGATTTCCGCTAATAATAGATTCATCCACGATAGTGACTCTTACAGGGGTGTGCGCTGTCTTGCATGGAACTATTTGGTGTGAGGTCATCTAAGTCTGTGCATCCATTAATAATTATATATTGTTAATATTACACTAAATATTAACAATGCTTTATATAATCCCATCAAAGATAGTGAGGGATGTGCCTTGCTGTCTGTCATGGAACTTAGTTAAGCCCTGGAAACCTGGGTGGCTAGTTTATCATTACTGTAGTTTATTTGGTACTTTCGTTTAAGGATAACTTATCATTAGATGGGTGATTTCCTCTAATAAACATTTATACAATAGTAATTGTTAATTTTCTAAACATTTTTCTTGTTTAAAAGACTACTTGACTGAAATTTTTTGATAAAGTATAACAGTATTATGACTTTAATATTGTTCCACATACATTGCTATGTCATTTCTATAACACTGCCCCACGTATATTGCTTAGTCATTTCTTTAATATTGTTCCCCATACATTGATAGGTCATTTCTTTAATACTGTTCCACATACATTGATAGGTCATTTCTTTAATATTGTTCCACATCATTGATAGGTCATTTCTTTAATACTGTGCCCCACGTATATTGCTTAGTCATTTCTAATATTGTTCCCCATACATTGCTAGGTCATTTCTTTAATACTGTTCCACTTACATTGATAGGTCATTTCTTTAATACTGTTCCACATATATTGCTTAGTCATTTCTTTAATACTGTCCCACATATTTTGCTAATACATTTTTAACACTGTTCCACATACATTGATAGGTCATTTCTTTAATACTGTTCCACATATATTGCTTAGTCATTTCTTTAATACTGTTCCACATATTTTGCTGAGACATTTTTAACACTGTTCCACATACATTGATAGGTCATTTCTTTAATAATGTTCCACATATATTGCTTAGTCATTTCTTTAATACTGTTCCACATATATTGCTTAGTCATTTCTTTAATACTGTTCCATATATTTTGCTAAGACATTTTTTAACACTGTTCCACATACATTGATAGGTCATTTCTTTAATAATGTTCCACATATATTGCTTAGTTATTTCTTTAATACTGTTCCATATATTTTGCTAAGACATTTTTAACACTGTTCCACATACATTGATAGGTCATTTCTTTAATAATGTTCCACATATATTGCTTAGTCATTTCTTTAATACTGTTCCACATATATTGCTTAGTCATTTCTTTAATACTGTTCCATATATTTTGCTAAGACATTTTTTAACACTGTTCCACATACATTGATAGGTCATTTCTTTAATACTGTTCCACATATATTGCTTAGTTATTTCTTTAATACTGTTCCATATATTTTGCTAAGACATTTTTAACACTGTTCCACATACATTCATAGGTCATTTCTTTAATAATGTTCCACATATATTGCTAAGTCAATACTTCCATGCTGCTCTTAATATATTGCTACGATATCGCTTAAAAACTTTTCCACATATATTGCGAAGTCGTTTCTTTAATATTGTTCCACATACATGCATATTGCTATGCAACTTCCTTAATATATTATGTATTTTACTATAAATGCAATTTTGTTTAAATACTAAACTACATATGCCCATGCACGTCATGTTACCATGACAAAATGTTAGCTTTTAAAATATTTATTTCTTCATTTGTTTTGTATTTTTGTTGACGTTTTTATTTTCATTCCTCTTTTAATAGTGAATTCAGTATTAACACTAATGAGTACACCATTTAAAAAAAAGATAAGCAGGATGTACAGTTAACTCTGTTAAACCAGTTAAACCTAAATAAACAGTTTATCTGATGGACGTGATTATGCTTACAACCATTATCATTTAACTTTAAATATCTTGTATTGCATGATATGTCAGGTCACAAACTGACCACTCTATGGGCTGTCGCTGGTCCATATCTCCAAAATTGACTTGTTCAGACACTTTTTCACTTTTCATACCCTCAGTATGAATGCTTCATTTTATTTTTACATCATCCCATAATGACATAAATGCAAACTGTTACTTTGTTGATTCTTTTCCATTTACAGTGTTTAGTGTGCACATACTAACTAGTGTATAGGGTTATATATATTAGATAATGTCAATTGTGCAGGGTTAAAGCTCGAGATCATTTTAACAGAAAATATATTAACAGTAGCAAAATGTCTAAATGTAATAACTCGGGTGCAGTTTTCCAGAGCTTTTTCTCAGAAATGAGATTTTATCTCTGGTTTTTACCCTGGCCTGATTTATTACAGTGATTAATAATTTGAACGAGAATTACGTAAAGCATTTCTGTGATTATAGATACATTTCTTTATGATGTTGTTGCTCCAATTGTTGCTTCGCTGATAATGATTATGATATGTTGGTGATTTGATGTTACATTATTACTTTGAAGATGAGATGTTTTTAGAATAAAGTTATGTACATACTCATGTCTTGTATTCTCGTGTTGTTACTGTTAACACAGGCTCATGGTTTCGTTGATTTAAATTTTTCTATGAATAAATTTATTTAGTCAACAAATTACAAGTTGTTGAAATCAACTAAGCCATGTGATTGTGAAAACATTATTTGATTTCCAGGGAAGATACTTTTATATTGCTTATATTGAGTTCTCTCCCTTAATGTTCAGGGCCGTCGCTTATAACCATGATGGACATGTATACGATGTGACCTTTTGGTCAAGCTGACAAGTAAAAGAATGCCAACAAAAATTTTAAACAACTGAAGTAAATTTGGTTTTACTAGGCATATTCAACACTCAAACAGGGAATGAACACTACCCTAGGAAGTTAGCCAAGAAATCACATGATTTGTCCACCCTGGTAATTGTTTAAGGTCGGGCCAAATAAGCCTACATGAGACTTGTAGCACAAGGCTTTCTATGAAGCAGATTGATTGACATGCAGATCCATGTTTCATCCTAACCGGACAAGGTTCAATAAGCCTAGAGACACACATGCACATTAAATAATGCCAGCGTACCATGGCAGCTGTGGTGACTGAGATAATTAGATATCAAAGTCAGAGAAATGGATTCCTTTTAAAACAGTACAAGATGAATAAAACTAGCAAGAGCAAGAAATTGAGACTTTATGTCAGATGTGTGCTGTATCAGGCCCCAATTCCGCGAGTCATGGCTCCGTTGAGTCTGCTATTTTGAATATAATAATATAAGTTACAGGGTGTCCCAAAAGACGGGGACATAACTGACATAATTACATGATTCAGAATCTCTTCATTTAAAACAAAATTTTCACAAGACACACATTGCACATGAATTCTTACATTTTTAGATTTCAATACTAATACATAGGTTCTATTTTGTATTTAAAAGTATAATTTATTATATCCTAATTATATTTCTATTCGATACTTTTATAGGAAATGCACCTTAATAAGAATTTCTTTAATTTTAAAGTACTCAACAAATTTTTGTAAGTGCTTTTACTAATAGCTCCATACTATGGTTTATAGGTTTAATAATAGAATAAAACAATAACTAGTGCAATATATATACACTTGCACACAATAAATGTCATCGTTCTTTCAGCGTCATCAGCTGGTTGAATCAAATGGGTAACGAATACTGCGCACATAGATCACAATAAATTGTATGTATCATCTGGGATTGTATTAAGATCTGAGTGGCGTCATATTGGTAGGCTGCACATTGACAGGCCTATGTGTGGACTGGTTATATAGGAATCAGCGTCCACATGTAAACAGTATACTTAGTTGCAATTAATAAAATTTGTACTATCCAATGAAATCCAATGGATCTGCAAATTATTATCTCCAATTGAATGACGGAGATGGGCGAAGGATTATCTTGAATTAAATGTTTTAAATATTGTACACCGGTATTTGATTGTGATATATATCTCCAATGGCATAGAACTATATCGAAAAATCTTTATACACTTCAGGACCATGAATTTTTTGATAGCCTAGATCTTGTAGTTGGGAGTTGTTGATAGCCTCTTGTAGCTTGGGGAGTAAGGCCTTTGATCCCTGGTATATTAACTGACCACTTATTATTGACAGATCGAATGCAACTAAATTACTGTATCACATTCATTTATCATCCCATTAATAAATCATTCCCTTCCATTGTTACAAATAATAGCATGAGCCTGAGGGGCATAGTACCAAATTATTACTTCATTCATCAAATTAATATAGTTGATTCAAATATTACAACTGCGTTAAACAAACATTCACCCCCGGTTGATTATTACAGGTGTGTCAGGATTAATTTATACCATCAATAATACACATAAATGATTAAAAATCTAATACTTGCTGCAATAAGCTATTCAGAAATGGAACATTATGGCGGTTTTGACAGACATCTTTGAATCGACAATATGAGTCAGATTTAAATCATTTATAAAGAAAATGAAAACTAACGTACACAATATGTCATGGGACATCACAAGTAGCCCTACTGACATATTTTTTTTAATATAGGCGACAATGATATAATAAGCATGCATTGTTATAATTATCTCCCTTTAATTAGATACTCTCTACAAAGGAGAAATTTCTTTTTGCCGGAAGTGTGAATTTCTACAGAAAAATCTTAATTTTTTTAAGATTACAACTGTTTACGGAATGTTAACAACTTAAACTTGATTTAATTCATTTCCGATTTCTATCGTGAAACGATTTCATGTACAAATGAGAGATGACAACATCTTATTACCTCAGAATTTGAATTCAAAGTTCAGGTAAGTTGAAACTCAAGTACTGTAGTGTAAAGACAAGTGCAAGAAATTCTGGGGCTATAACTAAATGATCTTTTATTGACTAACGTTGATCTTTATGATTTGGAATAATCACTGAAATGGAATAATCATCGTCTAAGAAGCTTGGACTACCTTTACCCAGACATCCACAATGTCCCCTGACATCCATGATGTCTTGACTCTTTCGGCAATATCCGGGGATATCACCACATGGGACTATTACTTTTTGATAAAAAAAATAGTTGATTTTCGTGTATTTCAGTTGATCTGGGTCATCCAGACGCATGAAAATGGTTCTGAGTGCGCATGCGCAGGAATTTAATTATGCAGTGGGCGTGGCCTAATATGCAAATTAATTGTATTAAATACTTACAACGGATAGCCATATCATTTACGTAATGATCGTTGGATTTACCTCCGGATGGATCAATCTAAATATTCATATCTACAGTTTGTAATATTCCATGCATATAACGATCTGGAATGTCGACCACGTTCGAATAAAGTGAATAGAGGTAGAGTTGAGTATACGTGAATACGATTGTTGTTATTGTTGCTACATATATAGTCCGTATTTATTCCCATGGGCATATAACTTGACTATATATACTCTGGTTTTATCACCATATGGGAATATAAATATAACCGTTTATATGCAATTCATTCCGTAAATATTTTTAAAGCGTTATCTTCCCCCAAAAGTATCCAAACCCCTTTTTCTTATGCATTTATGCCCCAAAAGAAACCCTTTTCCCGGGAGAAACTTCCCTCTAGTGGCATTAATACATAAAGTTTTTAAGATCGTTGCTATATATATACTCTGGTTTTATCACCATATGGGAATACAAGTATAATGTATTAATACAGAAATTATTTTTTAAGATCGTTGCTCTATATATACTCTGGTTTTATCACCCTAGGGTGATAAAACCAGAGTATATATATAGCAACGATCTCAAAAACTTTATGTATTAATGCCACTAGAGGGAAGTTTCTCCCGGGAAAAGGGTTTCTTTTGGGGCATCAATGCATGAGAAAAAGGGGTTTGGATACTTTTGGGGGAAGATAACGCTTTTAAAATATTTACGGAATGAATTGTATTGTTAAACTTATATTCCCATATGGTGATAAAACCAGAGTATATATATAGTGACGATCTTAAGAGACTGTCTGTATTAATGCCACTAGAGGGAAGTTTCTCCCGGGAAAAGGGTTTCTTTTGGGGCATCAATGCATAAGAAAAAGGGGGTTTGGATACTTTTGGGGGAAGATAACGCTTTAAAAATATTTACGGAATGAATTGCATATAAACGGTTATATTTATATTCCCATATGGTGATAAAACCAGAGTATATATACTCAAGTTATATGCCCATGAAGTTTCCCCTTATGTACCTTCACGCTGCTTTACATGCTCACCCGTTAAATAAGTTAATTTTCATTGCATAGATCATTCACTCATTTTTATTCGTGTGCTTTTGTTATTGTACCGTAAGAATGTCTTCACCTGTTCAATCACGTATATCAATAACTATTCATGAATGACAGGTACTTTACAGGTGCGGATTATCGTGGCATTATCTTCGGACGATGATTTTGTCTAGTGCTATCCAAAATCCATTAACAATGACAATTGAACTGCACATATGTAAATAAATTTAGTGTATACTGTAGTTGCACAGATATGTATTTAGAATATATCTGTGATAGTTGTTTATAACGTGAATCGTAATTTATATTTGAAAATAATTCATTTGGATGTGTTAGAGGACGGACAGATAACACTGCGATGCATTATGGGTAAGTACCTAATTTGCATAATTACCTAATTTGCATAATTTATTCAAGCGTCTGAGTGACACAGATTTCAGTGTTACCGATGGACGTGACATATAACGAAGTTCATTTTTGCCCTAAAAGTAATAGTCCCATGTGGTGATATCCCCGGATATTGCCACTCTTTCACTTCTCATCATAAACCTATTGTGTATTTCCTGAAGATTTCCCTGGTAAAGACCCTGGAACAGTAGTGATGTTGTTACCCGCCCCAGCACAACCTGAATACCCTGGGTGAATCTACCCAAGACAGTCCCCACCTTGATAAACCCAGAGAACCGGATTGCCTATCACCCGAACAGTGCTACTCCCTGTTCCCCTGCCCAAAGAAATAAATTACGTAATTTAGGTCTTTGCCCTGCCTCATCATGCCAGCCGTCGCTTCCTGCTGAACCCCAGTCCCAGGCTACTGCCCGGATCCTCACATCCCACCGCTGCCACCATTGTTGAATTTACAAGTCACATAATCACAGGGAAAGGGTTATAAGTAAAGGTTATTAATTACCTTATCAGTTGTCTAAGACCATTCTGCTTAGTAATACCAATGATGCCACAGCGTCAGTTCATGACGTCCTTCCATCATGGCCGCCACAGCTCAAGAGGGCGATCCCAGAATGCACCTGGGGCTCTACCCGGGGACTGGGGCACCTGCTAATGCCCGTATTTCCGGATACAAAGCACAGACCCTACAGAATCTTATATAACGTCGGAATCCAAAAAGTCCAAATTTTACACACCCGGCTTCGATTTGGTTGTAGCTCACTTAATTATGATCTAAAAAGAAAAAACATTTTAGAATCGCCCCTTTGCATGTGTGACTCTAAATTTGCCCTTCTTATTTGATCTGCAAGTACTTTCATGATTTTATTGTCTAACTGATTTTTAGCTCACCTGAGCACAAAGTGCTCAAGGTGAGTTATTGTGATCACTCACTGTCCGTCGTCCGTCCGTCCACTTTTTCAAATAACTTCTCTTCTAAAACCGTTTGGCCAATTTTGAAGACATTTTGCCTGAATGTACGTGGCATTGAGGGATTTAGTAATTGTTCAAATTATGGCCCTGGGGTGAAAATTGGCTCTGCCCCGGGGTCACTGTTTTACATAGACTTATATAGGGAAAACATAAAAATCTTCTTGTCTAATACTACAATACCTAGAGCTTTGATATTTGGTATGTAGCATCATCTAGAGGTTTACTTACAAGATGGTTTAAATTATGCCCCTGGGGTCAAAATTGGCCTGCCCCAGGGTCACAAGCTTTACATAGAGTGATAGACTTATATAGGGAAACATATAAAAATCTTCTTGTTTAAAACTACAATGCCTAGAGCTTTGATATTTGGTATGTAGCATCATCTTGTGGTCCTCTACCAAGATTGTTCAAATTATGCCCCATGGTCAAAATTGGCCCTGCCAGGTATCACCAGTTTATATATTTAGGCTCTACCTTTGTTAGTTATATTGTGCAGCGCTTCATTTATAATCAGGTGAGCGATATAAGGCCATTACAGCCCTCTTGTTTCAATAATAATTCACTTTTATACATCGTTGAAAGACTCAGCTAACTGGTTTTTCTCGACTAAAATTAATCTGTTATGGTCTGACAAAGTTATGTGAGAACGAAGGTATAAACTCAAATAAAGACCTACTTTAGACATGTTGTATAATATTATTGTTTTTTAGGTTCCATCATGAAGATTCTAAATCAACACATAATGTCAAGTGCAGAAGAATGTTGTCAGGAACGTTTCCTTGTAAGACACAACATGGTATGTCATGTGCTGTTGATCGACACGTGGCAGAAGCGGGGATTTGATAGTTTAACATGTTTACAAGTGCCTATGAAGATGAAGATCATTTATATCAGTAGTAGTATTATTCATTCCAACATTACTATGGATTTTTGTCGGTCACTCTGTCCTAAAATTTGAACATGCTGTACTTCTCCATGCATTGAATGAGTTTTCGATAACCTTGATGCAAGAGTGTGTCTTTTATTATGGCTGACTCAAGTCACTTATATCAATGGTCAAGGTCACACTTCTAGTTCAAAGGCAAGATGTGGTCTGTACTGGACCATTACTTTTTCCATATAGTGAGGGATTTGAAAATAATTTAACACAATTGTTCACCACCACCAGACTATCATTTTATTATGGATGTGGCATGTTATACTTTTATGGGGTTATTTGGTAGTATCTCGGTCGCAAATTTTGATTCACATTTCAGCACATACATTTTTCATGAGCCGTGCGAAGTATGGCAAGTTTTATTAGGCTGTAGGAGATAACGCTCTTCACAAGCAAATGCCAGGGACATGTCAATCATGAGTTGAATGTCAGAATAGCTTTAACTCATGATGCAAACATCATCTGCACAAGCAGAGCTATTCACTACTACAGTTCCAATCCGACCTCCGCAACCTGTACTAGTTAAACGATCGAGTATGGGTTAACGTATATTTTGTATGGGTCTGTAGGTAAGATACCGCCTTGTCTCACACCAGAATTTCAAAGGAGTCACTAAACTTGTTTTGGTATATGATTACACTTGAGGATATCTAAAGTAAAGATTTCAATAGTAACCAGAGGCCATCGCTAATGCCGGCATGGTACAATCGACGTAAGAGGTGGGAATGGTCAACTACATTAAAGGCGGAATTTGGCGTCCAGTAGTACCACATGGGCTGGTTGCTACAGACCTGACCATTCACGATAGAACTCCTCAAGAATAAAAGCAGCATTAAGGGGTGTGGACCAGGGCCCGAAATAACAACCAATACTTACACTCTGCGCTCAGCACTCAAATATTGAATTTCCTTCTTTTGAGGTTCAAAGCGACATTGTTTTAGAACGTGAAGTTGAAGTTATGTTGAATAGGTGGTAAATATTATCATTGGGTTGTTTCCAATTGAAATTTAGTGTATTTATAAGATATACGTGTAATTTACCAGTCTGAGTGCACTCAGCTACAATACTTACGTTTTTACTTCAATAGTACAAAATAGCAAAAATACGGTTCAAATGTTATTTGCAACATTCAAATAATAATCTTATACATTTCCCCACCTAGATAAGCAATCTAGAACAAATAATAGCTCATTAAAATAAAAAAAATCAATATTTGAGTTTTGAGTGCTGAGTATACGTATTGGTTGTAATTTCGGGCCCAGATGTAAAGCCCCTCTGCACCATGACAGTGTTCAAATGTCCTTAGACTATGAAAAATAATTAATGATTAGGTTTTACAAACTGTTTCGTTATAAGGTTTAATCATTTAAGGCTGAAGACTTATATAGTGTCTGTGCACTAGAGAAGAGATGCTATGTTTGATCACTGGCTGAAATTATTTATTGCTTAGAATATTACTCCAACATGATAACCTTATCTAGCCAAGTATTGCTATTAATGAAAATTATGATGTAGAGATGAAGAACTTTAATTGCTGGAAAAAATTGTCTGACAGGGAAGTTTATATCTCATTTTAGGTAAATGTGAAAGCTGGTATGCCTCCTGGAGAGCACACCGTGAAGTATGCTAAGAAATGTGCTCAGAAATGGAAGTCTGCCAAGAAAGATCTCAACTACCATCAACAAAGAGGAGGCGTCTATTTTTAAAGCAGCACCGATCTGTCTCATAAGCAGCTCATGAGGCACTAGAAGGTGTTTCCTATCAGTCAGGTTTGTTCATTCTTTTGTAAGTTCCCTTATATTGCATGTACCGAATCTCATAACCAGGTTTCCTGAAATGTATCCTAACCAGTGTGAACTTACCATTCCAAATAGCATTTGTTTCAATTGTGAATTTACCTTGAATCCCAGGTTACTAATCCGGCTCGAATACCACTAGCTGTCATCCAACATTTTATAATTACAATCTGTCTATGGATTATAAAAATTTCCTTATGTTGGACATTTGTAAAATTAAAGTTTGTTTATAATAGTGTCAACCCTATTGAAAGGGCCAGTATATTCTGACTTATGAGACACTTATCATTCACTTTGAATTTCATGCTTTACAGTACAATACCTTCCCAAATCCCTTCTTGTAAAACCAGGCACCTTGCAGAGATGGGGCTACAGTAACCATTAATTTAATAACTATCTGGTTGCTGACCAACCAGTCTCATCAGTTCCAACCCAGCTTCTGCCGAGATTTGAATCTTCCACCTCCCACTTCTTAGGCTGACGTCCTAAGCACTCGGCCACAGTCACGGTTGTATGAGAGTTATGAAATATATGTTACTACTGTATACTATATGACAGTATGAGTGTGTTCTAGTAAGAGAAACAGTATTTGGTACTACAGTAATATATACATGTAAGTATTTGAATTATAAAACAAAGTGTAAAAAAAATCTTCTTATGCAGGCATTGGACTTGAATGTGATATTGATGTGGAAAAACTTCCGGACCCCTTACCACATGGTGTATTTAGACAAGTATGGCACACAATGGTTCTCCCTCACACATCATCTTCGATTTAGAAACAACAAATCTAAGTTAGTATACACAATTGCATTCATTAGTCATATCACAATCATCACATCAAAGTAATTTATTTCCTTTAATGATCAAATGTTTCCTTTAGATACCAAATATGAAAGACAGTAAAACCTGTCTGCTACGCAAATTTTGATTCACATTTCAGCACATACATTTTTCATGAGCCGTGCGAAGTATGGCAAGTTTTATTAGGCTGTAGGAGATAACGTTCTTCACAAGCAAATGCCAGGGACATGTCAATCATGAGTTGAATGTCAGAATAGCTTTTACTCATGATGCAAACATCATCTGCACAAGCAGAGCTATTCACTACTACGACCTGACCATTCACGATAGAACTCCTCAAGAATAAAAGCAGCATTAAGGGGTGTGGACCAGGGCCCGAAATAACAACCAATACTTACACTCTGCGCTCAGCACTCAAATATTGAATTTCCTTCTTTTGAGATTCAAAGCGACATTGTTTTAGAACGTGAAGTTGAAGTTATGTTGAATAGGTGGTAAATATTATCATTGGGTTGTTTCCAATTGAAATTTAGTGTATTTATAAGATATACATGTAATTTACCAGTCTGAGTGCACTCAGCTACAATACTTACGTTTTTACTTCAATAGTACAAAATAGCAAAAATACGGTTTAAATGTTATTTGCAACATTCAAATAATAATCTTATACATTTCCCCACCTAGATAAGCAATCTAGAACAAATAATAGCTCATTAAAATAAAAAAAATCAATATTTGAGTGCTGAGTATACGTATTGGTTGTAATTTCGGGCCCAGATGTAAAGCCCCTCTGCACCATGACAGTGTTCAAATGTCCTTAGACTATGAAAAATAATTAATGATTAGGTTTTACAAACTGTTTCGTTATAAGGTTTAATCTTTTAAGGCTGAAGACTTATATAGTGTCTGTGCACTAGAGAAGAGATGCTATGTTTGATCACTGGCTGAAATTATTTATTGCTTAGAATATTACTCCAACATGATAACCTTATCTAGCCAAGTATTGCTTTTAATGAAAATTATGATGTAGAGGTGAAGAACTTTAATTGCTGGAAAAAATTGTCTGACAGGGAAGTTTATATCTCATTTTAGGTAAATGTGAAAGCTGGTATGCCTCCTGGAGAGCACACCGTGAAGTATGCTAAGAAATGTGCTCAGAAATGGAAGTCTGCCAAGAAAGATCTCAACTACCATCAACAAAGAGGAGGCGTCTATTTTTAAAGCAGCACCGATCTGTCTCATAAGCAGCTCATGAGGCACTAGAAGGTGTTTCCTATCAGTCAGGTTTGTTCATTCTTTTGTAAGTTCCCTTATATTGCATGTACCGAATCTCATAACCAGGTTTCCTGAAATGTATCCTAACCAGTGTGAACTTACCATTCCAAATAGCATTTGTTTCAATTGTGAATTTACCTTGAATCCCAGGTTACTAATCCGGCTCGAATACCACTAGCTGTCATCCAACATTTTATAATTACAATCTGTCTATGGATTATAAAAATTTCCTTATGTTGGACATTTGTAAAATTAAAGTTTGTTTATAATAGTGTCAACCCTATTGAAAGGGCCAGTATATTCTGACTTATGAGACACTTATCATTCACTTTGAATTTCATGCTTTACAGTACAATACCTTCCCAAATCCCTTCTTGTAAAACCAGGCACCTTGCAGAGATGGGGCTACAGTAACCATTAATTTAATAACTATCTGGTTGCTGACCAACCAGTCTCATCAGTTCCAACCCAGCTTCTGCCGAGATTTGAATCTTCCACCTCCCACTTCTTAGGCTGACGTCCTAAGCACTCGGCCACAGTCACGGTTGTATGAGAGTTATGAAATATATGTAACTAATGTATACTATATGACAGTATGAGTGTGTTCTAGTAAGAGAAACAGTATTTGGTACTACAGTAATATATACATGTAAGTATTTGAATTATAAAACAAAGTGTAAAAAAAATCTTCTTATGCAGGCATTGGACTTGAATGTGATATTGATGTGGAAAAACTTCCGGACCCCTTACCACATGGTGTATTTAGACAAGTATGGCACACAATGGTTCTCCCTCACACATCATCTTCGATTTAGAAACAACAAATCTAAGTTAGTATACACAATTGCATTCATTAGTCATATCACAATCATCACATCAAAGTAATTTATTTCCTTTAATGATCAAATGTTTCCTTTAGATACCAAATATGAAAGACAGTAAAACCTGTCTGCTACCACCATCCATCAGGTATAGACGGTATTGACTAATGTTATTTCAACGTTATGTATATTGGAGATGTTTGCAGATCTGTTTTGTTACATTGCTTTTTATTCACACATGCGTGACTATAATTTCATTTTAACACACATATTTTCAGTACGTTCAGGACAGATGCCCCATATTACCTAGCTAGCTGCGATTGATCTGGAGACTTCACAGACTTTCACCTGCTGCATACAGCTGAAAATACCAATTAGACAATGCGTAGCGTGTTACTGGTGTAACCATGGTCAAAAACAATGATGGTGAATGGGAAACTTGTTACTTCAAGTGCATGGAAGACAGTCGCCATATATTTTATAAACTGGCTGACAGTTTGACAATCCATATAATGTTGCCCACAATGGTCGACCTTTTGACTTTCATATCCTTGTTTCATCATACTTGTCTATTCAGATGGTCAGCCACAAGTAACAAATGCTAAACAAACTCTTGAATCTGTTGTACCCAAATTAGTGCACTATTTTGTAAATGGTTGTGTTTAAATGTATCAAAGATTAAGGTCATTATGTTTATCTAGGTTTAACTGGGTGTATCCGAGTTAACTGTAGACCCTGCTATTATTTCAATGGAATAGTTGTAGGTCAATGACCATGTCCCATAACTATGGCAGGTATTTTTTTGACTGGGTTATCCCCCTTTTTAGCTCACCTGTCACAAAGTGACAAGGTGAGCTTTTGTGATCGCTCTTCGTCCGTCGTCCGTCCGTCCGTTCGTCCGTTCACAATTGCTTGTGAACACACTAGAGGTCACAAATTTATTAACTTAAAATATTAATGTTAAGATTTTGCATGTAAGCTGGTATCTCTGTAACCAGTGAAGGGAATGGTATGAAACTTCACACACTTGTTCACTGTGAATATCTAAAATCATATGGACTGGTCCCATAACTGTGATTTGCGTTTTGCAGAATAATGACCCTTTTTGGACCAAGAATATTAATGTTTAAGTTTTGCATGTAAGCTGGTATGAAACCCCCGCTCATATGCCAAGAACTGCTCAAGTTAATCCTAGCGTGAATTTTGACAGAACTTTGTCCTAGTTTGTATTACCTTGACATAGGTTTGGATTTCTTGTTTCACTATCAATAACTCGTTAGTCGAGCACATTGTCCCTCAGACCACTGTTGTTGTTTATGATGCCATCATTAATTATGTATAAAATCTCTGTCTTGTCGCCATCTAAGTAACGCGATTGGCTCTTAAGATTGCGACAAGACAGAAATGCGCGGGACTTCTAGCAGATGCGGATGCTGCAAAAATAGTTTCTGCGCCAAAATTGAGTTACGGGGTTTTGGTTCGGCACCGTCGATATAGAGTATAGTGCATCCAGGATAATGTGATGTTTATAAACATTGACCGGTTTAGCCTACAGTTGTAAAATCAGGAAATTCTGTACTAAAATAACACTTCTATATTGTTCACACCTGAGTAATAGACCTCTGTGGCTCATACCACATTTTCCCTCCATTCACAATATCCTTGGCCGATATGTTTTGTACTTGAAAAGCTGATGAATAAAACATATTTGAGTGTAAAAGCACACTATGTTCTTCTACTTTCTACTGATGGAGAAAAACGTTACCAATTTTCTAGGGCTCTTTTCAGCTGTTCAAGCACTCTTTGACATTTTAACTTTCCCTGGTCATTGGACTACCAACGAAAACCTACGTTTGTGTCTCCCGTGGGAGACTATTTCTCTCTACCCTTAGGCCTCCGCTCCCCTTGTTTGAAATTTATTGTGTGCAGATGGATTTTGATGGTAAGTAAGTAACTGGCCACCATTTATAGAATTGTCAAAAGTGCACCCATTGAAATAACGTACGTGTGTGTGAAAACGGGAAATACCTCAATTGATTACATAGCGAAATAATTAATTCAACAAGGATACCCTCTACAGAGTATTTCTTTGATGTTTTCTTAAGGTTGAAAAATTCCTTATCCTCAGCTGAGGAAAATCATTTAAGGATGAGGCAAACGTTATACTTAATATAGAATCTATATAGAATTGAAATCTGTAAGAATTCATGTGCAATTTGTGTCTTGTCAAAGTTTGTATTCAATGAGGACATTCTGAATTATGTGTTTATGCAGTTATGTCCCCGCCTTTTGTGACACCCTGTAACTTATAGATTCAAAATAGCAGACTTAGCTGAGCAATAACTTGACGGAATTGGGGCCTGATATTTTATGCGGCTGTCATAAGTATCAATTTCATGTTCTTGCTAGTTTTATTCATCTTGTTCTCTGTTTTAAAAGGATTCCATGGTCTTGATAACCTTCTTTGGCTTTGATATCTTGGTCATATTGACATGAGCCTGACCTATTGATTACCATAATTTAACAGTCGATATATTGCCTACTTTATAACACCGATTGTATGTTTACATAATCGGGGAGAATCACGAAGACGCTCGAGATGTAATACAAACACAAATTTTTAATGCCGATATTGCATGCATGATTTGCTTGCGGAAATTGATGTATTCAAAGCAAGAATCTTTTAATATATTCGTGCATAAAGGTCAGACTCATGTCAAAATAGCCAAACTATATCTAGTCACCACAGCTGACATGGTCAGCTGGCATTTTATTGTTCATGTGTCATCGTGTGTCTCTAGGCTCATTGAAGCTTGTCCGGTTAGAATGAAACATAGATCTGCATGTCAATCTGCTTCATACAAGACTTGTTGCACAAGTCTCATGTAGGCTTATTTGGGCCAACCTTTAACAATTACCAGGGTGGACAAATTCTGTGATTTCTTGGCCAACTCCCTAGGGTAGTGTTCATTCCCTGCTTGGGTGTTGAATATGCCTTGTTAAAATCAGCCAATTTTACTTCAGAATCAGAATTGAAAAATTTAAACTTTTAATTGGCACACTTTTACTTGCGAGCTTGACCCAAATGTCACACGGTATATCCACCTTGGTTATAAGGAACATTAAGGGAGAGAACTCAATATAAGCAATATAAGAGTATCTTCCCTAGAAATCAATTAATGTTTTCACAATTACATGGCTTAATTGATTTTAACAATTTGTATTTTTTTATTACATAAATTAATTCATAAAAAAGTTTAAATCAACGAAACCATGCGCCTGTGTTCGCAATAACAACACACGAAAACAAAACATGAGTATGTACATGACTTTATTTTAAATACATCTCTGGAAAAACGACATACTGTAATGTAATGTATCCCAACCAGTAATAACTTATTATTCCACAAGGAATAAAAACAATCTGAAAATCAACAGCCTCCTTGATAGCCTAGTGGTAGAGTGTTCTCTCTGAGTGCGAGAGAAATCAGGTTTGGACCCTGGTTGTATAGATAAAAATGGTGCAGGTAATTCCCTTGCTTGATGCTTAGCATTAAGGGGAATCTGGCAGCTCTTCTCTCATGCCATCTTGGCAATATCAACAACAGTAATATAAATCAATATGAACATATTAACTTTAAAGCAACAATGACACATCTCAACAACAACATATAACAACAACAACAATACACAATCATTATAAAGATCTTATCTCCATAGCAACAATGTAACAACAACAACAACAATATAAAATCGTTATCAGCATCTCATCTTTAAAACAACAATGAAACATCACAACAATTTAAAATCACAAACAACATCTTATCTTTAAAGCAACAATGAAACAAAAAACAATTTAAAATCACAAACAATACGAAAAAAAACAATCTATATTTATATATAACATCTTTACAGCAACAATACAAAATTGGGAAGCACAGAATGTAACTTCAATATACACATCTTGAAGTGTAAATTGTCCTAAAGGTACCTGTAAAATAAAATCAACAAGATATAATATACACAAGGCGATTGCCTTTAACATGGAAGTAGAAAAATCTAGATTTACACAGAAACCATTGATGCATGACGTAAATGACAAAATCCTATTTTTCTCGTGCAAACTACTCAAATGGGATTTTTTAAAAATTATTTCATACACGATTAACATTTAACCCCTAAACATCAAGCCATAAAAATATTGCATAATATACAGCGCGAATGTTAATTGAAGACCACGCACTTCAGATAAGAATGCTCGAAACTGGCATGTCATTAAAACGGGTAAGATTTTGATTTTCTTAGCCAACATTATTTTATTATGCCACTTGCATTGAATTCACAAAAAAATCAATGTTTCTATTGGCACATTTCAAAACTTGAGACGTCATCTGTAGTCACTTACAGGTAGTCATTAAATGCGTCAAAACAAGTTTGTTACAATGTCCGATTGATGGTTATATAACTTAGGGATCCCAAAATAATATGGAATCGTTAAATTAAACAGGATATGTCCACTTCTTTAAAGTTGAGCATGAAACGGACGTCGAACTGGCATTTAACATCAAAATTACAACTTTAAATTAGCAAAATAGAACTTTTCCCGGACATTCATTTCTGTTGAATGAAACGAACACACTGTTATCACATGGAATTTCATTTTGATGAATTATTTTATAATTTGATGTTTGCCGGGTATTTAGCCGACAGTGGAGGGCCCCAGACGATAATCTTTCCCAATGTTATTCCCCATGTATATTCCAACCGAAGTATAATACTGTACATTATAACGAACTTTGTACTAGAATGGCACTCTGGCAACAATTCCTGAACAACTATATCAATTTAATGCATCGGAAATGTAAGGATGTCATTCGGGCATTTGGTGGTCATGTAAGATATTGATGTGCGACTGTTTTTTTTTAGCAATGGTCATGGTCATTTTTTAATAATTTGTTATTATATTTTAGAGTGGTAGTTTACTGCATATGATAGAAAACAGTTGCCTGATTCCAATGGTATATTAGGTTCAATTATCGGTGTTATACTTTTTTCAGAAAAATTAATATTACAATTCGACTAGAGTATACAGTCCCAGAGCATAACAAAATATCCACAAGGTTAAATGAGGCAATGAAGCTATTTACCCATAGCTGGAGGCCTGTTCATGGGCACCAGGGCATGTCCACACGCTGGTGGGCCTAGCATGCCGCATGTCTGGGGGCAGACCACCTCCGAGTCTCCTGCAGTTCAGTTTGAGGCCGCAAGGCGCTCAATTGACATGTGCTGCCACGGGAAGGCACTGCATGGAGCTTGCCTATGGAGAGGCTATGTACTGGCAGAGAAGGCTTACATACTTGGCTTCCTTTTCACCTGAGCTAGCCAGTGGTAGAGGCTGATAGTAGAAGGTGATAAGCACATAACACACAACATACCACACTTAGTCGCATCCATAGACCATTTAGCACACAAAAAAGAGAGTCTGAAGCTAAGTAAATGAAACACTATGGTATGCATAGCTGACTTACATACCCAATCTAAATGACCGTTCGCGACAATTGAGGGTCAGTGCCTTGCCAATTAGACGACACTCCACCTTCCTAACTTAAAGCTCATAGGCTGAATACCTAGAGCTGTAGACTCTGCCATAGAGTCTACGCACGCGACCGGCTCAGACTAAGCACCGGTCGGTGGGTCTACAGAACACAGTCAGGTTGCATAGTCTGCAGACCAAGGGACCAAAATATATGGATCGGGACAATCCACATGAAATGCAGGATCACCGGTTGACCTGCAGGCAATGCTGGATTCTGGTAAATCACATACAATGCTGCATCCGGGGATCCACAGACTCCATCTTCTGGTGGTCTTCTCATCATAATCCTGAAACTATAGTACTAAAAAACCGTCATATCCGTCAAAATAAGAGGGTATAATTGTAACAGGGTATCAAGCATGATGTGTCAATAATTTTACAATATTTTGAATAACAGAGTTTGCAACTGTTATTCACCTGTCCGGTCCAACCTATCAGTGTGAAAACTAAAATGGCATTCTGGTTATTCACTTAATTAACCTTATTTGATTTATCAAGAGCAAGCACTGTGAGTGAGAACTTTTTAAAGACTTGATATTTAGATAATCCATGGTTCGTACGTAATGGTCAATCCATCATGGTTCGTCTCCAACTATGTCCTGGTTCTCCCAGTGGTGTTCAATCAAAAGCTATACTAACACTTCATTATAAGTAATATCCATTAACCACAGGAATTGAACTCCCTGAATGTTATGTGAAGTTTGTTTTTCCTAAATCGAAAGTACAGGTAATGGGTTCAACAGATGAAAAAGTAAAAAGACCCAAAAAAAAAAAAAATGTTCCACAAATGGTATCAGTGACCATGCGACTCTTTTGCATTTTACAGGGGTGTGTTTGCATAGTATAATACCTCCTCTTACTCGGCCAAAGTTTTTCTACTTTCCTACAAAAAAATGCCCTTGCCAAACTTTTCCCTGACTTTTGCCACAGACGAACAACCAGACCAGGCACAAGGTCAATCAGTTCAATGAAGGATAAACTTATAAATAACTGAAGCAAGCTAATGATCTGTCATCGTCCGTCTCCATAATCGTAACATCGTCTTCAAAACAATCACACCATCGTCTCAAAAACCTGCGATTACAAGCAAGCTAATGATCGGTCATTGTCCGTCTCGATTATCAAATACCAGTCCTTATTTCCCGATTTACAGTTATTAATATACTAGCCCCAGACTTTGAGGGCTCAACACATCTCCATGCTAGACAGTAACACACACCTTTACTATCTTTGATGAAACTGTATAATGTAAGGTATATCAATATTTATTGTAATACGGAAAATTAAAGTAGACACCCGCCTATCCACCTATCTGCCAGCCGAAATCGCCAATCTAATAACCAGAATTTCAAAACCTGCAGTCCGAAGAGACGCCACCCTCTTCTGTAGACTTAGTTTACATTTAACTGCCTCAACCCATATGGGGGAGAGTATGTAACTATCTTAAAATAGACTTATCTTAACAAAATTGTCACGCCTGCAAGCGGATGTCCAAAACCATCACATCTGCGCTCCTCGTCTATCTGAAAATAGAGAAATAAAATAGAATTGATTTTACTATTGTATGCTGATTATATGTAGTCATGCTGAATTTCATTGAAATCCAACCAATGGTAACGGAGAAATATTGCAGTAAAAATGCACTGATCTACACACAAAGGCTAATATATATCTAACATAAGTATTATAAAATTTGATTAATAATGGCAACAGAATAAATGTCACAAAACACTTCATCATAAACACCAACTACTGTAAAATCATTTCATTTCAATGGGACATTTTTTCTTGTTTTTTGGTGAAATTTTGACATAATTTCAAGGACTACTTATCCATTAATGACATTCGTACCTTTTCAATTTTTCTGTACAAGATATATAAAACCTGTTATTTTTATGAAGATCAGATTAATGCCAACTATTTAGAAAATTCCCAAAAGTTTTGCTCAGCTAGTTTTTAAGATATTGTTAGATTTAGGGGACAACCCCTAAATTATATTTAACCCAAAAAGTTTTGGTTAAAAAAGCATAAAACTTGGCACACACAAAATTACTCATGTTATGTGCAACAAAAGAAAAGGGCCCTTATGCAATGTTTCGTCATTTTGAGTAAACGACGCAAACAGGATCGCGCCGTATTAAGCATACAAGTGTCTTAACAGTAACTGTTGTAATTTATATCAAATCGGCGCATTTTCTCCCAATGATGTCAAGTTTTATTTGTTGTCAAATATGTTGTGGAGCTGTTAGAACATAAATAGTTTATCAGAGAGATGTATTTTCACAAAAATATTCTAAAGAAAGCTGCGTATTCTGACTGTGATTGGATGTTTATTTCTGGTGTTTGGCCAGGCTCGGTGCACAGAACATTTAAAACAGAATTTCATATTTTTCTACTCGATTTTAACTAGACAACAATCAAAACTAATGCGATGACTCAGTGATTGATTAATTAAACCCTCTAAGTTCCTTTTTAAAAAAGAAGTGGTCTTGAATTTCGGTAAATTTATCGATTATTTCTTGAGGAGAAACTTGTAGTTAACGCATATCCACATAGTTGTTTACATGTAACTATGGGTTTAATTAGCACTCTGTGAGAAGGTGTACGTGTGTATAAAATTATTGACTCGGTTTCGATTTCAGCTTAATTATTTTAGATCTACGGAAAAAACTTTGAAATCGGTTTGTTGGTTTTTGTCAGAATAGAGAATCTAGTTCTGAAATCATTGTGATTTACCTTTGACCTGTTGAGACTTATTTACTTGACCAAAACACTCATGCATTTATAATTAAATAAAAAACATCAGAAATAAGTATAGATCTGTCCTGGGTTGTAAAATAAAGATCTGCCCTATTTCAGCACATTCATTTTACTGATTCACTATAAACTGAATGTTCTCAACAATATGCATTCTCATAGTGGTAATTATTTAAACCATCGGTCAAGGATAAACCATGAAAGTGCAAACACTTATTTCCAATGGGGTCCTGTGTTTAAGCTGAAGGGACAGCGAATAGAGGAGACAGTCGGGTGATACTAGGTATCCGGGCACGATGCCCTAGCTCATTCCGAAGTCAAGAGACACCTTGGTTCTTTAACGTGCACAGTGTACAGCACTGATACACGTGAGACTACCTCTGGGTTGCCAACCAGTTCATCTCTAGTTAGTTTGATAAACACTGAAAAGTGTTTCAGAAATGATCAAGTGTCTCACTTGAGGATCGAACCCGGTACTTCTCGATCAGCAGTCAAGCAGGCTATCCGCTCAACCACTGTGCCACCGTTATAAACAATTATCTTATGCCGAAGTAACCAACTAATGAAATGCTGTTATATAAGAACATATGATGTTTCCACTCTATGTTGATCAAATATATCTCCTTGGAAATAATTAGATAAGTTTGTTATGGTACCACATACATGTTTTCGCTGGTCAAAACATTACATCTTAAAGGACTGCAGTTTTTTCTCTATATGGCTATTTTTTTAAATAATGGTCTCCATAACAACAGCAAAACTTATTTTAAAATTATTTGTGAGAAAATCAAATCCTTAGACATTGAACTGCAATATCCAAGTAGAAAAAAAATCAAAGAGCATCATGTTTTCTCATTTAAGAGCCTTTTTAAACAGTATTACGTAGTTAGCCTACAGCATCACTAAGCCAGAATTCCATGGCGACCAGCTACATATTAATCAGTCATATTTCGAATCAAACTCATTCAAAATTCATTATTATATATGCTATATATAGAAGTTTCATATCAAATTTCATGACGACTGCTCGGCGAGAATTTTTTAACTGAACCTGTGATTTTAGAAATGCTGAAATCAGGGGAGGTTACAAAACAATTCAAAGTTTGGGACCGTTGTTTATAGTTTTTGCAATATGTGTTTAATAAATGTTTATAATCAAATAAGTTTAAGGGTTGTTTCTCCTGCATTTGCTAGTCAATACCCTTAAGAAATAAACGCAAAAGACCCTTCAAGATAGTTCGGGATGCGGTTTTAAAATATTAACTAGTTCCGATAGGACCGAGTGCATAGTACTATGCTTTACAAATGTTGTAACCAATTCGTGAGATTTGGTGTTTAAAACCATTTGGAATAAATCATTCGTAAGGCCTCATCAGTAGTTTCTTCGATATTTTTTTATCAATAATGTATATTAGTATTAAATAAGATTTTAAGACATGAAAATGTACAACCACATCAATTTTAATTTTTGGCATACGTTTTGATCATGGTAGTTAGATCCTTGAAATACGTCTTAGGGACCAGCTCTTTTTAAACTTCTGCTCATATGAAAAGGTACGAATGTCCTTAAAGTCCCATTAACGCTCAAAAACAGTCATATTTTGTGCCCAAAATGAGTTACTTATCGAGAATGTATTATGTTTATATAAATATTGATTACGGTGCAACAATAAGTATACACGCCGAGCTTACTTACGTCAAGTACCGAGTGCACGCGTATTATCGTACTTGGTATATGAATTTGTTCCCTGTTGATTGACTTTTCTTAAAAACACTACAATTTGTGAGAATGAGCCATGTGGAACGCGCTCATGACGTCAGATTCATGCATACATTGAACGAATTTCTGATTGGCCACGAGTCTTTATAAATTAGTTTTTAACAAATTGCTTTTAGAAGTATACAAATAATCGAAACCTCGATACTGTCCAATTTTATTGATAGAAAATAAGTTCCTTGCACTAATTCGAGCTAAACCCCATGCTATTATAAATATCGCATTTTTCAAAATGACGTTTTAGCATACATGTCTGGATGTTTGTCATTCTGACACACTCAGCGCGCCCCATGTTACTTATTCTCCATGCTTTTCATTAAATGAACTTGAAGGGTTCCCGAAACGATCATGTTGTTATCAGCAGCCTTCCGCATAGTACCGGGGTCTAGTTGACGTAAGGTCTAAAACATTATTAAATAGACACTTTACTTCTAAATATGTTATATATAATCTTTAATGAAAACAATTTACCCTTTAATTCACCCGTGATATATTACACTCGATTACCCTATACAATATAGTGCAATAGGATACCGGCGATTACCAGTACCGGAGGATACCGGTCGGTACTTGACTTTTATTTAAATGCTCGCATAAATTGGTCATCAATACATGTGTCCTCGATATAATCAGAACTTTACGTACTGTCTTCGGAACGACCCGTCGATTTCAGATTGTAAACAAAGGAGTATTTTGTGTGGTGGACAAAATACTCCTCTTTGTTTACATATTGACGATTTGCGGAGATTATTATTCTTAGGATAAAAGTCAACATAGATCATATATATGCTGATTCTATGACATTTGGGGAGCTCTATAACCTGCTAATGTTTCACGGTCTTATTTGTTAGTAAAATATTGCTATTTCTGAGACTTTATGGGACTTTAAGTCATATTCTATATAAATCGCTAATACTCTTAGGGATTTAATTTCATGGTTGAGATCATACATATATCCACAAAAACTAGATCCCCACAAATCTTAATGATTTTACAGTTCATGAAATTTCATAGATATCAATCATAGCACAAAATTTAATAAATCAAAGATGGTTGCCAGTCAACTTTCTGGAATTTTAGGTACAAACATTTTCAAAACACTAAAAGGCATCATAATCAAGTCAATTGTATAAAGTGTAATGAAACTAAGACAATTGTGCAACATTTCCTCGTCATCCATCCAGACGGTCAGGGTACGAGCATCACAGGGATAAGGTTCTTTGGGCTGACCCATCCTAGCAAAGCTGGGTCACATTTCTCACCTGAAAACATTTCAATTTAACTTTATAATAAGCTTACAATAGACAACATTGTGCGAATTTGTTTGGGTTGTTGCTTAAAACATTAACATGATATTTGCACAGCATGACAAATACATAATTCACTCAGTAATTGATACTTTGAAATAGGCGAGAGAACTATTACAAATTGATGTATTATTTATGGATAAATACAGCATACACGATAAGTTCAGAGTTGCTAGGGAGTTTTTAGGGCATATGCTCCCCCGAAGTTTTTTTTTTTTACCAAGCTGTATGTGCATTCTCGAGTAGTTGCATACCATATTGCATTTTAAGATCACTTTAATTTTGCCATATTACAAACAGCGTATGCACATGCGTATTTGCGTATGCCCAGCTACGCCACTGTTTTCTGAATTGATCGCCAAACCAAATGAAAGGAGTCAACACTGGTGCCCCCATTGGTGTATATAGTAAAAGTAACAAAGGGCCAAACCCTGGTAAAATTGCCGCAGCAAAAAATTCTTCCTTTACGATCAACTTCACATCAAGGTTGTTGATCTGTGAAAGTTTAAAGGAATTCTGCTCAACGGTTTGTGAGGAGTTCACCACACAAGATTTGTGTTACGTACAGACGGACAGACAGCACAAATGCTATATGTCCCCCAATTATAGTGATTGGGGGGCACAAAAACTAAATACATCACATATCTAACAAAGGGGATTATCGGTATATCTTAAGAGTTGTATCCCTTTTTTAAAGTCCGCTGATAATTTACACTAGGGATGGCAACTCTCAAAGGTTTGATTTTCGAATAGTACCATCAGTATTCGAGTACTCAAAAAAATTTTAAAAAATCACTGTCTATTACAGAATGTGTTATCTGGTCAACTATAATTACAATTAACAATGTGTCATCAATCCTTAATTGCCGCTACGAGGTCGCTAATTGCAAGCGCAATGAAAACACAGAACTGTAAATCATTGTTTGTTAATTTGTTTACGACACATAGCTTGGGGTTCTTTCGTTGACATCCACCCGAGTAATTTAAATGTCATCAATTTTTAATTGACAGTTATTGTTCATTGGGTGTGACAATCGATTAAGAAATAAAAAAAGAGTATGTTAAATTTTAATCGTTCATGCGTATATGAACGAACAAAAACTCCAACTATGTATTGGTCACGTTGTGTAAACATTCTGTCACCGATTGATAAGAGTACTCCCCCTTAGTTGTTTCTTGTTATTATTTGATTTTCTAGCGTTATTGATTAAAAGTTCTATTGATTTTACACTGTATTTTTTTTGTTATAAGTTTTTAATCTTGTAATTTCTACGGATCTAGATTTGTTCAGCAAATGAACAGAACGGAAGGCAAACACGATGTTCTATTTGAAGTTGAACAAGCACGTTGGCAGTACAATATTTCTATTTCTCATCATGTACATTTATTGTTTTCCGAGTATCCAACAGAAGCTAACAGTGTGTTTTTTTTAAATCCTTGTACTTGGATACAGGTTTAACTACCGGTTTTCATGTACACATGTATTGATCTTTGAAAGAGTACTCCAATACTGGGGAATTGTTGCCATCCCTTGTATTTACCATCAAGCAGATGTGCTTTATATTTTCATGATCATCGAGTGTTCAGCATCTTAGAAGATGAACAACAAAGTATATGTATATTACCTGGCGAACCTTCTTCATCAGGCTATCCACAAAAACCAGGTAAACAATCAGGACAGAATGAACAGTAGTCGTCCATCAAATCCATCTGACAGTGTGGTCCAAGAACGAGCACCACAGGGATAAGGTTCTTTGGGCGGACTGACCCATTCAAGCGTAGCTGGGTCAAATGTGTCACCTGAAAACATAAAGTCCGCTTTATAAGGATAAGCTTACATAAACATATGATATAACTACTCCGAATTCAATAAGGTTCCAGACATTAATATTCCTGATGTGTTACATTCACTACTGTATAGCGGGTATTATTCGTGGGTGCTTAATTTTCGCTATATTTGCGATCAACATCGAATCCGCGAAATCTAAACCCCGTAAATCACCTAAAATATACAATTTTCACAAAGGGAGACAATTTATCATTAAAGTCAATGAGCTATAAGAAAGAACCCAACGTTGACTCAATTGCTTTACAAAATTTACCAATCAACGCATTGTGTTGGTTCAGTAAAATAATAATTAGATTAGGACATGTATAAAATATTATTCAAAATCATATACAGTAAAATCTCTTTATCTCAAGGACTCATCGGGGTTAAACCGATTGAGCAGCAGTTTGCAATGTGCCAGGTAATGGTATGTATACAAAAGTATAAAGGTAATGTATTGCAGACGATTATATGAGAGATTATTACTCAAACAACTTAAAGTACCGGTAGTCATAAATTTTTCATAATTATGTACTAGTCATTAATTTCTCTTAATTAAGGTCTCAATATTGAATTGCATTGTTCAACATTTTTCTTTGGTACAAACAAACAGTTAAAGTCTTACAGGCTACGCTATTGTAATAAATGTGTGAAAAATACACTTCAAATGGTAATAAATAGCAATTATCACAGACGCGTAGAAAAAACGGCGCATACGAAATACAATCTTACATTTTTTCGGAGGTGAGAAATTTCATTTAGACGACCCCCTCGAGCTAATGCAAGTAATAGACAAGGCCATACCAAATGGTATTTTTGTTTAGTGTCCACTCTAAGTTCGAAAACCTATCTAACTATCCTGAGACAAAAAACAAACACTCGAAAAAAAACAAGTCATAATGACTTCTATCATCACCATTATACATGTAGGCATATTGCTAATAAATATAGCTATCGAACATTGTCAATCATAATAACTTACTGAAATAATTTAAAACGTGTTTGTGTAGAAGTTACTGCAGTGTAGGGGTTAGGGTCATGATGGTAAATAAGTATGATGGGTATGAAAGCAATATCTCAATGGATTTTGAAGATATGAGGTTGCAAATTTTTTTTTCCAAAGATTCCCAAACCTATTCGTCTTCGGACGCTAAACGAAGACACAATTTGGTATGGCCCAATGAAAGTTGCTGAATGGACTGCCATCTGCGCTCGAGTAAAGCCAGGTGCTCATAACATTGATGCTTGAGATAATGCAATAAATTCACATACAATATAAAGCAGATTTGATGGGACTTTGAAATTTCCTCGACTTAAGCTATGTGCTCATCTTATCAATGCTCATCATAACGAAGTTTTACTGTATTTGTAAAAAAACATGTTTAAATCTCTATGCATGCGTATCAATATGGTGTATTTACATAATTATAAGGTGTTTATGGTATAGTCCAGCTAGGGTAATCTGACACTGACGTCATACCCAAAAGATTAAAACCATTGCTTAAAAAGGTAGAGTTTAATTTGGTATTGAACTGTTGGTATAAGCATTTATACTTGTTTTTACACCGTACTAGTGGATTGGTCCACTGCGTCACTGGATTTTTATCCTAACTGGACTGTAAGCCGGTGTATCAAACTTGTTCAATTGTAATAACAGTTTTGTTTGCGGAACATGGAAATGTTTGCCGAATTAATTATTTGTTTGTGAATGCATATATTTCTTATGTCAATGATCATAATATCACAGAAAAAGCCGTTTATATATCAGTAGACGTGCAAAAATAGTTAAACATGAAAGCATACTTCGTTACTTGCAAATTGTTTATAAGTCATCAAACTTGGATGGACCATAACGTGCACATGTGTACTGATGACGAGAATAAATAATTCTAACATTGCACAGGGTGTTTTATAAAGTCATATAAACATGCCTTACTTCTTATTATACTCTTTAACATAACGTATGATTGTACGTCTCAAGAAGATCAAACGTATAACACAGACGCTGCATGTGTACACAAATACATGTATAGATCTTAATTCTTATATGTTTCAGCATATTCATAAGCGTTCAAATAATTTTGCAAAAATAATTGAGTTCTTAATTGTTGGAATTGCTTAATTATTGATTATGGATAGCAATATTAGACTTCTGAAAGTGTACATATCTTCGCAATTTTGAAATCAAATCTAAATGAACAATTCGTCTTTACGACATGTTTTTACATTTACGGTTAGACTTAATTTCCATGTTATTAATTTGCGTACTTACACTGTGAAGCTTACGTTATAGGGTTCCAGAGTTCATTTATTCAAACAAGGTTTTATGTTTGGGATAAAGGCTGTTTGCGCAAAATCAAGACACCGTGAATTCAAAAGGATCCAATTAATGAGAAAATTGGACACCATGAAATATACCCGCTATACAGTATACACAAACTACAAAAATTCAAACAACATCCTTTTTAAAGAAACATTAAGTCGCTCAAACTTGGGCATCGAGGGTTCAGTATCTTAAAAGATAAACGTAATATAATATTATAATTTTATACGTTACCTGGCGAACCTTCTTTGTCAGGCTATCCACAAAAACCAGGTAAACAATTAGATCAGAATAGACGTCTATCAAATCCATTTATCCAATTAGGTGACAGTGTGGATACACCATCCATCCAGTGACAGTGTGGATACACCATCCATCCAGTGACAGTACGGATACACCATCCAAATGTTCATAGTGTGGTTACACCATCCATCCGTTCACAGTTTGGTTACACCATCCGTTAATTGACAGAGTTGTACTTTCCAATCAAGCAAGATCAGGTGTACCTGTAATATAGTACAGTAACATACAGTCATTATTTGCTAAAATGTGACAAAAAATGGGAAATTTGGAGTAGATAAAACCTTTGCAGACAAGCGCTTCGTCAGACATTGGGGAATCTCCCTATTTGCATCGGCAGTATGTATCAGGGGAAGTTGGACCCACAGGTAACTATCATTTGTAAAGAGTAAAATGGTCAGAATTGTTATGCATCAAAACAATGTCTTTTGATATCTTCATAAACAAATTACATTCCAACAAAACATTGACAATTTAGGTAGTGTACAAAACCCCAATCGAAATTGATCAACTAGTTATGCTATGAAATGTAGATACTTTTTACATGTAACAATCACTGAGGTACATTCGAAACAAACCACAATGACCATCCTTACAGCGTTTTATGCATTGATTACTGCGTAAATCACTAAGGAATGTTAAAATCAAAGATGATTTATATTGCATGCATTTAAATTTAAGCGTATGTATTCATTTAATAATGTCTCATTTGTTAATCACATGCCTTTATAGACCATACATTTATATGATGCCATAAATAAAGAAAATCAAAATGCACCTAAGTGACCTGCTGTCAATGTCTTGAGTAAAAGTAGTAATATAGCTTGGCGAATTTTACATGAACCTGACCTTTTGATCAGCATATTTTAACAGTCGATATCTTGCCAGTATTTATAACCTCGGTTGTATGTTTTCATAGTCCGGAAGTATCACAAAGATGCTCGAGATGTAATACAAACACAATTTTGAAATACCGATATTGCACGATTTACTTGCGGAAACTTTTAATCAAACATTCAGCTATGAGATCAGTCTACGGTCACATTAACAAAACAGGCACGATGTAACATAAGTATAACCAACACAATAACTTACAATTTTCTCTCTGTCTCCTCTCATTATGAAGAAACTCATCCAGACACTTTCACAGGAACTGCATCATCTGGATAACCTGTGAAACATAGAAAATCATTTGAAATTAACTGAATTCAAAAGCTAGTATACTTTATTTACTCACTGGTAAACACAGCCTAACTACCTTTCCATGAGCAACAAGAACCTTCCCCACATTCATAATTTGAGAAAAAACAAAACAGAATTGATATCAATCACAGAAATTTTCCCACTGTCAAAATTTTGTGCATTTGAAAGCCAGAGAAGTTGTGTAGTTATGGGTATGACTCACACTATTGATTAATTTCACCCACATAAATTACGGTGGTATAACAGCGGATTATTCCCCCGATATTTTTTTTGATAATTTCACTCAAGGGGTACAACTGTTTTAGCAAACTTCCTCACCGTCAAAAATAAAATAATGAAGCATTTTCACATGTTCTCCTAATCCTTAACAAATAACAGAACACTACATTTACATAAACTTAATGTCACAAAATGGACGAAATTGAAGCCATTGCAGAAGAACTACTTCATGGCAACTCAGCGGAAAAAAGATGACACACAAAACATTTTACTTCTTTAGGCATATACAATGTAGTTGGGAATTTAAATTAAATTGGGCGCATATAATTAATTAAAGCTATTTGAAGTATGAAATAAATAGAATATTAGTATTTTACGGTACATGATCTGTTGGTATTTCACCTCGTGAGCAGCTGACTGATATTTTTGTAGATTTCAATGATCAATTCCAATGCATGTAAACACTGATCCCAGTAAAATTTAGCTAGCAAGCTTCAGTTGCACAAAATGATATGGTTGTATAATATATATAGCTTACCATGATTCAAGCAGTCCTGTAGCTTCCTTGTTCTTGACTTTCAGCAAAAGTGGAACTTTCCAATCAAACGTCGGTACTTGTCTTTCAGCAACAATGGTACTTTCCAACCAAACGTAGGTACTTGTCTAACAGCGAAAGTGGTATGTTCCAAACCAATGTAAGTACTTGTCTTCCAGCATAAACTCATATGCTTGAATTGAATGCATAGATCATCCCCATCCACCAATCATGAGCTGAAGTAGCACTTAGTCCTAACAGCCGGCTCACATAATTAACTACAAGAAGTAAAACTCCTTGAGTTATTTCTGAAGTTTCATTGTCCAATTAACTTAACTGGAAGTACAGGTACTAAGCCCAAAAAACCAAAGAAAACACAGTGTGCCTCGGGGCACAAAAATTTTAGAAAATTGTATCAGTGACTATGCGACTCTTTTACATTTTACAGGGGTGTGTATGCATAGTATAATACAAAAAACTGATTTTACTTTGCCAAACATTTCTCGAAGTAAAATAAAAAAAAAGCTTTTCCCTGCACTTTTGCCTCAGACATACTACATCAACCAATGGGACCAAACAGACAGTAAACACGTAATTAACCGAACCAAATGCAAGCTACATGATCGGATTCCGGAAAATTCACATCTGCTCTCAATTATGTCCTGAAAATATAAAGATACAAATAACCCTAGAAAATAGAAGAATCAAGCAATTCAACCATTACCACTGTATATGTATTCAGATTAATTATTTGAATATCTACAGTAAATGTCTTATAATTGATTAAATTTTAATTACATCAGCATCACATGAAGAACATCAGCTTTTTTAATTTGATATACCATATACATTTGCAGCAATAAGATAATTCAATTTAGACGGAGGTCAGTAGGCAATTGATACGAATTGAAATTTTGAAAAGTAAAAGTGCAATCTTGCTGAACTTTATTTAGAACTGATCACCACTGTTTTTGGGGATCATAAATCAACAAATTATCTCATAAATACAGCATCGTTTGACTAAAATAGAGCTTATAGATAGAGCAATAGCACAGACATAGTTATGGCCCAAAAGTGTAAAACAGTTAACACATTAGGACACTGTCTTTAAGATGCAGTTTTACAAGAAAGACAGGTACTTACCAGTATGTGAACAGTGTTGTTCAATGGAATTGCCATATTCTGACCATAGCGTGACTTTGGTCGTTACTGTAAACTGTCCAAGACATCTAAAATAAAAGAAATTTAAACTGCTGTAATCTCATGATTCTTAAAAATAGACCACAATATCAATATTTTCTTGGCATAATTACTTCTCTTGTATATAATTTGTTCAGGATCTTTTACACCGTTAAGACACCTTAAATGACTTAACAATCATTTTCTTATGTGTAAAGGTCCATCTAAAAGTTAGATTTAATTAAAATACATCTTCATACTTGTTCATTAAAACAGCTGGAAAAATGTGTTACTCAACCATACAAAAACTTTAAGAATGTTGTTTTTGAATAAACCTAAAACAGTTGTTGCCATGGAAACTATAAATACAACTCATAGCATACAGTCTAACAGGCTGTAAAACATTCAAATCAGCATTTATGAAATTATGAAAATATGAGTGAAACTTACAGGCAGTTCAACTTGATGCAAATTATCATCAGAAACACTGACAACTCCATTGGCCCCTTCTGTAGCAAAGCCTGTATTTCCTCCAATAGCACCATCTACCGGAATGATAGCTCCATCAGGACGATGTCCGCCTCTAATCATTGCCCCTTCTGCAGTCATTCCAGATATGGAAAACGTGAAGTTAACAGCGTTGTGTATATCCAGTCCAGTCTCATCTCTGTATAAAGTTAAAGCAAAATGTATTAACAAGAAGACATGGAACAAAACAAATAATTCCTGTTCAAATTTGAAGTTGTCTTTGATAAGACTTATTTTAAGGCACAATAAGCTAACAAATGGAGCAATTTTAGTAGCAGAAAAAAACTTATTTTAGCCCTTTCTAGGATATTAAAGAGAATGAACTGATAAAGCAAAACAATGTTAGCGGTTGAAAACTTTAAAATTATAAATCAATGTAGGAATTGCACAGTCAATAACTACTCCTTTAGTCAAAGAACCTCATGAGCAAAGGTGGTAAGCGTGCTGAATTTGTAACCCAGTGTCCTGATTTTGGCAGTAAAATTTGAGTCAATATTTCCTTGTGGTAGACACAATGATAAAAGTACAAAGAAGACACGTATCAAAATAGATTAAAGTATGTGTACAGTTTACCAATTTTTTATGAACACAGTGATGTACTTTTTGTTTGTGTTCAGCGAATTATGACTGTATAACAGTAATTATGCATGAAGATGACCTACAATGGTGGAATAACCTAAGGTAAAAAATAAAAATAAATAGTCACCTCATTACAACAAGACTGTCGTGAAAATACTGGCAGGTGGTGCTTGGAGGAACCTCCAGGAAAGCATGTATTGAATCATCTCTACACTCCACCAATTCCATGGCCAAGGGTAGTTGGTCGGTACCAAGATCAAACTGTTCATCACTCTGAACAAGGCTTCCATCTGACACCTGAAATATATAAATATAATCTTTAAATATCAGCTGCACTAACCCTTTACCAAATAATGATGCAAAGAGACTTATAGTAAAACATCCAACTATCATAAGAAGAGAGTGAACAGATTAAATACTTCAGATACAATGTCAGCTAACAATTAATGTGCAATTGAATTGCCACTAGATGATATATATATATATAAAGTATGATCTGATGGAACATCAGCACTGGTGATAACTTGGTGATATCAAAATGTATAAGAATAACAATTTCTGTACACAAAATCATATTCATTTTCTCAAAGTACAGGGTGTCCAAAAAGAAAGTATACAGTTTCAGTGTTTTTTAATAAAATCTTAACGTTTTGCTATTGCAAAAATAAAATTCAGCACATGCTTAGTCAAAAGATTAAAAATTTATCTGGCATCATTTTAAAACTTGTAACTTGGATATTTTTTTATAAAATGTAAATTTTCTAAAATTACCGTATTCTGTCCATGGCGTCATTTTGACGTTATTTACGACGTTTTCACAATTTCTGTATTTCTGGTGTTTCCTGTCTTGCATGCATTGTTGGGAAATTTGCATTGTATTTCACAAATGTCTAAACTGATATTATATAGATGATGTGTCTCACGAGCATGGGCATGTTTGTTGGCTTTTAATAGGCTATTCACTTGCGATTTCGACAACAAAATAGAAAGAAGTAAACCCATTCTGTTACTTGCCTTTGTTAATCAAGTTCTTTCGGAACTCCGCAGCGAATCCTTTGTTTTAAATGTTGTATGGTTCATGCAAGTGGAGCCAGAGTCACACACGGCAATGCACGGTGTTGGGTGAATTACAAGAAACAGTTGGTGTCAAAATAATTTCAAGCAAATTACACTGCAAAGTGGAATGGCCCGCCCACGGCCCGGGTCTTAATTCATGGGGATTTATTTCTTATGGGCTATCCGAGATCGCTTATGTGCAATCAAAAGCGAATATATACACAAGTTTTCTTCTGATCAACATCAAAATGAAATTTAAAATGACCAGTTTGTAGAAATCTGAGTAAATGTAACAAACACTTTTAAAGAATGGGTGCAAGCCGGGAAACATTCGACAGACATAAATTATGAAAACGTCGTAAATAACGTCATAATGACGTCACGGTCAAAATAAGATATTTTTTGGAAATTGACATTTTTTAAAAAATTATTCGAGTTACAATTTTCAAACTGGTACCAGAAAAAACTTACATCTTTTTTCTAACCATGTGCAAAATTTCTTTGCGATCGCAGAACATTAAGAGTTGATAAAAATACCCCGAAACTGTATACTTTCTTTTTGGACACCCTGTGTAAGAGTAGCTAAGATCGAGTAGCCGTATTAATTCTGAGACATACATTTACTGCTAAATGGAGAAGTTCTTTTTTAAAACAACAGAAACAGCATTATTTCATTGTGAACAGGTATCCTGAGAAATGTGTCTAGATAAAGAACAAAAAGATTTTGTTGGACAATCGTCCAATAGACACACATATTACTAGCAATTCCCAAAGAGGTGCCTGCAAGTGTTGGTAGATGAGTGTACCACTGTAGCAATACTCTTGTGAAGCTAAGCTGACCTCATATATTAAGTAAGCTTACCTCAGACAAAGTGGTGATAGTTTTTACCAGATCATCCATATATGTTGGTTGGGTCAACATACTGTTGATCATCTTGGCTACCAATATACCATTACTCTGACCATCTAACACACACAAATACATCAGTGTGGGAATGTCAACAGTGAAGTTCTCATACAAGGCAACTTCAAACACACTAGGTGTGATATGACTATCCTGAAATGTTAAATACATCATTTTATACCACATTCAACAATAAGATCTTAAGTTATGTTTGGCAGATATATTTCTGATAAAAATTTCAATATACCCACAAACTATAAGGATTTTTTTAACAACAACCATATGATATGATATGCAAGTAAACTGTCCAAATCATGTTTTATACCTGACTATATAGAAAAGCAAGTATGGAAGCCACTGTAATTTTGACATATATATTTGTATTACTGTAAAATCATTGATTTTTGTGGGGGATTAAATTTTGCAAAATCCACTCCCTTGAAACTATAATCGATAAAAAATTATTTTGTCCAAAAGCGCAGT
This sequence comes from Spisula subtruncata, assembly GCA_963678985.1. Lineage (NCBI taxonomy): Eukaryota > Metazoa > Mollusca > Bivalvia > Venerida > Mactridae > Spisula > Spisula subtruncata. The sequence goes on from OY787671.1 coordinate 9,203,903, forward strand.
AGTTTCCACCAAGTTAACAAAAGAGTTGGACAAATCTGAAACTTATATTCCCTGAACAAAGTATAAATTGCAAAGAGCATCACGTATCTTGATTACTAGAATTTGTAATATTAACACATCTTATTTTAGAAATCAGACAGACCGGATTAAAAAAATCCCGAAAAGCAGTTGTTGAATTATGCAAATACCCTGTACTAGTAATTGCATGTAAGAGGACCTCTGCACAATATATTTTATTTATATAATCAGAATATTATTTAAGAGTTACTTTACCTCAGAATCCTTGTATGAAGACACACATATACAGGACATAAACACCACTCTGTGTTCCTCCTGTTGATCTCTGGCCGACTAGATCTAGAAGTATGACGGAAGTACAAGTCCAAAACTGGGGTATCAATAGCCTGTAAAGAATAAAAGGTTAATCATAAAATACTGAGACCTATATAAGAAAAGTTCTAGAAAACATAACCTGTGACTAATATTTCCTAAATTGTCAAGGAGTTGCGAATGCCCAGATCGACTACCAGGCAAAAGGATTCTGACTGAGGCTTAATTAGGATTGTTTCCGGTGCCATTAGCACACACCCCACACAAAATCTCATCCCAATTGTTATTTTATTGCTTTAGTGACATGACACCATTAGTTAAAGGTCACAAACTACTAAATAAATTTGTTCTTTAATCAATGTTAAGTTACAATAGTCATGCAGTCCCAGGTTGAATTAAGTCCATGGTCAGGTGGCAGACATATATCAATGAAAAGGCATACTCAACTTGTCTATTCTAGAAATGAGAAATTAGGGAGGATTTTCCCCCATCCTCTTCAAAAAAGGGGGGATTTTTAAAAACAAGGGGGGTCAAAACCAAATACTATTTAAATGTTAAATTTTCTTACAATTGGCATGTATGGTGTAATAACCAGTAGATCAGCTGTGATAAGCCGCAAGTAATTTAACTAAAAGTTGGACAACATTTTGGGAATGTTTTAGAATAGCAGCCAAGTATCCTCTTGTGACACTGATACCCAATCACTATATCACAATACAAAAGCTTCTTATAGTGCAAATATTAAGGGTCATAGAAGCATAAAATATTTTGCTAACTCAATCTACTTAAAATTTCTGGGATATGACCAATTAAACAAAATTATAAGTGTAACTGTCCATGGCAGTAAATAAGTTGTTTTACCTGACACACCAACTTGTCATGTGGAAGCAACTCGTAAACTGGTAAGTAGATCTATATCGGGAAGGCATATATTCTATCAACTCCTGTCTTTCCATCGATACCTCAGAATGTTCTGCATCAGTCAGCCATGCTTGAAGAAGTAGAATCTGTTAGGAAACAAGAAACGTCAGTCTGTAATAAGAGAGACAATGCATCCACTAGTAACACGTTTATTTATGCAATAATCGGGACATGATGATAATAACACGAGAGAAAAAGATGAAATTCTGCTGGTTGATACAGATGGCGGAAAAAAATAAAGGGAAACAACTCGGTTAGTGCTAATTACCAAACAATTATAATGCCGTCTGCTCCGTATTGGACTCAAATATATCATATAATGCGCAGTACCGCATGGCGAAACATCTTTAAATTGTATCAATGCATTAAAAAGTGTTTACATTTTGCTACAGTACACCGAAAATAAATGGAATGTTTCATTTAAATCATTAAAAATATAATGTTTGTTTCATATGGCCTTTGGGCGTATTGTTGTTGCAAAAAGGTTAAAATATTAACACAAATGAAATGAGGAAATCCGACAGGGAAGGCAGCCGAGCACAAATAACAAAGTCACAACCCAACTACATGGAGTAGGCTAATGCTCACTCACAACCCAAGTCTAGGTTACAGACTTTAGTACAAATGTAGTCTTCAAAATCAAAACATTTTACCGCCTGGTAAAAATAGTTAATGAGAAAATCCGACAGGGAAGGCAGTGGGTAATCTTGAAAGTCCCGATTTTACATCAAATTGAACATCCAACCTGAAATCACAGCAATATTGAATAAAGATATCATACTTACATCAACGACCACCAGCAGTACGTGAACCAAGCACAACAAACTATAACAGACGACGCAGTAAATCATGATTCCAATTAAGTTAGCAAAAATGTAATTGTTCAGCGATATATAAGCTCTTATTCTGTCCGAGACGAGAATTAGAATGGCAGAAATCGTGTAAATTTTTTCAGTGAGCGATATAATTACCTTCCCGGGGCAATATTGACCACGTGATCATATGTATTGTGCTTTCGACAAAAAAGGCATTTTTCGCCAACACATTTGAGCACTGATGTCATGATATTCACGAGTTATTGTATTATGATACGTATTCACCAAGACAATCCGTGGCATTAGGTCAAGCAATTTGAATAGCCTATTGTGTGACCGTGTTTACACATACCTACAGTATAAGTATTTAGATTATTGGTGTTTTTTGAGAATCTCAAAGGTGGGAATTTTGGTATCACACAGAAAGGCACATGAAATAATGAAGTGTTCATAAATATTTTATTATAATTATGATAGTTGACCACGTATTGTTTCTTTAACCAGGACTGGATCGGTCCCAGCTCTAGCCAATTTTGCAATCTTGTCCAACCCGTATTTGTAAGCATCACTATACAGGCACGGGTCAGCCCCTTTGCGAGAAGACCTGAGTCCCATGCTCGCTGGGAGGGTAATTTGTAAAAGCCTAGAATATAGCCTGTATTTTTTATTTATAAAATGAACGTAAGTAACATTAACAACCGGTACACACAAGTTTTATTCATTTAACTGGCATATACAGAAGTAATGTGTTTTGCGGAGCGGTGGCCTAGAGGTAGGGTGCCTGCTTCGTGATTGAGAGGTTCCAGGTTCAACCCCGTCTGGACCACTGGTTGATTTCTCTGAGCAAGAATAACACACATGCTCCATCCTATCAAGGTGTAAATTGATACCTGTGAGGACAGTGTCTATTCCTGGGTACGTGGTATGGGCACTGAAGATCGATGTTTGCTGCCACTACCACAGGAGAGAAATATTCTCCACAGGGAGACTCGAACGTAGGGTTCCTAGATTGTAGTAGAACAAAGACATTTCAAACAATCATTCATAATTTATACTGCACACATTTGTGCAGACTTTGGAAGTTACTTTAAACATTAACAAAATAGTTTTATATTTGAGCCCTGTGAGTGTTACGGCCACCAGTCGCGGGTTGTGATGTCATTATCATATTATGAGATCACCTGCATATTGCGCAAACATGAACACAATGGGTCCGTCGCAATAAGCTCGGTTCTCTTCTGCAAATATTACGATGGAGATATGGAAGGTTACTTAATGTTGCAGTACACATATACACTACCCAAAAGTTCTAACCCGCCACCTGACATTTTTCGTCATAACTTTTTTTATCAAAGTATGTAGCCTCATGACATTTTACATACCAATACTTGAATACAAGATGCAGTTAATTATAAATTTATTTTGGACGACAAACGGTTATGTTCGCTATCACAGGCGTGTTATGTAATGAAGTATTTGTTACCAATTCACAAAAATACCCAAAATGTTTGCGAAATCGTGCAGAGATCAGCGTATGGAAAGCATGATGTCATAAACATTTTGGCCTAACTGATCCCTGCCCTCGACGAAAAACACGTTAGATGCCGTGATTGACTCCAAACGAACTCGGTTGAAGAGTAACAGACATCGAACAAAATAAGAAAAAGTGCCAAACTCAGCATGTAAGGTGTTTTTCGCGTAGGAAATTCATGATTTTTATCAAAACCGTTCATAAACACGTGCTTTTCGTTGCGTATTTCTTACACGTGTAAACATGCTATATTACGTAATAGGTCTAACACGGTGAATTCAACGGCAAATTGGCCAAAAATCAACATATATTTAACTTTAATACATCTTTATACGTCAGTATGTGAATTTTCATGCTAATAAATCCATTAATTATCAAAAAAGTATTTAAAAAAAGATACATTGACACCTACGAATTGTGTTCAAGTGATTTTTCGAAATCCCTTGAGTTTTACCCTCGAATAAATTTAAGAATAAAAAGTGTTTTTCGAGATAAGCAGTCATCAACAATGCAGAATTCGTTCATGCCCACGTAAATTTTGGTGCACACGCAACGCACGTGCAAAAATGCGTTATTACGCAATACGCCGAATGCACTGAGTTTAGCCACAATATCGCCAAAACAAATTAATGATCAGCTGCATCTTCTTTACATGTATCGGTATGTGAAAGTTCACATGAATGTAACAATTTTTGGCACTACAGGAATGAAATATATAAGTGGCGGGTTAGCACTTTTGGGTTGTGTACATGTATGTTGGTTGGAACATCGGAAACCACAACCTTAACACGCGTGGACCACCAGCAGTCAACTCAGTGAACAAGCCAGTCAACTTCCGGTTATCGCAATTAGTCATACATGTACATGTTGAATTTAACATTCACACAAGAGTATCAGTTGAACGATTTGAAAAACTGTGGTATATTGTTCCACAGATATAGAATTTAAATATATCTGTGATTGTGCCTACTTACAGAACTTTACCAAGACAATATTTACAACGTTTTATCCGATCATGCCGATATAGACTCATAACAAGTGTAAAGACAGTGCATTATACAAGTAAGTTGAGAATCGACTAGACGACATTTTTGTAAAATAAAAAAGTGGGCGTCATCAGGCTTTTTTGGAGCACCCCTGACAACTAAATATTGTTCCTGTGGTATTCAATGGGGGAAGCGTATTGGGGCGGAAGTGGATACACCGACTATTTCAATGGCCGATTTACGTCGATTCGGTAAGTAAATCTTGACTTTTCGTTGCTTAGTAAGGCGTTTGAAATAAAAACAAGCTGACCAAAGTACCCGGCCAGGTTTCTAGTTTGCGACCCATGGTTGTTTTCCCTCCAAGCACCTATAATTAAGCAGAACACTCGCGCAAAGTACCGTTTTGGTTACAGATACCCTGATTTGTGAATATTTTTATCTGTAATATTTCCTATTTCTCCCGATTTTCATGGTTTATGGTTTGTTTATGGGCCTAGTTTCATTATTTGTATGATTATAAGTATGCATGTTCCAAAAAAAATTGCGATTCCATAATATATTGAGGCAAAACACACGAAAGAACCACTATGATACCCCTGATTAATGCCGTTTGGGGCAAACACCCCTGACACGTAAGAAATGTGGTATAATAAAAACAACATTCGACTTGATCATTAACTAAATATTACGCGCAAATGATAAAAAATGTACATTGTGAATACTAGATAAGTTTATATAATGCCAAAACAGGAATATGTTTTCAAGCTATACACATATATCTACTTGCCATACACATTTAATCTGCCACTGTGTTAAATTGTAAATTATATATTCACAATGTTTATGGTCATTCTAAGAGTGTTTTCTATTTGCAGAACAGCCCGTAGACTGATCACGTGATGTAGTTGATGCTGCCTGCTAAGACCTGACAAAGAACACATACCTACAACAGTGGATTCGATGATAGGACCAAGCATTTCAACGATTAAACAGTTGACAATGACATGGATGATGGAGTTCGATAGAAAGTGTGAAATTCTATACTAACATGGGAAATATCAAATAAAACCCTTAAAATCCACTTTGTTTTGATAATAGCATGTACATGCTTGTGTGTGAGAACAGTTCACGGTGTCTACCCGTATTGGCACCCTCTCGACAGGAGAGGTACGATAACCGACGATTTTGCCAAAGATACAGAAAGTCCTTGAACCAATCAGGCCTCTAAATGCTTTAAATATTAACTTTCATGAAATAACATTAAAGAGCCTACTTTCCGATTCACTGTAGCACCGGAACCCTCTCTGCTCTGGCACCGGCCACAATCTGTGCTATAGTTATTGTGAGCACAGCGAGGATTCCCGTGCCAATCAGCTGAACCACACAGAGAGGATGCCGGTGCCACAACAAAACCGAACGTAGGTATTTTACGTAATTTGATACGATACAGCGTTTTGCAGACAGGGTACCAATACGGGTAGGGGACACCGGGGCAAGTGAGAACGGTCATTTGTTTTTAACGAGGGCTTCTCACAAATTCTGCAATTGTACAAACTAAATACGTATTTTTATCAAGCATGGCATTACTCATATAATATAGAGGCACTTCATAGACTGGACGATTGGTTATCAAAATATGAGCATACATATGGACGGGGCAAATCGGAACATGGTCGGGGTTAAGATGGAAAAATACTTTGATCATACTCTGTCCTATCCTGTATCGATCAACTTCCACCGGACAAGAACCTATTCATTGTAGTAATAGGCACTCATCAGAACAAAATACAGCAATCCCTGACGTATTCGGATACTCACCACCAAATATAACTACTCACACAACCACTTAATACATACATATCATATCTCATTTTGGTACTTAGCACATTAAACTAAAGCCACAATATGTCCTACGAATATTTACAACCACTGGATACAGCCGAACAAGGTCGTTGCCACCCTAGAGATCAGTTTTATTAGTCCCTATTTTAGTTGTTCGTTCTTGCCACTATCACATACACACTCACATGCTAGCTATAAAAATATACAACTAATGTACTCACCACCAACAAATACAGCCATATCGGGTCCAATGCGGTGCTCAAACCCACATAGAACAGTCACCCCGAGGCTGGGTACTCGCAAACATAAACTACAACCATACCAGACTCGAAGGGGTCTCACAACAACCATATAATACCCATTTTTTAAAATCAACTCATGCTATAGCTACACCAGGTCGTCATTGCCACCGGGAACAACCATACCCAGGTTTATGTGGTGATTATTCGACACACTTAACCCATTCTAGGTAAGAAAGGGTTCTCAATCTCGAACAACCACCGACTTTAGCCAACCTATTCCTTTAGGTACAACCATACCCGACTATATGGACTAGCTACAAACCATGTATGCATTGTTATGTTCCTGTCTGTAGAAAGAGGAAGTACCGCACGCATGGTTGGTAGCTATTCCATTTACGTGTAGTCGGGTATTGCTATTCTTGTGTGGGTAAATATGCATAAGGTATGGTTGTACTGATTTTAAAAAATGGGTAGTATATGGTTGTTGTGAGACCCCTTCGAGTCTGATATGGTTGAAGTACCCAGTCTCGGGAGTGAATGTCCTATGTTGGTTTGAGCACCGCATTGGACCGGATATGGCTGTAATTGATGGTGACGAGTACCAATTAGTTGCATATTTTTATAGCATGTGTATGTGGTAGTGGCAAGTACGAACAACTAAAATAGGGACTAATAAAACTGATCTCTAGGGTGGCAACCTACCGTAAACGACATTGTTTGGCTGTATCCAGTGGTTGTAAATATTCGTAGGACATAGTGTGACTTGAGTTTGATGTGTTCAGTACCAAAATGGGATATGCTATGTATGTATTAAGTGGTTGTGTGAGTATTTGTTTCAAATAATAGGGTGTATTTACTTGATTTCCGTGGTGGTGAGTATCCGAATACGTCAGGGATTGCTGTATTTTGTTCTGATGAGTACCTATTACTACAATGAATAGGTACTTGTCCGGTGTGAGTAGATACACGATAGGACAGAGTATGATTTAAGTATTTTTCCATCTTAACCCCGACCGTGTTCCGATTTGCCCCGTCAATCTGGATGCTCATATTTTGATAACCAATCGTCCAGTCTATGAAGTGCCTCTATATTATGTGAGTAGAGTCCATGCTTGATAAAAAAATACGTATTTAATTTGCACAATTGCAGAATTTGTGAGAAGCACTCGTTAAAAACAAATGTCCGTTCTCACTTGCCCCGGTGTCCCCTACCCGTATTGGCACACTGTCTGCAAAACGCTGTATCGTATCAAATTACGTAAAATACCTACGTTCGGTTTTGTTGTGGCACCGGCATCCTCTCTGTGTGGTTCAGCTGATTGGCACGGGACGCTGTGCTCACAATAACTATAGCACAGATTGGGTGCCGGTGCCAGAGCAGAGAGGGTTCCGGTGCTACATTGAATCGGAAAGTAGGCTCTTTTTAATGTTATTTCATGAAAGTTAATATTTAAAGCATTTAGAGGCCTGATTGGTTCAAGGACTTTCTGTATCTTTGGCAAAATCGTCGGTTTTCGTACCTCTCCTGTCGAGAGGGTGCCAATACGGGTAGACACCGTGAACTGTTCTCACACACAAGCATGTACATGCTATTATCAAAACAAAGTGGATTTTTAAGGGTTTTATTTGATATTTCCCATGTTAGTATAGAATTTCACACTTTCTATCGAACTCCATCATCCATGTCATTGTCAACTGTTTAATCGTTGAAATGCTTGGTCCTATCATCGAATCCACTGTTGTAGGTACAAATGTATGTGTTCTTTGTCAGGTCTTAGCAGGCAGCATCAACTACATCACGTGATCAGTCTACGGGCTGTTCTGCAAATAGAAAACACTCTTAGAATGACCATAAACATTGTGAATATATAATTTACAATTTAACACAGTGGCAGATTAAATGTGTATGGCAAGTAGATATATGTGTATAGCTTGAAAACATATTCCTGTTTTGGCATTATATAAACTTATCTAGTATTCACAATGTACATTTTTTATCATTTGCGCGTAATATTTAGTTAATGATCAAGTCGAATGTTGTTTTTATTATACCACATTTCTTACGTGTCAGGGGTGTTTGCCCCAAACGGCATTAATCAGGGGTATCATAGCGGTTCTTTCGTGTGTTTTGCCTCAATATATTATGGAATCGCAATTTTTTTTGCACATGCATATAGCTAGTTTGCGATAGAAAAAAATCGTGTTTTTTTAATATTTCTTTGTAAGTACTACACCTACAAGTATGAAATTTTACACGGATAAATGAAATATATCTACCTAATACACACTGAAATTTCAGCAACATCAGAAATGAGTTAAAAAAGTTTTGTTCATAAGTTCTATGTAACATATTTGTAGTTTTGTATGAAATATCAAGTTAGAAGACTTGATACTTGCAACAGCCAATTTTATGGTCACGTGATACGCATAACTGTATATTTACGTATTTGCAACCTACTTACTTTAACACATGCGAGGCCCGTCTGTAAATATGACGAAATACATGTTATTGTTGTACAATGTTTACAAGCGACACACCTAAATAAACCGAATCACAGGGGCCTCCTAAGTCTTGTCTTTATAACAGCAATCTCAATCCCGCCGATCACGGATTGTAACGGTTAAATAATTGATAGTAAATCATCAATGGAATACCAGATTACCTCCCTGCGTTAAACTGTAAATAAGCATGTAATTTTAATATGTAATAAAGAATAAATGTCTTTAAATTGGTGACTAAAAATTATGAAATTCAAAATGAGAGTAGGTAGGAAGTTATTGTAGTTCTGTGTAATTTTTTACCACAATCTGATGAATAGATTTTCAGAAATCTTTAAAAAACACGATTTTTTTCTATCGCAAACTAGCTATACTTATAATCATACAAATAATGAAACTAGGCCCATAAACAATCCATAAACCATGAAAATCGGTTTACAGATAAAAATATTCACAAATCAGGGTATCTGTAACCAAAACGGTACTTTGCGCGAGTGTTCTGCTTAATTATAGGTGCTTGGAGGGAAAACAACCATGGGTCGCAAACGAGAAACCTGGCCGGGTACTTTGGTCAGCTTGTTTTTATTTCAAACGCCTTACTAAGCAACGAAAAGTCAAGATTTACTTACCGAATCGACGTAAATCGGCCATTGAAATAGTCGGTGTATCCACTTCCGCCCCAATACGTTTCCCCCATTGGTATTGGTTCGGAGAAAAAAATGCTAAATTTCCTCGACAGTGTGGGGGAAGCGGGAAGGTAAAACACGGCCGTTTCCGCGGCCGTCCACCGCCCATCCCCGGGATGAGGGCGTGGATGCAACTGCCTGAAGTATTATGTGATGTGGTTTTATTTTGCTAGACTTGTTCAGTTGAGTGCGGAATGGCCGTCCTCATAGGGTGTCACATCATCAAAGGTTAAAGTGAAAGATTTTATGATATGAAGTTAAATTTAAGCTTAAATTCATCGCATAACATTGTTTGTGTAAACACACAGCCTTTTACAGATGATTGATATACATAAAGCCGTTTTTATGGGGAAAATGCCCCAGTTCACAGTGATCTGCTTGTCAATTTTTGTACAAATGGACCTTGTTAGAAAACTTAGCTAGCTACACCGTCAAAGCGCGCCAAGGAAAATGTATTGTGATACACAGGTGACTATTGTCAACAACAAAAAAAACATCTGTTAAACTAATATGTATGGAAGTATAACCTCTATAACATAGGTCCCTTCAAGTTCTGGAGCTGCAATTATTGATCTTTGTACAGAGGGTGTTGCTCTGCAGTAGGAAAACATTTAAAGAAAATATCAATTTAAAGAAAGTGTGATTGTGTGAAAAGTTCAGCCACATAAACGTATGATTCCGACAGTGTCACACTCGCGGTCAACCAGTTCTATAGTCTTTAATTATTACTTATTACGGTCTTTAAACGCTAAAAATCACAGAAAATGTAATTTGGAGATTTGTTGTTGCCTTCGTACACGCATTTTGTTTACACTTCGTATTGAGTGTCTTGTTTGGCCATTCCCCCGTCTTTTCCACGGCTATAGCTGTTTTGGTGGGAATAAAAAAGTCGTAGTTGCCTGGCAGGGCGGGGGAAGCTGGGAGGTAAAAACACAGCTCTTTCCTACGCTATCCACGTGCACCGTCCATCCTTATACACCAGTCAGTTGCAATTCTGTACATTTTCATGTATATGTTTTGTATTTTTTCAATTTCATGAGCTCTCCAACACTGGAGGTAATAAAAAAGAAAAATTGTATACTCTTGGTTTTTCACGATGGAATACAAATTAATAATGAAAACACAATATTTGATCAATTTAATCATACTGGTGTACGTTTATTGAAAGAAACTGGTGACATTTTCGATCGAACAGATGGTTAAAATAGTATTATCGGATGTTAATTAATAATGTGATTATCCAAAAACTAGTTTACATCAATAAATTTCCAAATAAAATCCATTAATATTATATTGAAAATATATGCATTGATTTGTTCAAGATAAAGTATTTGCTGTTAATGTGTCTTAGATGTACAACTTGGATTTTACGTCCAGTTCCAATTCCCCTTCGTTGGTTTTCTGCGGTTGTCTCACTCGGAAGAAATTCCCAATTTGAATTTTCACTTCTTGGTTGCTGATCCACGGCGAGTGAGCAACTCGATTCATGGTAAATCTGGAAATTAAAGAGAAGTTGTTTAATTCATTTTATCCATCCGTAAAACTAAGACCGATCTTCAATTGTTTCACGCACAAAAAAAGCTGATACACCCTACACCAGACGATTACTCTGGCAAAATCATAATTTTGGAGTAGGTCAAAGTGAGTCTGTGCCGTTTTTCCCCAAATATTTTAAGACAAAAAGGAGGAAATCAACCCAGGAGGAAGACTCACATGCCTGTTAAAACTGGTATTGTTAGTGGCTTGGTCTTAAATATTGGGATGAACTCGGAAGCAAACCAGTGACAATGGACCAGGGTACTGTTTTATCAAAGCATTTACGGAAATCGTAAACTTACGACCAAATTTAAATTCCGTATACTTCTTTAACAACTGCACATTGGGGACAGATATTGTTTGTAGAAGCTCATCAACTGAATCTTGATTAGTATTACAGCCCAATTTACCACATTTTATAATTGTAAAAGTCTTATAAAGAATTTAAATTTGAGCGTAAGTTTAAGATTTCCGTAAATGCCTTGATAAAACAGTACCCTGAACACTGTGGTGTTTGTTGTCAGATGGTCTTATTTTGAGAAGGTCTTTAAATGGAGTAAAATCTAACAAAGATACTAATCTAGCCGTCTAGTATATATTTTCTGCAGAAAGATAACAAAACATTGGACGGTAAAGGCATCACTCATTGACAACTGAAACAGTCGACCACAGAAAAAAAACGCAGACCCGGTCGAGAAAACGAAACTAAACGACTGAAAGTCCAAGTTCCACTGAGCTGCTGTCAAAAAGCTGAAAGAAACGATTCAGCAAAAAATGGAGAGTGGATGATCTAGGTTCAGGTATATGACTAGAAATATGTCTATCCATTTGGATATACATGTATAGTAAAAGTAACAAAGGGACATAACTCTGGGAAACTCAATCCTTTAATGTCATCAAAATTCTATACATTATATTAGGGTTGTTCATTTGTAAAAGTTTGAAGGAATTCCACCCACCCAGCGACATATGGGGTGATCAATACATACAGACGGACAGACGTACGTATGGGTGCACGGACGGACGGGCAGACAGCACCATTGCTATAATTTTAATAAATGTGGAGGGCACAAGAATGAAACTGCCGAGAGGTTGGATGGAAAAAATACACTTACCTCATTTCCGGCTTGTATGCGAGCATGCTTTTCAGCAACAACTGTAGATCACGTGATATGTTGAGAACTTTACTGTCAGGAAATCGTAGCTCTTTGGACGCATTTTCTATTATGTCATTTCGAATGGTTCCCAGTGGAAGTCTACCTACACACATGGAGTAAAGCATGGCCCCAAGTGACCAAACATCAGCATTCCTGGGATTATACGGTATTTTCTCCAAAATCTGGGGTGCTTGGAAACCTATGGAATATTAAAGAATTACCACTAATGTTATAGGTACGACCAGAATACATATATCTAACAAAAAAGTTCTCACTGAAATGCACCATATTATCATAATTAGCATATTTTATGTTGCTTTCAACATAGTGTTGTTGTTTTTTTCGATATAAACACCCCATTCAAGTTGGCACGGTTCCATCGTTACGAAGGTATGGTAGAAGTATAAACATGTCCAATATGCTTACTTTAGCAACAAGGAAGAATATAAGTACATGTATCCTGTAAAATTATCTAATTTCGATCGGACGAAATTTCGAGGTTTTTGGTAAAATGACCATTTCGATGGGACGTGAATTCGTTGATTTTGTATTTCAGGTAATAAATGCAAGGGTCAAAATTTGATTCCCACCGAACAGAATTGATTTCACATTACCTCATTTGGTAAGTGGTAAACGCGCTTGTGGTCTAGGTCAAGAGATACGGATGGAGGCACGTACTCATGTGTCTGTCATCTTTCAGCACGAACCTATAACTGGCAAATAAAGGCTATGCTCGGTATGGGTCGAATCCCACTATAAAGCACCCCGTTCATTTTGTGATTCCCATTGCCACGTGCCATATTTCCAATTTCCCGTGGGACAGGGATGGTGCCACGTGAAATTCATAAAACAAACTTACCAATCGAGCCGCATTCGTCTTCACACAGAGCATCTCCCGCGGAGAACTGTACTGAATGTCCGAAGTCACACAACTTGATGTCGTTACTCTGTGTGATGAGGACATTCTGGGGACACAAGTCACGGTGAGCAAACCCTTCCTGGTGCATGTAGTCTACTGCTGAATGGATCTGCTTGAAGTATCGTCGGGCAACTGATTCCGACAAGAAACGGGCCTCCTATAAATGTAAAAAGCATACATGCGATCAGTAGCGTTCGGCTTCCGGATAAACGCCATCCCTCGTATTGAGTAGTATCGATATTATAATTATATTGTTTTATGGAGACGTTCGATGTTTAAAGCTGTAATGAATTGTCACTTATAGTTTCTTATAAAATCGCAGAAAGGGCAATGGTTATAAGGCGAAGTCAAATAAGCCCCGCCATTGGCGACACGAAACTAGAAGAAAAAAAGGATAATAAAACATACTAGGACAGGTAGCCCGGAACAGAATAAAATCAAATCACATCAAACAAATCAATGTCGTTTTTGGTCTAGCCAAATTACAAAGGGAATTATATTTCAGGAAAAGAACACATTTCATCATGTTTGTTTTAGAATGTGTTATTAACAGTACAGAACGACTGCTAATTGTTGACGTCACGCATTCATTGACGTCACAATAATTGCGTTCTGACGTAATAACCATAGTGACGTTACGTATCCCATGATATAAGACTAAATGTCAAATGCGCAATTTTAAATTGATTTTGCGGACCAAATGTATTATATACTTGGACCTTTTTCTGGAAAGTTTTGTTCTGAATAAAAGTTTTTTTTCTTTGAAACGATTTTAGTCTTTAGGGACATAAGGGTAAAAAAGGTCCAAAATAAAATTAATTTCTACTTCTTGTTTTATCATTTGAGTATCATTTCTCTTCTCAGCAACTAAGAAAGTGGTAATAAATATTTTCAATAATGCGGAAATTTTGATAGATCTAGTAGGTCTAAGTGCATGGGATTCGATTTCAAAATTCTCAGGAAACAAAAAAACACTAGATCAAACCGCGAAAGACTTGCACCCTCGTTAGTAGATGTCTACATGTGGATGTTAACGAGTAACCCTATTGAAGTTGAACTTGATGTACCGAGTTCAAACAAGAACGTCACAAAAATGACCAAAATATCGATCGCTTAAGAAACCATAACTATACTACATTTGAAAATAAGCATTCATTTACTCAGACGTCTGCCTTAACGAATATCTGGATACATGAACAAAAGTTATTTGACAATACAAACTTTGTACATCAATCTACGTAATGTAAGACTCCTACCTGCAATTTAACAACTTGTTCCAAGGTTCCATTTTCGCAGAACTCCATTACTGTACCGACTCTACCACGGTAACTGATGTTACTGATCCATGACACGATGTTAGGATGGTGTAGTTGTCTGTGAATCGTCATCTCGTCCAACATGTTCGTCTTAGATGGAGATCGGTTCCGGCGAGGTTTTCCACTGTTCAATTTAAGCGCGACTGGTATCGTTTCGCATTCGCGAAAATGCTGTAGCATGTTCAAATTCTGCGCCAAGATAACGGTACCAGACCTGGCTTTTGCGACAATCTGCAATGGTTTGTAGCCCAACAACTCAAGGTCGACAATGATTCCATCGTAATACAAGTTACCGGTCCGAATAGGACGTTGTGGGTATTTACTTAACGGCACGGGGTACTTCTGATTCCATGAGTCGCCAAATTCACAAACTTGCTTGAAAACGTCAAAATTGTTTGACGAAGACTCACTAGGCTGGCCTGTCTCGTCTGATGTTTCTTCCGATACCAAAGTGACGAACTGATGCGTTGTATCTTGGAAATCTCCGCTCGGTGAGGCAGTTGGAGCCCGTAGAAACGTCTTGGAAGCCAATACTCCGTTAACTTGTGTAGTCTCCTGGTTATTGTCGTCACCACTAATGTGAGGTTCCATTTTGCGTCTCTTTAGTTCAGGTTCTATGCTCATTTTTGCAAAGAATACATCTTGATTTTTTAAATTAAAAAGCGTCCAACACACCAGTCACAACCCGAACTGAAAACGACGTTAGCAACGACGTTATGTACAACAAACGTTACGTCACATAACTTTTGTGACGTCATCACATAATAACGTCATTAACGGGACGTTACACAGCCTTGTTAAAATAATTGGAAAATGCTGTCGTAAATGTCTTATAAAATCAGAATAATTAAGATTTGAGACTGCTGTATGGTTTGGCTTATCATTAAGAATTATTCCGTCATGCCAATGTAACTGGTTTGTGCCGACTATTGACTAGTCCAGATCGACATAGGCAAATATTTTAAAGTCGTTTATCCAAAACATGCTATACTAATTTTTCATACTTTCAACTTGTGCGTCAGCATGGCAACCATTTCGAGGATTAAAGTTGATCTCGTTTCATAAAGATGAAGTCATACTGATGTTAATGAGGATGATTATGTACTATTACATGTACTATTTGAGTTTAAAAAAGCACTCAGGTTGGCTACAATTTCTGGTCCTTCCTCTGGGCCACTGCTGCCCATGATACGTCAAGATTAACCTCGTTTTAGGCACGTGGGTGTACGAGATCTATACGCAAGAATCAAACATTTTATGAAACTACCAAATACGTTTGGGGTTTAGGTTTGCCATTGTTAGTCCCACAATGTTGTGAAGAAGTCACACAACAAATTAATGATAAAATAAGAACTGCATGTATGTGTAGCTTTTTTTGCGCCATCCTTTACATGTATTGTTGATTGCCATGACTTTATGATTGCTTGTATGTTAGTTTATTGTTATTGTATATTGCGATATATTTTGTCATGTTTAATTATGCATTATATGAAGAAATAAATCTCTCTCTCCATCTCCAAACTTCTTATAGGAATATCTGTCAGCATGAGTTGTTGTGCACCTAGGTTTTTGTATTGGGATGTGTTGTTCATCATAATAAATCAGAGGTTAGGCAAGTCTCTCGATGAAAAATATGCTGGTTAAACGAGAATGGTGTTTTTGTGCACCTGTATAGTTTTTATTGACGTCCGATCAGTATTCAATTTGGCAGAATTATGGCCCTGCAAATGATGAAAATTGGACTGGTTGTCCGTAACTTAAAAGTAATTGTGTTACAGTCCACACATTCCATGGTCAGCATGCACCTATTAACTTTATTTAAATCGGACCAGAATGAGCATTACTTACTTTCAAATGATAAAATTTGGCTGTGTTGCACATAGCTAGTTTTCAAAATTAAAAAGAAATATTTATATGTGTACATGTAGTTGCACACCTTAACAATTCAATGCACAGTTGTGGCCCCTGAAATAATGAAAGTTTGCTTCTCATAACGTTTTGTCAGTATTTGTGCTAAAGTCGTTTGCTAAACTTAGTAGAAAATATGTGGAGACAAAATCAGTCAGCAAGTGCTCTCGAGTTTTGAAACTTGACATGAGCAAATGACAAAAGAGGGCATCTGTGTCCTATAGCTTGGATTACTCATTAATGGGCTTAAAGTAAAATAGTATATAACCCTGCTTTGAAGATGCCTTAACAATAAATACTGCAGGCAGCAAACAAAGATGGTTTCACCAATTGGCTCATTACGGCGCCGTTTTTGCCACAGAACTTGAATTAAAGCTACATAATAAATTATATAATGTGTATTTTGATATTGTTTTTATAACATAACCCAAACATCTTCAGTATCCAAAACTTTATAAATATCAAATCACAAAAAAACATATTCTTTTTATATAATTTTTGTTATTTATTTTCCAAAAAAACGTATGTCATGCCATGAAAAATGTATGAAGTCACATGAAAGATGTTCCAGTTCCACCTGTTTTAAATCTACCACCGAGATCTTGTGTTCGTTTAATGAAAGCTTTCCTTTGAGCTTCGTCCAGCTGGTTCACTTTTAGATCTAAATCTCTATCAAATGGTCGCCTTTCAACCTTCTTATCTTTATTCTTCTTCTTTTCTTTCTTCTAGAAAAAATACAAAAAAGCAAATATTTAAATTACTCACTTTTCTTAAATAACAAAATGATGATAAAAAGAATGTCAAATGACTTCCCTTAAATATTTCATGCACACTGCAGTATCACTTGTAATTACGAAAATTTAAACACAGTACAAATATGCATGGGTGTGTGCTTAAATAAATGTAGTAACGTTGCAAAGATTGGTTAGCCTTTGATACTATGGCAGGGTCTCATCCCTAAAATACATTTCATTCAGTGAAAGACATGGAAGCCAGTATAATAAACTTACTTTTTTCTTTTCCAATTTCTTTTGATGCATTTCCATTAATGACTTTGGTCGATGTTTTTTCTGGAAATAGATTAAAATAGTAACTGTTACCAAATCTTTTGTTAAAATAGAATAAACAAAAAATTAAAAATTGCAAGCAATAAATTAGTCCCCTTCATGGTTTTCAAGTTGTCAATGTTTTTGTTGCCATGGTAACTATAATTTTTGACCAAATTAAAAAAATAGACATTGATAATCATCTTATTTGTCCTTATTCACATATCAAGTTTCATAAACCTAGCTCAAAAACTGTTTGAGTTATGGCAGGGTCCAGATTTTGCAGTATTTTCACTATTTTCAGCATTTTCGTATCCATAGCAAAGCAGAAAAGAAATTGCATTTTCGTTCAAGCAGCATAGTTTTGATCTGGAAGACTTGACTAACCACTGTTTTATGAGGATGAGAAATTGTTGATGGGCTGAAAAACATGGACACTGAACTGAAAAGCTCATATTGTTGATCAGTTATTATTAGATATGGTATTATTTTCTCTACTTTTTGGGAATTCATTTATCTGCTTAAGCATATTAAGGAAACGGAATCCATTACAGTAATACCAGTACCGGTTACAGAAGGGAACAAGACTGCGTTCAGTAAACACTTATGCCCGGTTGGAAGCCTTGTCTATAACAAATAGCTCAGTCATTCAGATATGATCATACCATAATTCTATTGAAATGTTTAATAGTGTTACATGGCTTTGATAATGTAATGTATTTATGATGGTAAACAAGTATGCCAAGTTGGAAGCAATGTATTGATGGACTTCAAAAATATTTGAGTTTCATCAATTTGGAACAGATGGACGAGCAAACAAACGGACGGACAGAACAATCAATATATGCCTCCTGCATCAGTAGGTGCCGGGCAAAAAACTATACAGGAACTTACATTGTATTCTTCTATCTCTTTTGCTGCCTTTGCATTTTTATCAGACTGATCATGGTCATATTTCTTTTTCTTCTTCTTTTTCTCCTTAAAATAGATACAAATATAATTATGATACACTTAATTTGATTAAAATAACAACATATAGTTGTTTGAGACCAAAATTGTATCAGTCAATTTAGAGCTGTTTGTAGAGCACTGGATATACTTGACAATTATCTAGATTCCAAATAAAGAACTATCCCCCTTTGACTTAAAATAAAATTCTGAAATTACCTCCCTTTGACTGAAAATAAAATCCTGAAATTACTTCCCTTTGATTGAAAATATAATCCTTTTTTGGAAAAAGAAAATATAATCCTGAAATTACGTCCAAATGACCAAAAATATAAATTCTAAAATTACCTCTTATGACAGAAAAAATCAAATTTTGAAATAACCTCTCTTGGACCAAAAATATAATT
Source organism: Spisula subtruncata (assembly GCA_963678985.1). NCBI lineage: Eukaryota > Metazoa > Mollusca > Bivalvia > Venerida > Mactridae > Spisula > Spisula subtruncata. The sequence goes on from OY787671.1 coordinate 9,222,992, forward strand.
TCTGAAATTACCTCCGATTGACTAAAATTTCTTTTGACAAATATATCCAACAATCTAGAACATTTTTGAACTGACACAATAAAATAGTAGATGTGATTTAGCATTTAGTCAAAATCACCAATATTGAATAGCTTTCCTGTACAGTTTATACTTCTACAATATTGCAGAAGTTTAAATACTTATCAATAATTACTTATCCCACCCAACTAGAAGAGCCAATTTCACAGAACTTCGCGAGGAGAGATTACTGTGTAAAAGATTGCATGCCTACCAACACAGTAAAATACCTTTGATTTTTCTTCTTCAATCTCTTGAGGTGTTTTAGCCCAGCTAGAATCAATTTCCTCGGCATCTCTAGCACGGAACTGTCTATTTGTCATACCAAAGCCAATACCAATCTTCTGATGATCTGGTAGTTCTGTCATCCAACTTTCTCTCTGTATCGGCTTGTCATCTTCTGCCTTGAATAATGCAAAAAAATCTTACTTGCCCCTCCCATAATAAACACTCAAATTCTGGTTGTTGTTATTTACTTTCTTTCTAGACAATATCAAAGTTAAATGTAGCAGCTGATATGCCTTATGAGTTTTTCTGGACAGTATTTCTACCAAATCTAACTGTTAATATTAAGTTGTTGTGAACTTGTGACGGGAATCAATGACTTTTAGGTTAAAATCTAGTACACTGGACCATGTTATTATATTTTTATCAATTGCAGCAATGCCTTATTGGAATAGTTAGAAATTATCAAAAGCATAGAAAATGTGATACTATAATAGATAGTTACATCTGAAGTTGTTGTTAACTGTTTCAACATTTTCTGTGATCGACCCTCAAACTCGGCTGCAGCAGAACAGTCCCCTTCCGAAGCTTGGAGATGAATACTGGGGCCAATACCATCATCATCATCAGATTCATTTCCTTCTATCTGCTCATACTGTGTATGTTCAACAGTCGGTAACATTCCAGGAGGTAATGAGGGTCCTATTGATTTGTGTAAAACATTGTCACCACTTTCAACAGATTTACTCGGAATTTGAGGTCCAATAACATTTTTATTTGCTGAGTCAACTTTGCCTCTGCTTTTGTGATAATCAGAAATTTTAGATTTGTGATGTTTTCTTCTCCTTGTAGAGTCATCAGAATCACTACTATCACTGCTAGACGAGTCTGAATCAGAACTGTATTTGTTTGAATTGCTTCCTGTTGCAGGTAATACTGGACCTATTACAGGTCGGCTATCATTACTAGTAGACTTAGGTTTTTTTGGAAGTGGAGGTCCGTACTGATCGTCAGATGAATCTGTATCGTCTTTCTTATTGGTCATACCTAAAAACAGAATGCACAATGTTTATTAGACATTATCTATCAATCTAATTTAAGGGGCATTACTGGAAAGTATCTGACAGATGTCACTGAAATAGTCACACATATCAATTTGTGTGCTCGTACCTACCCTGTCCTTTAATATTACTATTTATTTCATCTTTCTTTGAAAAAGCGTTAACAGTCTAAAAGGCCTAAAGTAAACTACCTTAACTGTCAATAATAGTATCACCGAGTAGAATTACATAAATATGTTAGACTGGAATAAATGCACGTGAGACAACCAAGACAGTGAACTGAGTCGGTATGCGGCTATTTCATAACCAGGCTTAATCGTAACCATTCATGTTCTGCTATTTAGTAACCTTTCATAACCATATATTGGCTGATTCATAACCAAACTCAAATAGCTTGAAATACAATTTGAGCTTCATTCTGTAATTATCAATACATTTGGAATATATCACTATTTTAATATAAGCCGCATATATAATAAACTTATAATAAATCGGCAGTTACGAGTTCGCTGATACTGTTTTGGTTACAATTAAGCCTGTTTATGAAATGACCTGTATTCACTGAGTCTGAGGAGACAGGGTCCAAGATGTACCATTTTTGGGGCGACAGCCTTACTTATTTAACATTATTTGAATGAACTAGATTCTAGAACTACTGGCAAAGGAGAAGATTCCGGACAGAAATCGCATAAAAAGCTTCCCCTGGTGTTAAAAATAGATTTTTTCTTAGATTTTTTTGTGTTTACAAATACCTTGGTTCAGGATCTTTGCTTAAAAAGGTTTCCCGAAAAATGACGTCACGTGAACAGCAAAATATTGGGGCCTGAAAAGGGGCACTTTTGTTCTATTTTCAACGATATTACCGTAGATATACCGGACAGTCTGCTTCGAATATTCCGCGACGAATATTTAGAAACATATTACCAGAAAATATTTACAACAGGGTTCCTTCTTCACAATCATGCAAAAATATGCCAATATTTACGACATGACAACACGTGACGCACATGTTTTTTAACCCAGGGGGCGCTCGTGACAGGTTAAATTCCAATCCATACCGTATCTTGTTTACCGGCTAAAATCGAAAAAAAATGTGGAAAAAGTTTTTCAGATTTATTGACAAGATATCAAAAAAAAATTCTTAACAGATAATGAGGACAAATTTCCGTCTATTGCGCTAAAGTAAATGCTGGAAGAAAAAATAAAAATTAAAAAAAAATATTTATTTGGCGCCGCTGTGATTCGATCGCTGGACCTTAGCATCAGATAATTACTAATCGAGCTGCTTAACCACTCAGCCACGATCTCGTTAGGAATCTTGAACTAAATAATTCAACACCATAAAATCATTGTCGCTCGCGCTGTGCACGCGCTATACTGCGCATGCGCACTAAATTTGTTTACCCCCAGCGGTGCTGATGTCAAAATCACAACAGCAGACGATATTTTCGGTATATGAGTGATTATTTGTTGATTTTGATTTTTTTTTCTTCCAGATTTCCTTTAGATACGCACCTGAGTGATTTGATACCAATATCAATGAATTATTTAACTAAATAAACCGTCTACGACCGTTTGTCCGGAACTTCTCCTGTCCGGAATCATCTCCCTTGGCAGTATACAAATATAGTGGTTTATATGTTCAGAACATAGAGTTATAAGAGCATATCAATACACATTTTCAACAAATGACAAGGGAATAGAAGTACGTTCTGTTTGTGTACGATTATTTTTGGGTACGTTTTGACTTGGTTACATTATGCCCGGCAGTGTCTACACTACCAAGAAGATCTTGGAGTAAGTTCTGTTTTATATATGTACCTGGTGGTAATTGCGGTCCATAGGAATCATCTGAATCAGACATCACGCCAAAACTTCAAAGAAATCTACAAAAACATGAAAATCAAGAAAGTTTCCAAAATTCGGGATTTGGACTAAAATTCAACGACTTCTGGATAAAATTTGTAATATCGCTGTCGTCACATTGGCTCTGAGACTATATTTTTATATTTTCTAAACAAACCGTATAATGTCGTGACAAACTATAAATTTTTTATACTGAACATTCAAAATAGGAATGAGTTGAAATAAAAATCATTTTTAAATGAGCAGATGAGTCATTTAAACGGACACTAATCCGTGCCGGACCGTACGAGTAAACCTTTTCCCTTACCGGAAACACATTACCACTTCCGGTTGTGACGTCAGATCACATGCAAACAAAATGGAGGCCTATCTTCCGGCAAAAATGATAATTTATTTATTTATTATTGGTATGTATATATTCCATGCTAAATTTGATTGCCAATCATTCATTCCGACAGGTCATTTGAATGTTCATGTCGTAGAAGTTGTCTTTTTCTTGTAGTAAATTGTGTTAAACGACAATTGCGCTTGATATTGTCCTAATTGATCATTGGTGTGGGTGGGGTAACATGGTTTTATCGGAGAACAGTGTACGGAGTCTCTATAAAAAGATCGAATTGTTTGACATCACGGATATTTCCCTGCTATACTGATTCGGTTAACCCTGTGATCTTTTCAACAAGACTATGAGCGCATCAATAAAAGGCACACCAGGAGACTGCGCTATCGAACGCTCTGTAGAATAGCGCTACGATTTCAGGACATTACTCCTCCTGGACACTTTGGCCATGGACATTACTCCTCCCAAAACCCTAGACATTACTCCTCCTATTGGGAGGAGTAATGTCTAGGATATATTGTTATATCAAATTATCATTGATTAATAAAAGTTTTTAATATTGATTTATTATGATTGATTATATCGTCGTGGTATGGGTTGTGGCGCGGTATCAGAAATGGCGCACCTCAGATAAATGCTCTTTTCACAAGTTTAGCACCCTAAATGACTTGGATTACCAGTATATTTTTGAAAGGCAGTATGTTTTCTGTCTATGGTGTAAATAAATTAGACCTAAAATGAAAGATCAGTGTTGAAGAGCTCAAAATGTATGCCCTACCAATATTTGTTGTTATTTTCTTATATCACCTTTTTCCTCCAACATTATAATTCCACAATTTTGAGAAATGGAATATGTATCTAATTTTGTTTTGATAGAGACCATTAGCATCCGTGTTAGCATAAGGTCACATGATTAAAATGTCCTAACCAACTGTCAAACTCACGGTATGGTGTGCAGAAGGATGTGATTTTCTTATCTTCAAAAACTAACAAAATTGGTCAAAATCGGAAATAAATGGTTTGATAAGTATTGGAAATAATTACTGCTATTGACATTTTTGACTTTCCAAAATCCTGTTGTTTACAGATCTGACTATGCAGATGCCATGACTAATGATTACGTTGTTGTTTAAGAAAATTACATCTTGTTAGGACACATTCAAGTTGACTTGTTTAGTCAATTACGCCAAGGATATTTACAACCAGTGTTATTTTGTCATGCTATTTGTTATTGATTTATAATCCAACAACATGTAAAAAAAGTTAGCCAACTGTTTAGTAAAATTGACATATGTGGACGTACAATAAAGTTGAAAACATTTTCATCATGATTTCTTTTAGTTTTTGTGCTGTTTGGGACCTAGACAGTAGGTGCGCCATTTCATATACCGCAGACGCTACGAAATATGCTGAGTATGTCATTCATTGTAATGGACGTAAAACATGTGATGAAGCAGTAAACACATAGTATTTAGTATCAAAATGTCCCCAATGAATGGCCCTATAAATAGGTAAAGAGTAGTATAATGTATGTTTAATTTATAAAACAAAATGACCATGTAAACTGTTAAATGCGCCATTTCCCATACCACGGGGATACATTTATCTATTTTGTTTTTATTTAGTATTATAATTATTGTATACTTTTTCTTGGATGAGTATACTTTTAACAAGCTTGCATGTATGTTAATTATACTTCAAAGAATTATTCAAGTTTGAATCAAATTAACTAATCAATTAAAAAAGGTATAATAATATCACCCTGCTCTTAGTTTCAGCTACATCAAAGAATATTGTTTGAAAATATGTTTGTACATCCAAAGATATTGTTTGAAACTTCAAATTGCATTGATACCACACATAATAATGAAAATATATATCATCATAAGCAATATTATTTTTAATATGATTGTTTCTTTTCGATTATGATTAATTATTTTGAAAAACTTCCTTTTATTTTGTAATAAATATAATTTTAATCAGACATCAATACACTATCACAACACAGTGTCTGACACCTTTACCAACCCTAATCCAATTATCATTAATCAAGGAGGAGTAATGTCCAGGGACCTTGGGAGGTGTTAAGTCTAGGGGTAGATGTGGGGCAATCTGCTAGGAGATTTTTTAATTTCTGACCTTTATCTCCATCGCAGATGTGGACTAAAGTGTCATATTTGTGGAAGTAGCGCCGATCAAATTTTTATCGGCACTTGAAAAGGTGAATGAAAAGTTGTAAATACCATGAAATATATAGCATGTCCACGAAGATCAACCCTTTTTCTCGTTATCTGCACCAAAAACATCCATAAAAAACTCAGCGGTTCGTTTGTCCGACAATTTTAACACGACGAGGTCGCACTTTTAAATTCCACTACACAGCTATTTGTTGTTGATATGCAGATCGCATTCCCCTATCGACCAATCAGAATACTCGATGGAATGAGTTTCTAGAACAATGGAGGATGCTAGGAGATCTTCGGCACTATTTGGTTTTCACAGTGATGTACACTGGTACGCGTGAACCCAATTACACTGAGCTCGCTCGGGTGAAACTAAAAACGAAAAATTAACGAAGAATTGTTGACAAATCGAGCTGATTTTTCTTGTAAACTGATAGTTAATGACTTATGAACAACAGAATACGATAAGTTAAATGAACTTTACTGCTCGCTTAGCGATTCTCACAACGTTAGCATATGAATCACACACGTGTTGCGCTCATCTGTACGGGCGGTATACGCGTACCGGATACTCACAGTTATGTTTACATTTGGATTTTCGGAAAATACACGTGCTGATTTATTTATCGATTTATTGATTATAAGGACCAATATTAACAGGTATTCTGTACCATTCGTTTATTTTTATTATATTTTACATGTTCAATGCTGAAAATGGCTCTAATTTGGCGTAAAAGACAGAATTCATGAAACTCAAAAACTGACCAGTAAAGCGCATAATGGGTCTTGACTTAGAAGTGGATACTCTAAGTCGAGATTGTTTGACTAAGTCTAGGGGGAGTAAATTCCAGGAGGAGTAAAGTCCAGGAGGAGTAATGTCTGGTGACCAGCGCTACGCTTAGGTCAGAGGAATGGCTACAGAAAGTGCTACAAAGAGGTGAAAGCGGAAAATTCATATGTTACCGGCGAGAAGTAGTTTGAAGCAATCCACTGTTGCATAAGAATTAAGATAGCATTCTGTAGTGCGAACAGTGTTACATGTTCTGGTAGCATGTCATTGCATTGGCAGACTTCCCGATAGATGACGACAATCTTTCAGACTACTGAGAAATGATATGTTATTGATGAACAGTGCTCACTGGAGAGGATGCAGTGTTGGCATAACGGACGGTCGATTGAGTAACGGACAGCACGACGGGAAATACTGGTCAATTGGACAATACAAGTGGTCGATTGAATTGGTCATACGAAATTTATTCTTCCATATAACACACAATGTACATACATTCATATATACCTAGTGTAAAGGTTATCACTGATAATATACTTAATATATTTTTTGTTATTATTTGTTTTAAATTCTATTTTTTCATACAAGTTCTCTTCAATGAGACGCTGGAAACTCATGCCCTTTGTGTAGAAAATTGTCCATAGAACATATTTATTTTGTATTGTAGGGTCCTAGGGTTATGTCCATTGTGTAAACACTCCCCCTGACTAACCCTTTGTTAACTGCAAGAATATGACATAATATTACATAATCTGTTAGTTGTCAGTTTCACATTTCACACTTCACACTTAGTTGACCTGATCTAACAATTTTGCTTTATACAAGTCTGAATTATCAATGTTAATTATTTATAACAGTCTCTCTCATGCACTTTCTAGTATAACATTATAACTTTCATTATTGAAATAAGTACAGTAAAAACTCTCTAATCCGAACTCCCTTCGGACCGGCCAAAAAGTTCGGATTAGGGAGGATTTCGGATTTGAGAGGTTTTACCTATGTAGTGTTTATAGGGAACATTTATATCTTCTGGTGTACACTATTGTTGGTACTGTATGTCTGTATTCTGAAGTCCATGTTACATAAGGGTTTCCGCTGCTATTCACCATTTCCGCTTTTGGCGGAATTTTTTTGAGATTGGCGAAAAAATAATTTCAAAGCTTAGAATTTTTTTTCAAACCTATTTTTTATTTTGGTGTAAAGATCTGTACACCGGAAAGACCTGTAGACACCAATAAACAACTGACTACTGGTAATTGCCTCTGGCTACACTGCAAACAGGCAGTTAATTCCCCTGTAAGGCAATTAACAGATTAAAAGGTGTGATAACGATCTCCATTTCTGCTCTTCGTAATCGTATCGGATCGTGTTTAAAATCAACCTGTGTACGGTCCTTCGTGTCTAAAACCAAGTGCAAAACCGTTTGATTTAACCTCATTCCGACTATACGTCGATAAAAAAATGTCAATAATTAGGGTAATTACGAATCAATTCATTGTTTATGTGAGCCACAATACATTTTAATGTACGAATGCAATTATTTTTAACAAATAAGTGACAAATTAAGTTGAACTTATTTCTCCATGATGCTTTATTTACAAAATGACGAATTATCAACAAATTACCCCGTGCCCTACTATACGGAAACACTTGGGTTGATGCTAAAAGCAATTTCACGAGTATAAAATCATAATAATTTTGCACAATTCCGGATCAAGAGTTAAATTCCGGATTGGGGAGTTTAAATAACACTGTATATTTGCATTCCGGACCGTAAAAGTAGTCCGGTCTACGGAGTACGGAGGTTCCGGATTGGGGAGGGTTTTTTCACATACCTTTTAGAAGGAACAAATCGGGACCGTGAAAAAATTTCGGATTGAGGATGATTCCGGATTAGAGAGGTTCCGGATTGGGGAGTTTCTACTGTATATAAATTATTATTAAATATTTTAATTGGGCTTGTAACAAGTGTATTGGATCTATATTTTTAAATCATAACTTAGTGATTAAAGAATTATTGTGTTTTAGATTTCTTTTTTGTTTCACATTGAAATTGAAACGACCAATCCAATCGACCACTTTGAAAATGAATTGACCAGTTCATTTGACCACTCATAGATCATACTCTCAAATAAGTTAAGGATCTATTCAATGTTATAGAACTGTATAAAGAACAACATGTGAAAACCTGAGAGTTCAAATGATTCATAATGCATTTAAAATAACCAGTACACAAAACAAATCCCAATTGACCAGTATTTCCCTCTTTGAAATTGAATCGACCAGTCCAATTGACCACTTTGACAATAAATTAACCAGTTCATTTGACCACTTGTAGATCATACTCTCAAATAAATTCAGGGTCTATTGAATATTATAGAACCGAATAAAGAACAACAAGTGAAAACCTGAGAGTTCAAATGCTCATTAGACATTTAAATAAACCATTACACAAAAAAATTCCAATTGACCATTCAATTGACCAGTATTTCCCAGTATTTCCCGGTATTGGACACTTTGGGAGTATTGGACAGGACGGTATTTTCCGGTATTTACCCCCCGGTATTTACCGCCCAACACTGAGAGGATGTCAATGCAGAGTTGTAGAAAAGCTCTCAGGAGACTCTTGTCTAACATGCCTGCCGATAGCCTGCATGATATATAATGATTATACTAGTAATGCTATACTGGGATATGTTGTCTAAGGAATGCATTAGTATTTAATTACAGTCTGATAGACTGATACAGACCTTTTTCAATAAGTAATCGGACAGTTGCACAGCAAGACTAAATGTTTTAATGTGAAATTTTAATTGACAATATTTCATACCTGTCTTTCAGGATGTTTGAGTGGACTGGCACATTCACAGAAATTAGTTGTCACTCATGCTCCTAAGTATGTGACTTTTCATGAACAAGAAGAACCTTTACAAACAAGTGATGTTTCCAAAGTTATTTCTCACACACTTGGGGTACCAAGCCAGTCAGTAAGTAGAACATATACTCATCATTTATTATATTTATAGACGTTATCAAAGTTTATCTAAGGTATATTCTCCCCATCGCTACACAGGTGTCCTTTGGTAGCCCAATGACAGGGGGAAATTAAATGTCAAAGGGTGGTTGAATGGCTGAACTGCTGAAAATAACCCTCGAAAATTGGTTTCTTAGATCTAATTCAAATATTAATTTGTTTAGGCATTGTCACAGTTGTTTAAATAATTATATATCTACAGGGATTTCGCTTGAATGTTGTTTTTCCTCCCTTGTTAGAAATCTGACTATCATCCCATTGTCATGTGAAAATTAGGGCTGTAACGGTACGCTCACCTCACGATATGATACGTACCGTCAATTTTTCTAACGGTTCGGTATCTTTCGGTATGATACAATATTCTCTAACAGCAGCTTAAATACTGCCATTTTTAAGTGACAATGGATTTGTTGATTCTATAACAGCAATTATTATGTGGCTATCAGCTATTTTAAATGGATTTCGACAATATAAGGAATATTTCAACACAATTAAAACGAATGATGAATGGTAATTATACATAATCAGAGGGCTTTCAGACGTTTTCATTCCCTGAAAATTATTTTGCTCATAAACAAGCTTATACCGAACCGTACCGAAATTTGCAACTCTTGTACCGTGTACCGTGTGGGACTGAAGTCCGCGGTCTTTCGTGTAGCGCGGTATATCGTTACAGCCCTGGTGAAAATGATTTTTTTTTGTCGATGATTACATTTGAGAATTGATTTTTTTCATTGTTAACATTTAAGAATTGGTTATTTTTTGTCATTGTTTACATGTAAAAAATTATTATTTCAGGATATCAGTTGGAAGGGATTATTACAAGGTTCATTTTTCCAGAGACCTAAAGCTAATGTATTAGTTACTGTCCAACTGACTGAAGGTCAGCCTGACCTAAAGTTGAAAAGCAAGGCTGAGTTTCCAGTTAATCTGGTAGGTTATATTTTTTTTTAGCTCACCTGACCACTTTGTGGTCATGGTGAGGTTTTGTCATACCGAGATGTCCGTCGTCGTGCGTCTGTCGTGCGTCCGTCAACAATTTCTTCAAACAACTTCTCCTCCTAAACCGCTTGGCCAAATTTGATAAAACTTAAGAGAAATGTTCCTTGGGTGGACCTCTACCAATGTTGTTAAAAAATTTCCGGTCTGTCGCATAACTAGGTCACACAGGCTAAAAATAGATTTTCAAAAAGGAAACTTAAAGAAAATCTTCTTCTCTGAAACCGTAAAGCCTAGAGCTTTCATATTTGGTATGTAGCATCACCTTGGGGTCCTCTACAAAGATTGTTCAAATTATGTCCCTGTGGTCAAAATTGGCCCCGCCCCGGGGGCCCTTAGTTTTACATAGAGTTATATAGGGGAAACCTTAAAAATCTTCTTCTCCGAAACCGCTTGGCCCAGGGCTTTCATATTTGGTATGTAGACTCAGCTAGAGGTCCTCTACAAAGATTGTTCAAATAATGGCCCTGGGGTCAAAATTGGCCCTGCCCCAGCGGGCCGGGGCCCTTAGTTTTACATAGAGTTATATGGGGGAAACCTTTAAAAATCTTCTTCTCTGAAACCACTTTGCCCAGGGCTTTCATATTTGGTATGTAGACTCAGCTAGAGGTCCTCTACAAAGATTGTTCAAATTATGCTCCTAGGGTCAAAATTAGCCCCGCCCCGGGGGCCCATCTTTTGTATAACCTCATAAGCAGATGTAATGATGTAACCTCAGACTCATAGGGCTTATACACAATAATATCCTACTGATATTCCTATATCTATGATCCTAAGCTATTGTGATTGTGTGTCTTTATTTAGACCTTTCAGTCAAGGGTTTATTTCCAATGGGGTTTTGTGTGACTGCCTGACAGGGAGTGTAAGAAATACCCAATAGTTGTGTTCTACACGGATTCAGTTGAGATACTAGATACTTCCTCTTTCAAACAGACTCCTTAGTTTTTCGACATGCACTAATTGGTCTACCTAGGATTTTATCTTACAAGGGAGATAATTTTTATGTGATTAATTTAGTCTATTGTCTCCATTACAGGACAGTGCAGGTGTAGATGTTGGTGGATTGATGACATCTCTACAAGGAAATTTCTTGAACAGTAATCCATTACTTCTAGATGCTAGTCTAGATAACAGTGTAAGAATTACTATATTTAGTTTTGTATAAGTACACTCAGGGACAAAAGAAACGCAAAACATATATAATGGTATTTTTCAAAGTTATTATTTTTTCAAATTCACTGAAATTTTACACAATTATTGGTAAAATATTTATGAGGCATACTTCAAAATTTCATTCATGTCTATAATTTAATAATATTCTTACATAGAGTTTAATCTAACAGTCCAACATTGCAAAAGTCACATTTTTTCACATTCATTATCTGGTGTAAGCATCACGAACACGAATCCACTTTAAAACATCCACGATACAATATTTGTGATGCATAGTTGCTGGATAAAGTTTCACTCACGAATAAAGGCCTCACACGTACTGTAAAACCAAGAAAAACATAGACGAAGTTTCAACTCACTGTTAACATAAATTGATTGTTTACAACCTACCAATTGCGAACTACTAAATTGTACATGCATGTTAAGGATTTCGGTTGTTGGAAAACTGCACTAGGAAACACGTACGTGTGTTAATAATAGATGAATTTAGACAGTGTTTATGATACTGCTGTTAAAAATTGAAGATGTGTGACGTTGATTGGCTAAATATAAACGACTACCAAGTGTATCGTTATCGTCTTAAGTGTAAATTGAAAAGAAAATGAATCAAAATGAACATGCGATATTTTTAATAAGGAACTTTATTTTTTCAAACAAGTTGTCGTTTTGCCTACCCGTGGGCTCCTATGTATCCTAGCTGTAATTCTGGCTGGCCGGAAGTGGTTCCTGCGATATAGCATGCGTATGGTCTCGTCTTGTCTTGAGTGGTTATCATTGGTTTCCCTGTGTGTTTGCGGTCTTTAACCGTTCCAGAGGCCTGGTTTAGTTCATGTAGCCTTGCAATGATTGAAGGGTGGTAATGGAATTGTCTGACAACTTCAGAAGGACTCGAACCAATTTGGAGCAGTCCGACTGCTTCAGGCCGTGTGTGTTCAGGCAAACATGGCATGTTTAAACTTATTTTATATGTTTTTATTTGATGTGTTTCCGTAAGTGTTATGTATACACTGTCATTTGGCAAAAGAAATGTTCCGCTTTGCGATTTCGCACGTGCTCCACATGCGAAAAATGGGTTTAACCCTAAACTGAAAACAACCCGTTTAAACACATTCAATTATGTAGAAAAGTGCTGAGATGTCAAGGTTGTAACCCATGTATCATTTACATTAAACGAAAACAACATATCGCACTTATTTAGAAAATTATGACCGCCGAAAAAGTTTTGCGTTTCTTTTGTCCCTGAGTGTATATTAAATTTTATGCTAGTTATGCTTATGCTTTATGCTAGTAAGTACAAACTCAAAAAAGTAGTACCGGTACCGGTATTATACTGTTTACAATGAGTATTAATTCATAGTGTATCAGTGAACTTGAGGTCTTACAAATTTAAAGTAACCTGGCATCCTGGCTCAGATATTTGGTTGCGCAAAATCATACCCTTGCATGAAATTTGAAAACAAGCTTTATTTTCTGATCACCTGTTTAACCAGAATCACATATATGATCATGTTGCAATTACAGAAGTTGCAGTTTCCTTGTTGAAGGGGTAGGTCAAGATACAGTCTAGGAAAACTGGTTGGATGGACTGCATCTGTATATTACTTAAAATAGTATAGAAATGGCATTCAATCCCAAATAAAAAAACAAAAAACACAATTTACTGTAAAATCATTAATTTTCTTGTGGGATTAAATTTCGTGGATTTCGTGGTTCACCTCAACCACAAACTTTAATCCCAGCGAACATTGATTTTGACCCTATTTTTGCTTCCTGAAATGCAAAATCCACAAATTCAAGTCCCAATGAAATTGTCTTTTTTACCAAAACCAATGAAATTGAATGCTACATGTTTCTTTTATAACATATTGTAGGTGTTTGATATCAAGTCAGAGTTTGATGTATTCAACAAGCTACCAAACACATTGAGAAGAATGTCTGATCGTCTCCTAGATGCTGACTCTGTAGCACAAGATCATTCTACTGGTACATTAAACACAAGTGTGTCCAGTGATCTATCACTGATGGGAGAGCTGCAAATGATTCAAGATATTTTAAACACAGTAAGTGGAAATTATTTATAAAAATTATACATTTTAAAGTGGATGAGGCCATATTTTACCATAGTTGAAATTAAGATTTATGGTATAATCTTATAAGTGTGATTGAAATAGTGTAGTAAGTGTACCAGTTTATATTCGTATGAAAAATACAGGCTACATTCTGAGCCTCCACCAATTTTGTGTAATTTGTTTATCCCAGGCTTGAGAATTGGCTTAAGAATGACATATTTGGTTTGGGGAAGAACATATGGAGAAGAAGACATTGGCCAGGGATAGCCATCAGACGAGGTGTTCATTTTATCGTGTAAATTAAAAACATACTTATGTGTATTTAATAGGTTCAGAAGGATGAGAAGATGTTGGAGTTACCTACACCAGATATGTATAGTTTTACTGTGTCAGGATTGATGGGAGTGTCTGAGAAACATGGACAAGATTCATCACAAGTGAAAGATGCTTCCAGTCTGGTTACAGACTTCCTTCATCAGGTATATATCTGGGTCTACTTCAATAATTGACAATAGGTCAGATGGTAACATATGATATCGCTGGCCTAGAATGAGAAGGTCGTAAGTACAAAATCGATATATCGAGAAAACAAGAAAAAACTGTCTGCAATTTCACGGAATCAATTTGAGCCTTGAATGTATTGTTCTATTATTTCAAACTCATATTTACCAATGTGCAGCCAAAAAACCATAAACATTAAGGGATCAAAAGGTCAAGAAGAAAAAAAACATGATAATTCCAAGTTGTATTTAAGATCAGTAACCATTTTGTTTCAGATGACAGACCAGTTCAAAAAATTATACAAAGACAATGTTGTTGTAGAAGTATTAATGATGAATCCACCTAATTCTAAATTGATGAGAAAAGTTCGAAGTTTACAAGCTGTTGCTGCTCCTGATGGTGTAAGTTATACTTGATCGAAATAGCATGCACAAGCCTGATTGGTAGAATGTTATTTACTAAGTTTACTATATACAGCAGCTAAGTATCTCACACAAGCCTGCTGAGCCAAGTTGGTAGAATGCTGTATTAAGAAACTAACCAAGCTTGGTTAGGCCAAATGTAAAGTTCTTTCACTAAAAATATCTTGGTTCAGTACTGTTCCCATGGTGGACAAGCTACTGTAATAATTTATGAAGATGTATAAGTTAAATGTGTTCGTTTACGGTGTTTCATCCTATTTTAAAAAATTCTTAACCTATCAGTGTATATGTTAATGCAACAATAACAGTGACATCTTTTCTCTCCTTCTTTCAGAAAAATTTAACCGGCCGTAACTTAGCACCTGATTATAATGAGATGTACCCAGTCACATTCAACATCTGTCTATGGTTGATGATATTGTTAGCTATAACATTCTATGGTGTATGTTACGGTATATGGAACATGGACCCTGGCAGGGATAGTATTATATACAGAATGACCACTACAAGACTGAAGAAAGATTAGATATAGACTTATAGATCTGTAAAACAGAATTTGTGATGTGTAGGACTCAAATGTATCTTAATATATTCTAATTCAGGGGTTCCATTTTGACTAGTGAGTAGGCGTTTGGACCCTTAAAATAAAAAATAAAAAACATACATTTTATCCTCAATATTTTTTGAAGGGTCATTATTTCTTGAAATCATGTTTTTTTTGTCTATCAAATTCAACGCTAGTGGAACTCCTGATATTTAAGAAAACCTGTATGTAGGTACTGGTCGTATATGTTGAACAAAAGGATTGGTTCCCTACCACTATTACAGGGCAACTAGATGCCCCATTGAAGATCAAAATGTATTGCTCTGCTCATGTTGATCAGTTGCCTTGTTCGGCAGTTGGTAGACAAAGTAGTTTGCTATGAATTCAGTGGAGTATTTTATTTGTATTCTAATGCATGACATAATTAAGTTATTAAGTATGCATATGATTGTCTACTTAATTGAAAAAGAACAAGTGACTATTAATGACTGTGTTTGACTGTTTAGTGAGTGCTTAAGCGAGTGCTGAAAAGTTAGTAATCTGATTGTTTCTCGAAATTGGTCCCTTCTCTTCAGTGAGTTAGAATTTGTATATCTCTGTGAGTGATTGTGAAAGCGAATTGAATGAGCTTTCTGTATTCTAGACAATGTGTTCGGTATTTACTCTTGAGAGATAGAATCCAAGTATGATTGATACAATTTAGATGTGCCTGAAGTTGTCTCATTCCATAGCAATACTATTTAGGAAAGTTTAGTGGGGCCTGGGATGGTATCAATACTACCTGTTTAGGTAATGGTTGTACTCTTTTGGGTACAAACAAATTGCTAGGGCACTTGCAAAATATCCTAACTGGACTTTACTTGTGTGATTTTAAATTTGTACACAATTTATAATAAGAGCCAAACTTGAAATCCATGAATGTGTATGTTATTATTATATCACTGTACTAGATTTGTTTATCTTTACTAATACTATAACCATTATGCTTTCTGATTAGTCAAAAAACACAGCTTGATGCTTGATTTTACATTTGTTGTATCATTCATTTGCACTTCCGAGTGTGACTTTCGCTCAGGACAATTTCAAACATGAATATTTGTTACTGCATTTCGAAAAAAATTGACAAAGGGAGGTAATTCACTATAAATACTTTAAAATATGAATTTCATTGATTGTTTCAACCTATTTATGAAGTAATATAGTTTTGATGTCATTGATTTTCACTATAAATCCTTACTAGCTTAAATCACCAAGTCTATTAATAGTTCATATTCACTGATGTCTTGTTTTTCCATATAACAATACATGTATTATAGATGTATGTAAATAGTATTTATATTTCTTTCAAGCTAGTCTGTTGAATGTGATACTATTTTGTAAGTATGTGTAGGGGGTGCTTATTGAAGCACGTTGATACAACTCCATGTTTTAAAGACATTCCATTTGTAATTTTTGTGCATAAATAAGTGATTTTAGATGGCGTGTGGGTAGGCGTCGACATTTTTGTGCCACATTATCTGCATCAATCATGATTTTCTCATCAGGTTTAACCAAAATTAGGTACGAAAATTAATCCTCAATACATTTTTAAGATTTTAAATAAAAGTATTGACCAAGGGCTATTGGAGCAGTGAAGTCCCTCATGTGAGATTTTGTTACTGTTTATTTAGTTTATTGTAAATCAATACCAATTTGTTAATTTGTTGATAGTGTGAATCATATCAGGGTAGAAATGTAACTTGTCCTATACATACAGTGGGTCTTAGAAATTTCAAAAAAGTTTCCAAATGTTTGTTTTTCTTTCACCTGTATATACCCTATAGATGAACCATAAGTAAAAAAGCTGGTACTACCATTCAGGAAAACACCAATATTTGGATTATTGATTGTAATAACCTATTGAGAGTTTGTTATTTAAATGTTATCATGTATTTGTATTGTACACCAGAAATATTAAAATGAAAACAATTATAAAATGTGTTTGTTTTTTGGGTGAATGTGTCATATTTACTGTTATTGTGCAGTAGATTTAGCCAACCTCAGCACAAACTGCTCAATTTGAGACGCTATTGTTGATTAAATCCTGGTCAGTGGTCACACAGGTAATTGAGTGATTAAGTACTAACCACTTGTCTTAAGCTGCTTTCAGCAATTCAGCCACCCTTTGGCATTTAAACTTCCTGTGGTCAATGGGTTATCAAAGGAAAACCAGAGAGACTGATTGGTGCGCAGCCATCATTGAGGTACAGGGCCAAGGAATATTGAACATGTACAGACACAGTTCCGCACATGTACCACACATTCAAACCTTGGTCAAATGGAGCATTCTGGATTGTTCATGCTCACAGAGCAGTGGAACAAAGAGGATCAAACCCGGGACCTCATGATCCTGAAGTGTATGCCCTGTCTCTCCCATGATTACAACTATGGTATAGAATTTCCAATGGCATAAAAACTAGTAAAAATAAAATAACATAAAAATTCAATTTTTCATCTCTTCTCCAAATGTTCATAATCTGTATAAAATATAAATAAAGCATTTTACAACATCCATTTATAAGTATTAAAATAAAACAATACCGGTACATGCATACATAGAATTACAGATTGAATAGAGACAACAACAAAACAATTTTTACCTAACAGCCTGCATCAACAAATTAAAAAATATTCCTTATTGTAATAAAAATAATTCTTACTTTGTAATAAAAGTTTGTTTAATAGTATCATTTAAGTTAGATGTTTGTGATTAAATCTTAGTTTTGATGGGGATTGAAATTTGTGTAAATAAAGTATGTATATTCAATATGAAAACAGAATTGTTAAAGGTAAAACTTGAGATAATTTTATTTCTAAGTAAATAAATATTGCTTGTTTTAGAAAATTTATGTAGGAAATATCCCAGAAGCCGTATGAATACAGACCCTAGGCTAACCCGAAAGATTCAGGAAATAAATAAACTGGTTGGATAGAATAAAATGTAAAAGTCAGCAGTTTCTGTTCATCTTGGTTATGAAATAAAATGTGTAATCTATAAAATATTTGCATGACTGTATATTGCCAGAGGTATACATGTACTAGTAAACAACACAATATAAAACAAATTATAAACCATAATTCTATCTACAATGTACTTATACAATAATACTGTACATTTCAAAATCATAAAAAAATCTTTGCAAGAAATTTGACAAAACCAGGTTTTAGAGATTAGGCCATGGTAAAAACTCTGGAGACTTGATACAACCAAACCAATGGGCATACAGAAAATGTTGACCTTTTGGTAGAAAATGTTGACCTTTTGGTAGAAAATGTTGACCTTTCGGTAGAAAATGTTGACCTTTCTGTAGAAAATGTTGACCTTTCGGTAGAAAATGTTGACCTTTCAGTAGAAAATGTTGACCTTTCGGTAGAAAATGTTGACCTTTCGGTAGATAATGTTGACCTTTCGGTAGATAATGTTGACCTTTCGGTAGATATTGTTGACCTTTCGGTAGATAATGTTGACCTTTCGGTAGATAATGTTGACCTTTCAGTAGAAAATGTTGACCTTTCGGTAGAAAATGTTGACCTTTCGGTAGAAAATGTTGACCTTTCGGTAGAAAATGTTGACGTTTCAGTAGAAAATGTTGACCTTTCTGCTACCAAATACATGTGCTAATTGAACACAAAATTCCTTTGGTATGTCGTGTTAATACAAATGTTCGAAAAATATTAAATAATTATATACATACATGCGACTATAAACATTCATGGGAGATTCTTAATGAGAAATGAGGAGAATCACAAATACAACCATGCTATTTTACAGCTTGAGCCAAGCTGAATCATGGACTTTTGACAGCGAAAAGTTGGACTTTTGGCTAATTTATACCTGAAACTTAGACTGCTTTTCAGTCTGATTGTTCAGTATTTTTTCAAACATAAGCAAAATCATGGAATGTTAAAATATTACAGTTATATTTAGTAAGTTTAAGCATTTAATTTTGTAAACACTCAATGACTAGCATGGAGGATACAATTAAGCCACATGCTGCAAAAATCAGATACTTTCGTAAGGCCCAAATTGCAAACTTAAAATACTAGCCCCAGAAATGTTTATTATTTTATGTATTGGATAATCAACTATCTACAGTGACAGCTACAACAATAACATGAATAGGGTAGGAGCCACAAAATAAGGTACTAGGTACAATTACTAATGAACATTCATGTTATTTGTTATGGCCCTCATTAATTACCATTGCACAGCTTGATCAGTAAGAGTGGTAAATCTGCATCACATAAAAACATTTTAAAATTGCGTATTAAATTCTGCTAACTCAGTACTAATAAAACACAAAAAACTTAAAGTCATGTAGTTTTTATAAAAACTAAAATAATATAAAATTGCGTAATCACATTTTCGCTTAAAATGTCTTATTTTTAACAAACACATAACATATGAGTGTAAATACAAACAAAATAACTCAATCACTTCAAGACAACTTCAATAATAAGGCCACCTCAATATTACATATTGGTTACATGGTATGGTTTACAGCAGTACTATAGTAGTCTAAAGTGACATAGCATTAATTTTGCAAGAAAAAAGTTACATCGTCATGTATCAACATTAGTACACTTTCAACATATTAAATGAGTATAATCGGTTTATTAATTCATGGTTATTTAAAGCACTGTGTCACTAACACATCATAACATCATGGTTGAAGATGCGCTTGCTGAAAGTGACAAGTAAGTGTCAGTGTTCCGATTATTTCTTCACACCTATCTGATAGGTACGGTTCGGTATATTACTAAGCTTTTTATGAGCAAAATAATATTCAGAGAACGAAAATGTCTGAAAGCCCTCTGAGTATGTATAATTACCACGCAGCACTCGTTTTAATTGTATTAAGATATGCCTCATATTGTCGAAATTCATTTAAAATAGTTGATAGCCACATAATAATTGCTGTTATAGAATCAACAAATTCATTGTCATTTAAAAATTGTAGTATTTAAGCTGCTGTTAGAGAATATTGTATCATAGCGAAATATACCGAACCGTTAGACAAACTGACGGTACGTATCATATCGTGAGGCGAGTGTACGGTTACAGCCCTCCTATCTGATAAAACCACTCCGTAGCACTATGTCAAGGCTCAGAAAAGCATATGGCAACAGTAAGTTAATTTTAATTCAGGATTCTGATTTGCAGTCAAATATTGCTGTCTGCTTGATTTATTGCTCCTCTCAGCATTCCTGGAATCAATGACTTCCAGTGCTTTGATCAATATCATCACTCACATGTAAAGTTCTAAGAGGGGAACCAGACACACCTGTATTTACATTTGACTGGTTCCCCGACGAATGTAGTCTAGCTCGATTATTTCGCTCTGTTCTTCTTTCGTCAAATCCATGCCTTTCAGTCCTTTGATTACTGTTTTCATTTCTGTTAGGGGAACCGGATACACCTGTATTTACATTTAGCTGGTTCCCAGATGAATGTTGTCTAGCTCGATTATTTTGCTCAGTTCTTCTTTCGTCAAACCCATGCCTTTCAGTCCTTTGATTACTGTTTTCATTTCTGTTAGGGGAACAGGACACACCTGTATTTACATTTAACTGGTTCCCAGACAAATGTTGTCTAGTCCGATTATTTCGCTCTGGTCTTCTTTCATTAAACCCATGACTTTCAGTCCTTTGATGATAATTTTCGCTTCTAGGAGGGGAACCAGACATGGTATTAAGTGTTACATGGTTCCCAGGCAAATGTTGCCTGGCTTGATTATATCGCTCGGAACGTCTTTCACCAAACCCATGACTTTCAGTCCTTTGATGAACATTTTCACTCCTAAGTGGGGAACCAGACACACCTGAATTTACTGTTAGCTGGCTCCCGGTATTATTGTCTTTATGAGTGCGCTGATATTTGATGAAGATAAGAATCACCACCAGTATGCCAGCAATCACAGCCAACGTTCCCATAACTCCAACAGATATCTTTGCAGATGTATTTACTGTGGAAAATAAAACATTCAAAATATAGTTGAAATTTTCATGAAAAATGGAACTTGTCATGTTGACCAATCTGAAGTCCAACAATTAAGTTTTTCCATAAGTAAAGAGTAATTTGCTGACAGGTTTTTTTTTGTAATCACAAAATATTGATTTGTGCTTATCATTAAGCCAGCGATATATAGTTATCAAAATGCTGCAGCATTAATGCAATGGCTGCAAGGTGACATGCATCACCATGACAATTATAAAATTGAAGGTCCTTTGAAACAAAATCATAATTATGTCTCTCACAAATTTATGGGTAATGTACAACTAGGCTAGGTATAACATATATTTCTTTTATATAGATTTGACATCTTTTAAGATAATGTAACAAGGACGAAGGAATTAATATTTCATTGAAACTAAATTACCAATGGTCAAGGAGAATTAGCAAAGTTTAGCAGCATCCATTTAGGCAATTACAGAAGTTCAGCACAAAATAAAAATGCCTCTCATGTAGTATAATTATGTGGAAAATAAAACTAGAAGTATGCGTGAGTACTTACAACCCGGACATAGTTCGTTTGCTCCCCATAACTTTATATCATCATTCACAAAGTCAGTCTTGGGTTTATTATATACATGAAAGTCAGCCTGCAAACATAGAATACTTTCTAAGCAAAGATTGCTTTCATTAGTCTAAGAATGATAGATCAACTGCCTGATTCATTGTATAATCGTATCATGTAAATCTGAAGTAAAGTCTTAAACTGTCACCTGCTGCAAAACATGATCACAATATAATCATAACAAAACCTGTGTGCAGATATGTGATCATAATTTGCATCTCCTACCTGGTGAGGTCAACAAATACCACTCTTAATCATAAGGTGGTCTTTCACAGATATTTTTAAATGTATAAACTAGGCTTGGTGACAATAATGAAATATCTGAAAATTGATGCGCATTCAAATATCTAACATAACATTAAATAAATCAGCCATAATTAAAGACGTTATATAACGACTTGGTTAAAAAACCCTCGATTCTAGTAGGAATGACAATGAATATATTAAAACAAGGGATGTTAAAACTTTGTAAAACATATATGTCGCCATGGTTCCCCAAATAGATGGAATGATCAATGTGACTAGACCTTTGACCTGAAAATCAAAAGGGTTATCTACTGACTCTACTGTGCAGGTCAACCTCTATTTAAATTTGAAGATCCTAGGCGTGAAGCATTAATTCTCAAGTTATTAAAAAGAAACCATTTGGTCTACTGGCAGACCTTAGCCTACTGACAAACCGACATGTACAAAGCAATTAATTTATGTCCTCAATAAAGATTGGGTGCAAACTATCAGTACTTATAAGCTGATATTCAATTCTAACAATAGGAAGTACCTCAACATTGATGACATCATCATCTAGTTCTGTGAGTTTCACTTGGAGTTTGGTTTCTATGGTAAAGCCTGGTACAGACACCAGGGTATCAGCACTGTTAAATATATGCTCAAAGTCTACCGGTGGAAGTACGTTCTGTAAGAAGAAAAAAATAAACAATCTACATAGATTTCATCCTCATAAATCAGTAGTATAATATATATATTTCAGATAAAAATACGCTGGTTTTAACGACAATGTGTAAATTCAAACAATTTCTATAGTCATGCCAAACGTGAAGTCAGCAGATCCCTCTCTATGATTATATAACATTTCCTAGAAAATAAAAATGACACACATACCGGTACATTTCACTGGCTTAATAAGAATGAGACTGAGAAGGTTTAATTGAATTGTTAGTACTAATTTAATTTAAAATAAATATTTTGAAACAAGAGGACCTGAAAGGCCCTAGGTCGCTCACCTGTTGCACATTGGTCTAGGTATCAGTACAACCTACATTCTGACAATATTTCATGAAGATTGGATCAAAACAGTGACCCCTGGAGTGAACACAATGTTTTTCTAAGATTTGACCTAGTGACCTAGTTTAATTTGACGTGAGATTTCTACTTGAGATGTTTCGGGAGATTGGAGCCTGGACTATAAAAGGTAAAGTGTTTGTTTATTATAGTGTCACCCGTATTTTTCTTGAGTGCAGTACCCCCCCCCGAATACCTTCTCGTATTGCGAGGCCCCTGGCAGAGATGGGTCTATGGTTACCATTATTTAACAAGCTGGCAGCTCACCAGCTTTCACCGGTATTCAAACCTTTGACCTTCCGCGGCCCTAATCACTCGGCTATGGTCGCAGTTGTACTTACAGTAATAGAGAATGTGACTTGGACTGGATGTGTACATTGGTTGATGACTACTCTGATAGCAGAGAGAGATATTCCATCTATCCTATATCTACATGATGTATCCAAACCATACATTCTACACGGCTCATGCTGACCACATACATCTAAAATCATACAATTAAACTGATCTGTATCATGTAGAAAGCAATTTAAGTTAAACATGCATAATTCTGGCAAAAATCAGTCAATCTAAAATTACACATATAAGGGCCTTACTCGGTGCAGTCACTTAGTAACATGAGCGTCACCATGCATTCATATCCAAGTCTGACCAAATTTGACAACAATAGTTAAGGATTATCTTTATTTCTGTGAGAAAGTAATGCTTTACCGGGGGGGGGGGGGGGGGGGTTAAGATTATTTTGATATAGTACACCAGTCACCTTGTGCTATATACTAATAGGAGGTTCAAGGATCGGGTTAATTTGTTCGCACAATATCAAATTTAATTATACAAAGTCAGAGATGATATACTTATACTTACACCAAACCAGCAATGAGAGGATAGTATACCATGTTAGGTATAAACTTGGAATCTCAAACTTCATCTCTGCTCCATTGTAACTGAAATACAAATTAACAATTTAAACAACGATGATCGATTCAAACCTATTAAATTGATAATGATTGAAACGTAGAATCCCTTGAAGTGAAGGTCTGTTGCCTGAAAGCAAAGCACTACGTACATGACTATTTGGGTAAAAACGTTCATATTTGGGTATATTTGGGTAAGATTGGGGTATATTTGGGTGTTTGGTGCCGTCGGACTTTAACAAGTGCTAATGATTCATTGTAATAATTTAATTGCTTTCAAATTGTTGAGGAAAACTTCATTTCCTACCACAAATTAAGTGCTCATTATGTAGCAATTAAAATGAAAAACAAACCAAAACCATGCACAGTGACACAGAAGCATGAAAAGGGCTTTCATTTGACTCTTGAATTTGAAACTGTATTTTGACTCTTGCATGAATTTGACAAAAATGTCTATAATTATCGACTCCTGAAAATTTAAGCTCAAGAGTCAATTTTACTTTACTTTTAATACAAATTTTCTTGCAAAACTGTGATGACTCTTGAAAATGGAGAGTCAGGAGTAATTTTGACTCCTCATTTTTGGAGCCTAGTGACCCGTCTCTAGATATGCCATCCTTATTAGACAAATGCCGTGGAAATCCATGGATTTCCACGGAAATACGCGTAAATTAACATGGCAATTGATAGAATTCCACGGAAATCCATGGAATTCCTGAAGAACATATATTTTCCATCAAAATTTGCCGCGGATTTCCATCGATCAACTCCCTTAAAATTGCCATGGAATTCCACGGAAAATACAAAAACTGCCGCGTAAAGTTGGACATAGTCAAAATCTGACATGAAAAATAACATGTAAAAAGAACTATAACTTTTCGGAGGATGGAAAATGATGGAAGCTGACACTTAGAAAATTTTGTGGAAAAATTGTCTCAAAATGATATTTCTTTTACTGAAAAAAGTCAATGATTTTATTAATGCGTAATTTAATTTCATCAACACATTAAATATTTAACAAAAATATTAATTATTGATAATTTGATGCATTAATATTTTGTACATGTATGTGTAAGCTAATGACAGAAATACCATGTTGCACCAGTCTATGATCAGACTCAAATACTTTAAATCCTCGCTCTACTGGTGATATATAGTTTGTGATTAAAAGCTTTTATTTCTTTTTTCTGACAGCAATGCATTTGAGGTCGCCTTATAATAATTCACCTCATTTAGTACAGTGATTATTAATTGACTGACCTAAGTAGTAGATATATACTTGTGAACACTCATACATAAATAAAACCCTGGGGAGTATTTATCAGACAGAGCACCTGAGGTAAACTGAAACCATACAGCTGGTCTTAATGAACTCACCACTGGAAATCTGATAAGCCATCGCACATACACATTGGAAGGTTCCATTGATACAGATATGTGGGGGAGTTTAAGACACTAGCTTTGTAAAAATGACCATTATTATGAATTAAGCAATATTTTTGAAAATGAGAAATACAGAATTATATTGAGAAAGTCCACTTTCTAAATCAATGTTTGATAATACTACCAGAGAATTCAATTTATCATGCATCTTTTGAAAACAATCCACATTTTCAAATGGGCTCACCCAGAGCAAATGTTACAGTCATTGTCTGACCTACATATTCAAATATTTTGGAGGTCAGCGCTAAATGTGGTTTAACATTGAGGGTTTTGTAGTGTTTGATTATAGATTTGCATGTGTACAAATGACTGCACTTTTTTACTGATGGCAGGAGTTGTTAGTGTTATAATTGTGAATAAAAATGAACTAACTTGAGAAACTTGGGAGGATTTTAAACAAGAGAAGAAAGTTTTAATTCAGTAAACAATGCTGTGGAACAACAATGTATGGTAAGTATGCTTTTCCCTCAATTTCAAGAATTAATCTCAAGATTCTCATGTAAACTTAAATACAAATAAAGATTTATTATTCATTATTTAAAGTATGCTAAAGACTTTCCTTTTGCCAAACAAAATAATACAATAATTATGTTAAGATTCAATAATAAGCCAACTTGTGGCACTCTGATAGTTTAAAAAAAAATTAGATAATAAACTCTTAAACATAGAAAAAATATCACTGACTTAAACTGATTGTTGTTATTTTGTGATTTCTTTTATCTGTAATTTTATCTTTCTAGGTCCAAATCATGGCCATCTGCAGTTTATTTCACACCTCAGAATGGAGCATCTTAGTGGCCTGTTTCATCTTCATCTCTCAGCTGATGATACTGACCAACAACCACTAAATGTTTGTGTTCTAGAAAAGAGTCTGATTCTGGCCAGGAATGGAAGTAAATGACTTGAGACTTTTTGAGGGTAAGAGCTGAATGAATATATTGCTAATTATAATGATTAGGAATGCAACTGTATCATTACTATTTACAGAATTTTAAATAATGGTGACTTCTAGACTGCATATATTAAATTTAAGCTGTGTGATGCTGCTATTACACAACTTATAGTTAATTACTTTTAAATTTAAACATTGATTGCAGATCAAGTTTAGTTATACAAACTTATTTTGATGATTTATTTATTTACTTCATGAAGTCTTGATTACTGTAGCAGCTCAGACCGAGATGTCACAAAAGTGGGCAATATTATGAACCAGCATTTACCTCCACTGGTTCCGGGAATCTGAGTTACCCCTACATTGAAGGGAGTGGATGTTGACAGTATACAATAAGTTTTAATATTGACAAAATAAGTCAAACTTCAGCTATTTATCAGTAAATTGGTTTTGTTTGAAATTATCATATAAATGAAACTATTTTCTTTTTACAGATCTCTGTGAGTGCTTGCTAAAGAAGCAGCCTTCTACACCAAAATGTTACACACAGATGATCATTGGAGATCTACTGGAGCTATCAAGAAGTTCAATAAAAACTATGGAGTTTTCAGATGATTATATTTCCTCATCTTTAAGTGCTTACCATTATAATAGATATTAA
Organism: Spisula subtruncata; assembly: GCA_963678985.1. Taxonomy (NCBI): domain Eukaryota; kingdom Metazoa; phylum Mollusca; class Bivalvia; order Venerida; family Mactridae; genus Spisula; species Spisula subtruncata. The sequence continues at coordinate 9,250,082 of OY787671.1, forward strand.
CAAACTGAATTGACATTATTTATTTAGATGAAAACAGCTGGAATTTGTATACCTAAGGAACAAATATTTTCGACTAGTGTTGCCATAATGATATATTAGGTTATAGTATATTAATAATTAATATGTATCAAAATGACAGGCAGTTGTTATCACTTTTATATTATATTAAGTTGAATGTGTGCATTTATGTTTTATACATAAAATCAATGTATTTTTTACTCTTAATTAAACCCTGTATTAATGATAATTACATTTTGTTTTTTTATTTAGCTAAGCAATCCCAGGCATTGAGGGAACCTTGAATTGATGGAAAAGCCGTGGAATTCCGTGTAATTTTTCATGGAATGCCGTCCCAATACTCCACGGCGTTCCGCGTAATTCCACGGCAAGCCGTGGAAAAACATGGAATGCCGCGGAAACACGTGGAACGCCGCGGAAAACACGGAATGCCGCGGAAAAACACGGAATGCCGCGGAAACACACGGAATTCCGCGGAAATACACATACTGCCATGGAATCCTTTTTTTCTTTCTTTTTTCCATCACTTCGAAAAGTTGATGGAAAAAAGTCTCAATACTCCGCGGCAGATTTTTACACGGAAATCCGCGTAAATTCCGTGGAATTCCGCGTAAAATCTAGAGACGGGTAAAGCCCTGTTGAATTAATTGGCATTGCCTAGTCACATACTGTACGCAAGAGTCAGACGTACATGATTGAATAAACTAAAAACAAATCATTCATATATCCTCAACTCCGGGATTACATTTATAATGTTTGTATCAGGAACTGTAATGTATACGTGTGTAAAATGAGTTGAAATACTAGAACACTTGTACTCATATATATCCTATTAATACGGGAAATTAATTGTAATACTTAACACTTAAATTAAACAGTTATTTGTCACGTCATAACTTATGCAAGCATCAATGGACAAAGATATAACGATAAGCTTACGCGTGATTGCATATTGACTTTGAGTCATAATACTATTATGTATGAAGTATCCTGAGTGTCAGTTCTGCAGTAGACAGGAAGTTTCTGCAAAAAATGACAGTCAAAATCACTTTTATTTTTCACATTGCCTGGGATGGTTTATAATTATAAATTTGTAGTTAAAACAGACCAATATCTTTGGAAATATATTACAAACAAGTTAAATAGGATCTACTCAACTGTATACATTTGATTATTAATAAAAGTAACTCAACTCACCTGTAAACATGTTTACCTGTGAAATAATAGAAGAGTTAACCAAGGGGAGTAACTCGTCCCAGACTACAGCCTGTCAAAACTTGAGCGGTAGTTTTGAGTTACAATTTTACTATTTTGACGATGACAAGTGAGTGTAAATAACTATTTAAATGTTTCAATTACTGTTTAACTTAACATGTATTAATTCGAATTGAAACATTCAGTTCACGTTTGTATTTTAAGTACTGATAGCGAATTGTTGTTTACCTTTTTTTCGTACTCAATACAGTTCGTACTCAAATGTGTTTTTATTATTTTGTCTATTTGCTGACAAAAATGATACTCGCGCTAATGAAAAATGAAAAATCAGATGAGAAGTTCAAGTAAACGAAACGACGAGTAATAAATGTCTAAAACGTTATGCTAATGCGTGCACAAGTCAGTTGCATGAAATACCTAAAAAGTAAAATATTGTAGACATTTGGCTGCGTCCAAGTCCAAGCTCCTTTGAAGATGATAATTCCTTTTCAATGATTATTCCATTTCATCAAATATCGACGTCAGTATCCATAAAAGATCATTCAGTTATGTTATCCAGAACTAGTTGCATCCACGACTAATCCCTGGGCCAGGATTTTTACTTTTGACGTTTTGTTAGTCAAAATCTCGTCCTTCCACGACCCTGCGGGGGACAGCTGATGGTAAAATCTCCTGTATTTCCCTGGCCCCATGAAACTAAAATATTGTCCCCGGGGTAATGAATCTGAGAAAAAAATCCCAACATTTCCCAGGCAGTGCGAGGAAGGTAAAAACATGGCTATTTCCCCAGCTATCCCTGTGGATCTCTGGGATGGGGGGGGCGTGGATGCAGCTGACTGGTTTAATGTCCTTAAAAGACCTATGTTGTTACTTGTGAAACAGTCAGGAGAACACAAATTATATACCACATGCAGTGCCACACTCTTAGTCTTACTCTTTACCCATGGAGTGTCTGTCATAGTTAGTAAGTTACTAACTTAATGCTTCAAGAGAGGTCACCAAGTTTGATAGTCTGATGGTGCAGGGAAAGAAAGTTTGATCTATTCATTGTGACAAGTACATGACATTTATGTTCTGTTCTGTTCTGACAGTTATATCTTCAAAAATAATTATGTGGTCACATTTGCCATTTTGAGAAAAACAATTATAGTGCTATTAATTTTCCACCTAATCTTGATTTGAAATTTCATTTTAAATTTCATTTCTTTTGCAGCATTAGCCATTACCAATTCCACTGATAGAACCTGGCATTGTCTTACATAACAAGGATGCCAGTACGTCCACAACTGATGGTACTATATACCAATGATGCTGTTGAAGTGCGGTATTCGGATGGTTCCAGGCTCCATATACTTCCATGTGGAACCAGCTTCACGTATAGTCGACCTAGAGATGACGCTCATCCAGCTATAGGTGAACATATAACTTTTTCTAATTTTAGATAATCAGATTTTATCTCCTGGATAATTCAACACAGTTACTTCCCTTACACTTATACTGTATTTTACAATCTCATTAGAATCAGTTCCTAACATTTGTTCCATTCCCTTACGCTGTTTAAGCTAGATCTGACTACACTTCATAAGAGGTTACGTTCAAATGACCTTTCTAGTGCATGTTATAGAATGGCTATTCATCTTTGTCTTCACACTAATGTCAATCTAGTATAAACTCTACGTATAAACCATATCTCTCAAACAGTTAACTAGGCAGTACACTTTCAAGTTTATGAAAGTAGGGATTTGATTGGATGATGTAAAGCTCACATCAACATGACCCCATAATTATGCAGTGTGTTCAGATCCAATATCAGTGTAAAGTAGTTGTGCGTATTAAGGGTCTGATTTCAATGAGATTGGGTATTTTAATACTGTGAGAAATTTTCTCTAGGGGTTCCATCCAACTCTTTTAAAAGTTGATCCATTGAAACAAACAATATTTTATTTTTGGCCTTATATTAATAATAAATTAATGTGTTTTTCAGACAGAGTCTGCTGATCCTTTTTCAAACTTCATACTGAATAAAAGTTCCAGTATCATACTACGACTTCTTCATTGACAGAAGTCTTGTCTGGCGACGACATCTGACTTATAGCATTTCTTTCAAAATGCCAAATACTGATTTAACTTTTTTTTATATCTTTTTTGTCATTTATAATGATTGTAAATAAAATTTAGTATGAATTAACAGAATTACGCAATATTTCATTTGGCATAAGAATAAGACATATTAAATAAAAAGCTTGTCACAAGAATCTTAGTCTCTTAGTTTAAATGAAACCTTTGAAAAATTGTTTTTGATCATAACATATTACATAAAGTTGTTTAATTTGCATATTATATAAATTACTTGACTTCTAGCTTTAGTGAAAACAAATTGCAAACGACAAAGGATAATAGAAATCAAGCACTACAAATACATTTTTAACCAGATTTTTTACGAAAAAAATGTTTTTTTACTTATTAGCTAGATTGGTGATTTCAGCAGGTGGTCCTAATTTAGTTTGGGGATGTTAACTTGAGATTGGAATGTGATGAAACTTGCTGTGTAGGTATAGAGCTTATATAAAAAAACTTCACGTTTGTTTGAAAGTGGAGTTGTGAAGGTCAAAAAAAATGTCTGCCAAATTATGCTTCGGTGCCATGAAAATCTGACTTTCGGAGAATTCCGATGTCCCAAATCTCAAGCAGAAGTGAAGGAATTTAATAATAATTTTTAAGTATATGATATCAATTCATAATTATGATTTGTATCGGCTGATGACTTTATAATTGTATTACACACAAAAAACTTGTTAACTTGCATAAATGTTATGTAGATAGATCTTTACTTTGTTGCAGGTATGGAAATGGTTACACAGAGATGTGCCTATGTGACCAGTACATACAGGGATCTATTGTTATCTGCCCTTGACTTCAGAAATCGTTTTGCTGAACGACCGTTTGTTTGTGAAGATCTCTGTAAAACTGATCAAGTTGTAGTAAGTCACTTAGTGTCAGAGACTTAGACTTCTTGAATTTATTGGGTGATTTGGAGAAAGGTTTATACTGCGATCAGGGGTTCCATATATGTATGTCTCAAGAGTAGGAGTTTAAACCTTTGAAATAAAAATTGCTTCCAAAAAGCCACATTTTGACCCTCAAGCTTTTGGTTTGAAAGGTCATATTCTATTAAAATCATGGGTATTCTGCCTATAATTATGGTAAATGGTAAAATTTAGTAAAAATAATAAAAATGACCCTTCCAATTCTGAAGCTAGTAGATCCCCTGCTTGATAATGACATTGCAGCGATATGTGTCAATTGTTTTGGAAAGGTAACCGGTACAAGACAATTTTTTCAGCTTCAGAGTACCTTTTATGGGTGCCTTTAGAACAAAGAAGGGGAAAATTGCTGCATTGGCTACATAAGGTCATGTCATATTCCATGTGGAAAAGTTGTTAATTTCAGGATATTTGGGTTGGGTCAGCTAGACCACCAAAGGACTGAAAATTGTGCAACCTCCAAGTGATGAAAAACAGCAAATATTAAATAAAACTCAGAATCATTAATGATTAAAATATGTAATCTCAGAAGTTATATGTTTTCAAGAGAAATTGCTTTAATCATGCCTCCCACAATAAAGTGGGGGTGACATATTGATTCATGTTGGATGTTTCGATGGATGGTGTCACATACTTCGTCTGTGTTTTTCTCCTTTACCTTTGGTTAGATTTCAGTTAAAGTTAACATGCATACTTGGTACAGTACTTAAGTCATTAAGTTATTATTGTCAGGAGTTTTAGGTCCGGTGTTTTTTACTTGGGTTATTGCCCTTTGTGGGAGATATTTGTGTGTCAAAACAAATGTTGTTGAATGAAATGCTTTATTTGATTTCCAGCACTTATACGCAAGAATTAACGAGATTGCATGGCCTAAGGTGTGTTCAGCAGAGAGTTGTGAAGTTGAAGAAGAAGGGAGTATATGTATTACATCACTTGATGAGTTTGGTCGCCTCATCCTGTCTCCACATCGCAGAGATTTCACGGTCTGCTATTTATCTCCATTGAGTCAGGATAAATGTCGAGAAAAGATCAAAAGTCGAAAAAGGGATGAAGGTATTGCTCAGAAGGCTCATTCTTCTCAAGAAATTTCATGTAAGCGGGTTGAAAAGAAACAAACTACTGCGAAAAGCATGCATCTCTCTTCAGATATTCGGAATCATAATGATGAAAGACTAAGTTCACCTAGTAGAAAAACATGTGGTGCCAAGAAAGAGGATTTGAATATTTCACCTATTACTCAAGCTAGTTTTGTTGAAAGTCCTCGAGCCATGAGTAACGCTAGTGGCAGTCCTGTCACACCATTAGACACTGTGAAAGACAGAGATGCAATGTTTCGACCATTTTCTACACCGACGGAAGGATTAGACGATGATTCTCCTGAATGTACTCCATTCAGGGAAACTGACGAGTTTCAGAACCATAGAAACAAGGGCAATAACTCTGTCAGATTCGCAGATGGTGATAACCATGATGGTAGTTTTCTTGGTACGTTATTCCGACCAATTTCTGATGGCAAATCGGGAAATACACAAGTTAATGATAATAATAAACCGAGTGACAAAAACCAAAGAAGCAAGGATGTGTTTGCATGTACAGGGAATGAGAATAATTCAGAATTTGGATTAAGAGATCATACATTGACCTCACAATGTAGTAATGCTAATTCGACCACGTCATCAGCATCCAGCGGCGATGGGGAATCTAAGACAAGATGTAAATACACCTGGTTAACTCGTCATATTTCATGTGATGAATGCCCTGTCAGTCTGAACTCCATTGTCAAAATGGCATCTGAGGTGGCACAAAAAGGGATTAAAACTTCCGATAAAAGAACAGGTATACTGAAAGACATTTTTTGCATGAACACAGTTAGTTGTTAGAATTAACCTTAAATGCTAAGCCCTGGTTTAATAATTTTTGCCTTGGAATAATTTGATGTTTAAATTATGTTATTGTTGATGCTGTAAAGTTTTAACGCATAATAAATTTTGCATGCAATAACAGATTTTGTGTTTTTTCTCCTAAAGGAAGAAAGATATTATCTATTATGGCAATAATTTAATGCCCAATTTGTCTATCCTAATTTCCTAAATTACAGCATAAAAAAAATATGATTGAATTAAGGGCTAATATTTTTTTAAGCCCTGATATCTACTGATGCTGAGGTATATAGCGATGCTTCTGTGTGTTGGTTTGTCCGTTACAAAATGTTGAAACTCAAATATTTTTAAGTCTATAAATGCATTACTTTAAAACTTGGCATACTTGTTAACCATAATAAACACATTACATTATCAAATGATTTTAATCCAAGTAACACTATCAACATTTCAACAAAATTAAGGCCCCTTGTATGACTTAGCTATTCGTTATGGACAAGGCGTCCACATGGGCATAAGTGTTTACTGATTGTAGAGTTGTTGTTTACTGTTTATAATGTCCTGAAAAAGTTCATACTGAGTGTGATGCCCTAAACTGACTATAGAATACAGTAAGATCAATAAATTTCGTTGGGGATTAAATTTCATTGATGTCGTGGTTCACCTTTAACCACAAAATCTAATCCCATTGAACACTAATTTTGGCCCTGATATTTATTACCTGAAATGCAAAATCCATGAATTAAGGTCCCATCGAAATGGTCTTTTTTACCACAACCACGAAATTTTTATCCCATGGAAATTAAATTATTTTACTGTATATAAGTCAACTTTCCTAGAAGTAGTTGTTTATTGTGGCAACAGTTTTATATGAGATAGCACTCGACCATTATCCAGTATAGAGAAGACCTTGACTGTACTTATTCACTTAATACTGTAAAATGTTGAATTTTTGCTGATTTCTTTGTTGCAAGCGGCAAGTTCAAATGCACTTCCAATCGCCAAGATTTAATCAATCTCCCCAATACAGAACATTGAACCAGTAAAATTTGGTTAACCCTTTCATGTTTTGTCATCCACAAATTTGACCCCCTGAAAATGCACAAAATTCAATACCCCATGAAAATAAGTGATTTTACAATATGTGTAGTAAGGAAAACTTGTATGTTTTAGGATCGGAGACGAGAAAGGACAGGAAGCCAACAAATACGTCTAGACTGCGTCAGATAAATCGTAAATCTTGTCACACGTCTCAGCTACCTCAACCTCTACCACTCTCATGTCCAGGACAACATCTCCATAAAACTCAATGCAAACAGTCGTTTGATGACGATAAAAATCCATTAGAAGATCCAACAACATTCTCCCAAGGTCATCTTAAAGTGCTTCTAATCGACGGAATTGTCTATCGGTAAGACCACATGGAGTACATTTACAGGAATTATTTTCGACAATATTCTTGCAGGAGATAGGAATGGAAAATAACAATATGAACAAATTTTGAACCAAGATTCCTAACTTACACCTTTCTATTAGTGACAGGTTAGATGTTTATGTTGTCTGTTAAAACAATTTTACACACGTTTTGAGAAGTTCAAGGATTTTATCATTTGATGCCAAGCTCTTGAAATATACTTGCAATAAGAAACTGCCATGATTTCTGTATTTTTTTCTGAATAAATGCAACTCATGGTAACATTGAAAATTTGATTGGAAATTAATTGCATGTTTTTGTCACGACAAACAAAATTTTAAGTCCGTAAAATTTGGGAAATACACAAGTCATTGAAAAGTACTTGAATTAGGAACCATGTTAACTTTAAATCATTTTCTGTACAATTTCATTTTCATGAGGCCTGGTATCTTTATATATTTCAGCCAAAAAGCACTTGTTACATGATTTGTTTATCTCTTCAGTATTGTTCGACTACCTACAATAAAAGTGGTAGAAGTGTACCCAGGTGATGGTAGTGTGTTGATATCTCAAGGAATGTCGGCACATTTCTTCCTTCATATTATACCTCATGGATCTCAGGTATTGATATATTAAGGAATGTCGGCACATTTCTTCCTTCATATTATACCACATGGATCTCAGGTACTGATATCTCAAGGAATGTCGGCACATTTCTTCCTTCATATTATACCACACGGATCTCAGGTACTGATATCTCAAGGAATGTCGGCACATTTCTTCCTTCATATTATACCACACGGATCTCAGGTACTGATATCTCAAGGAATGTCGGCACATTTCTTCCTTCATATTATACCACATGGATCTCAGGTACTGGTATCTCAAGGAATGTCGGCACATTTCTTCCTTCATATTATACCACATGGATCTCAGGTACTGATATCTCAAGGAATGTCGGCACATTTCTTCCTTCATATTATACCACACGGATCTCAGGTACTGATATCTCAAGGAATGTCGGCACATTTCTTCCTTCATATTATACCACACGGATCTCAGGTACTGATATCTCAAGGAATGTCGGCACATTTCTTCCTTCATATTATACCTCACGGATCTCAGGAACTGGTATCCCAAGGAATGTCGGCACATTTCTTCCTTCATATTATACCTCACGGATCTCAGGTACTGGTATCCCAAGGAATGTCGGCACATTTCTTCCTTCATATTATACCACATGGATCTCAGGTATTGATATCACAAGGAATGTCGGCACATTTCTTCTTTCATATTATACCACACGGATCTCAGGTACTGATATCTCAAGGAATGTCGGCACATTTCTTCCTTCATATTATACCTCACGGATCTCAGGAACTGGTATCCCAAGGAATGTCGGCACATTTCTTCTTTCATATTATACCACACGGATCTCAGGTACTGGTATCTCAAGGAATGTCGGCACATTTCTTCCTTCATATTATACCACATGGATCTCAGGTACTGGTATCTCAAGGAATGTCGGCACATTTCTTCCTTCATATTATACCACACGGATCTCAGGTATTACTTCAGCTGTGACAATTAGAACCATACTATGGTCCAATGGTCAGTGTGCTGGGTTTGTAACTCTGGGAATTTGGGTTCGGTTCCTGGTCACAGGAAGTCTCATCTTTTTGGAAAATGTCACAATAAGTTGATTTTTCTCCACATATGTTGAGTTTGCCAGTGCATTGTGGAATGGAAAGTTAGTAAATGGTAGGATAATGTCCAGTAAAGCTGCCATAGTTTGGTGAATTGGCCCCTGTATATTAATTGAATTTTTTTTTAGAAATGGGGCTAAACAATCTGCTGCAAGTTGCCAGACTGCGATATACTTGCTTGAATACAATAAATTTAACAAGTTGCATAAACTGTTAATAAAAGAAAATTGTGAAAAAAACTAGAGCCAAAAAAAAACCAGAAGAAAATAACTTGAGACATTTGTGGAAAGCATGTATCCAATTTTGGTTATAATTCTAGGTTGATGAATTTACAGGCTTCAATAAATGCTTTACTGTTATCACTTTGACACTTCCATGGATGATATTCAGTTATTTCTATTTTCACTTTTAGCTTTTTTCTAAGGATTGTATTTTTCTCTTTCATGTGTCAGCTGGAAGAACGAACATACTCGGTGAAATCCCCACCACCTGCTACTAAGGGAAGTTACTCTGTGAAGAATTTGATTAAACGAGCTCACAGATTCCTGGGTTATATAAGACAAGAGGAGACAACTCTTCCAGCATCTGTTGGGCTATGTTGTTGGAAGGTATGAACCCACAGTCAAACCTGTCTGTACAAACTTCCCGTTAGAATTTGTCTCTTAACAGGTTTAATGCAAGTAAGAATGGTCTGTTGGAAGATAATAATGGTATCTTTTCAGACTATCCTGTGATATTGTCAGGGATGCCAAGTCTGATGGTTTTTGCAGGAGTTTATATAATGGCTCTTTGTGGTAGACATACACTGTGTACGTTTTATATGTCAGAAACCCTTGTAGTTTTCAATAGATTGGCTCAATCTGGTTGCTATTCTCATACATTCATTGAAGCAAAATTTAATCACTTCGAAATATTGCAAAACTTTTGTCCTCTTCAACAAATTTACTTTTTTTCTCAAATAATTATTGCATTTTTTTCCCACATTTGAAATAAAAAATAAGTCATTGCACTCAATATCGAAAAAACAGCCTCTATATACTGGTAAATATTAAATATTTCATACTTATATAACATTTTTATAATCACTGAAGCAATATTATATAGCCAAAAAAGTTATTAGCTTTGGGGAAAAAACAGTTTTGTGTGGGGAATGTGGCTCTTTTGTGGAGAAAAAATTGTTTTATGGAAAACATATCAAATTTCTATACACTTCTTTCTGTAACAAACTTTGTTATTAGAAAAAAATCAAATTTATATATTGCTTGCTTTCCAAACTAACTTTTTTTCGGTCAAACAAACAACAAATTATATTTCATATTAAAATCTAACTAACTCTCATTTCCTTACCAATCTAAATGTCAAGGAATTCTGATCAACTTCTATAAAAAAAATTGGCAGAGCCTCGTATTTTATCACTTTTATTCAACTGGTTTAATAATTACAACATAAAAATACACTCATGTAAGATCCTCTATCTAACTCTCATTTCCTTACCAAACTTAATGTTAAGGAATTCTGATCAACTTCTTTATCTCCTGTTTTATGACCAATCTTTATAAAAAAATTATCATGTCAAAAAATCTCATTTTCTTTCTCTAGCATGAAGAGCTGACAATGAGCGAACCTTCGTCCACGACTGTACTTGAAGAGTGTATGATACAGGGCTACGGGAAGTTCACTGCATCATCAAATGGTCAGATAAGAGTTGCGTTCACAGATCGTACATGTCTAGATATGACGTGTGACTTCTCTCAACGGCTTTCCAAATCACATGAACAGAGTCTGAGTTCTGCAACTTCTCAGGTACTTGATGCAGTATGTCTAACCTGTCGTAACAGCTGATTAAAAGGATAAATCAAGCAATGTGTCATATCAACTGCACTTTTAAATTGTTGCACAATTTCTTAATCCCACTGACAAAATACTGTAAAATTATTTGATTTCAATGGGATGAAAAAGGCAATTTGGATGGGACGTTAATTCAGGAAGTTTGCATTTCAGTTTATAAATAGAAGGTTCAAAATTACTGTTTTATAGGATTTGATTTCATGGTTGAACGTGAACCATGAAATCCAAAAACTTTAATCCCTTATGAAAAGTCATGATTTTACAGTAGCTGACATGAAGTCAGAACAAACCATTCTAAGGCTGTTGTCTTCCTACAACCGTTAGTTGCAATTTAGTGAATTTTTATATGAAATTTTGATTCCAAGCCTAGTTATGCTGAATATTTTTGAAGAATTTTCAGCCAGATAATTTTTGCTGTTGCTGTGGCCCTTTTGAGATACATACATTATTGTGTAAAAAATCTTTCTGCATGTTTAAAAATATTGTGTAGTGAATTTTTCAGATATCACATGGAATGTTGACAGATAAAAAAGCTGGTACATGTAGACTGCTGTTACCTAATGGACAATATCAGATGATTAACATTGAACATCCAGGTGTCTATAAAAGGTATGTGGCCCCGATATCCTACAGATTATTAGTCCCCTACCTGTTTCAACCCGAGGGGACTATATAGTGAACTAGTGGTAGAGCATCAGATTTCAGTGTGGGAGGTCCCAGCTTTGATTCAAGAAAATTGCTATTTTAGCAAAATTTATTTTCATAATTTCAACCTGACGTGACTATAGGTTTTCCCTCCCTCCATCAATAAAATTTAGATCCTGCCATAGCCCAAGCAATTTTTAAGCTAGGTTTATGACACCCGGTATGTCATGTATGTGGATAGGGACCCATATGGAGGTTATGTGTATCAAATTTTATTTAGATTCAGATATAAACTGTGATGGCAACAGAAACATTGAAAACCAGACAGGGGACTACTGTATTGCTTGCAATTCCTAATTACCTGTTTATTGTGATCACTGTATGTCTTAAGTTTCCTTTATATTGCCTCAATGGACTAGTGGTAGAGCATCAGATTTCAGTGTGAAAGATCCCAGCTTTGATTCCAGAAAATGACAAACAGCTCATTCAGATGGCCAAAGCATTTCATTTCCATTTTTACACTGTATTACTTCCTGTAAAATCATTAATTGTAGTTGGGGATTTAATTTCATTGATTTTCAAGGATGACCTCAAACACAAAATTAAATCCCCCACAAATATGAATAATTTTATAGTATCTGACTTAGACAATATAGTATCCTTGAAATTATGTCCCCATGAATTAGTCTTTTTCACACAAACCACTGAATTTTGAAATTAAATGATTTTACAGTATAGCTTGACTGTTTTGAACTGAACCTGACCTTTATGCAAGAATATATTACAAGTTTGTGTATGTATTACATCTTGAGCTTCTTCGTGATACTCCCCGATTATGAAAACATACAGTAGCATAACGTAACATAACGTAGCCAATATCAACTTTTAATTTATGCTAATCTAAAGGTCAGACTCATGTTAAATTTGCCAAGCAATAATGACATTACCCTTGTGGTGGATTATTTTCTAGACATAGCTATGGTTTATTTCAGTTATATAGATATTGCCAAAGAATGGGCTGAGTGGGTCAACAGTTCACCGGCTCAGAGACAAAAGTTTTACAGAGAAAAAGCAGACAAAAATTCTAACATGTATGACTGTTTTTCTCTATATATGCTCTATATCTTTGATAAGGGGCCTAATGCTTTGCCCATGTGAGTCTGTCAGTAGACCAAATTGTTTCTCCGTTTAATAATTCAAGAACACTTTAGCCTAGGATCTTCAAACTTTTATAGAGGTTATCACGCAACAGAAGATGACCCCAAATTATTTTGAGGTCATTAGGTCTAATGTCAAGGTCATTGTGACCTTTACCATTTCTGACTATTTGGCTGCCATGGGGACATACAAGTTTTACAAACATTTCTTGTCTTTATCTATAGAATGTTCTACTTGTTGGATTTTCTAAATATGCTCTATATTCATCGTCATTTTTGGGATACATAAAGTTTGGAAGACATATTGATTTTGTGCTATGTGTCATGACATCCCGATGGATGTTGCAAAGTTTGGCCAAGCTAGTTTCCCTTAATCACTAGTCTGATTCCAATTAAACTTCACACAAATTCTTGGTTCCCAGCCTAGTTGTGAAAAAATTGTCAGGGAATTCTGTTGTGATGATTAAGGTTCTATTTGGGAGACAAATGTTTTTGTGTCAACTAGACCATGACACAAATCTCCCGTACAAAACCTACCTCCATAATGATACATGTGGCTCTGAAGAAATTAACCAATTTAACAAAATTTGATGTCCAATCATATAGGTGCCTAGCTATCTACTGGCTTTTATACATGTAGATATGCATGTGGAAGTCATGGTATTTTGACCAAATATTAAATAAACTCTTTCAATACTTACAAGACTGTGCTGCAGAATGCCTTATTGACTCATATAAAATGTTTTTAAAAAACCACCAAAAAAAACCTGTTATTGAAAGCAAGGTCAATAAACATTTTAGCATTTTCTTCACACCTTTTTCTATTAAATATTCTGCTTATTATATAAAATATATGGCAGTTCCCCAATTACTTGAGATTTCCAAGGACATATGAACATTTTCTATGAAATGTAATTTTCACATTTTGATTACTAAGGTGAGGTGAGAAATGATATAGATATTGATCTTATGTTCCAATTTTCATTGTGTGTTCTAAATTATGAAACTGCTGAGTTGTTAATATTGCCTGCATAAATATGAGTCAGTCTCCAGGAAAACATGCTATTTTAGCAAAAATTATTTTCATAATTTCCACAGTATTTAAAAAAACAATCTTAATGGAGCATAGTGTATAAGAAATTTGGTAAATATCTGGTGTTTTCAAGAAGTAACAGCTGCTGTTTTTGTAGAGTCCCTATTCGGAGCTTTTTATGTGATATCACAAACAACATTCAAATGTTATTCAATGTGACTGTAACAAGTATTTCATAATTGCACCATTTAATTAATTGTAATTTAATTCTGGAGATATACTGTACAAAATAGTATCACATTTTAGAAGTAGAATTTACTTTTTATGCCCCCGGAACCGATGGTTCGGGGGCATATTAAAATCGCACCGTCCGTCCGTCAGTCCGTCCGTCAGTCCGTCCGTCAGTCCGTCCGTCCGTCCGTCCGTCCGGATTCGTTTCCGCTCAATAATTCAAGCAGTGTTTATCCGATCTTCACCAAACTTCATGAAAATGTGTAAGGCCATGAGATCTAGGTCAAGTTCGATAAACAGTCAAATTGACCTAGCCGCTTCAGAGTTACGGCCCTTGACACATAGAAAAATGGCGTTTTTTTTGGTTTCCGCTCAATAACTCAAGCATTTGTCATTGGATCTTCACCAAACCTCATGAAAATGTGAAAGGCTACGAGATCTAGGTCAGGTTTGATAACCAGTCAAATTGACGTAGCCACTTTAGAGTTACGGCCCTTGACACATAGAAAAATGACGTTTTTTTTTGTTTCCGCTCAATAACTCAAGCATTTGTCATCGGATCTTCACCAAACCTCATGAAAATGTGTAAGGCTACGAGATCTAGGCCAAGTTCGATAACCAGTCAAATTGACCTAGCCGTTTTAGAGTTACGGCCCTTGACACATAGAAAAATGGCGTTTTTTTTGGTTTCCGCTCAATAACTTAAGCATTTGTCATTGGATCTTCACCAAACCTCATGAAAATGTGAAAGGCTATGAGATCTAGGTCAGGTTTGATAACCAGTCAAATTGACGTAGCCACTTTAGAGTTACGGCCCTTGACACGTAGGAAAATGGCGTTTTTTTTTGGTTTCCGCTCAATAACTCAAGCATTTATCATCTGATCTTCACCAAACCTCATGAAAAAGTGTACAGCTATAAGGTCTAGATCAAGATCGGTCAGGTTCGGTAACCGTTCAAATTTACCAAGACACTTCAGAGTTGCGGGCCTTCACACATAGAAAAATGGTGTTTCTTCCCGTTTCCGCTCAATAACTCAAGCATTTGTCATCGGATCTTCGTCAAACCTTTTGAAACATGAAAAGGTGTACGGCCATAAGATCTAGGTCATGTTAGATAACAAGATTTCAAATTGACCTACACGCTTAAGAGTTATGGCCCTTTACACAAAGAAAAATATGTCAATATCACATTTGCCCAATATATTATGACACATCTGTGACGGTGCTGATATCTTAACGTTACGTTACTATCAAAGCATGCACGGGGGCATGTGTCGTCCTATGGAGACAGCTCTTGTATAATATTATATTAAAAATGATCGTGTTTAGAGAAAAACTGCCATTGTTTAAACAACTAACTCCTCAGTTCTCAATCTGAGTACTTTTCCGAAATTTATCGCCATAGCAACAAAGTGTGATGTTTCAATATAATGCTTGGGGAAAGTTAAAGCTAAGGTATAGTATAGCTTGGCTATTTTGACCTGAACCTAACCTTTATGCAAGAATATATGACAAGGTTTTTACTTTGAATATATCAATTTCCGCAAGCAAAATCAATCAATATCGGTATTTCAGATTTGGGTATGTATTACATCTCGGGCGTCTTTGTGATACTCTTATATGTTGGTGCTATTTAGTGTTTCCCACCTAATATTAACAACAATAACAGTTAATCAGATGAGACTAAGTCTCTTTTAAAACTTAGGTCCTGTGTATGATGCTACCTCTGCATGTAAAAGAACTAGCAATGCTTCTTGAACTGCTGCATCTTCTGTATCTTGCACTATCTCCCAAAAATTGAAATGACTAACCTCTTCTGCGGGATCTCGCCCATATGGATCATCCGGTGGTGAAGATAAATAAAAACATATGAACTGCTTTTGGGGGAATATGAATGGTTAGTTATATGTTTGACTATTTTGAGCCGTGTGTGGCTTTGGATTGTCTGAGTACTGCAGTATTTATCTATATATATAACCGTGTTGTTCAAGCAAACCTTACATTTGTTGTCAATATTTTAATTGTTTCTTCCTTATACAACACTTTATATTGACTCACTTCCTTCTCAGTGATGTTTATATTATCAGCTACGAAGGCCAAATTCTATGTCCTGATCAGTTCAACAATCATATCTATTAACGGTTCGATGATACAACTACTTTGGTCCTTATCGTAATTGGAAGACAAAGTAGTAAGAATGTTTAAGGCATTATCACCTAGAGAACCCCACAGCGTGTCGGCGATTGTTTTTGTTCAAGCACCATTTAGAGTACACTAAGCTGTACTCTTGAAAGTCTCCTTTTTATGAGTAATGTCATCTATCATACTCAGTGAAATTGAACACAGTGCTTTGTACAGTTGTACTCCATAAGGGCAACATATCCCCTATATCTGTTGGGTACTAAGAAGGGACAAGGGCTGTATTCACACGGCTTATTTGATATTTTCTAAAAACTGTTTCAGACAAAATATTTTTATGCCCTGGTATCTACTGATGCAGGAGGCATATAGTGATTGTTGGTTTGTTTGTCCATTCATTCATCCATCCCTTCATTTCTGTTGTATACCTTTAGTTAGAAATGAGATATCATGATGAAATTTGCTGAGTAGGTAGTTTACAAGAAAATGCCTCCTGGGATTCAAAGTTGGGTCATGGTCAAGGTCACTGTTACTACAATTAGAAATTATTGACAAGACTTCCAACCAGGCCTAAGCGTATACTGAACGCAGTCTTGTTTTATCTAAGACAATCCTGTGTCATTATTAAAATCTTTGCAAAGACTCCTTAGAAAATTATTCAACCGTCAAGCTGTTGACAATTTTTCAGAATTACAGGACTTTCAAACTATGTTACTTTTACCCCTAATATTTGTTATTTTACTTACAGGTCTGTGGAACGTGAACTTCAGAAGATCCAATGTTTTAATTGTATCCTTTTCTGTTAAATAACAACTTGATAGAATTTTGTTGTGTGTTGTTGCTCGATGGAGGCACACAAATATGCCTTCCATATTTCAGTTGAAATAAAGCAAATAAAGGCTATGCTCTGCACTTGTTCGAATGGAATTTAATTCAAACTTTTATTAATGTTTTTTGACCACCTTTCAATTAATTTCTTGCACTTAAGTTTGAATTAATTAATAATTAGGTTTTTTTAAACTTAATTTGATTTTGAATTAGTAACTATTTGTTTTTAACTAACTAATAATTATTTTATGTCACTTGAGTTTAATTTAATAGTTAATTAATTTATTGCGTCAGTTTTAATCAGTTATCCAGTTAAATTTAATTCATTATTTCTTGACTCAATTCTCTCAGATATTGTTGACAACACATTATTGAAAAAATCATCGGATGGTCAAAATCAACAGGACAGTGGAACAAATTCTGACTCCGCAACCCGGCCTGGTATATTACGGACGTCAGATCTAAGTCGACATAGAAATAATCAAAGTAGCATAGAACTTGTGCATAGAACTGTTCAGATTCATTCACCACCATCCATGAACTCAAGGTCCTCTGGAAGCTTGCTTCAAAGTTCAATAACCAGTCAAAATGCAAGGTCTTCTGGGAGCTTGCTTCAAAGTTCTATAACCAGTCAAAATACAAGGACAAATCTGATTGGTTCATCCAGTTTTATTCCACATGAAAGGCCCAATCCGATTGGCCAATCTTCTGTGACATCAAGCAATATAATGTGTTCATCTAGGAAGCCAGTTCCATCATCATTTGAAGGTTTCAATTCTGTCAGAGAAGCATTAATGAGAACATCAAATGTGATAAAAGATATTGACAAAATTCTAGAGAAGAGATAACATTATAATTATTTAACAAATAAAGTTGTTAATGATTTTTCTGCTGTGTTTGTTTGTCATAACTTCTTGGAGTCCAATTATATTTTTACTCTCCAATGTGTCGTTTAGCAGAGATCTTGCACTCTGAGACTCCTTAAGTTCTGCATGAGACTGTTTTAGTTATTGTAGCCACCTCTGTTCAGACACTTTTATTGGTTTCGATTACAAGTGCCTGACACATTGATTATTCCCATATGGAATCAAACAAAAGAAACCCATCCAAAATAATTAATATCAAAATGTCAATGAACGGTCAAACGATGGTTGGTTGTACCCTTTACGTTGAGAGTTAATAATCTTCAGGTTTTTTGAATGATTGAAGTTTGAACTTTTTTCAGTTTCTTTTCTTAAATTGCATGTTTAGCAGTGTCTAAACACAACTTGGGGAACGAACTTATTTTTGGTTGCAGTTTTGAAACTTTCACCCAAAAGGGTATGACCTTAATTGTGAGATTGTTTCGAAACATTTTAATATTTTCATTCGTCATATTGGATACTCAACTTGACCTGCTATTTGCAAGTGAGTTAGAGAAATAGCTTGTATATAAGTTCTATGAAATTACTGTCAGAGATTAGAAATCAATCTAAAAATTTGGTACCAACTTTTTAAGAAACCGCCACATAGAATGCTTAAAACAAAGACCTATGTAAAACATTTTGATGCCAAAGGGAACGTCCCATTGCTTTTATCACTGACAACAACGTTTTTCTGTCATGATGTTTTAATTACTACTCTTAATATAAATGAATTCCTTGTTAAAGTTAATTTCGTTGGCTTCAAACAATTGAGGGATGCTCCACCTTTTTGTATCTCAAAATATGATAATGCAATTAAAATTGTGATTAATGATGTTTTCACAAAGTTGACCAGATTTGATCCTGTAATGTTCGAAACAACAAAGCAAGCCATAGTCCAGTGGTTACAAGTTACTGGCCATAATGTAACTGAAAAATTGGTGAGAAACGGCATTGAGCCCGAATAAATAAACAAACAGCTGAGCGAGAAAGCCCTGTAGACACGTGGTGCTTTAAAATCAACGAACATACAGGACAATAATACATTAATTTTCCTCACAATCTTCTTACTGATCTACTAAGATTGGATTAGGGAATGACATATGGAAGCACTAAAGCTCGATTAGTACACTATGAACGACTCTGTTTGTCTCGAGATAATGTCTTGCCTATTCCCTTGTGGATGTATGTTAATTTTCTTCTTTGTAACTGTAACACAATTAAGCAAGTTTACATAGAACGAATTCAATTCCCGAGCTGTGAGAACAAATTATTTTGACTCTCACTTCTATGATTTTATCATTATCTTGCTCTTATACTGATTAATGTTTCGGCTAGACTGTTTTGAGATTGCTTTAAGTACTTGTTTTCTAAATTTTGTTTTGAAATAGGAATTACGACATTTGAATTGGACATTGTCTGATATAGTTCAAACATCTGGTTATTGTTGAGTTCTTGAAACCAGGTAACTATTGTGTACCAGTCCATTGATGAAGTTCGTTGGGTATGTCCATGCTAGCGATTGAACCACGGATCTTGTATATATTGAAGAGCTCCTGATTGAACCTACAGGCTTCCATTACTTTTGTGGACTGGACTTCGCAGTTCAGCGTAATTTTTGGGAACATCGAAGACACGTGTACATGTTATACTATTGCATGCATATAAGTTTGGCCTTATTGGAGCAATGATAATGTTTATATAAATCAATCTAAGACAGGAGTAGACATTAATTGGTCATGTGAGGCAACAGTGGCATATTGATCTATATTAGACGAAACAAATATCACAAGAAACGTGCTAGAAGGGCATTTGGATAATTACGTCTGTACATTCTAACGTACGCCCGTAGTCTAATTAGTGACAAGTCTAGTTCATTAGTTGGGGATATATGGAGAGGTCATATGTTACTGGACCGAGGAATAGATCAAGATAAAACTACGTACATGTATATCAATAGTTTCCATAAATATAGGTCAGACGTATATGTTTATAGATACCACCCAAAGTATACGCACACTCAGGCGAGAGAAAAAATTATTTCACAAGTATCACATATACTGATATGGTGTGTTCTTTTTACCTTTAAATGATCAACAACATATACCAAATTGATCCGTTACTGACAAATGGAGCGACGTCGCTGTTTCCCCTACTGTAGAATTCGCTGGCTTCGAACCAGACGGTCGTAAGTACAAAATCAATATTTTGAGAAAACAAGAAAAACATTCCGAAAATTACTCTTTACTTATGGTAAAACAAGCTGTTTCAACTGTAGTTTGGGGAACATGACAAAATTATGTCCAATTTTCATGAAAGTAGGCTCATTAAAGAAGCGCTTTGTGATGCTGATTTTAAATGCACCAGTCTTATAAGGTTACGACCTTCTCATTCTAAGCCAGCCAGTTTCAAACAAAATGTTGTGAATTGAATATTATTGTCCAAAAAATATCTTGAAAAATATGAAATATAGCACATAGTGATCCGATACTGCCTAATTAACTGTAAATGAAATTATTTTATCAGTGTATTATACCGTTCCTTGTGAAATGTCATATTGCTTTTACAAATAATATTATTTCTGAACGACATAAACGGAAACAATTACTGAACAAGTCGAAAATTAATTTCATAGACTCAGTACAAAATTCATACATTGTGTACATTATAATTGCTATCGTGACTTTTTTTGTCTGACTCAATGAACCGATTTTTATAAACAATCCATTCTAAACAGATACCATGACGAATCAAAACGCTAATTGCTGTATACAACATTTCACCTAAACATGACGGGAAATTACAGAGTATATACACTAATTTGATTGCTGTTCGAAAATGTGATCACGAGAAAGCAATTTAAGAAATAAGTATATAAACATTTGTGTTTACATTGTGTTGTGCACCGATAACTAAATTTGCAAAAGGGCATTAATGTATTATTGTCCTGTAGGTTCGTTGATTTTAAAGCACCACGTGTCTACATGGCTTTCTTGCTCAGTTGTTTGTTTATTCGGACTCAATGCCGTTACTCACTAAAAGGGCATTTTCTTGCCAGCATTTAAAGAGTGCATGTGAAAACAAATCCATAGTTTGAATGCAAGTTGCACTTGTTTCGAGTAGAACTAGAACGTACGTTCATTCTATTTCAAGACTGTTACAACCATTCTGCATGTCGTGTATACATACGGCTATCATGTTGACCTAATCAGTGCTACTTTAATTGATCTGTGCATAATCCAGCTTCTGTTACAGCACATATCACTGGTTTAGAATGAGAAGGTCGTACGTGCTAGTAGTTACTTCTCACCGTTCCTACTTTGTAAAACTGGTACATTTAAAACAGCATCACACACAGGTGCTTGGCATGTAGATATGACCCCAATAGCCCCTCTACAACCCGCCAAAAATATATCAAATCTCTATTATACCTGTGATAGGTATAATAGAGATTTGATTTGGGGGGGATGGGTTGTAGAGGGACCATGGGGTCCTATCCACATGCCAAGCACCTGTGGCCTCACGATGTGCCTATTTGTTTTAAATAAAACTCGGGACTTGTTATGTTGACCAAACTGAACTTGAAACAGCTTTTTAGCTATAAGTAAAGAGTAATGTTCGGACAGTTTTGTCTTGTTTTCTCAAAATATAGTTTTTGTACTTACAACCTTCACATTCTAAGTCGAGTACTGACTTCTCTGTCCGATTTCATTATATCTTTTTATAATGTTGCTCAACTTGCATTAGCTTAATGATGGACATAACCATTCATACAACGAAAATTTACAAAATCTAATACGAACACCTAAACTATAAGCACGACTTTTATAATACATTGTATCGTGATTTGATTAATTGGTGCTAGTCCTATACGACCAAACTACTGCTTCGTAGTTCTGACTTCGGTTTTGGTACCTGCGAGTAATGGAAATCACAATCTTCTGTTCTTGGTGTGTATTTGATGCTGAACACGAAAACAACCGTGACCAGTTGGCACACATTGAGCACTCCAATAATGTGAGCACACACTTTTGGAAGGTGTGTCAATATTGACCGATAAGAGAAAACTGACAATCAAAACAGATATAATATGTCAAGAGAATACCAGAGCGTTTGGAAAAGCCATTTATTCTAGAGAACGCATCTTAATAAAACCATCCGCTGGTACGCACATGTTAACGGAAAATGTTAGACCATTCATGTTTGATTGATATTGATTTGCCATAAAGCATGTGTTTATTTTGGCATGAATTATCAGTTTATCTGTGGACTTAATAGAATATAGTGCTCCTTGTTTTACACGTAGTCTGCATAGTTAATCTGATCTTACTGTGATATATGTATCTCACACCAGTTTGGACGCTCGTAAATAGAAGTCCTTGTAAAAACTGCTAGGAAATTACTTTATTGTCGATTCAATAAGTAATGCTAATGAGGGAACATCCCATTCGAAAGAATAGTGGGGTTTGTAGTTATTATAAACTCCTATACACCCATTCAAACTAAAATTGACATATTTTACCTGAACGACGAGCTAATGTTTATAACCGTTATTACTTTACTATGCGAGTTCATATGAAACATGAGTTCGATCTACGTAGAGTCGGATTACACTTGAACGACCTTTGTTGTGATACTATCGGCTCCGTTTTTATTGTTAAGAATTATATGACAACCAATGGAACTTGCCAGTCTGTAGTCTCTCTGGACAACCAGTGGAATTTGCCAGTATGTAGGTAGCCATTCGGAGTTATATGACAACCAGTGGAACTTGCCTATATGAAGTCCTTCGGAATGGCCAGTATGTCGTTCCATGTGAAGACTTTTATAACAGGCAATTAAACGTGTTCGTACGTCGTCGTTCAGAATCAAAACACTTTATTTTTATACCCAACACCCCTTATTGACACCAACATTAATGTTGGAAACAGCACATCATGGTATTCCTATTATATTGATTCAATCCAACATTCTTGAAAAAATTCAATGACTTTTAAGACGTTGACTTCTAAAAATCACCAATAAACATTTCTAGATAACACTTTTCCATTTCAATTCCGTTAAAACTACATTTTTATGAGTATAATAATACGAGATATACGTGTTTCTGTACCGAATGGCGTATATAGATGTTTACATCGTTAAATAGTGCCTTAGCGTTAGAGAAGATAGGATATTGACATTGAGAGGTTCCTTATAAGTTATAACACATTAAACAATTAGCTTATATCAAGTAAGACTTTCTGGTACCATCTAATGGTATCGAATATCTGTCGTACCTTAGCTTCTCAATTTCTGCAAGATAAAAATGGAAGCAAAACATGTCTTGGCGATCATTTCTATACATGTATCAACTGAGATGCATTTGTATGCTTTGCTTTGTCATTTAGGTCGAATTCTACCAAAGTATCTTTCATACGATTTGGTGGCTTGTTAGATATTTTTTTACGCGCAATCGAATCTTACGTTTACAACCAACACGGATAATAGTTTAAAATGACAATGCCTTTTATTGAAGGCACGGTGGTCGAGTGGTAAGACGCTTGACTCCTGGTCGAGAGGTCCCGGGTTCGATTCTCGGCCGGGACACTTGGTCATTTCAGAAACGCTATTTAGTGTTTCCCACCCAACTAGAAATGATCCTGGTTGGTAACCAATGGGTAGTCTCGCGTGTATCGGTGCTTTACACCGGGCACGTTAAAGAATTAAGGAATCTATTCGAAACGAGCTAGGGTATCGTACCCGGATTCCTGGTATCTCACCTCTGTCTCTAACATTTGCAATAATGCCCCAGAGTGGGCCCTGCAAAATACATGGAAGAAGAAGAAGGTACTAAAAATTTTGAAAGCAGCACTGCCGTGAATGCCTTTTTGAGGTGCGGCAACAGTCAACAAAGGTGCAAAAAACTTGTTCATTGGCTAATAAGAATTTTTTCTATGAAGGATAATAAGTAAATAACCAAAAACACTTTAGGCTTAAATCATGTTATACTTTCTGGTAGGTGTAGATATGTCTACGCCTTCCTGTAAGAGTTAAAATCCGTTCAGACATAACAATATATATTTCTGTACCTAAAGACGATTATTCTATGAATGCTTACATTGCACACATATCTTATGAAAATATCGTATTATTTTATCATCATCTACGTCTACACGCAATACTTATCAAATGTCTTGTTTTACCTGACCTTTTAATATATTGCAGATTTCATCATAGTCTGGAAATTGTAAGGAGTTGATAACATGTTTTAAAGGTGTGACAGAACGTCAAGCATTTAAGTATATTTTTAAGTACCAATGGACCAAGGTTGTCTGCCACAGTCTACTTCATTCTATATCATTTCACACAAACCAATGCATTTTCATAAAGCAACTGACGGTTATTGTAAAATACTAGAAGGAAGATAATGTCTCGTATTCTTAAGAGCTTTAGTACTTACACAATTACATAAGATTCAACACCGCATGAACAAATATCAACTAAAGACAGACAATTTAAAGCCAGATATACGTCGTATATTTGCAGTGTTCAGTGTATATTAAGTATGTTATGCCCGATCTTTGATGTATTATGTTACACGTGTAAGTCTGTTGGTCAGTCGGTAGACCAAAATTTTTCCGTTCTATTACTCGACATTGCAACAGCAATTGATCCTAAAGGATTATGAAACCAGTAAGTCAAAGAACAATGTTACAATGACCTTAACCTTTCCTCCTTTTGGGCTGGTACGGGGGCATACATGTTTTATACCAAAGGCACTTGTCTTAATCTAAAATAATGTATTATTGCACACAACCGTCAAAAAAAGTAAACTTCAAACTGGGAAATAAATGCAATGGTATTCCATGATGGAACTTGCTGTGTATGCCGCTTGAGATTGAAGGTGATGTCAACATCACTAAAATAGACACATATTCGCTCAATATCTTAATAAAATTAACACACTTCAATTTTCACTTTGAATTTCTTGCATAATTAACCATAAAGAGGATGATTTTAAAATTAGTCACTGGAACAAAAAAATCAATGTTATAAAATTTTCTATGTCTTACGACGGTCCAAGAATTTCACCTCTAGCGCTGCAATACGAATGCCCCCGTCTGTCCCTATTAATCATTACCTCGAGCTCCGAAAACCAGCAAAATAGAACCGAGGTCCTTTTCCATTATTCCATGCACCATTATTCAGTCGGTAGTAGCCTGCTTTGAGCACTCTAATTTCTTCAAAGTAAACGTTCCGGCCGGCCGAGACACTCAATCAAGAGCACCAAGGCGCGGACAACCGGCGTGGAGGTCAGGACGAGCAGTGACCTCCGCGAGGCGGACAGCAAGCCTGCACCCGAGATCCAACTACGAGCTTTTAAGAAAACGGACTATACTTCTATCAAACAAGTTTTATTGTAAATATGATTTTGGACTTCGTACGGAATGTTCACGGGTAAAATAGTTCTGTTAGTACATTTTGTTGTGTACGATAAAAATATTGTACCGGAATTAGTTAAAGTTGAATTGGTATATTACAAAAATGGCATAAGTAGACGATGACTAAGTTCATGAATAAGAAAAGTCAATTACGCATTTTGTTATGTAAGTTAAGTGACTGGATATAGATAAACCATGTTTTTTTTAGCCATGACAGAAGGTTGCACTTCTTAGTCATGGTATGTAAATATACCTGGTTAAATCTCTTTGGTCTTGGATTGGTTA
Source organism: Spisula subtruncata (assembly GCA_963678985.1). NCBI lineage: Eukaryota > Metazoa > Mollusca > Bivalvia > Venerida > Mactridae > Spisula > Spisula subtruncata. The sequence goes on from OY787671.1 coordinate 9,275,852, forward strand.
CTGTCATTGATCACATATATTGCTTAAGCCTTAATACATACCCCGTACCTATCCTTTGATGGCAAATCAACCTTCCTGCATAAAATAGTCACGGCTCAAAAAACATGGTTTATCTATACATGGAAGTAATATTATCAATTATTTTCCACTAGTAACAGTGCTAGATTGTGTTGTACAAGATCCAAATACTATATTAGTGAGCACTGCCAGATAAATGGGTATATACTATAAACAAGTAATGTGAATCACTAATTACAAATTTGACGAAGAAAACAGATTCCACGTCCATTATACTATAAAAGCATGAAGTACCAGAAATTTTCACCAGTACTCATGCAATATCATACGAACAAACATTAGCGATTTGTAGAACGTTTAATAAAACTCGCATTGGACCCCTGGGAATTATACACATATCTTCTTAACTTAACCAACATCTTTATAATAAGCAAATAGATATGCGTGTTAGATTGAAGAATACAAGGACGTTGGTTTATGTGAGAACGAAAATCTGTAAAATATATTGAACCATGCGATTTATTATACTTACGCGTCAAAATATGAATGAAATGATACATCTTTGATTTCCCATGTGGCATAAAATCAGAACATTTGATATTTACAAATATAGTCGTTAGACAATTAAATACCGCATAGAAAATTAATGTTGTGAAACATCTTTGGCAACTCTTCCAATATATAACAAAACAATTTGTTTCTCTCATAATTCTCACTTCCAGTTTTGACAAAAAGCGTTTGCTTATGTTTTGCTGGTCTCGTGGGCTGATCAACATCTAAAAAATAAAGTAATCTGCATAGAGTTTTATGTGTATTGTTTCTGTGCAAATGGCTATCCTTTTGTCATGTGCATGTTGCAATGGTTTTAGTTGCATGTGAAGTAACAATTTAGTACTGTTTGATAACTCATTCCAGGGTAAGGCACACTTTATATTGCGTGTCGGTTGGTTTTAATTTTCAGTCAGACATAATTTATTATATATCTGTTTCCAACTTTATTAGCCGTACTATCTCACATTTACATTGCAAAAACCGTTAACATGAACAGGCTGGCTGGCTATTTCTGAAAAAAGTGTTGCTTTTATTGTCAGAAATAGCCAGCAAGTGCATGCAGCTTAAATGGTTAAAGTGTATGCATGCATAAAATTAACGAAACGCCTTTGATTTAACAGGTACATTAGGAACTTGGCACAAAAAAGATATTTATTTGACTTACAATATTGTTGCAACAAAGCAATCTTCCTCAACAAGTTCAATTTAAGTAAAGACATACTGGGGTGCATTTAAAGAGAGAAACCACAGTTTGTTAAGTTATTGAACAAACTGATTGCGTGTTGTGGAAACATATATAACTGTAACGGAACCATATGGAGTTCGATCCCAAACATTAAATAGGACATATTGGGTAGATGATTTTGCACACAATAGCAACTATTGTGCTTGGTAAAAACATTTACTACCCTACCAAATATCGTACTTTTAAATTCATCTGCAACTAAAATACTTGAAGCAGTATAAATCAGTTAAATCGAAATAATTTCTAGGTATAAGAGCAATATCAGTACACATATTATTAGGTAATAAAGATTTGAAAGGCAAAACAAATGTTTCTCTAGCGATTTGGGATGGGAACTCATCCGATTTAAACTTAGTAACTCAATTATGTTACTGTTCCAAAGTACACGTAACCGAATTTCTAATTGGCCACTCAATGTAATATTATACTATGCGATATATTCTATCAATATTTCTGAAATTGTGGTTATTCTTTCGATTTCAAGAAATAATTTACGCATGCATGTATAAAATCATTCATGCGGAACGGTTAGTGCAAAATGGCACGTGCCCGACATGTTGGATTTTTTTAAATTAGACAGAATGTATTGATGTCGATTGGCCTAATTGAAAAGCATTAATACCGTTGAGAATGATTAATGTGGGGCGTGGTGAAGCTGTTAGAATGACGAGTACCACTGCGATAAACATATTTTCTATCAGTAAAATTGAACAGTATCGGGGTTTCGAATATTTGTATTCTTCTTTGTATTCTCTAAATTACGTAAGAAACAAACAGTGTTGTATCTTATGTAATTAATATGTAAGTACTCAAGCATTTAAGAATGTGAGACATTATCTTCCTATCTAGTACATTACAATAATGGTAAGTACGCTGTACAGTATCGTGGTTTCGATTATTTGTATTCTTCTGAAAGCATTTATTTAAAAACTAATTTGTCAAAACATGTATCCAAGCAGAAATTCGTTCAATGTATGCATGCATCTGACGTCATGAGTGGGTTCCACATGGCTCATTCTCACAAATTGTAGTGTTTTTAAGACAAGTCAATCAATAAAAAAAATCATACCAAGTCCAATACTATTCCAAGCTGAGCACAAGGCCAACGTACAAAAAGCAATTTCGCACCAACCGGTACGCATGGATATGATTTTGTACATGAATACGCCATTTCTTTCCGGAAATCGATAGATTGGTGTGTGGAATGAACAAATATCACAGCCTAAGATTTATTTATAATATATCAGATCGTATAATATTGTTTAGGGTGGCCAATTAGAAATTCGGTTAAGTGTACAGCGTACTGACCATTATTGTAATGTACTAGATAGGAAGATAATGTCTCACATTCTTAAGAGCTTAAGTACTTACATCAGTACATAAGGTACAACACTGTTCGACATCTTGAAGCATAACCATCTGAAATAATATCAACTAAAGTCAGACAATTTAAAACCAAATATATACTCACAGTGTTCAGTGTATAGTAAGTATATATTACGTCCTATCTTTGATTAGGGGTATTGCTTTGCCGATGTCGGTCTGTTGGACAGTCGGTAGACGAAAATGTGTCCGTTCAATAACTCGATAGTGCATTGTACTAGGATCTTCAAACTTTGTATGTAGATGACCAGCAACAGTAATTGATCATAACCGATTATGAAGTCAGTAGCCTGGACAAGTGTCAATGTTACTGTGTCCTTAACCCTTTCCTACTATTGGGTTGATTCGGGGCATACATGTTTCATACGGAATAGGTAAACTTCAAATCTGAACTTGTTGATTAGGAAATTAGAACATTAAGATATCATGACGAAACTTGCTTTGTAAGAGGCGTATGAGGAAAGGCCGCTTGATATTGAAAGTTGTCACTCAACGTTCCTAAACATTGACACTTATTCGCTCAATATCTTCATACACATTTTGAATTTCTTGCATTATTAACCATAAAGAGGATGATTGATAAGTCACTGGAACCAAACAAAAAACAACAACGTTATAGAAGTTTCTACATTATTTTTTAAAAAAGTAGACAATATGTGCATCAATTAAGATTGATTGTAAATGATGTTCGCCTTCTTACGGATTGTTCACAGGTAAAATAGTTCTTGGAGTACATTTTGTTGTGTAAGATAAAATATTACACCGTAATAGTTAAAAGTTGAATTGGTATATTATAAAAAATACATAAGTAGTCGATGACTAAGTTCGTAACATGTTGTTATGTAAAAGTTGAATTGGTATATTATAAGAATTACATAAGTAGACGATGACTAAGTTCATAAAATCTTGCTATGTAAGTGAAGTGACTGGGTACATTGAAGTATAATATACATCGACAAGGTCAATCATTGTTCACTAGTACGAGGGCCATTGAATATATAATGCAAACTATCAATTATCGCTAAATCCAGTAGAGATAATAAATTGAAACTTTGCATGATTATGATATAAGACAATTCCTATTTGATAGAGTAGTTTAAGGATATCTTACGTCGATGATGACTCAGGGCGCACCATAATTCGACGTCACTTGAAACGTCATGTACGCGATAACGTCACATGGAAAACGTTGTTAACATATGCATCTGGTGACCATGCAACAAAAACCCAAGGGATTTTGTATTGCCTTATCAGAAACATGTTGTCAAATGTCATCTTCCGTTTTTTAAAATGGCGATACTGTGAAATGCAAATAAAAACGTCAAATTTAGAGTTAAAGGCTACTAGTGTGCACAACTGCACATCTGCGGAATGGACCCATGTATCATCGCAACATTGAGAGAACATTGGAAACCAGACATAATATTAACATACGTAGAGATAGCACACGGACTTGACAGTAGTTTTGGCTAATTTGATTTGAATTTTTAGAACCGATTAAACATGTAACAAGTTTCCGCTCATAAGGTGTCGTATATTTTGACGTCAGTGCCGTCCGGACGTCACACAAAACCCATTACAAGCTTAGCTTGCCGCTTTAATGTAGAGGGAAAAATCTGTTTATGCAAACTTATTGTGATATATGGCAAGAAGATACAGTTCATTTGTATTACTAGCCGAAAATGATTAAAAAATTACCTAGGGATTCGACATACTGCTCCACGTTATGTTGACTAGATCATGACCATGCAGTTATGAGTGTATGTACGTAGTTGCCTAACAACAGGAAAAGAATAATGACCGAAAGGGTGAAAGTAGACCATTGACTAAAAGGAAAGTTACTTTGACTTTGTTTATGACAATATTAAAAAGATAAATATTGTATCAAATAATGTATATGATAGTTTGCATTATACACTGAGCGGCAATGAAAACGCAACACTTACATAATATAGCATAACACATTTGATAAATATGTAGGAATCGCGAAATTTTGTCATAGAATAGATATATGCAAGTGACCCATGAATATCACTTCGAACCAGAAAAAGTTGTTTAGCAACATAGTTTTCTTCCAGTTGTTTTGGGGTCAGTATAAAACAGAAAATCGCATTTTTTAATCTTTTAAAACCACCGTCTTGAGCGATGCATCCTATGCATCTACGACGTATTAATCGTATGAAACGTTCAGGAAATGCTATTGGGATGCTGTTCCGTTGTTGCAGAAGGGTTATGTGAAGTTCAGGTACTTTTAAGCGGCCTGTACCTTATTTCACACACAACCACTAAAATTTAAAAAAATGATCTATTATAGCCATGGTGTTTTTTTTCTATGGTCAAATGGAGATAATCATTGAGTAATACTTTGAGTAAATGATTAACTTGCCAGTTTATTTATAACACTGCTTCAAATTTAGCGGCTCTAAACGCATATTTGAAACTGTTCGTTTTGAGATTAATATAATTGTATCAAATTTGTCCCAATGATGGAGAAAGGATCACCATTTGTTACTGGAAATAAATTGCATGAACGCTATAGGTATGCTTTTAAGACTGATTATTGCACCCAATGGAAAAATAATTGCGTGCTTAATTTTCAAAACACCATTTCCGTCTAAATATTAATGAACATCATTACTTGAGCATGTAGACTAGTTCAGTAATATCCAGTTATACAATTTAGTGTAAAAGTTTGGTGATTAATCTTAAAAGTGAGAATAATTATCCAAGAGTTATCGCACTTGACTTAAACATTTTTCTTACATCCTATGATTTCTAATGCATTTTTATCTCTCATAACAGGTGTATATGAATTCAAACTTGTGTTAAAGGAATGAAATAATGACTTCGGTAATTTAAATCAACGACACCTTAATTTTTAGTACGGATTCCCCTCACTTGAGCATAATGACTGAACTTTCGGAGTCTTGCTTTGACATATGCACAATGTTTTCTACTAGTTATTTTGTTCTTTTGACTAATACATCCATTATTCTTCAAAATGCTTGCACAATATGCGAGCAAATCTCTAGCCACCCACCAGCACGCGGCAAAATGCGTTTTAAGGCTATTCCGCTATGGATAAGTGATTCTTAAAGTATTTTCGTGGAAAGGCTGAATTCTTTAGATAATATGTATCGAAGTAAGCATACAAAATTTAATGTTTATAAGTTAACGGATAACGGAAATATTCAAGTTTAAAAAGTGTTGCGTTTTCATTGCCGCTCAGTGTACATATCGAATGACCCTCGTAACAGTGCTAGATTTTGTTGTGCAAGATCCTAATGCTATATTAGTGAGTACTGCCAGGTAAATGGGTATATGATAGAAGTAATATGAATCAACAATTACAAATAGGACGAAGAAAACAGATTTCACGTCCATTATACGTGGGATGATCAAAAAGTAATTTGACAAATGCTATAAAATAAAATAAATGTTCTACAATAAGTAGTTTTTTATAAATGCAACGTAAAATATAAGGTGTCGTGCTATGTCGCCGCACACCAAAGCGTCGCCATTTTTCGCCATATGGTATGGAAAAGCATTCGACGTATATTTTATTAAATATTCCTCGAATATGTATCAAATTGACTGGACGTGACGCTGACACAATGTAAAACTGGGGAATTAAACGCTTTGATGTAGGTTTGATCATTTTTAATATATGATGTGAAAACTAACAGTAGCGAATTGAACCTACGCAATATTTCGGCAAGAATCACATTTAAAACTATACAGTTCTTCCACAAGTCTAAACAAACGTTTAAACTGAGGAAAGAGCATCGGAAGAGAAGTCTACAGGACGCATACTTATGTATCGTTAGTGGGAAGGGTTTGTGACGAGAAAGAAACTCTATTATATCAAGCCAAGATCTGAAAAGCATTAAATGAGCTGTCAATTTGTCACTCGTTTGACGGACGTCGTCTTTAGAATGAAAATGATCGAAAAATTATTCAATATATCTTTGATATATTATAACAACTGAATTGCTTTTAGTCAAAAGATCAATTATTCTAAATAAACACTTAATTATAAGCAAATTTACCCTATATTTTTAGAGACATCACCGTTTTTAGGAACAATGAGACAATCGATTAATTAACAATTTACGTTCGTGACGCCATTGACGTCATTAATATGCGGCGAATCACTGTACACAAGGTTGCAAAATAATGGATATCTCTATCAGTATGGATGCAAATTAATGAAACTCTGCAGACGGCGAGACGATACATGTTTATTTGAAACAAAAACTTATTTTATTGATATCACGAAGAATGATCAGTTTAGAGCGTTTAATTGTCTTATTACTTTTTGATCAACCCACGTGCTGTTAAAAAACCAGTACGAGACACTTCCACTAAATTAAATGCTGATCATGCAATATCATACGAACAAATATTAGCGATTTGTAGAACGCTTAATAAAACTCGCATTCGACCCCTTGGAAATTAAACACATCTCTTTTAAACTAAACCATCTTTATGATAAGAAATATATAATTACGTGTGTTCGATTGGAGAAATACAAGGGTGTTGGTTTACGTGAGAACTAAAATCTGGAAAATATAGTGAACCATGTGATATATCATACTTACGTGCCAAAATATGAATGAAATGATAAATCTTTGATTTCCCATGTGGCATAAAATCAGAACATTTGATATTTACAAATATAGTCGTTAGACAATTAAATAACGCATAAGAAAATTAATGTTGTGAAACATCTTTGGCAACTCTTCCAATATATGTGACATATAACACATCAATTTGTTTCTTAATTCTCATAATTTTCAATTCCAGTTTTGACAAAAAGCGTTTGCCAATGTTTTGCTGTTCTCGTGGGCTGAACATCTAAAAAATACAGTAATCTGCCCACAGTTTTATGTGTATTGTTTCTGTGCAAATGGCTATCCTTTTGTCATGTGCATGTTGCAAATGTTTTAGTTGCATGTGAAGTAACAATTTAGTACTGTTTGATAACTCATTCCAGGGTAAGGCGCATTTTTTATTGCGTGTCGCTTGGTTTTAATTTTTAGTCCGACATGCTTTATCATAAATCTCTTTCCAACTATATTAGCCACATTATCCCACATTGACTTTGCAAAAACCATTAACGCGAACTGGTTTGCTTTTTCTGAAAAAAGTATTTTGTCAGGAATAGCCAGCCAGTTCATGTAAATGGTTAAACTTAGTGTTTTGCATATGCATACAACAAATTAACGAAACAACTTTACATTAACAGGTACATGAGAATTTATCACAGAAAAAATATTATTTATTTGACTTCCAATATTGTTGCAATGAAACAATACTAATCTATACTTTGTCTTATCACTTATCTCTTTAACGAACCCCAGCCTGTTCACTCCAGTGTGGAGCATCGGCCGCCAACAATCTTTCTCCATCTCCGTCTGTCCTACGCTTCTGTCACAATCGTGTGCAAACTGCCTTCCTCCCTAATCTCCAACTCCGTGTTATGCTCCAGATAGATCGTGGCCTGCGTGTCTTTTGTTGACCTTTGGGGCTCCATCTCAAAGCTTGTCGTGTGATGTTTATGTCTGCATTTCTCAAAGTATGTCCTACCCATGTCCATTTTCCTTTTCTTTATCTGGATCGGGTGATCTGATTTGATCTGATCTCGTCCATCACTTTAACAGCATGTTTTGTTTGTATTGAGATAACCAATCAACCAATAGAGTTCAAGTATCTGGATCTACTATATGGTGCATAATACAGTGTATTACCTTGAATTAGAAATGGACTTTAAAATTAAACCATTTGAGGTGAAATCGAAAACTTCTTTGTAATTTTGAAGCATGCTGAACAACTTCCCCGATTTGTTTTAATAGTTTATTATAAAAAAACGACAAAACCATCCTGACAAATGGATAAAAAATAGAACCAAATTATATGATCTATATACATGTATTCTAATATTTTATAAATCTAGTATTTGCAAAAACGAAACATGAAGGGAAATGCGTCAAGTGTTGTTCATAAGTTTGCATGATTTTGGTTTCTTATTTGTGATGTTACAGCCATGAACACTTAATATTTCGGTACTATATAGTAATAAATCTCTACAATATTAATAGCCTATAGCAAACATCGTTTGTGGTTTTAACTATTTTGTCACTTATTACACAATTGTTAGTGTAATGCTGAACAAAGTAGACACATTTTAAGACAACAGTTTGAATAAGGATGTATCCTCTACACACATTACAATGGTACAATATCCGTCATTCGGTCTGGAGATGCATGCTTTGGTAGTTCTGGTTTACTTTGTTTATTTAAATAAATTAATGTGATTGTTACTGAAAGTTTTTTCATTTTATGGTTTGTTTGTTCAATATTTGTTAGAAAACGCAAACCATCAACCAGTGCGGTAAATTGCAATAATGCTAGAAGGCATATTATATCGCTATATATTATTTCAAAGCAGAGTATTGACAACAAAACTAATCACGACTTACCGAATATTTTTTATTTTTGAGTTTGGTTTTATGACCGTTGGCAAAATTGCTTCTTGTTTATCCGAAGCAATAGGGTTTGTGAAATACGTAATTGATTTAGTCGCGTATCTTCCGAATTGAAGTAAATAAATGCGCTGAAGATCAGAACAGTAGAAGAAACAATTTCGGATGGAATGGACTCAAAGTGGAAAAAATAAGATTAAAATAAGATTAAAGCTTCGAGTCTACCTTTTGAGATATTCATAGTTTACGCACTAGTATTGTTGGGTAATTTAAATGTCGGCATAAACTTAATACCGGTACCCGAACACAATAACAGAATGTGTTGTGCCTGATGCAAATGCTTTTTGTCACTTACAGTTTTTGAAAATGTAGAGGTGATTCAAGTGTTGGAGCTTAGTTATCTAGTTCGAAATTGAATGTACGTGTGTACGAACTGATTCCATTTCATGCGTTGTCTCAATGTTTACTTCTTATCAGTCATGGCTATTCGAGTACAATTAACCATTCCTATAGTTGGTGCTCAACGTTTACTTAATAATCAATCGAGGCAATTTGAGTGCATATTAACATTCCTAAAGCTAGTTTTCAATGTTTTACTTAAATTATTTTTTTGGGTACATTTTATTATTTGTGAAGCTAGTTTGTTCAGAAAGTGCTAACAAACATGTCTAGTCTGATAATAGCTATACACGTCAAATCTTCAAATCGTTTCTTATAACACATCTCTATTTCTCTCAATATATGTTGTAGAACTTAACAAACGTTGGCATACTGCACTAAATGATAACAAAAAAATCTATGATGTACACATATTAGCATGTTTATTCAAAGTCAGTGACAATAACCCTTCCCAACACCAAAATACATTAACACTCGTTAATAACGTGTGTATGCTAACAATGGAAAATATTGCTGAAAAACTGCAGAATAGCTACATTTCATCTTATTGGCCTCTCAGCATGAGGTGTAAGTAAGAACATAAGTGCGTATACAAACGTAATGTGATAATAGCAAAATGAGTTTTATGACGTTTTAAATGTTTTTCGTATGGGGCTCTGTCCTTGAATCTGACTTAACAGCCACTAATTAAGAACACAAATGTGTATACAACATAATATGCTAATAGATAAATGAGCGTTATGACGTTATAGCCGTTTATTTATAAGATTCTGTCCTCTGAATTTAACAGCCAGTGAGCATAGATGGATGTGATTCATAAATCAAATGTTGGTTATATTATCATTTTAGTATTTGGTTTATTCAACGAAAGTTTGTACTTGTCATGGTTAACTCGCATTTTAAAAATAGCAAATGAATGACCCCGATTGTCGGCAAAATTATGTTTGCGAGAACGTTTTATTTCCATTTTCTAGCATTTTACCATTTGGTGTAGTTGTGCTGGGTTCAAAACATACGGGGGTTGTCCGCTGTGATTTTGTCTTAATATTTCACGAAAGCCTCTACTCGCTTTTATACTTCATCGGAAGATACAACTTGCAGGACTCATCTCGCAAACACAGGCATCATGTCCATTGTTTCTGATAATGTATTATGTGCAATGATTTTACACATACCAACCTTAGTCGCTACATCCGTATTTGTTTGAAGAAAAAACAGAACAAATGATATTTCCATCCTAACATAATTTGTCAATATCGCAGTAAGTGTCTACGAGAGTTGTTCAACATACATTTGTATAGTTAAACAAAAAGGGGTTTGCCATCATAATTATAATACAACCAGAGTATGTTTAGAAATATGCTAGGCAATGTACATGGTCAATGTGTAATGTATGCAAACTAGTTAGAGAAAACCCAACCATATGGTAAATAGCGTTGTTCGGGAGTTTTAAAGCAAAAATAACTTATTGGCAAATTAAGAATTGCTATTTCTTATGGAAAAATTATTATACTCCGACACGCTCACTGACTCCTTTCAAAAAGTGTACATCATTTTTGTAAATGTACACTTTTGTGGAAATTTACTCAGAAAATGATTGGTCAATTTAAGCTTCAAACTATTTTAGATTTGCATGATTATATTCATAAGTAGTTAAATAAACTTCACATCTGATTGCTTGAAAAAATGCACTAAGACGGATTAATATGACCGTGCTCTTGTAAACTGATCAAATTTGCAGTTATAACTTTCTATTTGTTTTCCTGAACACAGTTGATGCCACTTAGAATCGATCGCATACAACATTATGATGTAGTAAATATATCAATAAATATAACCCTTTGATAATGAATGGTTAAACTTGAACATGTGTCAATTTATTACGATGCTATTATAATACATTTTAGAATATAAAACATACACAAAAATATGTCTCAATTAACACCAATAAAGCAATTTGAGATATGTTATAAGTATGCCTAAAACAATCTTGTTTGGAAATAAATATTTTTAAATATTTTCATGATATAAATGACAATCGACTATTGTTTTTAATAACCAAATGGATACAAATGATATACACATATATACCTTTGTGTGTCAAGCTTTAATCCATGAATGTAGAAAATTAATGCATTTGTAATCTAAGCTTTAATATGATGTATCAACAGTTTCATGATTTTTACTCAAACTATATGACAGTTATTCTGTTGGTTGTGTTAGGCCAAGGTTATTATGTTGCTTTCTAGTCATATTTTCTAAAATTTACAATATATTATGCTCATGAATTGTGCCAGAGTAAATTGAAATAATCTTTGTCTCTCTGGAGATCATTTTACTTTTTGTCGGAGTATAAGTCAGATACGTTACAAGTTTTTTATCAAAAGTGTCTTCTTACAAGGGTTATAGTATAGTTTTGTAAGGACGAACAACAATTTATCCTCGGCTTCGCCTCGGACAATTTGTTGTCCGTACTTACAAAACTATCCTATAACGCTTGTATGAGGACACTTTTGATAAAAAACTAGTACTGTATCTATTACATATTTGTCATTAAATCGGTTATTATAGTTATATTATTTATAAAGGTGAAATAATAGTCAAAAGTTTAACTCGCTCGACATTTTCGCACCCAGCAATAATCACATCCATTGTTGTCGTGAAATCTAAATCTTTGTAGTACGCAGTTCTACTTTCATAGAAATTGTATAAGATATACTATGGATGTACATGTACACAAAGGGATTCGTATGTCAATGTGCTCACTAGTTATTGGTAAATGGCGGGTTGTTGTTGTTCATTCGTCTAATAGATTGCAATATGAAGCGTACGAATAGGTGATCTTCCCTATTGTAAAAGATTTAAATGGAAAATGTAAGTAAATATTAAACGAACACAGTACAGTAGTATTCAAGAAGTCATGTATTCACTTGGTTGTTTATGTTGCCATGTGATCGAAGACCTTGAGACATTGTTAAGGTTAAATGGACAGACATGACTTTCAACTGTAGCAAACCGATTCGCATTGTATGAGATTAATTGCTTAAGTAGAATTTAATGTTGTCGTTCGTCTCAACTATATGTTATAGTCTGAGATGATATTTATGTTTAATATGTGAGCACAGACCTTTATAAACCATGAAGGGTGAACAAAAGAGAAAAAAGAAAATAAAAAAAATCGACAAGTGGCAGCAGCATTCACAGGGAACAGCAGATCACGTTGTAACAAATATAAAACATATGTTGAATTTTGGCAATACAATTATAGGTGTTTTGTGAGAATAATCATTTAGTGTATACTTAACGTTATCTTTAACCTGACAATTCCACTGTCTATAAACGAGCCGATTGCAATAAGTAGTACACGTTGAATTACACAATACGACAATAAGGTGTACAGTGATCAGATTTTACATGTGCTTTGAACATGTACTACATGTAGCAATAAATTATACAAGTTGAATTTTATAGCAATCCGGTAAGTCATACAGTGAATTGTTTAAGACGCTATGAATTCCTGTTATTTATGATACAGTGTAATTCTAATAGAAGTTCAAAGTAGTCTGGATTACCTCCCCTTGATCACTACATTTAAAATATTTTAGAACGACAGGGAACCAGACTAGTTCCATAGCATATCGTATATACCGTTTAAATAATCATAGAGTTATAAATTGTGATACAGAGTTTTACTTGAACAGATACTAGTATATTGTATAAACATTGTATTTGAAACAATTGAAATAGTAATGAATACAGTCCTTCAATGGTCCTATGATATGGACTTTAGGTGGAATGTTCGTACCATCATGTAAATAAGAATGCAGTTTCATTCATTAAACTTGATGAAAAATAAGGGGTGCAGCACAACAATTGACAAAACACAAATTAATTTTTTATCTAGTTTAGGCGCATGCCATACGTGCCCACCTTATAGAAACCACATTTATATGGACGCTGGCGTTACACAACCAGACGGTCGTTGTTATTTCTTCCCTCGTCAAGATAACACTCACACCACAAGGGAAAACAACCAGTGATGTAATACCAATAAAATTATTCGATGTTATCGATATAGCTTTTATTCTGGTAGCCTTCAAACAGTGTTTTCACATTTGGTTTCATTAAATTTAGTTAATATAAATGTAATCAACTCCTTATTCTTTCTTGTCAAAGCTCAAAATAGAAATATCTTGAAATGAACATAAAAAGACATAGTGCATCATGTTGACGTTACTGAAAACAAATATTATAATGTTTTTGTTGTTTTTGTCGTATTGGAATCGTCGAATAGAGCAGATTCTAACGTGCATTTTTGCCCCTTTGACAATTCAATGATTGAATATGAATGTTTGATATGCTGTCAAAGCACAAAACAATTTGGATCAATAACCGACCTATGTTTCCTTGGATGTTCGTTCATAGTCGGCAAATACTCTGCAGTCATTTGATTGTCAACAAAATGTACATTTCCATGTAAGCGAGATAATGAACTCAACTATTTGACGTTTATGCAGTCCAAAAGTGTGAAAGACATAGATAGTTTTAGCTTTATTTATGGCGTGTAAAGTGTTGCAATATTGTATGTTTAAAAAATATGGTATATTTTTATCTATTCATTGTATACGGAACTTTTTTTTTATAAAACAAGAAATAATTGTTGTAAAAGGCAAAATATTTATTCAATGTGAAAAATATTTATTTGATAGTTTCAAAATTTTTATTCTATCCTTTAAAATATTTGTTCTATGTGATAAAAATATTTATTCTATACGTTTAGTATTTTTGTGCAATCCTGCAAAATATTTGTTCCATGTTAAAAGTATTTATTCCATACTTTGATTTTTTTTGTGCTATATTAAATATTTATTGGATGTTGTACAAAATATTTATTCGATAATTTGAATGCTGGGAAGGACGACCAATTGAAACGCGTCATCTGATTGGATCAATGCAATGTAATGATCCATCCGCAGGTTCACCTACGGATACCTTGTTACGATTTTTACTACCTCTACCCCGGTCAATTTGCGCATCTTCTCGGCCACCGACGGCCCGCCGCGAAGCGGGCCCACGGGTCCAATCCGAAGAGCTCATTAACTGGAGCGATCGGTAGTAGCGACGGGCGGTGTGTACAAAGGGCAGGGACGTAATCGACGCGAGCTGATGACTCGCGCCTACTGGGAATTCCTCGTTCACGGGGAACAATTGCAAGCCCCAATCCCTAGTACGAATGGGGTTCAACGGGTTTCCCGATCCTTTCGGACCAGGCGAGACGCACGCTGATCCATTCATTGTAGCGCATGTGCGGCCCCGAACATCTTAGGGCATCACAGACCTGTTATTGCTCAATTTCGTGTGGCTAAGCGCCACCTGTCCCTCTAAGAAGCTGACGGGGTCTCGCGAAGGATCCCCGAGCTATTTAGCAGGCTACAGTCTCGTTCGTTATCGGAATTAACCAGACAAATCGCTCCACCAACTAAGAACGGCCATGCACCACCACCCACCGAATCAAGAAAGAGCTCTCAATCTGTCAATCCTAACGGTGTCCGGGCCGGGTGAGGTGCCCCGTGTTGAGTCAAATTAAGCCACAGGCTCCACTCCTGGCGGTGCCCTTCCGTCAATTCCTTTAAGTTTCAGCTTTGCAACCCAAACACTTTGGTTTCCCGGAGTCTGCCCGCCGAGTCATTGAAGCAACTCCGGCGGATCGACAGTTGGCATCGTTTATGGTCAGAACTACAACGGCATCTGATCGTCTTCGAACCTCTGACTTTCGTTCTTGATTAATGAAAGCATGCTTGGCAAACGCTATCGCTGTAGTTCGTCTTGCGACGGTCCAAGAATTTCACCTCTAGCGCCGCAATACGATGCCCCCGTCTGTCCCTATTAATCATTACCTCGAGCTCCGAAAACCAGCAAAATAGAACCGAGGTCTTATTCCATTATTCCATGCACCATTATTCAGGCGGTAGTAGCCCGCTTTGAGCACTCTAATTTCTTCAAAGTAAACGTTCCGGCCGGCCGAGACACTCAATCAAGAGCACCAAGGCGCGGACAACCGGCGTGGAGGTCAGGACGAGCAGTGACCGCCGCGAGGCGGACCGCAAGCCTGCACCCGAGATCCAACTACGAGCTTTTTAACTGCAGCAACTTTAATATACGCTATTGGTCGCGACCAATGAAGTCCGTCGTAACAAAACAGCAAATTTCCCAGCATTCAAATTATTGAACAATTATTTGTAACCGATACAATAAAAAATTTCGATTTATCGAATAAATATATTTCACATTGAACAAATATTTTACAGGATTGCACAAAAATATTTGACGTATTGAATAAATATTTTATCACATAGAACAAATATTTTATAGGATAGAATAAAAATTTTGAAACTATCAAATAAATATTTTTCACATTGAATAAATATTTTACTTTTTACAACAATTACTTTTTGTTTTAGAATAAAATTTTACCGTATACAATGAATATATAAAAATAGACCATATTTTTTAAACATACAATAATGCAACACTTTACACGCCATATTTATTAGACTGAATGGGCTAAATTTAGTTATGGATGTAATGCATGACACAGTTTCAGCTATAAGAAAATGAATTACCTAGTTTGAACTTTAAAAAAGGTTGAAAGACCCAGCTTTAGATGTAAAACAGTCCTAAACGTTAATAAGGGTTAATAGTAAACCAGTGTATCTAATAATTTTGATTATAGTAAACAACTTTAATATAACTAGTTTGAAAGAGGATTAAAGTAAAGGATACAACTAGCAACAAAATTACTTTATCCATACATTAACTATTCTGCTGTTTATTCAAATATAAACGAATCGTGTAGCGAACGACCCAGACGGGATACAAATGGTTAATGCGAAAAAAACTAGCTCTTAATGTATTGTTCACTTAGATAATGAGGAATAAGGAAAATTAATGGCATGTGTATAGTAAAATCCACTATAAACGATATTGGAAGCATCAAAACACATCACCATACTTAAATGATTTAGATACAATTACGCAACTAAGAAACAACAGGGCACAAACTGCACGAAAATGATGCATTAAAGCACAATAACAGAGACAAAGCTGGTTACATTGATCTACCACCGTATACAATGTATGTGAATAAAACGTTCATGAGGAAGATAGTTTAATACGGATAAACAAACATACGGCAAAGTTAGATAGCTCTTTGGACACGAAATTCGTAGTACATACAGGACAATTTGAAATTCGTTGAAATCTACGAATCCGTAACTACTTGTACGTACGAGGCAATTCGAAATTCATTTCGCCCACAATTATTTGTAAATATACTACTCTTCTTAGATTTGATTTGGAGATGACATTATATGGAAGCCATAAGACTCAATTAGTAGACTTTATCGTCAATTTTGGTCTCGTGATAATGTCTTCACTATTCCCTAGTGTATATACGAAAATTGTCTACTTTAGAACAGTAACATAATTGAGTAAATTTAAATCTGATGATCATTTTTGTTTCGACTTTCCATTTTCTATGACGTATTCTATTGAACTGTTTTAAACTGCTACAAGTATTTTAGTTTTTAATGAATTTATAATATCATATTTTGAAGGGTAGTGAATGGTTTTACCAAGTGACAGTAGTTGCTTTAGTTAGCGATGTGCTCATGTGCCAAATATGTACTATTTAATGTTTGGGATCGAACTCCATTTGATTGCGTTACAGTTATGTACCCGAATCCGCATTTGATGTATGAATTGAAGCGTTGATTAGTTAACATGAAATTGTATTATTTGGCCTACACTTGTTTAGAGTGTTCGTATTTACCAAGTCTATATGGAATAGGCATAGGTCATCATATGTTAGGGAACAGAATTACATTGTTTGTACTGCAGACGAATCTGCTTTCCAAATAATGTAATAAACGCTCACAGAATGACATTTGTTTAATGCGCAACAAGTCTTGTTCATTAGTGCTTAGAACTAAGGAGATGTCATATGTAACTGGACCAAGTAATATATAAAGCTAGCTGACCTAATTTATTCATAGTAACTGTATACTTAATAGGTCAGGGGTATGTACTCTCAATATAACGCTTAGAATAATACATTTACAATGTCTGACAAATAAAACAGATTTGTTAAGTAAAATATAATAGTTTTTGTGACAATGTCTTACGTTTCTAACAATATACCAATGCATCACAAAATTTCGATCGCCAAGAAAGTTAGTTTCCTTCTGAAAGAGGTTGTCACATTTATCTGGGTCACAAAAATATAGCGAGGAGAAAACTATTGTTTTCTGACATTAATATGAAATAACCAACTAGATCTACTGTCAATGAATTTTCTTGAATCTTCATAGAAAATTTTAATTTACCTACTCGTAGTAAGCGAACTAAAATCAATGCAAGCAAATTTATTTGTCACAAGTGTACCGTTACTTGAGGTATCGTTTACGTCTGACGAATTTAAATGTTTTTCTTTAGGCGGCAGATAGCCTTGAGAATTAATGTGATCTCCGAGAAATAACACATTCAGGACTTATTCGTTGTAAATACCTTCAAAAAAAGAAGCACCCATTCGGACTAAAATAACACTGCTAGTAACTTTGTGCACAGTATTTTATAATGTATTTTTGTCAAATATTTCACATCATACGAACTTAAATAACATTTCTAAACGTCATAAAATGAACTATATATTGGCATCAGTGTCAAAATGTCATTTTAAATGTTCGCTTCAATACATATCATATTTACATAAAAAAATGTAGAAATACCAGTGGTGATCAATATATTGGAGGACATTCCTTCTCAATTTTAAAATATTGGAACTAGAGTTATGAAATTACAAGCTGATATAGATCAATCAATTAGCGATTTTTCTTATGATGACGTCACTATTTACTTGATGACGTCACTTGTTGAAACTATGGTAAAGCACGCACTGTCGAGCATCTCGGCCGTAATGTGATTTCTGAGAAACGACACGTTATGAAAATTAACGCGAAACTTGTAAAATCCTCCATCTCCAAAATGACTTGACTACATTGTGCACGGATTCTGTGCGCTTCAATTGGCAATTTTTATATAATTCCGTTGTTTATGTGATTGTAGAGTCTCTGTCAAACGATTAAGTCGATAAAATAGGGATAAACAGCAAAACTAACACCGCGTTATTGACATTTTCCGTTAAATTCTGCGAAATAAGACGCACAGATCTCAATCAAATGTAACTGACGAAAAAGAAGACTAGTATAGGCTATAAAACATTAAACCGTTGATTCCAAATTAAAGCGGTTATTTTGATATTGTGTCCTAAACCTGATTGGTCGTGCTTCAGTCTTAATTGGATTATTCAGATTTTGTAAAGCCAACCGCCCTTTTCCGAGTTTTGTTTCCAATAATGCATCGATACCCTTTTTATTCCACAACACATTTCAGAATTGGCTATTAATAACTTTTTTCAGAAGTAAAAGAAAACCTGTCTCATTCATGGGACTGGATACCAGTCTAGAAAGGAGCCATGTGCTGCTCCGACGGTGACGCTTGGAATGACGTTTGCGTGACGAAAGCCGTAAAGCCTAACGTCACGCGCTCCTTGTATGAATAAAATAATTTTATTAGTGCATTCGGTCGGAGACATCTCACTCCAAATGATGTTAAATGGCTTTGAGCCTAGCTGCTCCTGTATCCTGACAAATCAGGAACTCAACCCAGCACTGACCTATAATAGAGACAAAATACAACCAAAACACGAGTAATGCTACCACGTGAAGCTCTATTTGAACTTACCTCGATACAATAATTCCAACATAGTGAACATTTGTTGATTTTTATGTTCCTTTTCTTACAACAGAACCATTATTTTGTCCTGAAATTCGAAATTATCTAAAAACGACTTTAATGTGAACAATGCTGTGTTTAATAGCGAAATCTTTTTCCGTAGGCGGACTTAATTTGATATACATTTAATTTAATGTTATAATGCTACATACAATTACTTAGTATATTGCAAACGACGTCATGCTGTGATTGCAATCTTTGTTTCTCGATCAAAACTGATAATTAAGTTTCTAAAGCCAACACCAATTATAACCACAAGCACCAATGCTGTAAAGGGGATACATGGTATTCGTGTCGTACGGTGATAAAATGCCACGTCACACTTGAAAAAGTCATTGACTTAAGAATGTTTCGGCTAAAAATGAACGAAAACAATATGATCCAGTAATGATTTCCGAGACGACAGAGATTATTACAGCTTAAGTATTCCATTAAATTTGCAATCCCGTTACAAAACAAAAGATGAAATATTCTATGCCTCGGGGTGTTTCATGGCGCTAATACTAGCGTTAAAACAGTGTGTTGGTGACTAATAAAACACTATGTAGAGAAAAAAAACCCCAGGATATTGACAAGTCGATCTGGGTTAAAATTCATGATCCATGTCACTGGTGATTAATTCACATTAAATGGATGTACATGTAATGCCATCTATAAAGCTTTACTACATTACTCAGCGATTTCCATGATCTTTAGACACTATTTTAACGATTAGTTCCATCAACCAAAATTAATGTTATCAAATCCTTATTCTATCTTGTTATTGATAAAAAATGCATGTCTGATAGTTGATACCAACAAGTCATATAATGTTAAGTCATTGTGTGCTGACTTTACAGAAAATAAATTAATAGAAATGTCGGATGTGTCTGCCAGATGGGAAATCATAGAACGACATACGCTGTTGCAGACATCCTGTGTCCATTTGACTGGTTTTATTAAAGGGTCTATTTTAATGTTTTAATTCACCAGGTTCAATAACACACGATGTTCATTGAGTTTTCTTTCATAAATTGTCATCGAGGGTGCAATTTCCTCTGTTAGCGTTTTAATTGTCAGCAAAATGACATTTCTATGGTATCCTATTACGCCTGTTTTAAAGACAATTGTACTACAAGAGCTTTATTAGCAACTAAGGATACAACTGAACTGATGGAAAACCATAAATCTGCTCACAGCTCTTATCTCTCAGTCAACACGTTCAGATTTAAAATAGGGTTTATATCTGTTGAAAATAAAACCATTAACAATTGTTGACTAAATTATGTCGAATTTTAAATATTTCCGGGTTTGAGCTTTAGATACAAATAAAATTAAGCCAGCTTGTATAATGTTATCGAATGATGTCATATGTAAGAAGATAATAAATGATTCTTATGAGGTCGGTTGCATTCCAACACAAAGCTACACGTCGATTTACCAAAGCTTATTCTGTCGAAAAAAAATACTACCGATTCAATAATTAATACAAATGAGCGAACAATGCCATTCGAAATAATAGGAAGGATTACAATAAAATCAATTACACTCAGTTCAATCTAGATTAGTTGATTAATAATTTAACTTTGAACGGACCGTATATTACATGCATACCGACAAAAACATATAAACAGGTCTGTCAAAATAATACCATATATATACTGACCGTCATAAGTTTTGCAAACGAATTAAAAATTCAAATCTTTTAAATTGTTAACTCGAAATAACTTTTTACTAACACTGTCTATTTGTGTACCCATAGTGTTCATGTTGAAACAATTTCCGTTGGCCTTCGTTACGCTTGAGTGATCACACCATCACAAATGGTAAAACGTCTATTCAAGCGTGCACAATAAGGGCTATCCAATTTCGACTAAACTTTCACTGCCAATTTACTTGATTCATGTCTAAGATACGAAAATACGAAATATAAAAAATAGTCAAAATTGTTTGCAAGGTACGCTACATTTGATGGCGAAAATCAATAAATTATTCTGGTGATTCTTCGATTCAACATAGTTATGGGGGACAAAATAAGGGAAAAACATTGCAAGACATGTTAATCACAGCTATAATTGCGCTTATTTAAAGGAAGTGTCGAGAGATGATATATTAATGCATGTTAAACAAAAACACCGGGCCAAAAATTATACATGTATCGGAAATATACAAAGGATAAAAAACTGAGGGAGGCGAAACAGGACAAATAATCTATTAGTCGTATTTAGAATGCTCTTGCAGGAGAAAAATAGCTGGAATTAATCAATTCATTAATTTCTTAAATGTTGGGTTTCATATCAATTTTGACGATTAATGTTATGGGATCCCTTGATGCGTGAGAAACAGGAATAAATATCATCCAGGAACGAATAACAGATAAATCAGAAAATGTATTACAAACAAAAGTGATTTACATAATTATAGAGTATAAATCGTGAGAAAACGAAAATGAGTTTATTTACATTTATAACACTAAACAGTGTTTCTTATTGGTCACATGAAATATAGCGAAAACAAATCTGAATAACGGTGTAACACCATTTGCACATGACGAAACGTTAATAGTTATAACTACCCTTTCGTTTGTCATGGTATATGTTTTTGTCCGATTGTATAATGTGCTTCACATTTAAAACAATGTCATGGTGCTAACAGGTTAACATAAAAGTTTGGAAAAGTGTGCACGATTAATCAATGTTCATTTATTATAGAATTGACCATGTGTGTTTTAAGAAACCATTTTGCGACAGTAGGCAACTCTGGTCAAGGCTTGTTAATAATATCATGGGGCACTTTAAATATGTCGTTCCTGTTCTATGCTACTTTCTCTTTGCAGTTTGTCATAAACTATTGGAAATACCGATATAGTTCGATCCAATACGCATAGCATACAAGTTAATACGTTATACAACATGGTTTCATATTCATCTTCTATTAAATTTGCATGTGCGTTTTCTATGTACGTTGAACTTCGTAGAATAGTTTCTTCATAATAAAAACATGCCCGTGCATTGTACCTGTTTTAATTAGCATTCTACATCTCCGTAACTAATAACCAAAGTTGTAAGCCGGCTCTGTGGCTTTGGATTGTCTATGTGGCTTAACCTCTTAAATGCGTTGTTGAATGATGTATTAGTGCTAAATGACAAAGAGCAAATCGGACAGAGAAGGCAGCATTCATCAGAAAACACCGGGAATAAAACGCACAAAGTGGGACACAAAAACCAAAACAACACACCTACACAAATTTACTTTTTCTTAAGGCATTCTTTGAAACGCAATTTCCATTAACGAAGTTTTCGAAACATGTGTATGTTCTATTATTACAGATGCCAACCGCATGTAAAAGTACTTTGTCCTTTCAATCAACAATATGGCATCGTCAGATTCAGGTTCACATATACAAAATGTAGTCATGTAGAAATGTCTTGTTGCAGCAATATGACTCTTTAAACATCTTGTAAATAAATTACTGCAATATAGTGTTACACGTGTGTGGGTATCATGACAATTTCATAAAACGTGTGGTTGTGCAAACGAGAGGAAACATAAATATTCACGCGCTGTGTCCAGTTTAACGAATGTCTGGTCCTTGTCGACCGACAATTAATGATTAACAACTTTATATGAACTGTAATTTTATTTGTAATAACTATTTTTTGGAATATTAGAAAAGTAAATTTACACAAACTCCATGAAGGCATATTTTCTTGGTGTTTGTGGATCCCAGATGTCGACGCTGATAACAAAAAACTTGGACATGACGTAGGCTAACATTTGCTTATTGACCTCGCGATGTCCTGCAAACCTTTCCACAAAGTGTATTGATGTGTTTAAAACTGTTTATGCTATGGTAGCGTCGTTTATTTACCATATTCCGCCTAGAGACTGTTGGTGCCCTCGCCATGACTTGCTTGGGCACCAACCGTCCCTCGGGACTCTGCAGATTTAAAAGCTTGAAATTGTTTGCATTAACACTATAGCAATAAAATATGTATTTAATATCATAAACATAACTTTATTATAATACTCATATTGCCTTCAGCCAGTGTTTTCACGGTTGGGTTCATAACGTTTGGTACTATGAATGTAATATACTTTTTTTTTTTTTCTTGTCAATGCTCAAAATAGAAATGTCTTGAATTGAACATAATCCAAGACATGGTGCATGATGACGTTACAGAAAATCAAATATTCGAAAATGTTCGGCTGTTTTTGTCATATGTGAAATCGTCGAATAGAGCAGATTGTAGCACACACTATTTGCTTCTTTCATGGGAGTGTTAATGCTTGATGTGCCGTCATAGAACAAAACAATTTTGGTTCAATAGCCCACCGAGATATCTGTGGATGTTCGTTCATAATCGGCTTATTCAGAGTGGAATATTTTCTGTAGTCATTCGATTGTCAGCAAAATGTGCATTTCTATGTTGTTTTTATTATATCCCTTAAAACAAATAGACTATAACAGCACCATTAATATTTAAATAACCAAGGAGCAAAAATAGACAAATGAATTCTTCATTTAGATTTCCTATGAAATTATGCAATTACATTGTTTTTATTATGTACATGTGCACAATGAAATGTCACATGAATGTTGTACACCAAAACAAAATAGAAAGTCGGCGAGGCAAGGCTGCAAAACACTACTAGTACAGCAGCCGAGCACAGAAAACATAAACGCCCCAAATATCAATATAGACGGCACACAATGCAGACTTCCCGACAAACAACTAAACTAGAAATGCACTTAACCGCTAAAAGTTTAAGCTGTCTGAAAGATTGATAGATATATATATAGTTTCAGTTATATTAAACTGAATGGCCTAATTTAGTTATGAATATAATGTAATGCATGACATAGTTTCAGCAATAAAAAGGCGAATTACCAAGTGTCAGCTTTAAAAAAGGCTGAAAGACCCAGTTTTAGCTGTAAATAAATCCTAAACGTTAATTAGGGTTTATGGTAATTTAGTGTATTGAACAAGTAAAGTCAACAAAGTAAATATACATAGTTGGAAAGAGGATTAAAGTAAACGGTACAACTAGCAACAGAATTACTTTTATCAATACATTAACTATTTTGCTGGTAATTCAAATATAAACGAATCACCTTGCGAACAACCCACACAGGGGACAAATGGTTAATGCGAAAAAACTAGCTCTTAACGAATTGTCCACTTAGATAATGAGGAATAATGAAGATTAATGGCATGTGTTTCCTAATTTAAGAATAAAAAATCCACTATAAACGATATTGGAAGCATCAAAACATATCACCATACTTAAATGATTTAGGTACAATTACGCAACTAAGAAGCAACAGGGCACACACTGCACGAAAATGATGCATTAAAGCACAACAACACAGACAAAGCTGGTTAGATTAATTTACCACCGTATATATAAATAAAACGTTCATGAGAAACCTACTATTAGTTTGATACGGTTAAACAAACGTACAGAAAAGTGGACACGACATTCGTTGAAATCTACGAATGCGTAACTTGTTGTACGTACAAGACAATACGATATTCATTTCGCCCATACTAGTTTGAAAATATACTGATCTTCTTAGATTTTGATTTGGAGATGACATCATAAGGAAACAATAAGGCTCAATTAGTAGACTATAAACGACAAATTTTTGTCTCGAGATAATGTCTTCGCTATTCCCTAGTGTATATACGATAATTGTCTACTTGAGAGCAGTAACATAATTTAGTAAGTTTAAATCTGATGAGTTCCCTTCCCAAATCGCGAGAGAAACATTTGTTTTTACTTTCAATTTTCTATGACGTAGTACGTTTGTACATATTTCGATTGTACTGTTTTAAACTGCTTCAAGTATTTTAGTCTTTAATGCATTTATAATATAATATTCTGTAGGATAGTGAATGATTTTACACAGTGACAGTAGTTGCTTTAGTTAGCGAAACCCTGTGTCCAATATGTACTACTAGTATCGAACTCCAAATGATTCCGTTATAGTTATTGACCCGAATCCGCATTGGATGTATGAATTGCAACGTTGGTTAGTCAACGTGAAATTGTATTATTTGGCCTACAATTGTTTAGAGTGTTCGTATTAACCGATTCTATATGGAGTAGGCATAGGGCATCATATGTAAGGGTTCAGAATTACATTGTTTGTACTGCAGACGAAACTGTTTCCCAAGTTATGTAATAAACGCTCTCAGAATGACGTTTGTTTAATGCGAGACAAGTCTTGTTCATTAGTGCTTAAAACTAAGGAGATGTCATCTGTAACTGGACCAAGTAATACTAGTACATAAATCTACCTGACCTAAGTTATTCATTGTAACTCTATACTTTATAGGTCAGACGTATGTACTCTCTATATTTTACGCTAAGAATAATACATTTACAATGTCTGACAAATGAAACAGATTTGCTAAGTAAATTCTAATAGTTTTTGTGACAATGTCTTACATTTTTAACAATATACCAATGCATCACAAAATTTCGATCGACAAGAAAGTTAGTTTCAGCCTAAAATAGAATGTCATATTTGTCTAGGTCACAAAAAACATAGCGAGGAGAAAACTATTGTTTTCTGACATTAATATGAAATACATGTAACCCACTAGATCTACTGTCAATGAATTTGTTGAATCTTCATAAATTTTTTTTTCCCAACTCGCAGTAAGCGAACTAAAATCAATGCAAGCAAACTTATTTCTCAGAAGTGTACCGTTACTTGAGGTATCGTTTACGTCTGACGAATTTAAATGCTTTTCAATCAAAGTTTCGTTGATTTAAATTACCGAAGTCATTATTTCATTTACTTAACACAAGTTTGAATACATGTACACCTGTTAAGAAAGTTAAAATTGCATTAGAAATCATAGGATGTAAGAAAAATGTTTAAGTCAAGTGCGATAACTCTTGGATAATTATCCTCACTTTTTTAGATTAATCACCAAACTTTTACACTAAATTGTATTACTGGATATTACTGAACTAGTTTACATGCTCAAGTTATGGTGTTTAATAATATGTAGACGTAAATTGTGTTTTGGAAATTAAGCACACACTTCAAAAGCGCATTTTTTCTCCATTGAGTGCAATAATCAGTTTTAAAAAATACCTATAGCGTTCATGCGATTTATTTCAAGTTACAAATGGTAATACTTTCACCACCCTTGTGACAAATATAATACGATTTTATTAATCTCAAAACGAGCATTTTCGAATATGCGTTTAGAGCAGTGTTATAAAGAAACTGGCAAGTTAATTATTTAATCATTTTATTATTCCAAGATTATCTCCCTTTGACCATATAAAATACACCATGGCTATAATATACCATGTTTCCTTATTTTAGTGGTTGTGCGCGAAATAGTGCATAGGC
The DNA here is from genome assembly GCA_963678985.1 of Spisula subtruncata. Lineage (NCBI taxonomy): Eukaryota > Metazoa > Mollusca > Bivalvia > Venerida > Mactridae > Spisula > Spisula subtruncata. The sequence continues at coordinate 9,302,643 of OY787671.1, forward strand.
CCCTTAAAAGTACCTGAACTTCACATAGCCCTTCTGCAACAACGGAACAGCATCCCTCTAGCATTCAATGAAAATTTCATAAGATTAATACGTCGAAGATTATTACAACTTTAAGTCTTCCATAAAAGTTTCAATCCCGTTAACAAAAGAAAAGATGAAATATTTTATGCCCATGAGTGTTTCGTAGCGCAAATACCAGCGTTAAATAGTGTGTTGGAGACTAATAAAACACTTTGTAGACAAGGTATTGAGATAAGGTATTCCCCAAAAACTGGTTAAGAATTTGCTCCAAACTAAGTTATACTTTTGGAACATTATTTGACTTATTTCAAGAGTTCTTGTAACTTCCCAATCTCAAACATGGTAAGAGAAAAGCGATGAAATGTCCGAGCGTGTATTACTATAATTAATGTGATTCTTTGTGTAAATGTTGTTTCGCAAGTTGGGTCCAGGTTTCTCTTTTGGTATGATTCAACAAGTTGTCCTGGGTTAAAATTCAATCATTGTTGTTCGACAAATGTAAAAACAAAAATGGATGCAGGTCTAGAGATATAATTTTTGATGTATTATGATTTGGCTACTTGTTGTAGTTACGACGAAAGAAAAAGCATTAATTTGGTCATGAAATTCCGTTTCATATTACGAAAAAAGTCAACACACGGGAGCATGCAGTTCATTGTATATGTCTGTTTCCTAGAAATATTTAACAAGAAACAATTCCAAAAATCAAGTTAATTTATAATTTCTGGTATAACGTAAATAACTGTAAGTATTCCTGTAAAGATTCGATTCCGTTTAGACATAAAACATTTACATTTTGTATATTTCTGTACCTTTATGCGTTTATTAGCGTTTGTTCATCTGTCTTCCACCCCGCTTTCTGGTGAAAACATGTGCTTGTGTGCAAATGAGCAACACTAAAACAGGCATGTGTTCTTTGTTTCAGACGAAAATACCGCTAACATGTCCATGGCTGACATTAATTGCAAGCATCATATTGACAATATAAACATTGATGCTGAATGAATTTTTTGTGTTGAACGATGCACAATCAGACGATTGTTATTGTCTGTATTCTCGTCAAGGTAACACTTTCATCAAAGACGAAAACAACCAGCGAAAAATATCGGTGATTAATTCACAATAAATGGATGGAATGTCATCGATAAAACTTTACTATAATACTCCGATGGTTTTCAGAAAATACTTGCATAATACGACATGAGCTGTTGCAGACATCCTTTGTCCATTTGACGGTTTTATTAAAGTGTCTATTTTAATGCTTGGTGTGCAGTCAGATCACATTGTAATAAACACGATGTTCATTGATATTCCGTTCATAAACTGTCATTCAAAGTGCAATGTCCTCTGTTAGCGTTTTGATTGTCAGCAAAATGTCATTTCAATGGTATCCCATTACGCATATTTTAAAGACAACTATACTAGACCAGCTTTATTACATATAAGACCAAATAATTAAAGGATACAATTGAACTCCTATCTCTCAGTCAACATGTTCAGATTTAGAGTAGGGTTTGTATCTGGTGAAAATAAAACCATTAACAATTGTTGACTAATTTTTGTGCGTCGAATTTTAAATATTTCCTGGTTTGGGCTTTCGATACAAATAAAATTAAGTCAACATGTATAATGTTATCGAATGATGTCATATGTAAGAAGATGCTAAATGATTCTTATAAGGTCGATTGCATTCCAACACAAAAGCTACACTCCGATTTACTAAAACATATTCTCTCAAAATAGATACTATCGATTCTACAATTAATACTTATGAGGGAACTATCCCATGAGATAGAATAGGAAGGATTACAATGAAATCAGTTACACCCAGTTTAACATAGATTGATAATTTTACTTTGAACGGACCGTGTGTTGCATGCATACCGACAAATCATATTAAACATTCCTTTCAAAATGATACCATATATTGTAATACAATATTTTAGTCATATATGTCGCTATATATGTAACTACTGTTACCGTATAAAGCTAACGTTATGACTATTGTTTCAATCATACTGCTAGACAAAGTATGTTTTGGTGTACGAAGAGTAGACTATTTATTTCAGTTGTAGAACTCGATACAACCAAGATATCTAAAATAAAACCCTGATGTTTGTTATTTGTTTTGCTTGCAACCGTTGATAGGACTTCCTTCATTGAGTTAAATAACGATTTATAACATGAACAAAACCCACAATATTATCTAACAAATGTTCACTGACACATATGCGAACATAACTGAAATTAATTTCGTACTAGTATTCAAACACAAGTAAATTCATGTACATGTACTAGTTCCGCTTAATATTCCGCAAAATCAGACAATAAGGGAAATGGATAATGGACATGTTAAGGCTGCTACCAACACAATATATTGTCTGGCAATTATTTTATTTCAAAATGTTGAATAGATATGAATTACCTGATATATTTGTTTGACATTACCTGCAAAGAAGTTGGCATGCTTAATTATAATATAACGCTCAAACATTACGTACAGTAATGTGTGTGTGTGTTGTTTCTTTGCTTTCTACTCATTCGATCATTCGGTTATATACTCGTACAAGCCAATTGATGGTCTCCGACATCACGGGAGGAAAACGTTAAGAGAGACTCCGGATGCACTACCCTAGCTCTTTCGCAAAGACTATTTCGTTCCTTCATATAACCGATGTAGAGCACCGATACTCAATAGAATATCTCCGATTTACCTACCAGTCCATCTCATGTCGGATGGGAAACGCTAAAAACGTATTTTACACATGCACAAGAGTCCTGACCGGGATTAAAACAAGGGACTTCTAGATCGATTGCCAATTGACCTCCATGAGTCTGTCCATTATTGCACGAAGGGAAAATCAATAAAATATTCTGGTGATTCTTCTATTCAATATAGTTATGGGGGACAACATAAGGGAGAAACTTTACAAGACATGTTAATCACAGATATAAACGCGCTTATAGGATGGAAGTGTCGGTTAATAATGGATAAACTTAAACAAATGCGGGTTTCATATTTAATCTGTATAACTAATGATACGTGCGACATGATATATTAATGTATGTTAAACAAAAAACATTGGGTCAATCAATATCAGAAATAATTAAAGGGATAAAAAACTAAAGGAAGCGTAACAGAAAAAAAACGTTTGGTCGTATTAAGAATGCGCTTGCGGGAAGAAAATAGCTGAGATTAATTAATTCATTAATTACTTAAATTTTGGGTTTCAAATCAATTTTGACGATTCATGTTATGGAATCCATTGATTCGTGTGAAATAGAAATAAATGTCATTCAGGAACGATTAACAGATAAATCAGAACATGTATTACAAACAAATGTGATTTACGTAATTATAGAATATAAATCGTGAGAAAACGAAAACGAGTTTATTTACATTCATAACACTAAACACTGTTTCTTATTGGTCACATGGAATATAGCAAAAACAAATCTGAATAACGTTGATATACCATTTTCACATGGTAGAAAGTAAATAGGTATAACTACCCTATTGCTTGTCATGGTATAACTACCATATTGCTAGTCATGGTATAACTACCCTATTGCTTGTCATGGTATAACTACCCTATTGCTAGTCATGGTATAACTACCCTATTGCTAGTCATGGTATAACTACCCTATTGCTTGTCATGGTATAACTACCCTATTGCTTGTCATGGTATAACTACCCTATTGCTTGTCATGGTATAACTACCCTATTAATAGTCATGGTATAACTACCCTATTGCTAGTCATGGTATAACTACCCTATTGCTTGTCATGGTATAACTACCCTATTGCTAGTCATGGTATAACTACCCTATTGCTTGTCATGGTATAACATATTATGGCTTTGTCTGATTGTACTATGTGCTTTATATTTAAAACAATGTGATAGTGTTATCAGGATACATGTTATATGAAAGGTTGTAAAAGTGTGCACGATTTTTCAATATTAATTTGGTATAGAATTAACCATGTGTGTTTAAGAAATCATTTTTCAACTCCGGACAACTGTAAGCATGTCGTTCCTGACGAGTGCTACTTTCTCTCATTTCGGTTTTTCATTAACTATGGGACATTTAGTTCTATCCAATACCCAATGCATTACAAGTTAAAATGCTAGCACTTGATTACATATGTATACATATTTTATCAAAGTTTGCATAATATGTATTTTCTATCTATGTACGTATGCGTGATAGTCTCTGCAATATAATAATGCACAACGTGGTCCAGAAATAAGTAATGTGACTATGTTTCGCAGCCTCCAGAATTTATGGAACTTTTTTTTCACAAGGAAATTGTTCTAGACGAAACCAAGACTATTTTGGACACATGTCTAAACCAAAAATTCAGTCTGGCTTTTTTCTAGCTTCTTTTTTACCAATACCGGTGGTTATCAATTTGAATTGGCATCGGCTTTTAACCTCCGCAACCTCGACCGATTCATGTACGAATGCTAATGGACACATATTTCCTGAATGTTATACAATATGATGTAACGCATCCGTCTGTTCAGACACGTGTATGTAAATCAAAGTTATTGTTATGAGTACAATGTAAGTGCAGCCAAAGCTGAACTATATATAGTACGTTCATGTCTCTATCTCGTTCTGTGTTTCTATCAATGATAGGAAATTACACATCAGACATTGTTACGAGAACATAAATTAAATCATCTGTCGTAGGTAACTGTTATTTTATTGACTTATAGAAATATAATGGTACCAGGAAGTAATGTTGTGGGGTTATCAGACGCGTTTATATATTCGGAAATAATGTACTATTGTTACAGTATTACTTTCTTGATTTATACAATGTTCGTATACTGGGTAAAGATAAAAACGCATCGGTCAGTGAAGACGGATATCAACAGAGCACAGAAGGTTCACAATTCACAGTGTTCAGACTGCTAGCTCTGCATAACAGTCATGGCTCCGAAAATGACGAATAAAGAAACTTGACAACTACTTTTTCATGGTTTTATATCTTAAAGTAAAATCTTGCACCGTTGTCTAGTAATTTATATTGACTAGACGATTAGGTACTAGTGTTGGTAATTGAAAACGATACTGATTTAATGTCATAAATCGTGCAAGGTAGTGTCTGTGAATATATTTCGCAGTTGTTCAGATTGTATTTATAAGATATTTCAAAATGTTGTCTGTCGTGTCCATTTGGTGCCAATGGCATGAACGTTATAAATAATTACAGAACAAAAATTGCTTGAATTATTGCGAAGTATAGCAAAAATAGTTTTGGATTGATAGTTCTCATTGCGTGGAATCAGAAACATGTCCATAAATCAAGTAAGTATGTGCATGTAAGATACAATCAACCGCTTGAACGAGCCTGAGATCAGTTATGTATATATTGGATGAAATATGCCCTTAATAATAATTATGATGATAAAATCTTTTTTCTGAAGGTAACATGGTAAGACTGTCATTTACGTTATTGAATAATATATACATATGAATCAGTCTCCAGGAAAACCTGATTTGTTCATAGTTTATCAAGAATAATATCAAGGAAGCAAAATAAAAAATGAATTTTGTTAATGTCTTGGGAAGCTGAAGTTACAACTGTGTTTGAACAGCACATATCCGTAATTGTTTGTGTGACGTCACAAACGTCTTTCGAACCTTATCTACCATTACTGTTACAAGTGTTTTAGAATGACACCAATCGATCAATTCTTAACATTAGCTGTTCGAAAAGAATTTCGGTTTAGAATTATGTATTAATTATAAAAATGTATATCAAAGTTATTTGCTTTCAGTTTTATGTAATAGCTGTTTTAAAGAACACACTCCTCGCTTTTCTGAATCAAGGTACTTTTCCAAAATGTGTCGCCATGGCAGCGAAGTATCTGATTTCGGCATAACACATAGGGAACTTTAAAGCTAAATACTATATGGATAAATTACTTAATAGAATCAATTGATATGTATTTTTTTATTTTGGAGTTTTGTTTCACTGTTAGTCTATAAAATTGCAAAATGTCAAAATAGCAGATTATAACGAGAAACATCGATTAAACCGGTATAAGTTTGGCATTCTTGTACTGACAAACGAAAGGCAGCATGGTGTATTTCAATCTCTTGTTCTCGTGAAATACAATCTATCTGGTTATATGTGCTACTTTGAAGTGCATTAAATGCATACTGAATTAATTTTAGAAACATCTACGATAGTTATTAACTGAAATGTCACACTGAAGGTTGAATGTTGCATGATCACACTGTTTGACAGTTTATTTCTTTCTTTCTTCCATGTGATTTGCAGGGCTTACCCTGGGGCATTATCGCGAATGTTTTCGAGACATCATATGGCAGCAATAAAGCTAGTAGACTATAAACGACAATTTTTTCTCGAGCTAATGTCTTCGCTATTCCCTAGTATATATACGATAATTGCCTACTTTAGAACAGTAACATAATTGAGTAAGTTTAACTCTAATGAGCTCCCTTCCCAAATCGCGAGAGAAACATTTGTTTTGACTTTCAATTTTCTATGAAGTAATACATTTGCACATATTTCGACGACATGAGCTGTTGCAGACATCCTTTGTCCATTTGACGGTTTAATTAAAGTGTCTATTTTAATGCTTGGTGCGCTGTCACATCACATTGTAATAAACACGATGCTCATTGATATTCCGTTCATAAACTGTCATTCAGAGTGCAATGTCCTCTGTTAGCGTTTTGATTGTCAGCAAAATGTCATTTCTTTGGTATCCCATTACACATATTTTAAAGACAAAGACAACTATACTAGACCAGCTTTATTCAGACCAGATAATTCAAGGATAAAACTCAACTGATGGAAAACCATAAATCTGCTCACAGCTCTTATCTCTCAGTCGGCATGTTCAGATTTTAAGTAGGGTTTATATCTGGTGAGAATAAAGCCATTAACAATTTAATTGTTGACTAATTCTTGTGCGTTGAATTTTAGATATTTTCTGGTGTGGGTTTTTGATACCAATACAATTATGTAAATTTGAATAATGTACGAAGATGCTAAAAGATTTTTATGAGATCGGTTGCATTCCATCACTAAAGCTACATGTCGATTTACCAAAACATATTTGTCGACATAAAATACTACCGATTCAATAAACATTGAATATTAATGAGGGAACTATCCCATTCGAAAGAATAGGAAAGATTACAGTAAACTCAGTTACACTCAGTTAGCACTAGATTAACAATTTTACTTTGAACAGAGCGTATTTTACATGCATTCCGAAAAAAACCCAGTTTTTTCAAAATGATACCATATATTATAATACAATATTTTAAGTCATATATGTCGCACAAGACGTAAATAAAATGAACAGTATGAACAAATTATCAATCAGACGGCTAGACATAGCATGTTATGATGTACTAAGGGTAGAATCTTAATTTCAGTTGTAGAATCTTACAACTGAGGGCAACCAAGATATCTCGAGTACAATCCTGATGTTTGTTATTTGTTTTGCTTGCAGACGTTGGTAGGACTTCCTTTATTGAGTTAAATAATGATTAATTACGGGAACAAAACATACACTATTACCTTACAAATGACAAAACATGTGCTAACATAAAAATATACATTAATTCATTACTAGTATTTGAAAACAAGTGCATATAAGTTCTGATCACTATCGTGTGTATTTTCAAATTAAGACAATATGTAACATGTATAATGGACATGTTAAGGCTGCCACCATCACAATATATTGTCTGGCATATATTTTATTTCAGAATGTTGATCGAATATGAACTACCTGAATAGTGATACATTTGTTTGACATTACCTTCCGAGAAGTAGGCATGCTGAAGTTGTATATCACACTCGAACATAACGTAAAGTAATGTATATGTGTTGTTTCTATGCGTTCGACTCTGACGGTCATTTAGTTATACAGTTTATAACAGTAGTACATGCCAATAATTCGGCCTATGACGTTCGAAATCTCGGGAAGAAAAAGTTAACAGAGATATGGGACGCGATACCCTCTTTCACAAAGACTCATTGATTACTTTATTAACATGCCTGGTGTAGACCAGCGGTACTCAATAGAATAACTCTGATTTATCTACCAGTCCAGCTCATGCCGGATTTAAAACTCTAAAAAACGTGTATTTTACAAATGCACAAGAGTCCTGACCAGGATTAAAACAAGGGACTTCCACATCGTTTGCCAACTGACCACCACGAGTCAGAAAATCAAAGTAAGGAAAAAACATTACAACACATGTTAATAACAGCTTTAATTGCGCTTATTGAAAGGAAGTGTCGAGAGTTGATATATTAATGCATGTTAAACAAAAACACCGGGCCAACCATTATACATGTATCAGAATTATACAAAGGATAAAAAAACTGAGGGAGGCGAAACAGGACAAATAACCTATTAGTCGTATTTAGAATGCTCTTGCAGGAGGAAAATAGCTGGGCTTAATCAATTCATTAATTACTTAAATGTTGGGTTTCATATCAATTTTGACGATTAATGTTATGGGATCCCTTGATGCATGAGAAACAGGAATAAATATCAATCAGGAACGAATAACAGATAAATCAGAAAATGTATTACAAACAAATGTGATTTACATAATTATAGAATATAAATCGTGAGAAAACGAAAACGATTTTATTTACATTCATAACACTAAGCACTGTTTCTTATTGGTCACATGGAATATAGCGAAAACAAATCTGAATAACGGTGTAACACCATTTTCACATGGCGAAACGTTAATAGTTATAACTACCCTTTCGTTTGTCATGGTATATGTCTTTTTCCGATTGTATAATGTGCGTTACATTTAAAACAATGTTATGGTGCTACCAGGGTAACATTAAAGGTTAGAAAAGTGTGCACGATGCATCAATGTTCTTTTATTATAGAATTGACCATGTGTGTTTTAAGAAACCATTTTGAGACAGTAGGCAACTCTGGTCAAGACTTGTTAATAGTATCATGGGGGGCACTATAAATATGTCGTTCCTGTTGTATGCTACTTTCTCTTTGCAGTTTGTCATAACCTAGTGGAAATACCGGTATAGTTCGATCCAATACGCATAGCATACAAGTTAATATGTTTTTCCACATGGTTTCATATTCATCTTCTATCAAAGTTTGCATATGCGTTTTCTACGTACGTTCGTATGCGTAATAGTTTCTTCATAATAAAACTCGCCCGTACATTGTACCTGTATTAATTATCATTCTACATCTCCGTAACTAGTAACCAAAGTGGTAAGCCGTTTCTGTGACTTTGGATTGTCTATGTGTTACAGTATTTATGTAAACGACCATATTTTAGAATTGCTTCAAAGACGTTAAGTATGCGTTAGCTATAAAGTACCGCATGTATAATTGCTTTTATTATATATTTGATACTCAAATATTGCCGCCAATTGTATTGAATGAGAATACAGGAAGGTTCAGACTATATGATTGCCTTCTTTAACGAACAACATTTTCTTCTTTGATGTGTTCTGTTCATATATGCAATTTTTATAACCAGAAAACCAAACCCATCTGTGAATAATGATGCATATTTCTGTAATATTGCGTTTTGTGCATCAGCTTGACTGTAACATGTTTCGCTGGCAATTACGGATGTCGAGGCACATTGTGTTTTATAATATTCCTTAAGTGTTTGATAGAGATAAGCCAGAGCGTTTTAGAAACACAGGCAATTTCATTTTCGCTGTATTACGCGTCAGCAGTTGTCTAAAATGTGTCGATTTAATTAATACGAGGAGGGACCATGGCTTAACCACACATATGTAGTTGCTGAATTAAATAAGTGCTATATGACAAAAGCAATTCGGACAGAGAAGACAGCATTAATACAGGTTACTTGCGCAACCTTTATTTGGGTTGAAGTGGCGGGTGAGTCCTCTACTGATAGGTTGTACAAGCTTGATATTTCATAGAAATAGAATAGGAGATGCCATGGAGGAACACAAATTAATTCGCATGCAAAGTCACATAAAGAATATAGCACACACATTGACAACACTCACAACAGTTACTCTTTTTTTATCTAGTTTATGCGCATGTCAAACGTCCCCATGTTACGGAATCCATATTAATATGGACGATGGCGGTCCTCCATTATGCGGTACAGAACCAGACGGTCGTTGTCATTTCTTCCCTCGTCAAGGTAACACTCTTACCACAAGGGAAAACAACCAGTGATTGATTCACAATAAAATGGATTGGATGTTATCGACATAGCTTTATTACAATACTCCGCGGTTCTAGTAGCATTCAAACAGTGTTTTCACATTTGGTTTCATTAAATTTAGTTAATATGAATGTAATCAACTCCTTATTCTTTCTTGTCAAAGCTCAAAATAGAAATATCTTGAAATGAACATAAAACGACCAAGTGCATGTTGACGTTACCGCAAAACAAATATTAGAATGTTTTTGTTGTTTTTGTCATATTTGAATCGTCGAATAGAGCAGATTCTAACGTGCATTTTTGCCCCTTTGACAATTCAATGATTGAATGTGAATGTTTGATATGTTGTCAAAGCACAAAACAATTTTGGTTCAATAACCGACATTTGTTTCCGTGGATGTTCGTTCATAGTCGGGTTATTGAGAGTACAATATACTCTGCAGTCATTTGACTGTCACCAAAATGTACATTTCTATGTAAGCGAGATAATGAACTCAACTATTGGACGTTTGTGCAGTCCACAAGTGTGAAAGACATAGATAGTTTTAGCTTTATTAGACTGAATGGGCTAAATTTAGTTAGGGATGTAATGCATGACATAGTTTCAGCAATAAGACAATGAATTACCTTTACAAAAGGTTGAAAGACCCAGCTTTAGATGTAAAACAGTCCTAAACGTTAATAAGGGTTACTAGTAAACCAGTGTATCTAATAATTTTGCTTATAGTAAACAACTTTAATATAACTAGTTTGAAAGAGGATTAAAGTAAAGGATACAACTAGCAACAAAATTACTTTATCCATACATTAACTATTCTGCTGTTTATTCAAATATAAACGAATCGTGTAGCGAACGACCCAGACAGGATACAAATGGTTAATGCGAAAAAAACTAGCTCTAAATGTATTGTTCACTTAGATAATGAGGAATAAGGAAAATTAATGGCATGTGTATAGTAAAATCCACTATAAACGATATTGGAAGCATCAAAACACATCACCATACTTAAATGATTTAGATACAATTACGCAACTAAGAAATAACAGGGCACAAACTGCACGAAAATGATGCATTAAAGCACAATAACAGAGACAAAGCTGGTTACATTGATCTACCACCGTATACAATGTATGTGAATAAAACGTTCATGAGGAACATACAGTCGAACTTCGATGCCTCGAACAATACTTGCCTCGAACACCCCAGATGCCTCGAACTCGTTCTCCGGTCCCGTCAAAATCCCTTCTTTATTCATATAGAGAAACCATAGATGACTCGAACAGTACGAGGGTCGAACACTCGAACTGACTTGCTGGTCCCTTGCTATGATTTACCAGTAGATGACTCGAACAATGCAAATTTTCGCACCTTTCATTGATTGTTAAAATTCAATGTTTGTCCACGGGAAGTCGGTAAAAGGTGTTATTAACACCTTGTGACAATTATTGTACTGTTTTCAGTTGTATTGTATTACAAGTTTGTGAAAAATCTTATCACTTATAGGTCCGTTAATTACTTAATGAAGGAAATTATAACTGATTTATTGTTCATTAATTTAAGTGTTTGCATTCTTTCAAACAAACTTAACTCGATTTATATTGCAATAAAATAATAACTCAAAAGTATGTTTATGTTTTAACTATCATTTTATTTATCGATTGACAAACTTGACATATGAATTGCTAGTTTATAATTAAAACATTGATTAAATAGGCAACCGTACGGAGCGATTAATAGAACAGGGAACTGTTTACAAATGTGAATATTTGAAAAGCTAGTCGGCAATGTCAAGTCAATTTTGCTAAACAATATCATGTTTTATAATACTTATGCATATTATTCCACAATTTGATACAAATACATGAAATATAAATTTAATATGAAATACGAACAAACACTAAAAAAACGACATTTACGCACGATTGACAGGTACACGTACCGATAAGCGTTCGAACTTATACATAAACAGTGCATATATACTCGTACCCATGATGCCTCGAACCGGTAGATGGCTCGACCTATTTTCCCGGTCCGAAGGTAGTTCGAGGCATCGAAGTTTGACTGTAGTTTAATACGGATAAACAAACATACGGCAAAGTTAGATAGCTCTTTGGACACGAAATTCGTAGTACATACAGGACAATTTGAAATTCGTTGAAATCTACGAATCCGTAACTACTTGTACGTACGAGGCAATTCGAAATTCATTTCGCCCACAATTATTTGTAAATATACTACTCTTCTTAGATTTGATTTGGAGATGACATCATATGGAAGCCATGAGACTCAATTAGTAGACTTTATCGTCAATTTTTGTCTCGTGATAATGTCTTCACTATTCCCTAGTGTATATACGAAAATTGTCTACTTTAGAACAGTAACATAATTGAGTAAATTTAAATCTGATGAGTTCCCTTCCCATTTTTGTTTCGACTTTCCATTTTCTATGACGTAATACAGTTGTATATATTCTATTGAACTGTTTCAAACTGCTACAAGTATTTTAGTTTCTAATGAATTTATAATATCATATTTTGAAGGGTAGTGAATGGTTCTACCAAGCGACAGTAGTTGCTTTAGTTAGCGATGTGCTCATGTGCCCAATATGTACTATTTAATGTTTGGGATCGAACTCCATTTGATTGCGTTACAGTTATGGACCAGAATCCGCATTTGATGTATGAATTGTAGCGTTGATTAGTTAACATGAAATTGTATTATTTGGCCTACACTTGTTTAGAGTGTTCGTATTTACCAAGTCTATATGGAATAGGCATAGGTCATCATATGTTAGGGAACAGAATTACATTGTTTGTACTGCAGACGAATCTGCTTCCCAAATAATGTAATAAACGCTCACAGAATGACATTTGTTTCATGCGCAACAAGTCTTGTTCATTAGTGCTTAGAACTAAGGAGATGTCATATGTAACTGGACCAAGTAATATATAAAGCTAGCTGACCTAATTTATTCACAGTAACTGTATACTTAATAGGTCAGGGGTATGTACTCTCAATATTACGCTTAGAATAATACATTTACAATGTCTGACAAATAAAACAGATTTGTTAAGTAAAATATAATAGTTTTTGTGACAATGTCTTACATTTCTAACAATATACCAATGCATCACAAAATTTCGATCGCCAAGAAAGTTAGTTTCCTTCTAAAAGAGGTTGTCACATTTATCTGGGTCACAAAAATATAGCGAGGAGAAAACTATTGTTTTCTGACATTAATATGAAATAACCAACTAGATCTACTGTCAATGAATTTTCTTGAATCTTCATAGAAAATTTTAATTTACCAACTCGTAGTAAGCGAACTAAAATCAATGCAAGCAAATTTATTTGTCACAAGTGTGCTGTTACTTGAGGTATCGTTTACGTCTGACGAATTTAAATGTTTTTCTTTAGGCGGCAGATGGCCTTGAGAATTAATGTGATTTCCGCGAAATCACACATTCAGTACGTTTGTACTAGACTTATTCATTGTAAATACCTTCAAAAAAGAAACACCCATTCGGACTAAAATAACACTGCTAGTAACTTTCTACACAGTATTTTATAATGTATTTTTATCAATTATTTCACATCATACGAACTTAAATAACATTTCTTAACGTCATAAAATGAACTACATATTGGCATCAGTGTCAAAATGTCATTTTAAATGTTCGCTACAATACATATCATATTTACATAAAAAAGTATAGAAATACGAGTGGTGATCAATATATTGGACGACATTCCTTCTCAATTTTGAAATATTGGAACTAGAGTTATGAAATTACAAGCTGATATAGATCAATCAATTAGCGATTTTTCTTATGATGACGTCACTATTTACTTGATGACGTCACTTGTTGAAACCATGGTGAAGCACGCACCGTCGAGCATCTCGGGCGTAACGTTATTTCTGAGAAACGACACGTTATGAAAATTAACGCGAAACTTGTAAAATCCTCGCGATATCTCCAAAATGACTTGACTACATTGTGCACGGATTCTGTGCGCTCCCAATAGGCAATTTTTATATAATTCCGTTGTTTATGTGATTGTAGGGTCTCTGTCAAACAATTGAGTCGATAAAATAAGGATAAACAGCAAAAATAGCACAGCGTTATGGACACTTTCCGTTAAATTCTGCGAAATTAGACGCACAGATCTCAATCAAATGTAAGTGGCGAAAACGAAGACTAGTATAGGCTATAAAACATGAAATCGTTGATTCCAAATTAAAACGGTTATTTCGATATTGCGTGCTAAACTTGATTGGTCGTGCTCCAGTCTTAATTGGATTATTCAGATTTTGTAAAGCCAACCACCCTTTTCCGAGTTTTGTTTTCAATAATGCATCGATACCCTTTTTATTCCACCACACATTTCAGAATTGGCTATTAATAACTTATTTCAGAAGTAAAAGAAAACCTGTCTCATACGTGGGACTGGATACAAGTCTAGAAAAGAGCCATGTGCTGCTCCGACGGTTACGCTTGGAATGACGTTGCGTGACGAAAGGCGTAACGTCTAACGTCACGCGCTCCTTGTATGAATAAAATAATTTTATTAGTGCATTCGGTCGGAGACATCTCACTCCGAATGATGTTAAATGGCTTTGAGCCTAGCTGCCAATATGAAATTGCTAGATGAAAAGTCCTCTAATATATTGATCACCCCTCGTATATAGCAGGGACTTAAATCAATCGCCTTTGATTTCTCAAGACAATTCAGTTAGTTTTACTTAGCGTGGCCATCAAAAGTCAACAGCACTGAGCTATGACCCGATTCGTACGGAACAGTGTCTGATAAAAAAAGCGACATTCGTTCTTGGAAAAGTAACACAATGTAAAGCAAAAATACCAATGATGCTTGTTCAAACAGAACAATCATCAAGCATTGTAAAATTAATGAAACGTTAAAACAATGAACAGCTTCGAAGTTGACAATGTGAAAAATAACTCCCCTTTAATTGAAAACAACAAATAAATTCCTCAAAATAATAACATCGTTTAGGTTGGTCTTGGGCGATGTCAAGGATCAAACCCATAATCTTCTGTTTCCGTTTTGAATATCTAGCAAAGCACATGATGTATGCAACGGGGACCGGTTGAGACACAATGAACCCACAAGGTGAGTTTAAAACAGACACTCAATAATGACGCGTTAAGAGAATGAAGTGATTGGCAAACCATTAATTTTTGTGAACGAAATCTTGATAAAACCGTGCGTTAGTACATATTAACGACAAGTGTTACACAGTTTACTATTGATTGATATACATGTGCCATAAAACATGAGGTTATTTTAGAATGAATAATCAGTTTATTTGTAGACTTAATCGGATGTAGTGTTCCTTGTTTTACGCACACAATGCGTCGTAAAGTCGTCGTTATTGTGATTATATACCACCCACAAGTCGTTATAAATAGAACTTCCTATATAAATTTCCACGAAAATGAAAATTATGCACATACAATGTACGACTTGGGTTACTAGTGGCCCATGAGGGTTAGTATCGAAAACCTATTCTATACGACTTTGTTTTCAATGCTTGTTTGCAGTTTCCCTATCATTAATGAACAACCTTCACTTCTCGTAACCTTATAAATCAACCTATGTGACTTATACCAAACAACCCGTTTCCTTATCAATGGCGCACTTTAGTATCCTGACAAATCAGGAGCTCAACCAAGCACTGACCTACAATAGAGACAAAATACAATCAAACACTAGTAATGCTACCACGTGAAGCTCTATTTGAACTAACCTCAATACATTAATTCCAACATAGTAAACATTTGTTGATTTTTATGTTCCTTTTCTTACAACAGAACCATTATTTTGTCCTGAAATTCGAAATTATCTAAAAACGTTAGACTTTAATGTGAACAATGCTGTGTTTAATAGCGAAATCTTTTTTCCCGTAGGCGGACTTAATTTGATATACATTTAATTTAATGTTATAATGCTACATACAATTACTAAGTTTATTGCAAACGACGTCATGCTGTGATTGCAATCTTTGTTTCTCGAGCAAATCTGATAATTTAGTTTCTAAAGCCAACACCAATTATAACCACCAGCACCAATGCTGTAAAGGGGATGATACATGGTATTCGTGTCGTACGATGATAAAATGCCACGTCACACTTGAGAAAGTCATTGCCTTAAGAATATTTCTTCTAAAAATGAACGAAAACAATTTGATCCAGTAATGATTTCTGAGACGACGACGATTATTACAGCTTAAGTATTCCATTAAATTTGCAATCCCGTTACACAACAAAATATTCTATGCCTAGGGGTATTTCATGGCGCCAATACTAGCGTTAAAACAGTGTGTTGGTGACTAATAAAACACTTTGTAGAGAAAAAACCCAGGATATTGACAAGTCGATCTGGGTTAAAATTCAATAATTTTTGTACGAGAAATGCAAAAACAAAGTTGGATCCAGGTCACTGGTGATTAATTCACATTAAACGGATGTACATGTAATGCAATCTATAAAGCTTTACTACATTACTCAGCGATTTCCATGATCTTCAGACACTATTTTAACGATTGTGTGCTGACTTTGCAGAAAATATAGTAATAGAAATGTTGGATGTGTCTGCCAGACGGGAAATCCTAGAACGACAATGTTACGACATACGCTGTTGCAGACATCCTTTGTCCATTTGACGGTTTTTATTAAACTGTCTATTTTAATGTTTTAATTCACCAGGTTCAATAACACACGATGTTCATTGAGTTTTCTTTCATAAAATGTCATCGAGGGTGCAATTTCACTCTGTTAGCGTTTTAATTGTCAGCAAAATGACATGTCTATGGTATTCCATTACGCCTGTTTTAAAGACAATTGTACTACAATCGCTTTATTAGCAACTAAGGCTACAACTGAACTGATGGAAAAAACATATATCTGCTCATAGCTCTGGTCTCTCAGTCAACATGTTCAGATTTAAAATAGGGTTTATATCTGTTGAGAATAAAGCCATTAATTAACAATTGTTGACTAAATTATGTCGAATTTTAACTATTTCCGGGTTTAAGCTTATGATACCAATACACTTGTATACTGTAATCGATTGATGCCATATGTAAGTAGATGCTAAATGATTGTTATGAGATCGGTTGCATTCCAACACAAAGCTACACGTCGATTTACCAAAACATATTTCTCTCGAAATAAAATACTACCGATTCAATAATTAGTACAAATGAGGGAACAATGCCATTCGAAATAATAGGAAGGGTTACAGTAAAAGCAATTAAACCCAGTTAAATCTAGATTTGTAGATTAATAATTTAACTTTGAACGGACCGTTTATTACATGCATACCGACAAAAACATAAACAGGTCTGTCAAAATGATACCATATATACAATATTTTAGTCATATACGTCGCACAAGACATAAATAATGTAACTGTATAAAAGGAACATTATGACCAAATTATCCATCAGACGGCTAGACATAGCATAACAGGTATGAGACAATCCGACAGTAACTGTTATGATTATCATGTTATGATGTACGAAGGGTAGAATCTTAATTTCAGTTATAAAAATATCTCGAATAAAATCCCGATGTTTGTTAATTGTTTTGCTTGCAGCCGCTGGTAGGACTTTCTTCGTTGAGTTAAGAAATGATTAATTACGGGAACAAAACACACAATATTATCTTACAAATGGCAAAACATGTGCTAACATAAAAATATACATTAATTCAGTACTAGTATTTGAAAACAAGTGCATATAAGTTCTGATCAATACCGTGTGTATTTTCAAATTAAGACAATATGTAACATGTATAATAGACATGATAAGGCTGCCACTATCTCAATCTATTGTCTGGCAAATATTTTATATCAGAATGTTGATTAAATAAGAACTGCCTGAATAGTGATACATTTGTTTAACGCATTACCTTCCAAGAAGTAGGCATGCTTAAGTTGAATATCACACTCGAACATAACGTAAAGTAATGCATACATCGAGTATGTGTTGTTTCTATGCGTTCGACTCAGATGGTCATTTAGTTATACAGTATATTACAGTAGTACAATTATTCGGCCAATGACGTTCGACATCTCGGGAAGAAAAAGTTAACAGAGAAATGGGACGCGATACCCTAGCTCTTTCACGAAGACTCGTTCATTACTTTATAAACATGCCTGGTGTAGACCAGCGGTACTCAATAGAGTAACTCTGATTTACGTACCAGTCCATCTCATGTGGGATTTGAAACTAAAAAAAACGTGTATTTTACAAATGCACAATAGTCCTGACCGAGATTAAAACAAGGGACTTCTAGATCGTTTGCCAACTGACCACCATGAGTCAGAAAATCAATAAATTATTCTGGTGATTCTTCGATTCAACATAGTTATTGGGGACAAAATACGGGAAAAACATTACAAGACATGTCAATCACAGCTATAATTGCGTTTATTGAAGGAAGTGTCGTGAGTTGATATATTAATGCATGTTAAACAAAAACACCGGGCCAACCATTTTACATGTATCAGAAATATACAAAGGATAAAAAACTGAGGAATGCGTAACAGGAAAAATAACCTGTTAGTCGTATTGAGAATGCTCTTGCAGGAGGAAAATAGCTGGGCTTAATCGATTCATTAATTACTTAAATGTTGGGTTTCATATCAATTTTGACGATTAATGTTATGGGATCCCTTGATGCGTGAGAAACAGGAATAAATATCATTCAGGAACGAATAACAGATAAATCAGAAAACGTATTACAAACAAATGTGATTTACATAATTATATAATATAAATCGTGAGAAAACGAAAATGAGTTTATTTACATTCATAACACTAAACACTGTTTCTTATTGGTCACATGAAATATAGCGAAAACAAATCTGAATAACGGTGTAACACCATTTTCACATGGTGAAATGTTAATAGCTATAACTACCCTTTCGTTTGTCATGGTATATGTCTTTGTCCGATTGTACAATGTGCTTTGCATTTAAAACAATGTTATGGTGCTACCAGGCTAACATGAAATGTTGGAAAAGTGTGTACGATTTATCAATGTTCTTTTATTATAGAAGTGACCATGTGTCTTTTAAGAAACCATTTTGCGACAGTAGGCGACTCTGGTCAAGGCTTGTTAATAGTATCATGGGGGCACTATGAATATGTCGTTCCTGTTGTGTGCTACTTTCTCTTTGCAGTTTGTCATAACCTATTGGAAATACTGGTATAGTTCGATCCAATACGCATAGCATACAAGTTAATATGTTATACCACATGGTTTCATATTCATCTTCTATCAAAGTTTGCATAATGCGTTTTCTATGTACGTTCGTATGCGTAATAGTTTCTTCATAATAAAACATGCCCGTGCATTGTACCTGTCTTAATTAGCATTCTACATCTCCGTAACTAGTAACCAAAGTGGTAAGCCGTTTCTGTGGCTTTGGATTGTCTATGTGTTACAGTATTTATGTAAGCGATCATATTTTAGAATTGCTTCAAAGACGTTTAGTATGCGTTAGCTATAAAGTACCGCATGCATAATTGCTTTTATTATATATTTGATACTCATATATCGCCGCCAATTGTATTGAATGAGAATACAGGAAGGTTCAGACTATATGATTGCCTTCTTTTACGAGCAACAGTTACTTCTTTGATGTGTTCGGTTCATATATGCAATTTTTATAATCAGATAACCAAACCCATCTGTGAATAATGATTTGGTAACGATCATGCATATTTCTGTAATATTGCGTTTTGTGCATCAGCTTGACTGTAACATGTTTCGCTGGCAATTACGGATGTCAAGGCACATTGTGTTTTATAATATTCCTTAAGTGTTTGATAGAGATAAGCCAGAGCGTTTTAGAAACACAGGCAATGTCCTTTTTTGTTGTTTTGCGCGTTGTGTTTTGAAATTGTCTAAAATGTGTCGATTAAATTAATACCAGGAGGAAACATGGCTTAACCTCTTAAATGCGTTGTTGAATGATGTATTAGTGCTAAATGACAAAAAGCAAATCCGACAGAGAAGGCAGCATTCATCAGAAACCACCAGAAATAAAACGCACAAAGTGGGACACAAAAACCAAAACATCACACCTACGCAAATTTACTTTTGCTTAAGGCATGCATTGGTGATTCCGTACAAGTGAAATCTTTGAAACGCAATTTCCATTAACGAAGTTTTCGAAACATGTGTATGTTATATTATTACAGATGCCAACCGCATGTATAAGTACTTTGTCCTTTCACTGAGAGATTGTTTCAATCAACAATATGGCATCGTCAGATTCAGGTACACATATACAAAATGCAGTCATGTAGAAATGTCTTGTTGCAGCAATATGACTCTTTGAAACATCTTGTAAATAAATAACTGCAATATAGTGTTACACGTGTGTGGGTATCATGACAATTTCATAAAACGTGTGGTTGTGCAAACGAGAGGAAACATAAATATTCACGCGCTGTGTCCAGTTTAACGAATGTCTGGTCCTTGTCGACCGACAATTAATGATTAACAACTTTATATGAACTGTAATTTTTTTTGTAATAACCATTTTTTTGGAATATTAGAAAAGTAAATTTACACAAACTCCATGATGGCATATTTTCTTGGTGTTTGTGGATCCCAGATGTCGACGCTGATAACAAAAAACTTGGACATGACGTAGACTAACATTTGCTTATTGACCTCGCGATGTCCTGTAAACCTTCCCACAAAGTGTATTGTTGTGTTTATGCTATGTTAGCGTCGTTTATTTATCATGTTCCCCCTATAGACTGCTGGTGCCCTCGCCATGACTTGCTTGGGCACCAACCGTCCCTCGGGACTCTGCAGATTTAAAAGCTTGAAATGGTTTGCATTAACACTACAACAATAACTTATGTATTAAATGTCATTGACATAGCTTTATTACAATACTCATATTGCCTTCAGCAAGTGTTTTTACGGATGGGTTCATAACGTTTGCTAATATGAATGTTGTATTGTAATATTTCTTTCTTGTCAATGGTCAACATAGAAATGTCTTGAATTGAACTGTTTTTGTCATATTTGAAATCGTCGAATGGAGCAGATTGTAGCACACACTATCTGCCTCTTTCATGGGAGTGTTAATGCTTGATGTGCCATCATAGAACATAACAATTTTGGTTCAATAGCCCACCGAGATATCTGTGGATGTTCATTCATAATTGGCATATTCAGAGTGGAATATACTCTGTAGTCATTCGATTGTCAGCAAAATGTGCATTTCTATGTTGTTTTCATTATTGCCCTTAAAACAAATAGACTATAACAGCACCGTTAATATTTTAATAACCATGGAGCAAAAATAGACAAGTGAATTCTTCATTTAGATTTCCTATGAAATTATGCAATTACATTGTTTTTACTATGTACATGTGCACAATGAAATGTCACATGAATGTTGTACACCAAAACAAAATAGACAGTCGGCGAGGTAAGGCTGCAAAACACTACTAGTACAGCAGCCGAGCACAGAAAACATAAACGCCCCAAATATCAATATAGACGGCACACAATGCACACTGCCCGACAAAAAACTAAACTAGAAAATGCACTTAACCGCTAAAAGTTTAAGCTGTCTGAAAGATTGAAATATATATTTTCAGTTGTACAGTAACGCCGACGTGTTTGTCCTCCGTGCAACCGTTCTACACGCGTGTAGCTCGCGTGTTAACGTGTAAACGTATTAGCGTGGAATCTTGCAGGAATGTATAGTCAACTGCGCATGCGTACCGTGTATCCGTTTATACGGAAATGTCGAGTGCGCATGCGTACCGTGTATCCGTATAGACGAGAAATGTCGAGTGCGAGTGCGTGCCGTTTAAACGTGTAGGCGGAAATATCGAGTGCGCATGCGTACCGTGTATCCGTGTTTACATTTAGATGTGTTCGATTCTTTTTCAATTGATTTATTTTCAATATCGCAATTGTGCAAAATAACGATCGAAGTAATATTTTTAATCGAGGGTTCGGTTGATAATTCATATTAGCCTCATGATGGGTCTTATTCTAAATCTCTTTGTACTGCCTCGAGTCTTAAATTAATTATCGAATGCTAGAATGAACTCGGCCGAAAATGAAATGATAAATGTTAAAACCGGAACATCCGTTAATTATCGCCTAGTTGAATTTGTTTTTGCATATATTTCATTTTTTAGACTCATATAACCTCTTTCTGAAATAGTTGACTAAAAATCGATGTATATATATCGGTACAACATAGCCATGAAATGTCATCATTTTTTCCTTCTCTGTATCTGTAGGTTACGAAGTAAGATGCCAATCCTGGCGTGTAACTTCATCTTTTACCCTGGTCGGACCTCAACAACAGTATGCCCTCAACAACAGTATGCGTGCACCAACGTAACACTAAATATATTCTTGTACTTTAATATGAATTAATAGTCTGATGGATATATATATACTTTGTTATAAAATTTAGCCGTGAACACAAAGGCTATATACACGCGTGCTACCTGTCATGAAGACCACAATTTAAGTGCATACTTTATTCTTCAATGAATTCAACATCAAATAAAATCATTATCAATGGCTATAGGAAAGATACATGTAATCTAAAAACCTATCTGAATATATAAAGATAAGTATGTTAATAATGAGAATACAGAGAGTACAAAATGGCTAGGATGGTACATGTAGGTGTGCACACAGGACCCAGCCAATATTTCAGGACAAAATGAGCCGGACTGGCACATCGGAGGATGATAATTCGATGTAGGAATATTGGTCAGATATCAGACAATCACGGACAAATTTCTTTGTCGCTATACGTTGATTGAACCGCCTTCTCGATAGCCTAGTGGTAGAGCGCTGCGGTCGCTTCGAGTGTTGGAGGTCTCGGTTCGATCCCAGCACAGTTCATCCCAAATTAAAATGGTACAGCAGCTCCAGGCATACAGGAACATTACTTGAAACCAACTTGTTTACATCGATAGTCGGCATATTTGTGACTGCGAAGTGTTTTATTGGTTTCCCCGGATGTCCATTTTAGTGTTTTGAACACATCGACAGCAACTTCATTTCGCAAATTTCTACCATTCTCTAACTCAGCAAAATTAAACCAGTCCACACAAAATTCTTTCTTGTTTACAGTAGTGTCTGCTACTAGTATAGTTGCCAAATATTTGTTGACACTGCGAGTGAGTGGTAAAAATTTGTAATGCTGGTTTGAATCTCGGCCAGTGCACTGGAAATGTCAGAAACACTCAACAGTGTTAATTTCCTGCGGATGAACGAGTTTGGACCGCAAAGGTAGTCTCCACTGATTGGTGCCATACACAAGGCAAATTAAATAACCAATGAGTACTTTCATAATGCTTATCTCATAGCTATTCCTTTAGCAAAACTGCAATAGAAATAAAATAAATGGTTGCATATGTATGGGTTATGCTTGACCAAAAGGTCTAAGATTATAAATATATTAAAATTAACAAATTGTTATCAGTTATTTTTTATTCAAACACTTATAACAACATAGTACTATTATAAAAACAATGAATATGATAAATAATACACAAAGTTAATTATAAATCAACAGTGTCAAAAATTTCGTTTCAACATAAATATATATATTTGTCTATTACAGGATAAAAATAGTTTTTTCACAATTTCCAAATTAAGTTGAGAATAGTATAACCGGTTACTGTAAAATAATTTAAGTTTTACGGGACAAAATTTCGTGGTTTTGGAAAAAAACCTTTTTAGATGGGACGTTAATTCGTGGATTTAGCATTTCAGGCAATAAATACAAGGGTCAAAATTACTGTTCAATGGGATTTGATTTTGTGGTAGGAGGTGAACCACAAAATCCACGAAATTAAATCCCCCAAGAAAATTAATTATTTAATAGCATTAAATAAATATTTGCAATCATTTTTGGAACAAGAAATATTGTTCGACATGCCCAGCCTGTTACAAAAATATGCAAAATAGCTTGAAGCTACATGAACCAACCCATGATTAAGCCGATCCACGGAATCTGTGTGTCACATTGCTCCAAGTACCCTTACATTTTGTTCGAAACCTTATGAGCCTATGCAGTATACCTACGCATTTTCGAAGATATTGGCCATTCACTTAGGTTAAATGATAAATAGATTCTTACAATCATGCTCATTACATAAATTGTATTAAATTCATTGATTAATACAACTTGTGGACAAAACACTAAGCCTGGAGTCATATTATTTTGTACATTTGTTTCATAAAGCTCAAATGTAATGAGAACTTGTGCAGGATCCTCTACTTAGAACATAGTTCATACCAAACTTCCGTAAAGAAATTCAAGTACTGTATGACTGTAAATCATTAATATTCGAGGGAAGTTTAATTTTGTAGATTCTGTGAGTGATCTCAGCCACGAAAATAAATACCCGCAAAAATAAATAATTTGTATAGTATATATGTTAGTGGATAAGTTATTATTGAAATTATGCCTCACAAAATGATCTTTCACACCAAAACTACGAAATTTTATCCCACTGAAATGAAAATGACTTTACAGTACTTTCAAGTACATTGTATTCATTTTCAAGTATTAATAAATTGGGTTTGTGATGGCAAAAATGTGCAATAAGTGTCTTAAAATCTTGAAATAATGAAAGAAGCTTAATTGAGCAATCGCAAGCTCAATGTCATCACGATCATTTATATTAATTACTAGTCATCATTTTAGTGACGTTGCAACAACATTACTGCTAAAGTGTCATTGTTTTTAATACACACTCATAAATTGTTGCTCTGTACGCAAAAACGACGATTACGCCTCAGGCCTCAGGGGTGTTGGCGCCTTCGCCCTGACAGGTTTGGCTACCAACCTTCCCTCGGGACTCAGCAGATGTAATAACATGAACAAGAGGGCCTTGCATGATGGCCCTATATCGCTCACCTGATTATAAAAGCACAGTTTTCACCAAAGGGAATAATTAGAACAATCCTGGTATAAAAAATCTATGTAAAACGTTCACCCCGAGGCGGAACCAATTTTGACCCCAGGTGCATAATTTGGGCAGTCTTGGTAGGGGACCACTAGATGATGCTATGTACCAAATATAGAAGCTCTAGGCATTGTAGTTTTAAACAAGAATAATCATGTATATGAGTATATGTAAAACTGGTGAGCCCCTGGACGGGGCCAATTTTGACCCCAGGGCCATTATTTGAGCAATATTGGTAGGGCACCACTAAATGATGCTACATACCAAATATCAAAGCTCTAGGCATTGTAATTTTAGACAAGAAGATTTTTATATGTTTTCCCTATATAAGTGTATGTAAAATGGTGACCCCGGGGCCAGAGATGCGTACATTACGTAAGATCAGTCTAAAGACCCTTCTATGTACTTGTTGGAATTCTTAAGCTAACTTTGTGCAAATTATTAAGGGACATGGGGTAGAAATGAGACGGAAAAATACACTGGCTGTTTCAAGATGCTTACTAGTCGGCTACTGTTTGCCATTTTCTTCTTAGTAACTAATGTGAGTTATCCAATCAACCGCCTAATTTAGAAGATTAACTGGCTACATAAAAACATTTCTACCCCCTTCATGAAGCGAGCAGTAAAAGGCCCAGCTTGCCCAATTGTCGGAATTGTCCTCTGTCCTACAGTTATCGCCATTACTGAGTGATTTTAAGAAATCTGTTGATGTCATGATTAGTCTTTTTGTTTTGATTTTTAAAAAGGGGAGCTTTTAATGTGTTGTGTATCAGTACATCATGAATATTGTTTCTATGTACTAGATTAAGCATTTTGTGATGTGGCCGAAAGGTAAAGGGTCAACTTGGCCCTATTACAAAGTCGGCCAGCTACCAACTTGACCTGCCCAACTCTGTCCTGTACAAAATTGAAAATGGTTGTACTCGGCCCGATTAAAGAAGCTTAGTAGGCCCTTCAAAGTTTATTAACTGGGGCATCATAAGATGGTAGTTAATAATCAATTGTAATCATTGGTCACCTAATCAACTTAGAAGTGTAATTAGAAGCTACTGTTTTTAACACCAAACATTTTTTTCACTGATTGCAATGAAGGGTGTTGGTTATTATAAACTTCACTCAAGAGACAGTTTTATTATCAGTATTGTGTAACAAACAGAAAAAAGTAGCACCACAGACAAAAAAAGAAGTCCAGCACAAACAAATTCGCCAAATCTAAAGAAGACAACAACATTGTAACTTTCGTAAGTAGCTTAACCCAAACCATTAAAATCAGTAAACACTAACTAACACAGAATGACTCCCGTGCGTACTTCTTGTGTATTTCATGGGTATAAATAATCCGGATTGCAGTACTCATGTAACAGCAATTCAGTTCATCATATCAAGTATTACAATACATTTACCACAAAACATCAATAATATTAAATTCAGGCCGAGTTGGACCGGGGCGAGTTTGTACTTGGGCCGTGTTTGTAAAAGACCTGACAACCGAACAGACCCAAAATCACTTTACATTTTTTGCATGTTTTTTTCGTAATTTCTTGAAAACCAGATGGGTTTAAACAAAATAACTTACATTTTCGTAAACCTGAGCTCAAGGCCGAAATCATAGTAACAATTTGACATTTGTGACGTCATACAGCGAGTGGAATTCGGGGCGCAAAGGGGGTCTGTTGTTGAGCTACATCTAGATTTATCAAAGACTCAGGCAAGCCCGTGGCTATTAATAGATAAACTTATTTGTTTCATTGTGCATGCATATTTTTCGTTTATAGATGATCCCCCAAGGGAAAGTGGTGACGATTATCATTTCATTGTGTGTATTTCTTAATATTTTCTTTATATTTACGTGAATTGTAGATTTTCTGACACAATAGTTCCCCTGGTGTAGTTCTTTGATTATACCAAATATCTTCATTTTAGAGCTACGCTAAATATAAAAAATATCAAATGTCGGATACTGATAGCCATCGGGAACTGATCGCCGACCAGTATGTCTAAGATGCAAGGCAGCCCTCAACATTCACAAATTCTCAAGAGTAATAAATATTAAACTATCCATGCATGTATACATAGATCGTAGAAAATTCAGGTATTGGTCATGTAACTATATAATCACATCAGATTTAGACTGAATTTTAATTTAAGAAAAATGTGATTTCATCTTAAGGCAAACCGAAAGTAGAAAAGCTCAGACTGACTCACTGAGATGAGATTTAGATTACATCGTCTAATTTGAAATTGTCAGAACCTGAAAATAAGCTTTTTGCCTTTCGAAAATGACAGATGTCATAACCTACTTAATTATTCGCTAGAAACCTGCGATGCTTGAATATACGTCTGAGTGACGACTACGAACTGGTAAGTAAAAGTTACGACCACGGAAAGATAACTTTGATACCTGCCTAAACACCTTTCAAAGGCTGAATAATAAATGTCAATGCACACAATTATTAAAAAGTACAACAAGTAATTTACCTGCATTCCGCACGTGATGCTCTGTAGTGATTGTCCTTTGCAAAATTGAAATGTGTATGAATCATAAGTAAAACAGATTCTAAATTCATGCGAGCCGCCATTTTATTGTGGCCTGCTTGATGATTCTTTTTAAGTTCGGACAATCTTGAGAACATTATTCTCGATTCTTTGACCTGTTGAATTGTGTTCACCTACACCGCTCGTGGGCTGCTTTACAATGGTTTAAGCTACTAACGTTATTTTTCAATGCTTAAAATATATCATTTCTATTGCAATAATGATTTATATGGGAAGGTCTGATTTTATAAATCGGCAACTTTTAACCGAATTAATTTACATGCGACGATTTTCTTTGGCGCACACGGTTAGCTAGCAATCTGATTGGCTACACGGTTAGCGAGCAATCTGATTAGCTACACGGTAAGCTAGCAATCTGATTGGCTACACGGTTAGCTAGCTGGATCTGATTGGGTACACGGCTACGCGGATACATGTTTAAATTCCAGCGAATTCCTTAATACCTGCGAAGCTTATCATTGGCTACACGGTTAGACTAACGATTTGATTGGCTACACGCTTCCAAAGATTAACCGTTCGTGTACCGTGTTACGTGCGTTTAAACACACGGGAAAACGCGCCAAACACGTCGGCGTTACTGTATTAAACTGAATGACCTATTTTAGTTATGAATATAATGTTATGCATGGCATAGTTTCAGCTTTAAAAAGGTGAATTACAAAGTGTCAGCTTTAAAAAAGACTGAAAGACTCAGTTTTAACTGTAAATAAATCCTAAACGTTAATTAGGGTTTATGGTAATTTAGTGTATTAAATAAGTCAAGTAAACAAAGTAAATATACATAGTTGGAAAGAGGATTAAAGTAAACGATACAACTAGCAACATAATTACTTTTATCAATACATTAACTATTCTGCTGTTTATTAAAATATAAACGCACCGTCTAGCGAACGATCCAGACAGGGGACAAATGGTTAATGCGAAAAAACTAGCTCTTAATGAATTGTTCACTTAGATAATGAGAATTAATGAAGATTAATGACATGTGCTTGCTAATGTAAGAATAAAAAAAATCCACTATAAACGATATTGGAAGCATCAAAACATATCACCATACTTAAATGATTTAGATACAATTACGCAACTAAGAAGCAACAGGGCACACACTGCACGGAAATGATGCATTAAAGCACAACAACACAGACAAAGCTGGTTAGTTTAATTTACCACCGTATATATAAATAAAACGTTCATGAGAAACATACTATTAGTTTGATACGGATAAACAAACGTACAGCAAAGTGGACACGACATTCGTTGAAATCTACGAATCCGTAACTTGTTGTACGTACAAGACAATACGATATTCATTTCGCCCATACTAGTTTGAAAATATACTGATCTTCTTAGATTTTGATTTGGAGATGACATCATAAGGAAACAATAAGGCGCAATTAGTAGACTATAAACGACAATTTTTGTCTCGAGATAATGTATTCGCTATTCCCTAGTGTATATACGATAAATGTCTACTTTAGAGCAGTAACATAATTTAGTAAGTTTAAATTTGATGAGTTCCCTTCCCAAATCGCGAGAGAAACATTTGTTTTTACTTTCAATTTTCTATGACGTAGTACGTTTGTACATAATTCGATTGTACTGTTTTAAACTGCTTCAAGTATTTTAGTTTTTAATGCATTTATAATATCATATTTTGTAGGGTAGTGAATGGTTTTACCAAGTGACACTAGTTGCTTTAGTTAGCGAAACCATGTGCCCAATATGTACTACTAGTATTTAATGCTTGGGATCGAACTCCATATGATTCAGTTATAGTTATGGACCCGAATCCGCATTGGATGTATGAATTGCAACGTTGGTTAGTCAACGTGAAATTGTATTATTTGGCCTACAATTGTTTAAAGTGTTCGTATGAACCATTTATATATGGAGTAGGCATAGGTCATCATATGCTAGAGATCAGAATTACATTGTTTGTACTGCAGACGAAACTGTTTCTCAAATAATGTAATAATTGCTCACAGAATGACATTTGTTTAATGCGAGACAAGTCTTGTTCATTAGCACCTAGAACTAAGGGGTTGTCATATGTAACTGGACCAAGTAATACATAAAGCTTGCTGACCTTATCTATTCATGGTCACTTATACTATTTAGGTCAGACGTATTTACCCGCTATATATTAAGCTTAGAATAATACATTTACAATGTCTGACAAATAAAACAGATTTGTTAAGTAACATCTAGTATTTGTGACAATGTCTTCCATTTCTAAAAATATACCAATGCATCACAAAATTTCGATTGCCGAGAAAGTTAGTTTCATTTTAAAAGAGAATGTCACATTTGTCTGGGTCACAATAAAACATAGCGAGGAGAAAATTATCGTTTTCTGACATAAATATGCAAAACCCACTAGATCCACGTTCAATGAATTTGTTGAATCTTCTTAGAAAATTATAATTTACCAACTCGCAGAAAGCGAACTAAAATCAATGCAAGCAAATTTATTTGCCACAAGTGTGCCGTTACTTTAGGTATCGTTTACCTCTGACGAATTTAAATTCTTGTTCTTTAGGCGGCAGACGGCCTAGAGCATTAATGTGATTTCCGGGAAATAACACATTCATTACATTAGTACTAGACTTATTCGTTGTAAATACCTTCAAAAACGAAACATTCATTTGGACAAAAAACACTGTAAGTTCATTTGTACACAGTATTGTTATAATGTTTTTTTTGTCAATTATTTCACACCATACGAACTTTCATCCTGTTATTAGAAAATAACATTTCTTCTAAACGTCATTTAATGAACTATATATAGGCACCAGTGTCAAAATGTCATTTTAGATGTTCGCTACAATACATATCATACGTATATTTAAACAATTATAGAACTATATATCAGGGACTTAACTCAATCGCCTTTGTTTTCTCCAGACAGTTCAGTTAGTTTTACTTAGCGTGGTCATAAAAAGTCAACAACACTGAGCTATTATTCAATTCGTACGAAACAGTGTATGATGGATAAAGCAACATTCGTCCTTGAAAACGTGACACAATGTAAAGCAAACAGAACAAACATTGCAAAATTAATAAAACGTTAAAACAATGAACAGCTTCGAAGTAGACAATTGTGAAAAATACCTCGCTTTTAATTGAAAACAACAAATAAATTCCTCAAAATAATGACATTGTGGATAAAGGTTGGTCTTAGACCATGTCAGTGATGAAATCCTAAATCTTCTGTTTCCGTTTAGAATATCTAGCAGCAAAGCACATGATGTATGCAACGGGGACCGATTGACACACAATGAACACACAAGGTGAATTGAAAACAGACACTCAATAATGACGCGTTCAGAGAATGAGCGATGGGAAAATTATTATTTATTGAGAACGAATCTTAATAAAAATCCATCCGTTGGTACATGTTTACATTTAATTTTGGATAGATATATTATATTTGCCATAAAACATGAGTTTATTTTAGAATGAATAATCAGTTTATTTGTAGACTTAATTGATTATAGTGTTCCTTTTTATACACGTACCATGCGTCGTAAAGTCGTTGTTCTTGTGATTATATACCACACACAAGTCGATACGGTAGTACATGTAAATATAACTCCATGTGGAAACCCCAACGAAAATGAAATATCCATATATGCAGATAAGCTTGTGGTTACTAGCGGTCCATGCTGACTTATATTTTAAATTGTTACGGAGGTCTGATTTAGGCTTAGCAATCAAAAACCTATCGTATACGACTTTTTTAATGATTGTCTGCAGTTTCCCTATGATTAATAACCAATCAGTACTTTTTGTTACTTAATTGTACTTGCGATCAAACGTAATTAGGCAACCAATGTGACTTATACCAAAATTTCTAGCCATTTTCGTATCACGGGTGCAATTTAGTAAACTGATTAAGAAGGGATTTAACCAAGCACTGACCTATAATAGAGACCAAATAAAAACAACACATCCACGTGTCGGACAATTTGTACTTACCCAACACTTTTATTTCAACATAGTGAACAATTGTTGATTTTTATGTTCCTTCTGTTACTTCAAAACCATTAGATTGTCCTGAAATTCGAAATAATCTTAAAACTTTAGACATTAATGTTTTCCGTAGGAGGACATAATTGTTATCATTTATAGTCCTATGTACAATTACTAAGACGTTACGCACAAAACTGGTACATAAAACGTTGCGTCAAAAACGTCAACTTTTACGGGTCGACGTCGTTTTCTACAAATGCGTAAAGTTACTTACATGACTTAAAGCGATGACGGAAAGTTGATTACATTTTCAAATTTATATACATGTTCTTATTTTGATATAATGTTTGATAAGGCGAAACTAGTTTTCTTGGGGGAAAAATAACAGCAATTGCTCTTCATGTGGCCAATTTGTAGAGACAAGTACAATGATATTGATAGGATTATAAAGAGTCTGTATTTTAATCAAATTACACAAATTAAAATGATACGACTTAGAAACTCATTTACAATTATTCAAAACTAAGTAATTCAAATGTTAAAATGTCATTCTAAGTGGAAATATCCAATTTACCCTGACATTTACGCGTAGTTGACGAAAAAGGGACGTTAAAATTGGCGCCCGGACATTTACACTGGGCAATTTCAATGTTTGGCACTAAGATGGTCTTACATACCAGTCTATGAGGAATGATATCTTCCAACGGGGTTAATATGGCCATTTAGTATGCTATATTTTATAATTTACATGTACGCGTTTTATGATGCTCTTACCATACTGAACGAAAACGACATGCACCCAAATGTTGTACAACAACGTTAAATCGCGTCAAGTGGACATTTTCACTGGGCAGTTGTAATATTTAGTATTTCTGTTGATTAGCGGAATTGATTAGGGATCTTTATATCAATCATTCAGTTCATTTGTTTCAATTTAACCTATATATGTTAAAGACTGTGCAAGTGTTATCCATACTTATATTTTTCGTTTTGAAACCACGGCATACAGTTATTTCGGAGAAAATAATGACGTAAAAATGGAATGGGACACTTTTACGGATTTTCGTTGATATGTTATTCCGAGGCAATCTGAAGTGCTATCAGTAATTAGACAACCATGATGTATAAACACTCGCTAACAGACAATAATAGCAAAATATCAATAAATTCAATGCTTGTGATATATGTAATATGGGAACTAAAAGAGGAATATCTTAACGAAGTTAAGCGAAGACGCAGCGTTGGGACAACGTCTACCTAGATAGTACTTATGTAAATTAAAGACGTAGCTAGAGTATTTTCAGAAATAAAATATATACACATATTCAAAAAATATTAAGAAACAGTATTACGAAAAGTGTAAACAAATTCGCGCCATCTTTATCAATTAACTCGAGTTTTCATGGATGCCTAAATTTTCTCTCCTAAACGTGACACCTTTTTCACATTCAGTAAACAGTGTGTCATGAATTTGCTAATTCATTTGGGATATAGTGGAAATTATATAATATCAGTTACTTGCTTACGCATATTGTGGCGTAATTTAAACGGATTTGAATCAACAGTTCGCTAACTATGGAGTGTTATATCAAGCGACGCAGAGATACGCGCAACGCATGACAGCAGCTTTTGACGTGATTTTCCACTTTGAAAGAAAAATAAGGGAAATTTCTTTTATTTCTTTGAAATAACTATTGATATTGCAGTATTGCTTACAAAAATACCTTTCTATCGATGTATAAGACTTTAATATTTCTTCAACGGTTAAATTTCAAATGGTCAAAAACTCTTAGTAACCACCCGCAATTCATAAAACGTCCGAGTTTCGTGCGTAACGTCTAAGTATATTGCAAACGACATTATGCTTTGATTTCAATTTTCGTTTCTCGTTCAAAACTAATATGTATAATTAAGTTTCTACACAAAAACTACCATTAAAAACACCAGCGCCAATGCTGTAAAGGAGATGCATGGTATTCGTGTCGTATGAGGATAAAAATGCAAGAAGGTCATTGACTTAAGAATGTCTCTTCTAAAAATGAACGAAAACAATTTGATCCTGTAATGATTTTTGACATGACGAAGATTATAACAACTTTAAGTCTTCCATAAAATTTCAACCCCTTTAACAAAATAAAAGATGAAATATTTCATGCCCATGTGTGTTTCGTGGCGCCAATTCCAGCGTTAAAAAGGTGTGTTGCAGACTAATAAAACATTTTGTAGAGAAATAGACAGGGGATTGAGATAAGGTGCTTCCCAAAAAAATGATTCAGGATTGCTCTAAACCAAGTTTTACTTTTGGTACATTGTATGACTTATCTCAATAGTTCTTGTAACTTCCCAATCTCGCACAAGATAACTGAAAAGCGATAAAGTGTCCGAGCGTGTATTAATATAATTAAAGTGATTCTTTGTGTATACTTAATTTTGCAATTCGCGTTCAGGACTCTCTTTGTCTATTATTCGATTAGTATTCCTGGGTTAAAATTCAATCATTGTTGTACGACAAATTTAAAGCAAAGTTGGAAACAGGTCTACAGAGATACATGTATATAATGTACTATGATTTGGCTACTTGTTCTAGTTTGAAATTTAATCTTTGTTGTACGACGAAAGGAAACGCATTAATTGACATTCCGTTTCGTATTACGAGAAAAGTCAACACACGGGAGAATGCAGTACATTGTACATTTCTGTTTCCAAGAAATATTAGAATTTTTTTTTTCAAAAATCAAGTTAATTTATACTTTTAGGTATGACGTAAATAACTATAAGTATTCCTCTAAAGATTCGATTCCGTTATAAGACATAAAATTAAAAAAATATATTTCTGTACCTTTTATGCGTTTATGAGGGTTTTTCTACCAAGTCATCTGCTGTTTCACTCCGATTTCTGGTGAAAACATGTGCTTGTTTGCAAATAAGCAACACTGTAACAGGCACGTGTTCTTTGTTTCAGACGAAAATACCGCTTACAAGTCCATGGCTGACATTAATTGCAAGCGTCATATTGACAATATAAACATTGGTGATGGACGACTTTTTTGCGTTGAACGATGCACAATCAGACGATTGTTCTTGTCTGTGTCCTCGTCAAGGTTACACTCAGACGAAAACAACTAGCGAAAGCTATCTGTGATTAATTCACAATAAATGGATGGAATGTCATCGATAAAGCTTTACTAAAATACTCCGATGATTTTCAGAAAATACTTGTATAGAACGACACGAGCTGTTGCAGACATCCTTTGTCCATTTGACGGTTTTATTAAAGTGTCTATTTTAATGCTTGGTGTGCTGTCACATCACATTGTTATAAACCAGAAGTTCATTGATTTTCAGTTCATAAACTGTAATCCGGGATGCAATGTCCTCTGATAGCGTTTTGATTGTCAGCAAAATGTCTCTTCTATGGTATCCATTACGGCTATTTTAAAGACAACTACACTGCAATAGATTTATTATTAACTAAGGATTAAACTGAACTGATGCACAACCATAAATCTGCGCACAGCTCATATCTCTCAGTCAACACGTTCAGGTTTAAAATAGGATTTATATCTGGTGAGAATAAAACCATTAACATTTGTTGACTAATTATTGTGCGTTAAGATTTAAATATTTCCTGGTTTGGGTTTTTAATACCAATACAATTATGTAAATTTGTATAATGTTATGGATTGATGCCATATGTACGAAGTTGCTAAATGGTTCTTATCTGATCGGTTGCATTCCAACACAAACGCTACACGTCTATTTACCTAAACATATTCTCCCGAAATAAAATACTACCATTTCAATAAAGATTGCATACTAACGAGGGAACTATCCCATTCGAAAGAATAGGAAGGATAACAGTTAAATCAGTTGCACCCAGTAAAACCTAGATTAATAAATGTAATTTTGAACGGACCGTGTGTTACATGCATACCGACAAAAACATAAACAGTTCTTTCTAAATGATACCATATATTATAATACAATATTTTAAGCCATATATGTCGCACAAGACCTAACTACTGTTACCGTATAAAGCTAACGTTATGACCATTGCTTCAATCATACGGCTAGACAAAGTATGTTTTGGTGTACGAAGAGTAGACTATTTATTTCAGTTGTAGAACTCGATACAACCAAGATATCTAGAATAAAAACCTGATGTTTGTTATTTGTTTTGCTTGCAACCATTGGTAGGACTTTCTTCATTGAGTTAAATAACGATTTATAACATGAACAAAACCCACAATATTATCTAACAAATGTTCACTGACACATATGCGAACATAACTGAAATTAATTTCGTACTAGTATTCGAACACAAGTTAATACATGTTCATGTACTCGCTCCGCTTAATATTGTGCGTATTGTCAAAATAAGAAAATAAGGACACTGGGTAATGGACATGTTAAAGCTGCCACCATCACAATATATTGTCTTGAAAGTATATTCTGGTAAATATTTTATTTCAATATGTTGATCAGTTATAAATTACCTGAGATATTGGTTTGACATTACCTGCAAAGAAGTTGACATGTTGAAGTTGAATATTACGCTCAAACATGACGTACAGTAATGTGTGTGCGTGTTGTTAATTAATGTCTTCCGACAACACGGGAGGAAAACGTTAAGAGAGACTCCGGGTGCACTACCCTAGCTCTTTCGCTAATTCGTTCATTCACATGCATGATGTAGAGCACCGATACTCAATAGAAAACCTCCGATTTACCTACCTGTCCATTTCATGTCGGATGAGAAACGCTAAAACGTATTTTAAAAATGAACAAGAGTCCTGACTGGGATTAAACAAGGGACTTCTAAATCGTTTGCCAATTGACCACCATGAGTCAGTCCATTATTACACGAAGGGGAAATCAATACAATATTCTGGTGATTCTTCTATTCAAATTATAGGGGATAAAATAAGGGAGAAACATTACAAGACATATTAATCATAGATATAAACGCGCTTATAGGACGAAAGTGTCGGTTAATAATGGATATACTTAAAAACAGAATGTGGGTTTCACATTTAATATGTATTATTAATGATACATGAGAGATGATATATTTATGCATGTTATTCAAAAACCGGATCAACCATTATATCAGAAATAATTTAAAGAAAAAACTGAGGAAGGCGTTACAGGAAAAAATAACATACGAGTCGTTTTTAGAATGCTCTTGCAGGAAGAAAATAGCCGGGATTAATCGATTTATTACTTACTTAAATGTTGGGTTTCATATCAACTTAGAAGTTTAAGGTTATGGGATTCCTTGATGCGTGTGAAACATAAATAAATATCTTTCAGGAACGAACAAAAGATGAATCAGAAAATGTTTCACAAAAATGTGATTTACATAATGAATACTCCTTAGAAAACGATAATTAATTATTTTATTGGCATTCATAACACTAAAGACTGCTTCTTATTGATCACATGAGATATAGCGAAAAACCAAATCTGAATAACAGTGTAACACCATTTTCACATGGTAGAAAGTAAATAGTTATAACTACCCTATCGTTTGTCATGGCATATGTCTTTGTCCGATTGTATAATGTGCTTTACTTTTAAAACAATGCTATAGTGCTACCAGGGTAACATGAAAATTTGGAAAAGTGTGCACGATTGGTCAATAGAATCGACCATGTGTGTTTAAGAAATCATTTTTCAACTCCGGACATTGTTTGTTAATATTATCATAGGCGCACTGTAAGCATGTCGTTCCTGATGAGTGCTACTTTCTCTCATTTCGGTTTGTCATAAACTATGGGAAATTTAGTTCGATCCAATACCCAATGCATTAAAAGTTGAAATGTTATCAAGTGATTTCATATTTATAAATGTTTTATCAAAGTTTGCATGATATGTATTTTCTGTCTATGTCGGTATGCGTAATAGTATCTTCATTATATTAATGCACACGTGGTCCAGATATAAGTAATGTGACTATGTTTCGCAGCCTCCAGAAATTTATGGAACTTTTTTTTCACAAGGAAATTGTTCTAGATGAAACCAAGACTATTGTGGACACATTTCTAAAGCGAAAATTCAGTCTGGCTTTTGTCTAGCTTCTTTTTTACCAATACCGGTGGCTATCAATTTGAATTGGCATCGGCTTTTAACCTCGGCAACCTCGACCGATTCACGTACGTAGTATAATGGAAACATATTTCCTGAATGTTATAAAATATAATGTAACGCATCCGTCTCCTCAGACACGTGTATGTAAATCATAGTTATTGTTATGAGTACAATGTAAGTGTAGCAAAACATAAGCTGATCTATATATAGTATGTTCGTGTCTCTATCTCGTTTCAATGTATCTATCAATGATAGGAAATTACACACTAGACAATGTTACGAGAAAATAATTTAAATCATCTGTCGTAGGTAACTTTTATTTTATTAACTTATAGAAATATAATCGTAGTTGGAAGTAATGTTGTGAGATTATCAGACTCATTTATGTATTCGGAAATAATGTACTGTTGTTATATTATTACTTACTTGATTTATATATTGGATAAAGATAGTAATACATGTAAATCGATCGGAGAAGACGGATATCAACATTCATAACAAAGCACGCAAGGTGCACAATTCACAGTGTTCAGACCGCCAGCTCTGTTTGTCATCCATGGCCCGAAAAGTAAGCATAGTGAAACTTGATGACTACTTTTTGCACGGTTTGGATCTAAAAATAAATTCTGGTACCATTTTCTAGTAATTTATATCGACTAGGAGATTTAATACTGGTATTTGTAAGTGAAAACGATACTAAAGTGTTATTATAAATTGTGCAAGGAAGTATCTTAGAACATAATGCGCCGTTGGTCACGTTGCATTTAATTAAATATTGCATTTCATAATGTTGTCTGTCTGCTTGTCAAACACGTTCGTGTCTATTTGGTGTAAATGAACGTCATTAGCAACAAGCATTGCTAGAATAATTGCGAAACATTGCATAAATAGCTTAGCATTTATAGTTAACATTTCATGGAATCCAAAATAAAACATCTCCACAAATGAAATAAGTATGTTCATGTTAGAGATATTTTAACCGCTTGACTTAGTTCGAGTCACATGTATATAGACATTGATTGAAACATTCCCTTAATAATAACAGTAATGATAATACTAATAATAAAATCCTAATTTTTAAGGTAACATGTCAAAAATGTCATACACATGTACTTATTGAATAATACACCATATACATCCTAATTAACCAGTAAAAAGGACATGTAGTGAAAATGCAAGGATTAGCAATACATGAAGACAAACCGATTTTATTTTTCTGTTCTGTACAGACCAACAAAAGGCAGCATGGTGTATTTCAATCTCATTTTCTCTAGAAAGACGATCTTTCTACATCGTGTGTTGGTTACAGAAAATTTAAGGTGCATTAAATTTATACTGAATTAATTTTTATTTATATATTTAGTCTATCTTTAGAACTTCAGACGATACAACGTCATATGATGACAACCTGACGTCACGTGACTAAAAACTCCGCTATTTTAGTACTAAGGGCAGAATTTTGTTGTATTTGTTATGTATAAACCCTGATGAAGGCTTAAATATTAAGCCGAAACGAAGGTAATAATAAAATGATAAACTCCTTCATTGTTTAGTCGTGTGGTTCCACTTACTCCTTTATTTATTGTTCTCATGAATTAATTTTAGAAAAATCATCTACGACATTTTTTTTTATTGACTGAAATGTCACTCTGGAGGTTGGATGTTGCATTATCAAATTAATTACTAATGCACTGTTTGACAGCTTCTTTCTCTCACTACGAGAACATTGAAATCTTGAAAAAGTAATAAAGCTTGTGACACGATGCACGTGACGGTTGTCATTTCAAGTATTTTATAAACGTACTAATATCCTGTTAGAGCATACTAATAGTTAAAGACAGGTCAGTCTGTTCATCTAAGAACAGTTGATCAGTATGATTACCAGTTAATTGAAACACCACACCAGATATACGAGAGGTGTTCAACTTATTTATGAACAAAACATGAACACCGATTGTGCAATATTGAATGAAAATAATTGAAATATCTTTTTTAGACCTTGCGAGAAAATGTTTTAGGTTGAACATATGATCATCATACATTGTATATTTCATTTGGTTAAAGCTAAAAACAACAATTTTGTAGATGATGTTGTTTTTCCTGTTTTAAGGCAAAATGGCCCTTTTATAAGCATCAAGAAAGTGTTGGTAATTTTTTATTTTGCATTTTTAATGAGAACATCAGTAATATTTGTGGTAAGACGCGTTATTAAAGTTCTGTTTCCAGAAATTGTGAAATGGCACCAAAAATTGAAAATGCCCAACATTGCCCAAACCTACACTATAAAGTTAAATTGGTTTTATGATATTTATGATGAATCCATTAGCAAAACGTGGAATAGTACCACAGATGGGAGTGTCCATAGAAACTATCAGTGACATTATTTCGAAACAGTTTAATGCATAGTTCTGGGAAAATGCGAAGTTCTTACGCTGAAAATCAAGAAAAACATGCCTCATAGCCAAAAGTCTAGAAATCTAGAAATGCGAAATAAACAACATTATGTGGAAAAATTGTTTCATTATGGGGAAGCAATGCTAAATCTTAAAGAATGTTATGATAGATTATGGTATGCTATTTTAGAAAAGGTCACAGGGATAGGGAGAAGTTCATGTTTGTCCAGCATTGAATGTTCGCGGCCGTTTTCATGGAAAGGCATTGGGTTTGTTGTTATGGAAAGACGCGCATCAAATTCAATATCAAATTGATGAAATTGAAAGCTGTGGTCTATGTACGAACCGTTTGAAATCAGGTTTTCAACAAAAAAGTGTTACGTATCGTACCTAGTGACTGTTCCAAGAACATAGTGTTTCGTCCGGATTCAGCTTCAAGTCACCATATACAACGCCAAATAAAAAAACTTAAGAATATAACTTTGATATATATTATAACCAAACAGTGGATGTCGAAGTCTTCTCATGCTTTAACAATATAATTTTCCATCTGGTTGATACTAAAACAACGATTAAAGAAGGAAAATGTAAACGTAATTATTACGTGTTTTGGACCTTCAAAACGCAAATAACAACATCGTCTACCCTAATGCTGATTATGATTTAACCGTAACGTATTGTCAATTTACAATTATTATATATACTTCGTGATACACTATTGTACACAATATAAAAGTTTTTATTCAATTTCATTGTTAGAGTAACAAAATATCGATGTTCATTTTCTGTTCATAAATAAGTTGAACACCTCTCGTACCAAGCTTTTTATAGATTGTTGCTAAAATACGTCAGTATCGAACATTCTCGTAGTTGGTGGATTAGTGTGGTAATCATTTGTGAAACCCTGCAACCCCCGAAAAGAACATCAAAAATGAAATATAAAAGTTCAATAATCCCACATTACTTCATTATAGACAAAACATCAATACATAACACAAATTACACAAATGTAACTATGCCTTCAGTTATCCATAATGCACAAAGTGCTTCGAATAGTCAGATTACAGTAACGAGGATCGACACGTTCTTGCATATTTCCATATATACCTTCTAGTATTCAATCATTATGTGATTATGAATATTTTTCAATAACAGAAGTTTCTCAAACTGTTTCTGTTACAAGACGGTGACATCTGTAATAATGTATAACAAAAACCAGGTTTTAGAAATCTCGTTAATGTAAATTGTATTTCACGGATTTCGCATGTCCTCAGATATGCCTAGCATCGACATGACGACTTTATCTGCATTTAATGGTAGGCTTCAAATCTAAAACATTACATTATATCATACGTTCGTTTGGTATTCAAACATACATTCTGATTATAAAAACGCACATATGCGCTATACACATTAAACAGTAACTATCGTCCTTTACAAAACATTTTATTCTGACACTTACTTCATCATCATCCAAGATAATTGAGCATCAGTCGTTCGAGTATTAAGTACTAATTATGCATGCAGTATTTTACAAGAATCCGCACATACTAAATGTCATTGCGTTATTACAAAAGAGTCATTTACATAAATACCGTAACACATTCTATTATTAGATAATCCAAAATCACAGAAACGGTTAGCCACCCACGCACGAATGCTTACGACTTCTGTTACTAGAATTCTGAGATTTTAAATGCTAATTTGAATACAATCTTCCTTAGGGAGTGCTATCATGATTTCCATACACGTGTCTGAATTGACGGATGTATTATGTCCTATATTGTATCATTTGTGAGACAGTTTCCATTAACTTTCGTATTTAAAGAACGTGGATATGTCGAGGTTTAAAGCAAATTTCAATTTGAATTATCATCATGTATTGGTGTAGCACCCAAACAGGTATTTGTCATGTACGATGGACGAGGAGTGGTGAAACTTTACTGAATTTGCCTACATCTTTCTCTTACATAGTTCAATTAAATTGGTGATGGCTAAACGTTAGTCATTTTTAAAGAGTGTTTAACGTTAGATACTGTCCATATTTCACGGAATCGAAATATTGCCTTTTGACACATACTTCAATGACGTCACCAACATCCATAAATTATTATCCTATTTATAATCATGTTTGTTAGAAATTCATGCCTAAATATTTGTCGGGTGCTTAGGAAAAGTACATACAGTCAATAATAACGATTTTGTGCGCAGTAAAAGGGACGTAAAACGAGTACAAAGTGATGACATTCATGTAACAATGGAAACGCAAAACAAGATGTACCTTTGGAAGTAGAAGGGTGCCTTTGATTTTTGAATGATTTCTGATAATATATGTTGCTCTAGCAATGTTTTATGATAAGCGAAATCATTGAAATTACGCCACCACGAAAAGGTCCTTTTGATCAAAACCACTAAATTTTGTTCCATTGAAATTAAATCTTTACAAACAATTATCGTACACTTGTATATGCGTTATAATGAAGAAACAACTCGTACAGGACGCAAGGCAAACATATGCTTCAAGACTATTATCAAGTTCATGCACTATGAGTTGACCAACGAGTGATGACATTAACATGTATGCGTATCGCGACGATACAATGTCCCAAAGGTCGTAACAAATCGGAAAGCAGCTGACTATACTTTTGATACATTTTATGAAATATGACAAGGAAACACTTGACAATGTACAGTATGTGTATCGAGTTGAAACAAATGTCTTAAACTTTTAACAAATCGGACAGGAGAACAAGAAGTCACAAACACAAGACCAAATCTGGATTCAAAAATACACTCATCCTATTTTGTAAGGACAAATACAACGTCAAAAACCGTGGGTAGTAATAGCTATCTACAATACAAGAACATATTCAATGGTGTTACATATTGAGCATTGCGTCCTTGGTATATTCCGTGCGACCGTTAGGAAACAGTGAAAAGGCAATGAATGTAAACACATGAATCCATTTACGTTGTGTCATTTATAATTATTAAGGAAGTCATTTGGTTTGCATTCCATTTCCTTATTTATCTGTTATTCGTTCCTGAAAGAAATTGGTTTCTGTTTCAGACGCATCAAGGGACCACATAACATAAATCTTCAAACTTGATATGAAACCCACCATTTAGTAATTATTGAATCGATTATTTCCAGATATTTCCTTCCTGCCTGCACAATCATTTTTGTCTGCTATCCGCTTGATATTTGTCAAGCTAGGCTTTTATCAGTTTTTAAACCTTAAACTATTTGTGCTGGAATGTCTCATCTGAGGTTTTTGTGTAACTTGTATTGTTAGATCACTCTCACGTATCATTAAGGATAAAAACAATAATTTAAGACTCTGATTCAGTTATTTCATGTGTCCATTATTGACAGCTATTTCTCTGTCTGTAGGCACATTTATAATTGTAATGATCTTGTCCTGTAATGTCTTACCAATTTCCGTCGTCCCTCTACTTAATTTAGATGACAGTTATGTCAGAGTATTGCCTAGCGCTATATGTAACTTAATCGTTCCTTAATTGTTACAATATTTATGTGCGTATCTATGAAACCAAGACCAGATGATTGTATGATGAAGTAATATCAGACAATTGTCACAGGTATTAAATAACATATAGAAACGGAACATTTCATGGAGGACATGACGTGATGTTCGGACCCTGTCACTCTATGCACAACGTATGACAACACCGTACGCCTAACAAATAGACACTTATCCAGAGCGCTGATTTATGTTTGAGTATGCCAAAACAACTAACTGAAGCCTCACTCTGACAAATACTCGATGTCTTATAGATAGCACATTGGTTAATTTCCAACTTACGTAGTCACTAAGTACAAAACCTGAATTCAGACTTACAAAACTAAACATCAGAGTTTTCGTGGCATTATGTCATTTAGATAGATTTCTCTTTAAATAGTTTTATTGCAGCCAATCAAATGACTGCACAGGATTTTCAACTCTGACAAATCCGGTTATGAACGGAAATCTTAGAAAAACGTCAGTTTTTTAAACATTACATTGATCGTGCTATGACAGCATAACGAGAATTTATATTTGATATATTAAATATATCAATGGGGCAAATACCGTAAGCTATGTACAGTCAACATGACGTTAAATGATTTCCTATAAGACAACATCATCCGACAAGTTTCTATTATTTTATTTAAGCTACGTTTAAAAGCAACTTGTCACATGTTTTGTTGATACATTGTATTTACC
Organism: Spisula subtruncata; assembly: GCA_963678985.1. Lineage (NCBI taxonomy): Eukaryota > Metazoa > Mollusca > Bivalvia > Venerida > Mactridae > Spisula > Spisula subtruncata. Next base: position 9,347,117 of record OY787671.1, read on the forward strand.
TCAGGACATTGCTATTTTGATCATTGACTAGGAAGAATAAGGAGTTGATTACATTCATTCTTAAGTTAATGGAACCAAATGAGAAAATACTTTCTGAAGGCTATCGGAATCATGAAGTGTTATAGTAAAGCTATATCGATTACAATCAATCCATTTTACTGTGATTCCATCACTGTTTGTTTTCCCTCGTGAGTGTGACCTTGATGAGGACACACACGACAATGACCGCGTGATTGTACATCGCACAACGCAAGACAGTCTTTGGGGTCAGTGCACATGCTGTTTTGAAGATAGTTTGGTGATTTTGATATTATCAACATGTCGTTGTGTTACTTGTTTCTGGTGTTTTTTCTTTCCATCTTCGGTTCAAGTCCTGTTATTTCAGCTGAATTCTGCTTCAATGTCATATCCCCTAGTTCCGCATTTTGTAATAGATACAGTGCTAGTTTTGTATAAAATGTGTCTTCTAACAAGCGTTATTGTACAGTTTTGGAAGGACAAACAACATAATTGTCCGAGGCAAAACTGTACAATAACGCTTGTAAAAAGACACTTTTGATAAAAAAATAGTTCTTTATCAGACTTATACTCCGATAAAAAGTAAAATTATCTCCAGAGAGACAATGGTTATCCAAAAAGTTCATTGCACAATCCATGACGAAGCATCGTTTGCTTCATCGAAAATATAGTTCTAATGAAAATATATGCTTGGCCTATAATGGACCAAAGGGATTTAGTTAACTGTCCAAAAATGTCCATTCATGGGTTTAATTAGCTTGTGATTAAAATTCCGGGTGTCAATGTGTTTATAGAGCTTATAAGTGCTTATAATACACATGCGTCTAGTTTTCCACATTCGTTGATAAGGATTTGTTGCACAAAGGTAAAAAATTATGCATAAATTATTAATTTAACAATTGTCATATTTCCATGAAAATATTCATATTTTATTATTTCTAAAAAGGTTAAATAGACACTACTAATACATCTAACAAGGTTATATTCATGATACCCATGTTGACGCTCATAAGTCGTATTAATATATAGAATAAACTTCACCTGATAGACTAATTATAGCAATATTTTGATTCGGTATATATTCCGGTTTCTTGTAGTTAATGCATTTTAAAGTGAAATCTTAAATTTGCTTCAATTGCTACAGATACTTAAAAATACTGCAAAAGCACTGCTTTCCTTGGGTAAAATAAGATAATGAATTTTGCTCCCATACTGGGTGTGAATATTGTGGAGCGTTGCTTCAATTGCTATAAATAATTTCAATTTTCTTGGTCATTACAAGAATAAAAAATTCTGCTCCCAATTTTGCGGATTACAAAATAATAATCAATTTCTCTAAATTGGTTCTGACCTGAATATTGGAATCCATGATTTAGTTAGCTACATATTTTAGACTTTAGACTAAAAAATCATTTAATTTTATTGTGACAAAATTTTGTGGATTTTGTGAAAACGACCATTTTATGGTAAAGTAATTTCAAGGATTTTCATGGTTGAAATCATCTACCAAATCCATGAATATTATTGATTTTACAGTATGTTATTTATTGAACTATTCATGTAGTTATAAGCAGATTTGTCGTGATTGACCAATTTTTTTCTGAGTAAATGTTTTGTATAAACAGCTTTGTTACAGCTCAAAAAGTGTCCTACTACGAAAATAATGTACACTTTTTGAATAGAGTCACAGGACATTTCGGAGTTTAAGAATTTATAATAAAAGGTACTGTATCTATTTTACCCTTTAACGTTCATTATTTGTGTTGTCGTCGTGGCTTATAAGAACTTAAGAACTGATCGTATTTTTTCTGTGTTGATTGTTTTGAGTGTTGTCGTCCCCGTCCGATTTATCTATGCCTTTTTAAGTTGGAGTCTCCACATTTTGCTAGATGAATGAAAAACTAGAATAAGTTTCTAGGATATCGTGTAAAATGAGATCTGAAGCAGTAAAATTGCTCAATTCAAAGAATACATTTCCCAAAGTAAATTATTATCTCTCTCACACCTCTACGTATTCGAATGTTTTGCGTGATGTCATTACCATTAGCTATTGTTAGACGATGTAGGGTGTTCTGTTCTTTTGAACTTTCAATTTGAATTATAAAATGTAAACATTGTATCATATAGCTATATAGAATATGATATGATACCCTAGTGCCTGGTGAGGAAAGAAAAACCCATCGTGTTAAGTTATTGAATCAACAGAATCTGACGCTATTGTATATCAGTGTAATAAGTATTGAAATACTAAGATACAGAAACATTCAAATGTCTGCATCTATCTATGATTACTCACATTGCACACAATGCCATATCCAACTAGTTTATGTATACTTTCATCAACGTCTGTAGACACACGCAATGTCTTGACAAATGTCTTAAACAACCCTTAACATATAACTGTTCAGATTATAGTCTTAATGACATGTTTTAGCTATGATTTATCGTGCTGTTACATAACCTCAAACATTTATGAATACATTGATATATCAATGATGCAAGGGATGTCTACCACAGTCTGCTTCGTTATAGTATGATTTCCCAAATGACTCAAACCCTCATTTTCATCAACGTAAGCACACAACGCATTGTCGAATGTCTTCATTAAACTACTCACAATATATTGCTGTTCTGTTCATAGTCTGGAGTTTATTTCATGTTTTAGTTATTATTTATCGTACCGTTACAGAACGCCAAAACAATTGAAGAATACATTTAACTATCAACAAAGCTAGGGATGACTGCAACAGTCTGTTTCATTTTAGTTTGATTTCCCATATGACGCAAATGCTATGATTCGTCACAGCATACTCTCCATTATATTACTATACTAGGAGGAATAATGTCCCAAGTTCTGCTAAAATAATTTCCTTAGTTACAACACCGATCAACATCTTGAAATATAACCTCCTGAAAGAGAGTAACGTTCCATCAAATAAATCCAAACACTTTAAAAGCCAAATATACATTGATTTTCGCAGTGTTCAGTGTATATAAACTGTGGTTATTATTGCGCACCATTTTTGATGACTGAAGGATTATACAAATGTATATACGTCGTTGGTTTGCAGCTTTCGGTCATCTGGTCGGTATGTTGGTCGGTCGTACAATAAATGGTTTCCATTCAATAATTCAGTACATTGTAACACTTTGTCCTAGTATCTTCAAACTGTTCAAGATTGTTTGATCAGCAACAGTAGATGGCATATTTGCATTTTGAAGTCAGTAGTTCAAAAGTCCCATGGGGAGCCGTGGCCTAGAGGTAGAGAGATCCCGGATTCAACCTCGTCTATGTCAGGTTACTTTCTCTGAGCAAGAATTAAAATAATATAATAATATTCGGACGTATGTTTCCTTAGGTAGTCCAATGAACAAGAGAAGTTAAAATGTTATATGCAATTTTATTAAATTTGTTTTAATGAATCGAATATATACGTCAGGGTTGACTTGCAACTAATTTAACTCCGACTAGGCATTCGTGAGTAATTATCGTGTGTTGCTATAATGTGTCGGAATGGTCATTAGTTTGAAATATTGTACAAAGGATAGTCGCGAGCATGGGAAAATATAATTAATTGTTATACACCATACATAGCGAGTATATACCGCACATATGACATACCACTTCACAGGTATTCAACAATACCTTTAGATTTATACGAGTGTAGTTAGTACGTTTCCTTAAAAATCCGTACACATATCGTTAATTATTGAAAGAATGTTTAAGGTCACGTTCGCTTGTTCAACCTCCACGCAGGCATTGAGATGTGTAAGTCCAATTAAACAACCTTGTGTCAAACAAACACGTGACTGTAGCAGAATATGAGATGAACACAGATATAGTCCAGTTAGGATATATTGACAGTGACGTCATCGTCTATGTGTACCCAAAAGATTAAAACCATTGCTTAAATCGGAATAGAGTTTAGTTTGGTAATGAACTGTTGCCATAAGCCTTTATACTTGTTGTTACACCGTATTAGTGGGTTGTTCCAATGCGTCACTGTATTTTTATCCTAACTGGCTGGACAGTCCAGCCAGTCACGGATACCTGTGACGTCATGTTGTGTTTAGAATTATATATCGTCTTCAAAAAGGTGAATTATCAGTATATTTATTTACCTATACTCAGCGTGAAATCGTAGCAGAGAAGATAACGGTGTATTATTACTAATTAAAAGATGCCGAGTTCGAACCCCGTCAACATAATTGTTTTGCACAAAGTATGTGTACAGAATGCTGCTTTAGTAAAAACACCTCCGTCATTTCACTCACCTTTAAATGGCTTGATTTAATACCAAGAACAAGTTTTAAATTATAGTAAGGAGTCTTTGAAGAATTAAGAGAAACCAATAGCTATCCTAAACGTGATTTCAATTACACGAATTCCACGTGTTAAATTTGAAATTAATAAAGGCTAAAATAATAAAGGCAAAAACTTAATTTTCAAAATATATATCTTATCAAATCATCTAGGGGTATTCGTTTTTCGTATATTATACAAGAAAAAATTATACCGTTTATTGGCTTTCACAAGCTTTGAACTTAGCCTGAGTGAGAGTCAACAAACACATACACAGAACCTTGCTTGCTTGAAATATATGCATTGGTAGGGACGTACTTCTATTTTGTATGACCCTCAATTTTGAAAATATACATAAATTTCAGAAATCCATAGTTACACTATTGTCACCACGTGTGTGTGAGGTTGTTATGTTCTGACACGTAAGAAGATATTATGTTACTTATGTGTTCCGTTCTTTATAACTTCTTCGTATTTCATGAATATTATTGCTATGAAATGTAACGTAACTGAACGATATTGTTCTTCAACAGATTTCTAAAACATTTACAGTGTATCATATTAGTTTATTACTTTCGACGATATGACATTGGAGTGCGTTTGTGGAAAGAAAACACAACGGTGTTAAATTAATAATCAATTATGCTATGACAGCATATCAAGTATTGAAATATACAAATAACTATCCATTGAGAAAGTCTGTTGACAATGCCATCCACGTCTAGACGTAATGCCTTGTCATATGTCTTGTTTAAAGTACCACAAATGTATAGCTGTTATAATAGTCTGGAAAGAGCAAGGTGTTGATACCATATTTTAGTTCTGACTTAACGAGTATTCAAGTATACAATAGAGTGGAGCGTATGACGTTTATTACAGTCTGCTTCGTTCAACATATAGTATGCTTTTTTAAATGACACAACGACACGGCGATTTTCATATTTTATTTCAGCACACAATGTCTCTTCACGCAGCACTTCGTTCATTATTGTTAACGACAAACAAAAAGCTTACGGAATAGGAGCAGTGTCTTACATTCTAGGTATTGTATCCGCTTTATTTAGATTACAACACTGCCGAAAATCTTGAAATATGAAATATATATACCTTACAGCACTGTAGAAAATCTTGAAATAGAACAAATACAGCACTTATTACCGACTACAGTTAATGTTGTCGCTGTTAACACGGCAATGTTCTAATAAACGTCTTATCTTTAAAGATAATAAAGAATTTCATTACAAAGTAATGGTTACAGGAGCAACAAGAGAAACGTAACATTCACATAGTACAAGTACATCCGAGTAAAAGGAATTTGAGGGCGTTAAGGAACCTGTCACTCACAATGGCTAATGTGACGTCTTTCAAACTTTTACGTCAGACACTGAACTTGGTCTGCACGTCGTCTTTTGGACGTATACGGCCGTCAATGGAACAGGCTAATTGTCCCGGAAATAATTAACAATATGTACTACTTGGAATTTGCTCTTTCACTGACCAGTTTAAAACATGACAACCAAAATTATCGTAGTTATTCCAAATAAGTTAGTTACTTACCAGGGACACGACTACGCACAGAAAGAAATAGTGCAAACATGCAAACAATACATGAACATGTATGTTCATTAGTACATGTATCATGATAGTTTATTAACTACTAAAACCATGTTCCAATTTCAGACTAGTCAAGCTACTTAATATAAGCAAATTGGTTGTTTGTTCAAAGTTTTGTTGATATTCCCTCGTATCATTTTTCTCCAATGCTGCGAATAGATATTCCAGTATATGTGTCTCTAATATTCCACAGTGAGAAAACCTAGATTTGTACATACGTACACTTTGCTCACAATTAAAACTACAAACTGAGGATATTCAACTAAAAAATGCAGGCTATGAACACAAAATATGTTATGACACCACATTGAAGATTAAAATTTATATTAATTTAAAAGCTGTCAATTATGGGGCCTAGAACATATGTTGTAGACTTCTTTGTTACATAATTTCCCAGACTTTGGAAATGTTTCTATTATTGGAATTTAAGCAACGTCAGCACGCAATGACTTGTCATATGTCTTGGTGATCTTCACCTCAGGACATTGCTATTTTGATCATTGACTAGGAAGAATAAAGAGTTGATTACATCAACGTTTTATGTAATAGAACTAAACGATATAACACTTAAGGATTTCGGAATCGCGGAGTATTGAAGTAAAGCTATTCCGATGGCATTTAATTCGTTTTAATGTAAATAAATTACATATTGGTTTCCCTTGTGGTGTGAGCGTTACCTTGATGAGGACAAAAATGGCAACAATAGTCTGGTTGTGTACCGCATAACACAGTAATGCTTTGTAATCTTCAGTGTCCATGTTAATACTCGTATAGTTTCCAGAAGGTGGGGCATTTTGGTTTTGGTTTTTTTCCTGTCATGTGTTATACATGTATTATGGCATGCGATGGAAAATTGTTAGCTTCCTTGTTATGACATTTTTGTCGGCTTCATTTCGGCGTTCTTTAAAAAATGTTTTGTATAGTTCAGCAAGAATAAATATGTATTCAGACCTTACTGATTTGATAGTTGACGATCTCACAAATCATTGTTCTTACATTGTGTATTTTTGGGGTCCACAGAGAGCGGAATTGGGAACCGTTTGTCATCGCTTGTGTGACAATATTAGCTCTGCTGTGCGATTTCCAACCTGATGTCAAAATTTCACATCTTCACATTTTGGCAGGATTGTGTAGAATAATGTTTAAGGATTCCAAAAAGGTATACCTCAGCAAAATCGTCCAACTTAGTGACATGCTATGACAAAATGAAAACAAGAGGCATGATATTACAACTAACGTTCAAAATGACGTCACTGACGTCACAAAAAAAATGGTAACGTCATATACTTAGTACAAGTCCTATTATAAGCGCCCAATAAGAAAAAGAAAATAAAATACACATATTTAATTTGTTGGATCATGATACATTAAGGATGTATTGTAAAATCATTTTATATTTGATTTTTTGAGTAAACACAACAAAATAATTAACCAATTCTCAAAATTCTCATTTTTCGTTTATGTTTTACACTATTTTGCCCCAAAAATACTATCATTTAGCAAAATATTCTGGCACTATAAGTTTGATATCTTCAACGGCAAGGCACTATGTACCCAAAACAATTAAAAAAATCCAAATATAATTTTTTATGACATTGTAATCCACCGATTCTCAAGATTCTCGCTTTTGTTTAGATATTGACAGATTTTGCCCCAAAATATCTGATTTTATGCTACGGTATGGAAAATGTTTTTTAAAATCGTAAACTACAAGTAGCAACATACCTTTCACTATATAATTGTATCCCATCAAACTGTAAATGGTGATGTGGGTTACTGATTCCAAAAAAACATGATTAGCTTTTCTATTTTGTAAGGTTTTACCCAAAAATAATAGACTTTCGCAAACATGTAAGGACCTAGATTTTTAGTATGTTACAGAACACCCATAGTTTGACATCATCAAACAAAATTATTTTTTCGCAATTTTTCTCAAAAAATTATGTGCTCTTAACTAAATATGGGTTTCCCAAAAATCAATATTTTATCAAGCGGTTGGAAATCGCACAGCAGAGCTCATATATACATTATGAATTATAGTCATTTAATCAATCTATTATTTATAATAGCAGCATAATTACATAATTATGTAGCTAGATAGTTGTTATATTTGCCATATCATTTGTAACTATTTATCTAGCCATAGATATTTGATACGAATGGGAAACAAATACATGGTCTATCAGGATATACATGTGTTGGTTTGATCCTTTAGCAATAAACATGCTGCTGATAGCACCGTTTGGTGGTGATCACTAAAATGAAACTGTCCTAAGGTTATTGTTGAACACGTCAATGTCTGAAATGAGTAAGGGATGGATAGCTTGTTTTAATTACGATGTATCGATATGTGTCAGCACGCCAAACATTTTAAGTATTTATTAAGATATCAATGACGTACGAAATGTCTGTTACAGTCCGGATTTAGTTCAAGTAGATTTCCATCTTGACAAAATCATACAAAACACTTATATTACGGTGTGTTTTGCTTTAATCAACGTCAGCAATGTTAAAATTATTGTTAAAACTGTCCTCGATGAATTGCGGTTTAGAAATCAACGAATTGATTCCACGGTTTGGTTATAATTGATCTCACTATGACAGTACGTCAAGTTTACAGTTATATATAAATGGAGTACCTATGAAGCCAGGAATGTCTGTCACAGTCTGCTTCATTCTAGTATGTACACGTCAAGGTCTGGAAAAAGTCAGGAATAGATAACTTGTTTCAGTTACGATTTATCGCGGAATGTCAGCTGTTCAAATATTTAAGTATACATGAACATACCAAAGACGCACACGATGTTCGCAACAGTCTAATTTAGTTCTAGTACATTTCCTACTTGACAAAATCATACAAATACATTTTAAATTACGAGTGGGTTTTTCATCAACGTCATCACTGTTGAGTTTATGTTTGTAAGTCTCCCTTTTGTTTTGTTTTCCACAATTAGATAATTGACCAGTAGGCAAGTCTTGATCTTTCATCTATCGAGCGTACGAGTATTATGTATGTTTATCAAAGGACTGATGTTCAACATCACCTTTTCTGTGATTGTATCCTTTGTGTCATGATCTGTCCATGGTCTATCTTGTAAATACGGCGAGTTCCGTATGACAACTTCAACCAATCTATTTATGTATATACATGTATGTATATATATATATATATATATATATATATAGTACGTTCGTGTATCTATCTAGTTCTGTGCATCTATCAACGATAGGAAATAACACATGAAACAAATTTACGAGAACATAATGTAAATCAAATGTCGTAGGTACTGTTATTTTATTGACTTATTGCAATATAATGGCACCAGGAAGTAATGTTGTGAGGTTATCAGACTCATTTATCTATTCGGAAATAATGTACTATTGTTATATTATTACTAACTTGATTTATAGATTGAAAGTGATAACAACAAATCGACCGGGGAATATGGCTATCACCAGTAATAGAAGACCACGTAAGGTAGAGAAGAACAGTGTACAAAAGGTCAGCTTTTGGATAAAATCTAGCACACATTTCTGGTCATTTTAATTGAAAACAATACTGAGTGTATAAATCTAAATATAAATCGTACAGTAGTATTGTCGAACATATTGATGGCGCAGTTGTTCTCAAGGGACGTGTACGGTATTTTAAAACCCACCGCCTCCGATATATACACCAAACTATTGGTTCTAATATTACTTTTTAATCACGTTTGGCTTAATTATATATTGTATGCGTTCGAACGTTCCATTTGCAGTTATATGACATTTCATAATTATATATGTCTGTGTCGGAAACACTGTCTTGTCTCTTTCGTGACAATGACATGCAAATTATGTAACTACAAAACAAAAATCTATAGGATAATTGCGAATCATTGCGAACAAACGTGTAGTTTAGTATTTTTTACAGATAACATACCATGGATTCAGGGGCCTTATTCACCAACATTGTAAGTCTAAAAATCAGACTTAGACTTAAAAATGTCTTTTTTATAATAAATGTCATTTCTTTGAAATTAGATTTTACAGTGTGAAATTTTATCTGACAATTTGTTGTTACCCACTGAACATGTTCACCAATTTATATCAAAATCGGTAGATTTATTCGATGCCGCCAGGAGGCGGCATCGAGTATGAAAGGGTGCAAGCAGATGTCCCAGGAGGATACAAGATTTGATTGGTTATAACGCTGTTGGACTCGCCCGTCAGGGATAAAATAGGATGATAAATATTATAGCAAAATTTTATATAAAAATATTCTTAATATTATTATCACAAGATGTATGTAAAATGATTATACACTCATTTATTTCCGGCTTATAATTTTTTTTATTCGACTTTTATAAAAACAGTTTATCTCATACCTTAAAATTGAATGACTACCAGGGCAATGTTGTTCGGTAGGTACTAAAGTCCAAATCAGTTCGGAACGGGTGTTTATATAACGGCTACATATGTTGCAATTTGCGGGTCTTAGCAGGGGCTATTAAAAAGTAAAAACAAACTATTTGCGCGGAGCGGCGATTTTCCTTTCAGAGAATGATTGTCATCATGTGACCTGGTGCATATTATCAGGGTTTTATGATTCAACCAATTTTGACGGAGTTATGGCCCTTGAAACAGAAAAAATTGGCCGCTTTCCTTATGTCGCACGGTACTCAAAGTACACGACATAGAGTCATGAAACCTTCACAGAAATGGTCAGGATGTTTTCTCTACACCTGGGGTTTCACTCCCCTTTCAGTTTAGTACATCCAGAGTTATTAGCCATTGAAATGGTGTAAAATAGCCATTTTTGACTTGTTTCACATGCTACTCAAAAAGTATTTGACCTAGGATCATGAAACCTTTATAGAAATGTTTGACAGCATGTACTCTAGTGCACCTGGGGTTTCACTCCCCTTTCAATTTAGTACAACCAGAGTTATTGCCCTTGAATTAGTGAAAAATACCCATTTTCAGCAATCTTAAGTTTTTGCAGCGTACACTCAACACATGAGAATAACTTCCCTTGTGCATCACACATCACGCCGGAATTTTAGTTTGTTTACAAGTTTCTACCAATACCTTTTACTAAATAAAAAGATTTACTTAAAAAGAACTAGCGGCATCTTTGATGCCCAGCATCAACATTTCACTTGTAACAACATGAGAGCGAATAGAACATTTGACAATGTGAAGTTTTAGTCTATGTTTTAGACTTATTACGTTGGTGAATAAGACCCCAGTAGTCCAACATCCTATCAAACAAAGTTAGTATGTTGGAGATATTTATAACTATTTGACCGAGCTGGAGAACGGGTATGTATATGTTTTATGATGGTATTGGTGTTGATTTTATTATGTCTGTGTTCGGCTGTTTAAGATGAATGCAACATTCCCTGACCGATTTTCTATATGCTGCACGCAACATAAAATTCAATACTTTTAAATAACACAGGTATTATTTCCTGTTCTATAACTGACAAACGTAATACCGCATGTTATATTCCAATCCCTTCTTGTCTCGACAGACAACATCTACGGCAGATTGGTTTTGTCACCTAAATACTGCAATTTGTATCTGTAAAGTTTGACATTTTCTTTTGACAGAAACCGTCTTAGTACGAGTACATTGATATGTATATTATGTATATCCTGAATAGATGACAAAGCTCATGACATCATTGGTTGTCATTTCAAGCTTTTCTAAACCCATTAAGATTACGTATGTTTAACCGTTAATTAGTTGCATGATAACCAGTTAATTGAACCACAACGCATGAGGTATAGACAAATCCCTGTCGTGGTAATTTTGAAACAAGTCACACCAAATGACATGCGAATAACATAACATCAACACATAACATATCCCCAAATGTAACACTGCCGTGCAGTTATTATTTGACAAGGTATTTCAAAGAGTCAAATTACAGTAGCAATTTAGCAAATCGTTTGAACATGTTTCCATATAAAGCTATTTAATCATTATGTGAATCAGAAGAGGACTCGGTGTTGATTAAGATGTTCCAGAGAAAGAACTCGGTTCTTAAACTGTTCTGTAATTATTTAAACCTCTCGGTCAAGGATAAGCCATGAAAGTGCAAGCACTTATTTCCAATGGGGTCCTGTGTTTTTGCTGAAGGGACAGCAGGTGGAAGAGATAGTGGTGTGATACAAGGTATCCGGGCGAGATGCCCTAGCTCTTTCCGAAGAGACACCTTGGTTCTTTAACGTGCCCGGTGTATAGCACCGATACACACGAGACTACCTCTGGGTTGCTAACCAGTTCATCTCTAGTTAGGTGGGAAACACAGAAAAGCGTTTCAGAAATGATCAAGTGCCCCGGCCGACGATCGAACCCGGGACCTCTCGATCAGCAGTCAAACAGGCTATCCGCTCGACCACCGTACCACATCAAGACGTTGAAAAATATTAATAATTTAAAACAAAAACAGGTTTTAGGAATCTCGTTAATGAAACTGTATTTCTTCAACTGATTACACCTGGACAAGGAGTTTTGGGAAATTAGCGTATGTTATTATTATGAGTCGAGCTGGGCATTGTTTTGAAAATATTGAATAAAGGATGGTTAAATAATAAGTTGAAAATAATGTATCACGCCAATTCATGCAAACTATATAAGGAATAAACATCCACTATAGCGTACACGTGAGACACCAGTTCATAAATTTTCCTGTGGTTTATACTGATATAATTAGTACAGTTCTTTAAATAAACACGTAAAGTAATGATATGATACAGTTTTCCTGACAAAACATGTTTAATGTCTACTTTGTTTGTCCAACATGTGTGTGTGCGTTGAGGTGTGTAAGTGCAAGTAAGCAATCTGTTTATTCTTGTTAACAGACATAACTTGTACCTACAACACGTGGCTTCAGCAGAACCCGAGGTGAACAAAGATGAATAAGTATACCTATAGTGTTCATTCTGGTTGCGTAAACTCATTGTAATTACAGAAACATATTGTGTGATACATGTACAATATCGGACATATATATGTGCCTCCGTACCTCAGTGGTCAGTGCGCTTGCCGTCTAATCTGGCGACCCGGGTTCAAATCCGGGTGGAGGTATATATATGCCTGCCATGTTTCAGTAGAAATAAAGCAAATAAAGGCTATGATCGGCAGAATTTATAAAAATACATGTATATAGCGCGTATTTTATATATTGTAGGAAATTGAATAGTTACAAGACCTAGAGCTCGTCAGATAGGTCATACGAGAATTTTTTTTAGTTTAATCTAGTTGCTTATTCTGCTTCAGAAGGACCCACTATTAGTCAATATATCGTCATTCAATTGACGTTGATTGTCTCCCAATACGTAACAAAACTCGTTTTAACATTAGGAATATATTTAGTTAACGTTAATAAAAGTATTTAGGTATGGAAATATATATTTTATGTCTGAACGAAAATAACTTAAGACAGAAGGCTAAAATATATACATGTAAACGTAAAACTAAAAAGTATAATTTGATTTATGTCAAATTGTTTATGGTTATATATCCTCCTGAGAACAAAGTTCTACGCCACTCTATTGTACTGTATTGCAGCAGTATGATCCTGTTTTCATTTCAATATAGGTTAATGCGTCATTAAGAGGCATAAGGTATAAAAACTAGCATCTTGTATTTGTTTCGGTTCTACAGCAATGTTTGAATTTCAGACTAAAGCAAACATGATACAAGTCGTCGAATCTTTTAATGTATACCTCCGTAGCTTCTGTTTCAACTGACAAACCAAAGCTTGTCATTGTATCGTAGTTTATACATTAAAAATTATTAACAAACTCCCAAACACAGTTTTTATCATGTCGAAATTGAGACGTTAAAGGAAGACCTACAACCTATCCGAATCGTCATGAAGTTTAATTTGATTCAGCTTAATTATTTATCATATATTTTAGAAGGAAACATCTTATTAAGACAATATCCTGTTGTTTTGTTTTATGCGTATCCAACGTTAATGTTCTAGATTAACACGTGTGTTGACCCTAATAAACGTCATTGGGTACATGACCATATATTATTTATAGCCATCAAAGGGTTATGTATGCGTCTCAAGAGGTTGTGCAGCTAGTAATACAAACTTATAACAAACCCTGTGAATTGAGTTAGAGAAAGGGCATTTATTAAAGCCAGTAAAACAACAAACAATAAGTTCATATAACATATGTACAAGCATGCAGTAAAATATAGTAAAACAAAGTTATTCATATCATAACAATTTTGAATTATCGGGGTCAAATATTCGCCAAAACATAAACACACAGAGAATAAAATGGAAGGGTGTTTATGGCCTCCCAGTTATAAACGGAATTACATTTTAAAGGAACACTTAGAGATCTATACGTCTTTAGTGTAATCATAAATTGCAATTCTAAGAAATAAAAAAAGGTATGCGCGTAATGATTGACTGTTTTCAACTAATCTGTATTGATAATGATCATCATCAGGAAAAACTAGACGCTCGTTTACAATGTACATAAAGTTTTATCAGCCTACGGTAAAAAAAGCGCTATAAACATAGCAGTTTTCATATAAATTTCTACGCTTTTAAGATATTAACGAACTTCATTAGACTGCAATGATGATCTAGTTACAAAAGGAACATTACATCAACAAAAGGTCACTATGTTGAAATTGAAGCATGTTTTTACTAGTTCAGAACAGAATTATCGTGTGTATGTCTTGCACCAATGTTGCATAGAAAGTGCATGTGATGTTTGTCTTTAGACAAACCGTAATGAAATACTATAGAAATGTGAATTTTGCTGACAATCGAATAACCTCGGAGGATATTACACTCTGAAATGCCGCGTTTGAACGCTAGCCAGGAAAATCTTGTGAGGTATTGAACGAAACATTAAGATGCTATCATGCTGTGACAGAAATTCAAACTTTAAAATTAATATTAAATCTATCAATAGGACAAAGCATGTGTGCTACCGTCTTCTCCATTCAAAGATTTCTCGGATGACAACAACATCCGACAATTTTCTGTTAATTGATTTACAGCAACGTCAGAAAGCAATGACTTGTTTTATTTCTTGTTGACATTTGAATGCATACATCTGCCTCAAGACATTGCTATCCAGATCATTGACTGGGACAAGGAATTGATTACATTCATAATTTGGTTAATGAAACCAAACGTGGACACACTTTCTAAAGCTCATCAAAATCGCAAGGTATTGTATAAAAAGCTATTAATCGCTAACATTTAATAAATTTAATTATGAATAAATCACTTGTTGTTTTCCCTTGTGGTGAGAGTGTTACCTTGACGAGGGCAGAAAAGACAACGACCGTCTGCACCACAATGTTGTAAGCACAACACAAGAAGTCACTGTAGCCTTTAATTGTTTAATAAAATTATGTTTTACAAGGACATCCCCTAAGTTAATTTCCTGTCTTATCCTGTTTTTTGTTACTAGTAATATCCAACGTTACTGCACTATTTAACGCCGATGTTGACACCAATAAAAATCCTTGGGTACAAACACATTTAGACTTTGTTATGTTCTTAACGAAATTGACATGTTAACCTTATCAGGAAAATAATATTGAGTACAGAGCAGCGATTTTTGGGAAAGAACATCGAAACAATGATTTGTGTTCGGTGATTTCAGATTATGGGTGTTCTGTAACATGATATGTACTTGTTTCTGAAAGATCGAGTATTTTGAAGAAAGCCATTACTCATATATTTATAATGTTTGCAGGAGTATTAAACATATTGGGAGAAAAAACAACATTTAGACAAGGTATGGTGTTATTCCCACTGGTTTCATCTGAAAAGAATTAAACAATTAACATTAATCAAATTATTCTTTCTAGTATGACTCATCTGAAAAGCTATACGTCTATCTGTAATTTCTAAATATGATTACGTATACCTATACAGACTGATATACTTGTTAAATGCTTTGTTCTGTCATTTACATTCTAACGATAAACGTTTACGCCACCAGAATGGTCACTACACTTATACATAGGCATCTGTGTTGGCGAAGTCAAGATATTGTAGGCCACAGTTCTGTCTGCTGGCTAATGCACGCAATGGTTACTGGTATTCACATACTTCAAAGTCTACGTGCTGATTGGACACACAAACGTGACTGTAACCATGTGTGTTGAGTGAGGAGAACTGTTTCCAGTTATTAATTTGCCATATTTATACATTTGTTTTTAAGGAAACGTACTGAATTACACTGTTTAAAACCACAGATGTGAAGATTTGTGAAGTGGTAATTTCACATGTAGAGTGTATAATTTAAGACTATATAATTTTCCAGAACTGACGTGTGCGGCATGAACATGTTCCGTGACCATCCCTTATTCATTTGTGTTAAAAAACAGCTACAATTGCGACGCATTTTTACAACATAGAACAATTGACAACGAATTCCTTGTCTAGCTTTGATCAGTTGCATGTCCTAACTGTTATATATAAGTTTCAGCAACTCAATTATGTTTTCATAGGCATATACAAGTACAATAAATTATAACCTGTACAAATAATCAAGTTCAGTTTATGTACAGTCAACACGATTGTCTGATTACTATTTGTCATGAAATGGCTTTGCAATCATTCAGAAATTCGATACAAAATTGGGAATGTTTTAGAAACAAGACTACTTTACTCTATAAGTCTGTACTGCAGTGGGTGAAACACGTGTTATTGTTATTCTCAAATAAGTTTAGGCTTGCCTTAGTAAACTAGATTCTACATCATTTGTGTTTAACGTACTAGTATTCTTAAATTACGTTCATATGTAGACCTTTACGACCGACAACAAACGAAGCAGTAAGCCTTATTTATTGTGGTGCTACGTTTAAACATCCTCGTCGGAATCCGGATACCAGCAAATTTACCAAAGTTGAAAATGTCCAACCCTACTGCCAGTGCAGTAAGTGTATGATTTTTTCATTGTACATAAATTATATAATACACTGACTACTGTGGTCTTTACTTTGTCTTTTAAAGTTCAGCAGTGTTATATTATTCAAGAAGATATGAGGTCTATAATTGAATACATGACAAATAATTCTTTCTTCTCTATAGATGACAATAATTGATGATGCGCTGCATTATGAGACATCACGTGGTGTGAAATAGAAATTTGACACGTGCTTGTGTCATTTGGGGAATCATACTAGAATGAAGCTGACTGTTGAAGACATCCTTTGCTCTATTCAAAACTCAGTTGCTAGATGTACTGTCATAGAAAGATAAATTATAACCTAAATGTGGTATCAATTAGTTCATTGCCCTATGTTATGATCTAAACCATTAAAGGACAGTTTGAACAAGACATTTATCAGTGCCGACGTTGATTAAAACAAAACACACCATAAGTTTATTTGTATGTTTTTGTCAAGTGGGAAATCTACTAAAACTAAATGCGGACTGTAGCAGACATCGCGTACGTCATTGATATCTATATGTATACTTAAAATGTTTGTCGTGCTGACATAGCTCGATAAATCGTAACTAAAACCTATTATCAACTCCTTACATTTTCCAGACCTTGACGTATACATTTCTGCTCTCGTCAAGGAAACACTCACATCACAAGGGATAGTAATCTTTGATTTATTCACATTAAAACAGATTAAATGTCATTGATATAGCTTTACCTCAATTCTCCGAGATTCCGATATCCTAAAGTGTTTTCTCGTTTAATTCTATTACTAGATTACAACATGTAACTAGAACATGAATATAATCAACTCCTAATTCTTTCTAGTCAATGATCAAAATAGCAATGTCTTGAGGTAAATATCAACTCGACATATGACTAGTCATTGCGTGCTGGTGTTGCTTAAAATCAGATAATAGAAACATGTTGCAATCTGGGTCTTCCAAATCAATAAACGAATAAGACTGTAGCACACACGTTTTGCCCTGTTGACGGATACAAATAAGTTTGAGGTGGTGTCACGTTTAAATTTATTCAATAGCCCACAAGTTTAGATTGGTTTTGTCTTCACAACCTGCGTATTCAGAGTGGAATAACCTCTGTAGTTATTCGATTGTCGGCAAAATGTACATAGTTGTTCAGTTATAAACACTTATATACTGTAATGTCTTGATTTGCAACTTAGAATAAAAAAGAAACGAGGGAATTTCACACATAGCCAATGTGTTTTTAAAGTAGTTTGATTTGTCTGAAATTGGTTAATTGTTTTAGTATCTATTAAACTATTAGGATACTAATATATACTAAATTCTTATGAAAATACGTACTGTGATAAAAATTGCATTTAAAATGTATGAAATATGTTCTTTGCGTCCACAAAAAAGCAACTAATGAAGCTATATGTGGTGAGATTGGAAGATGTATGTAGTCTAGATGTAATTTAGTATTGTAAAATACATTTTTTTTTGAGATATGTTTATTTTCCTCGTCTATAGGTAGATGTTGGTCGAGGACATCCCACATACTACCGTACAAATATAACGTAATTATCTTCAATAATATGCATATGCATTCATACAAAACATACAAAAAAGTAAAAGACTTGCCTCTGGTTATGTCAGTAACCTAATTGTCTGCTGCATATGAGGAAAGTAAACTATTACATCTTTTTTAAAATAACAAATCTTGTTGGCTTACCTCTGTTAAACATTGTCTCAAGTCCATAAATATATCTGTTCAGATTTGTTCAAGAAAGACATTGTAAAAACTGTTAAATCTAAGTTAAATGCATTATTCAAGACCAACTCGAGCTCAAACCTGTCTAAAACAGATGGCAAATTAAGAACTTTTGCCTTGTTTAAACAAAGATTTTGTAAGGAACTATATTCGGTGCATATTAAAGATAAAAAGGTTAGGAATTTTTTCACCAAATTTAGCAAAAGTGTTCATAAACTAAATATAGAGACTGGAAGATATAGGTGAGTTTTTTTAATGAAGTAGATGTTAATGTCCTCTGAATATTCACTCGTTTTAAATATATTTGCAAAGTATCTATTTGATATATATGAAGAAAGATCGGCTATCTTGTCAGGCTGTTAGGGTATATGTTTGTGATTGTGTAAAATTTGTCCCTGTATGTTACTTGATAGTTGTAATTATCATCCTTAGTTGTATCTTTTAGCTGCAGTTACATTAAACTTAATTATTTTGACTTAAGTTAAAATATTGAGCTGCCCATATATCACAAGCAATGAAAAATAACCTATGTTCTCTACATGATTACTGTAGCTCTTTATGTAATGCTTCCAAACAATATAAATACTTGTTAATATTATGTTTTCTGTTAAGCTGATACACTTAGTTATAATAAGGAAACTTTGATATTTTAAAAAAGAAAATTTTAAGTTTTCTCTTAAGATGCTTTATAAATACCGACCCTGGTTAGTTGACCAGTCAGGTACTCGACTAAACTACAACAGAAAATAGTGCAAACATGTAAACAATCCATGTTTCCTTTGTTCTCCAATGTGACCTTTTCGCATCGATACTTAAAAAAGTTTCCATATTTCCTTTTTATATTTGAATATGTTATTCAATTTCGCTCACTTTTGTCTTTAAAGTGAATGTCTGGACTTTGAAATTCCTGCATCGTTGATATTTCCATTAAAAGATGAACGAGTACTTAAAATTGAGTTTTTCAAAACTTTTACTTCACGCGTTTTCAGATACGCTTTTGGGTCTCAACTTTTGACGTTACGTCTGTACCATTTAAGCTGCTGTACAAATGAAATTACGAATATCAAAATTCGAATAATTATAACATATTATTGCAATATACTAGCATGTATAATGTTATAAAGGTGAATATTAAATTATCGATTATGATATTATTACTTATATACGCTATAGTAAGGTTGTACAATGCATCTTTCAGAATAGGTCATTGGTTTAGTAAGAACAAAGTCGATATTTTGGACAAAACAAAAAACATGTTCGCAAATTCCTCTTTACTTATAGTAAAATATGCTGTTCCGACGCCAGTTTGGTTAACTTGACAAGTTCTGGTCTTATAAATCAATCACTTACAACCTTCTTATTCCAAGCCAGTGATATATACTTTCATCTACATTTTGTGAATATTTAACAAGTAACAGATGCATTATCCGAAATTTTAAACCGCCCACCAACACCAAAGTTGAAAACCATCAATCATAACGTTCATATTGTGTTGTGATAAATGCAACTGAGTTCATTGACGTGAAGATTTTATAATCGCTTTTACTATAACCAAGTTATGATTTTTGGTATGACGTAGATAAAAACTGTATATGTCTGCTAAAAAAATTCGAATCCGTTAAGAACATAACAGGATATATTTTTGTACCTTATTACCCAATTTAGCACCTGTGGGATATAACAATATATAACTAGACGTAAATCAAAGTATACCTTCTGATAAATAACATAGGTTACTGACGTCTTTTATTGAATATAAATATGAATTTTGAATAAAGTCACTAATCTACTGCCATATGAGTATTATACATTCTGGTTTGCTTCAGATATTTCTCAATCTAATAATAAAGTTCAATTCCGTTAAGACATAAAATAGATATATTTCCGTAGCAAAAGACGTTAATGTTAGTTAACTTATACAATAATAATGTTAAAACGAGTATAGTTACGGATTGGGAGAAGATTAAAATGTATTGACTTATAATGGTTTTTCTTTGAATAGAAAATTGAACAATTACAATTAACCAATTTATACTTTCTTGTAAGACTTATCGGATGATCTATATGTCTTCTTATCAATGTTCGTTCGAGGGCTGTTTTCAACAAATAAGACATCTCGATTCCGATGCGCACGCCCTTTCTATTGTAGGCCATTGCTGGTTAGAGACAGGGTACATGTTTATTATTTCTGGGTATGCATGTACCTTAAAGGACTGGTATAGTTTGGTTACTTTACCTCGTCATTATTTAGGAGATACGACACCAGAATGAACACTGTAGGTATACAAATATGTCTGTCTTCACCTCAGATTCTGCTGAAGTCACGTGTTTGTTTGAAACAAGTTCTTTTGACTAAATACACAACGTTGTTTACTTGCACGTACACATCTTACCTACGCAGAGGTTCAACCAACAAACGTGGCCTTTAACATGCTGTCTGAGGAGAACGGTATCCTATCAATAATTAACAATATACGAACGCATTTTAAGGAAACGTACTAATTACACTCGCATGAAACTAGTTGTATTATTGAAGACCTGTGAAGTGGTATCGCAAATTTACTGTATGGATCCGCTACGTGTAAGTATAATCTGTTATAAATAATTATATTTTGCCGTATTTGGCGTCAGGCACAAACTTATTTCGTGACCATCCTTTGTTCATTATTTGCAAACCAATGACCAATCCATTTCATTATAACACGTAAAATAACTACTCATGGATGCCAAGTTTGGGTTTAATCGGTTGCAAATCAAATCTGACGTATATACGTTTCAGTATTACTGAATAGTAAAGTATACTACACCATTCATGTACACTCTTTGTATGTAATCTAGTTCTACTGTCATCACCACCAGTTGCCGATAAGTAATTGTCTTGAACAGGTTTTACCATCATTATAATTTGATATAAATTGAGAATGCTTAAGAGACAAACCTACTTTACTCTATAAATGTGTAGTAAAAGTGGATAGAACACGTGCCATTTTAGTTTACATCTATTTAACGAAGACTTGTAATGTAATACTTACACTGTATTGCCCGACATGGACGTATGGCCCGGGGACAGGGGGACATATACCTTAGCCCATCCCATAATTCAGACGTTATTTATCTTTTCGGACAACAATAGTCTCTTATTTGGTAATTTGCCATTTAATCTCTGTGAAAGTAAAAAATTATATGCTCAACTCATTCATAAAGCAGCTTTCTACTATGGGAATATGTTATCAAGTTGAAAATGATACGAACCAGACAAGGGAATTGCGATATAAAGTTTACATCAGCTCCAATATTGATTTTAGACTTTCTTCTCATTAAGATTTTTAAGATCTCGGAATGAACACTATATGTATACAAAGTCATCTTTGTTCACCTTGGATTCTGCCGAAGCCACGTGTTTGTAGGTACAAATTATGTCTGTTGACCAGGACACTATGTTGTTTACCTGTACTTACACACCTCAATACGTGTTTCAAAAAAGACAAACGTGACCATAAACATGTTGTGTGAGGAAAAATGTTTGCTAAAAAACCGTATCATTAATTAACATGTATATTTAAGGAAACGTACTAGTTAATTATACCAGTATAAATCACAGAAAGATTTATGAAGTGGTGTCTCACATGTAGGCTATCATGGATGTTTAGTCCTTACATACATTGCAAAAATTGGCGTGGTTCATTTATTTACAACATAAGGTATAATATGAACTAAGGCATTGCCTATAATGGGTATTTAATAAATATTAGATAACCGCTAGGTTGCATGCAATCATTGTGAATTGTAATCTTTATACAGCACACAATTTAATCAATCAAATTGTCATAATTTGATTCCAATTCAATAAAATCAAAGACGAACCTTGTACTATTAGATTGTTTATTTATATTCCGAATATAGATAATTTACAGCCTCCCATGTTTGTCTTTCGTTCTTATCCACTTGGAAAATCGAAGATATTACATAAGCGACAACGCATGGACCCTCCTAGTACACACGTTTGTTCACCACAAATAATAAATGCACCAGTCAGTTGCATCCACAGTTCCCCCCGACCACAGGGATCCATGGCGGATACCCAGGGAGACGGTCGTGTTTTTACCATCCAGCTTCCCCCGCCGCAAGGCAGGGGAAATTTAGGATTTTTTCTGCGAAAACCAATAGCCTAGAGACAATATTTACCGGTAGATGTCAGGGGAAATGCGGGAGATTTTACCATCACTCAGCTATATTCCCCCGCAGGCCGTAGAAGGGCTGTTGATTTTGACAACTCAAAATCCCGGAGCGCCCCTTCACCAGGGGCTGAGGTGCTGTGAATGAAACGAACTGGTGCATAAGTCTTATACACACTGACAGTAACAAAATAATCTTATAAACATTGCCTTGACAAGCTATACATTGAGACATAGAATTGTTGATTTGCATTGTTGACATGGAACGAATTGTAGCCTACTTACGTTCAAGCATCTGGTATGATCTTAGTGTTGATATCATTGCAAAAATACGTAAAAATGTCTTTAAAATACCATTTTCCTCGGAGATCGAGTACTGTCATGATAAATCGGCTATTTAAATGAAAATTTCACCTTTATTTTTGATGATTCCTAAAACATCTTCCATGTGCAATGGGCGCATGAAAATCACGCAAACGCTTGCAATCAATTGGCTAGTGACACGTAAAGCGGAGTACAGTAGAGTACTCGTACAGCGTATTTCTTACTTCCCTTTGTTTTTTTAAAAATAGTTTGTTTTAATTACACATTTTTTAAAAATGATATTTAATCGAAAGAGAACGATAGGCTCAACCGTTTACAGCTTACTATTTTTTATATTCCAAGGACTATTCACCTCGGAAAACTGCCTGAAATTTTGACCGGAAATAACTTTTTTTGAAAGCATTAGTACCTGCAGAAACTCAACGAAGATATGCACGTTCGCCTATTACCTGTCTGGCTATTAAATCCCCTAATATACATGTATTATAATTAATTACTTTTTACAAGAATTGACACCAGGCATTAACAAATTCAATTACCATACTTTGTCAAATATTTTCTATACAATAGCCATTCCGACGCATTATTACAACAAACTCACGAATTCCTTGTCGAGGTTTAATCAGTCGGAGGTTCAATCTGTCAGGGAAATTTTCACATACCCGTTTGTAATATGCTTATTATATGCATATCTTTAATCACGTATGCTTAGCCAATGACTTTTGTTGATGGAGTTTAACTTTCTTTCAGTCAGAACGAATTCCAAAATGTTAATCCCTGTTGTAATTTATTTATTTATATTGCATGTTGTTAATTTGAGTTGTAATGTATTTGATTTACTATTAACGACACAGACTGTTACAGACATCCCATATTCCACTTTATTGCATACTTGAATATTTGACGTTTAGTCACATCTCGATGACTCATAACTAAAATACTTAGGTTATTAACTCCTTCCTCACTTCAGACTATGATAGTAGCTTTATATGAAGGTTCATTTAAACAGGACACATTATAAGGCATTGTGTGTAGACGTGGATGGCAATAATAATAACACAAACCTTTGTCTTTCTTTGTCACTAACACCAATCAGTAATGATGACACTCCAGCCGTATTGTTATAAATCAAACAAAGGTCAATGAGTTTGTTTCTAAAAATGACATTATTTTTCTACGCTTTCATTCGATCAAGTTATGATTTCCGTCATGGTGTAGATAACTCTACGTCTTCCTTTGAATGTTAATTCCGTTAAGAACATAACACGATAAATGTTTGTATGTTCCAGGAACCCAATGACGTTTATTGATGTCAACATTAAAACACCGACTTTACATTTGAGACCTGAGTGAAAAGGGCATACTATTGACTTAAGGTGTTTCATTTTAAAACATATTAAAGTCTAATCAAATCAAGTAAACAATTTCTGGTATGACGTATGGTCTTTCCCGAAATTTAACAAGATAAAAACAGAAAGGATAATTTAAAAGTGTATAGGGGTTTAAAGATAACATGTATAAACTGAGTTATATGTGCATGCTTTGATTCGTTATTTGCATGGGGGCTACAGATATATCTACGATATGATTCGAAATTTGTATAGTATGTTCTTTTGGGAAACAAATCTTTATTGTACAACCAAAACAACAAATATATTCTAGTTTCTATAATTAACGCCTCATACTGACTTAATATTTACATGTGTAACCAATATTGAAAATTTTACCATATTGCAGCAATAGTTAACAATGATGAGTACTGCAGTGCAGATTATGGGTTTCTAAGTTTTTTTTTCATTCTAAGAGGAATTATATTACAACATACAGTTAGACGTAGATCAAAATATTCTTTCTAATATGACGTAGATAACTGACATAAATTGTTGAATAATAAATGTTAATATCGAACATAGACACAAATTTACTGCCACATTAAACCATATTATACTAGTTCGCTATAAATATTTCTAAGTATTCATCTTAAAATTAAATTCCGTTTGATATAAACCGGTCATATTTCTGTTCCTAAAGACGGTTATTAGCGTTAACTTATACAGTATAATAAAAACAAGCATTTTACGCATTGGGAGAAACAGAAGACATTAAAAAGACTAGATATTCACTAACGGTGGTTCTATCTGAAGCAAAATAAACAATTAAATTAACCAAATGCATAATTTCTGGATTCGGATGGACTCTGTGCCATTCCGTAACTTTTTAATGTCCTGCAAGATATAAAAAATAGCGCTTAATACACGTGTGTGTGTTTGATTATGCATGTTGCTTATACGTCTGATATACTTTGAATACTTTGTGTCGTCATTTACATAGGACACCGTAATGATCATCTATGTTCCACCTCGGATTCTGCTGAAATCACGTTTTTGTAGGTACCAGTTAAGCGTGCTGTTGGAAATACACAACGTCGTTTACTTGCACTTAAACACACTGCCTACTCGATTGGGAGTAACAAATGCGGCTTTGAATATGCATGTTGTGCGAGGACAACTGTTTCCCATCATTAATTAGCAATACATATATGTATTTACTGACTTTACACTGTATATGGCCACGGGTAATGTTGAAGACCTGTGAAATGGAATCTCTAAAATAAAACATCCACTTAATGCTTGCTTACTCGTTTCATAGTTAGCCACAATATGTGTGAGATATTAACGTATTTTTATGGCCATCCCTTGTTCAATATATTATTGACACAAGAACCATTCCGACGCATTATAACAATAGAACAGACGACTGTTACCCTTGCATGAGTTCCTTGTAAATGTTTAACTAGTTGCATGTCGAATGTGTCGTACATGTTTCGGTAATTGTATCTGTTATATAGTCCAGTCATTTTAACTTTTAACCTCAAACTAATTGCAAAAAAAACATTTTTGAGTTTATATGGTGCGTAAAGCTATCCTTAACAATGTACAAAATGTTCTTATTGAATATTCGTGGGACTTTTTGAGATATTTACAAATATATTGAATTGTCACATGTTTTCGCGATATTTGTCACTTTTGATGTAAATAAATCTTGACTTGTACCAGTAACTTATTTTTACGTCGTGCTTAGAGGTCGCAATTTTGGTTTGATTTTTATGAAACTTGGCAGCAATGATCATCAAAAGCTAATCTAGGCATAATAAAAGTTTGAGATAACCGGAACCAAAATCTAGGTCATTAGGTCAAAATAAAGAAAAAACAAGATATAGTCACTAGGGGTCGCAATTTCGACCTTACACTTGTGAAGTTTAGCCACAATGATCACCTTACAAAACTCAAGGTCATGTATGAAATTGGTTTAACCGGAGTTAAAAACTAGGTCACTAGGCCAAATTATAGAACAACTCTTTAGAAGGCGCCCTTTTTACCTAATCTTTATGAAACCATGTCACATGGATAATGAAGACAAAATGTAGGTCAAATTCAATATTTACTTATCATGAGTTAAAACTAGGTCACTAGGTAAAAAAATAGACAAACCTTCATGCGCCAAAAAGTCGCATCAATTATTTTCACCTATTGACCTAATTTTGACCCAAATTATTCGATAACATACTTGTCTTAGATGTTTTGAGATGAGCATTGTGACCAAGTTGCATAAATATTAGACTAAAATTGTGAATTTTGTACCTACACAACGTTTTCCTTTGATTTTAACCAGCGACCTACTTTTTGACCCCGGATGACCCAATTTATAACTTTGACCTAGATTTTGTTGATATTATTATTGTGACCAAGTTTCATAAATATAAGGTCTACATTATGACCTCTAGCGACTACACAAGGTTTTGCTACACTTTGACCTAGTGACCTAGTTTTTTATCCTTGATCATCCATTTTCTACCTTGGCCTAAATTTTGTTCAGATGATCACCAAGTTTCGTAATCATAAAGTCAGAATTGTGAATACAAATGCAATTGTGGACAAACAGACAAAGAGAACAATCACTATTTCTCCCGAATCGATAAATTCGTGTACATTTTGTATATTGACATTATTGTATACTGTCCAAACACAAATATCCTTTTTCCATTAGACATACATGTATACAACACATGATATGTGTAAATTTTAAACAAATTGGATTAATATTAAAGAAATGAGTAAAACTTTTGTTTCCCCTTCCAAGTGCTATTTTGAGTCATTTTGTCAACATTTGAATGGGTAGTATACCAACACGTAGACTGACATATATATGAAAAGTAAATTGTCTGATGATAAAATCAATATTTGTTTTCGATAGAAGAAGGTTGTATCTTTCAGAAAATATAAGCTTTAAGGTGAAATTAATAAATATTTATCGACTTACATGGGAATTATTAGAACTTAAAATTCCCCATGTAGTATGAAATAAGGAAAATGCTGAAATTGCTACCAAAAGTGACCTTAAACATGTCGATTGTTTTGTATTTTCCCCACTGAAATCGCATATTTGACGTTTTGTCTGTGGTTGACAATAGTCTGTAGATGATGAAAATGCAAAGAAACTCTGTTTTGCAATTTGTTTGAGGTTGACCATATTTTTTAGCTTCAATGACTGGACTATAGGACTATGTAGCAATTTATGTATATTGTATGCTCGTTTAATTGTCGACACCACGAGTCGGTGATCGCTTTTTGCCTTGGAATGGATAAACAGTCATTGTAGTCTGATACAAAATGAGAGAGAAATTGAATGTTAACGAAACAAACATACATACATGTACTTTATCAAAGCGCATATATATATGTATTTGTAATTTTCGGAAACATTCACGACCAACAACCAACTGAACTGTAAACCTGACATTCGTATACATGAACAATGTTGCACAGGTATACCAACGTTTAAAAAGGCATTGCCAGTGTTAAGTGTTATGAGGTTCAACAATAATGTGACTGCAGAATTTGAAACATAATTCCGTCTAGTCTATCACAAGAGATAACAATACGATGCATTACAAAGCGATGCGTTTGTGTCATATGGGAAATCATATTGTTGCAGGCAGGCAGACTTTGCTTCATTGGTTTGTATTCTTAAATGTTTGACGCTCTGTCACAGTACGATAAATCATAACTAGTGAAACAGGTAATCAACTCCTTACTTTTTCCAGACTATGTGGAGCAATATCTTGAGGACAGCTTAATTAAGAAATTCGACAATGGACTCGATCAATGCTGACGTTGATGAAAATGAAATACTTTAATCTTATCAGAAGTTTTTTGTCATATGGGAAATCTGCAAGAATGAAACAGACTGCGGCAGAGATATCTCGCTCCATTGATGCTACATTGATATATTTATGTATACTTAAATGTCTGACATGATGTCATGGCTCTATTATCTGAACAGCAATATCTTAAGAGTTGTTTAAAGAAGACATTTGGCAAGACATATTGGATGTCTACAGACGTTGATGAAAACGAAATAATATATAATTTAGTCGGATATTTCATCAAGTGCAATGTGAGTAATCATGAAAAGATGCAGACAGTACTACATTCGTCATCACTTGGAACGTTTTTTGTTCAAATTGCATTACTTGTACTTGATATGAAGTCATAGCCTAATGCATCAGTTGATTCAATAACACACTAGGAGTTTTTATTTCAACAGGCACCAACGTGTTATATCATATACTCAATATTTTAAGATACAATGTGAATTTAGATATAAGGTTATAAAGAACTGAATACCAAACATCTTCTTACAATAGCTAAACACAACAACACCACGCAAAACATTCGACTACGTTAAGGCGATATTAATATCTTGGACGAAATGTTTTCTTGAAATTGCGCAATTTAACTGCTTGAAATCTCATTTTACACGGCATTTTTGAAATTCTTTCCGGTTTTTTATTCATCGAGCTCGAATATGGACTCTCCACTATACACAATAACAGGAAGGCAATAACAAATCGAACAGGGACGATAACACTCTATAAAATCAGCAGAGGACAAAAACAAGTTCTTAAAACCCACAACGACAATACAAAGAATCAACAGTTAAAGGTAAAAAGGAGATGAAGTACCGTTGTATAATAATTCAAAATGCGAAACTACGGGATATGAATTGAAGCAGCACTCAACTAAAATAACAATATGTGAACTAAACATGAAAAATAACAGATGTAACACAACGATAATTGATAAGATCATCTTACTATATTCTAAACTGTATATGCATGGATGATAAAGCTTTCAAAGCCGTGTTTGTGTTGTGCGATGTACAAGAACACATTAAGGTCACATTGTCACCTTGAGGGAAAACCGCCGGTAATTGATTCACAATAAAATGGATTGAATGTCATCGATATAGCTTTACTACAAAACTCTGCGACTCCGATGGCCTTCAGCAAGTATTTTCGCGTTAGGTTCTATTAACTAAATCATGAATGTAATCAACTTCGTATTCTTCCTAGTCAATGATCAAAATAGCAATGTATTGAGGTTAATATCACAACAACATGTGACAAATTGTGTTTCAACGTGGCTTAACATCAAATAACTGAAACTTGTCGGATGTTGTTGTCATCTGGGAAACCATTAAACGCAGCAGAAAGTAAATAGCGAAGTTTAACGTTCTTTGTCCCATTGATAGTTTTACTATAAATACTAATGTTTGATATGCTGGCGTAGCAAAATAAATGTTTTGTTCAAAATCAAACCAAGTTTCTCCAATTTTTGTTCATAACCGGCATTTTCAGAGTTGTTAATCATGTGTAGTCAGTTATTTGTCAACAATGACTTGCAAGTATTTCAAATGTTATATTTCTAAATGTCAATTGAATACCCGAGACAAATATCTTTCATTCCTTCTGCTTAATACTATCTTGACTTCGTTTTGCTAGATACAAACGTAAATGTTATTACAATTATACATACAGCACACTTAAACCCACGGTAGTCACATTTGTGACAGCACGAAAAACAACACGAAGTTGAAGTAATAAATACCATACCATTTACAATATGAGATACAAATGTCGGGCATAGTATTATATCAATGAGAAACGACGAAAATAATCTGACATAGCTTCCATCTTAATTAAGTATAGGGGACGGAAATTAGTTAGATATTACAAGCCATATTATATGTGCCAGCAGAAAGGGGTTTAAATGTCAATAATAGATACATGGAATGACGGAATGAGTGTCTAAAGTTATTTTCTTTTATATCCTTAATGATTCGCGAGAGTTGAGCTAATAATGCAAGTTACACAAAAGCATCGGGTCAGGTATTCTATCAGAAATAATGTAAGGTATAAAAACTGTGCAAATAACATGCGGATAACAGATAGTGCAGACAGGGTTGAAAAAGTTATAATTAATCGATTCAATAATAACTAAATGGTGGGTTTCGTATCAATTTTGAAGATGTTTTACCACAATTTGTACATCTAACATGAAGAAAGACAGATGTCGGGGTGCTACACCAATACATAATGCTAATTCAAATTAAAATCGCTTTCAACTCAGGCAACCTCGACATATTCATGCTCTTTAATTACAAAGGTTAATGGCAACTATCTCAGTCTCACAAATAATACAATATAGGATATTTTACATCCGTCACTTCAGACACATGTTTGTTGCTGTTTCTTTGACTTTGGATTGTCTATGCGCTACAGTATTTATATGAATGACTCTTCTGTAATACATAGTTTCAATGGCGCTTAGAATGCGTTGGTTGTTAAGTACTGCATGTGTAATTGCAAGTTGTGGATGTTTAATAATAAAACGACTAAAGCCCAATTGTCTTGAAAGATGATAGAGGAAGTTCAGAACAGTGATAACTGTTTTAATGTGTATGATGCATAGTTGCGTTTGAATATTGATGCTGAAAGCAAGCGAATGCAAGGGATAATGCCTTGTTTTATATTTGAAGCTACCATGAAATGCAGATGAAGTTGTTATGTCAATGTAAAGCATATTTATCGTATGATGTCTCAGAACATGCGAAATCCATTAAATACATTTTGCATTAACGAGATTCCTGTTTGTTATACATTATTACAGATGTCAACGTCCTGCTTGAGGACCTTGTCCTATATCTGAAACTTCTTCGTACTCCCATAATGATATCAAATTGCTATATTTGGAAACATGCAAGAAGGTGTCAATTAATGTTGCTAAAATCTGACAGTTTGATGCCCTTTGTATCAATATTGAGTGGCAGAAGATATTGTAACATTTGCGTTATTTGTTGTTATGTGTTGATGTTATGTCTATAAGACTAGTATGTAGTATGGTTGTTTACCTTTCATATTTCATGTGTGATGTACTTTTCTGATGTTACATGGTTACATCAAATACTTACAACGATAGATGTACAACAAGCGTCGAGACGTGACCCATATAGAAATAGAATACAAAGTACTTACTAGTAACGCATCGAGCCTTGTTGTAGATCCATACTGTATGAGAATATTTGACACTGGCCTATTTGTCCAACAATCTATATATATATATAAGCATGGTATATTTGCAATAGATTAAAGAAATAGATTTTACAGGTGTTCCGTGATATACCGGTCAATATAATACCGTTTGGAATTCATAGGAATTAATCTCGAAGGTCGTAGGTCTGAGTGATTAATAAATATGCATATCAATGATTGTAAAATCTCTTGAAAAACTTGTATGAAATTATGTCCAAGTTTATTTGTTATTCGTAACTGTTGATAAACAATATCAAAATGCACGTTCAAGCGTTGTCGTAATCAGTAGATATATACAAATACAGATCATTTTAATTGACAAGTATGCATAAAATGTGGTTACATTATTAGTGGTTAAAAATCCAGAAATACTCTCCCATAAATTTATTCCCGAAATATGATATACTCGTATTTGATCTACAATACATTCAATCTTTAAATATGTTCAAAATTACTTACACGGTAGTAATTTGTACGTGTTCGGTTGTGTTTCTATTAATTAGTAATCAGTGGTATGTTTAACCGTAATGCAATATGGAATTTGCATTCGTGAACGTGGTATTTGAACTGACTGGTGTTTAAATACTACACAATAACGTGACTATTGAAATTTTCTACTTAAATGTTTTTAAGTACGTTAACTTTATGAAATACTTGAAATGACAACCGTCATGTGCATCGTGTCTAAAGCTGTGTCACCTTTTTTCGTACTGAGACATTGTCTGTCGAAATAAACTGTCAAACAGATCAGTGGTAACAGATTTGATAATGCAACATTCAACCTTCAGTGTGACATTTCAGTCAATAATTGTCGTAGATGTTTCTAAAATTAATTCAGTATGAATTTAATGCACCTCAAAGTAGCACATGTAACCAGATGGATTGTATTTCCAGAGAACAATATATTGAAATACACCATGCTGCCTTTTGTTTGTCAGTACGTTTGAACTAGAATAGGAAAATAATATTATATTTTACATGTACTTCCCTATGAATTATGCCGAAATACTTCGAGATCATTCGTTGCTTTGGCGACAAATTTTGGAAAAGTACTCTGATTGAGAAAAACCATGACTAAGTTGTTTAAAACAGCTATTACCTAAATCGAAATGCAAATATTTTTGATATACATTGTAAAAATTAAAACATAATTCTGAACTGAAAGTCTATTTGAACAGTAAATGTTAAGAATTGATCAACTGGTGTCATTCTGAAACACTTGTCACAGTTAAGATTCCAATGACAGTAATTGCGACGTCAGACAATTAACTATGAATACGTATGTCCGGTTAAAAACAGTTGTAACTTCAGTTAACCCAAGTAATAAAGCTCCCTTTTTTCATTTTGCTTTTTATAATTTTATTCCTGATAAGAATCATTTGTTTATATCATTCAATAATGTATATGACAGTATTAACATGTTACCATCAGAAAATAAAGATTTTATCATTGTTATTATTATAAAGGGCATGTTTCATCCCAAATACACATAACTTACTTGATTTTAGGAGATGTTTCTATTTCCATACAATGATAACTATGAATTCAAAACTATTTTTGCAATGTTTCGCAATAATTCTAGCAATGTTTCTTTTGTAATTATTAATAACTTTCATGTCATTGGCACCCAATAGACTCGACAGTGTTTTACACGCAGACAGACAACATTATGAAATACCATATAAATACAAAGTGAATAACTGCGCCGTTTACCCCAGAGACTACCTTGAACGATTTATAATTTCAAATCGGTTTCGTTTTCAATTACGAATACTAGTAACTAATCGCCTCTACTCGTCTCGAAATGGTTGAAAATGGAACCAGAATTTTCAAGACCGAAAACCGTAACAACAAGTGGTCGTCAAGTCACACCATTCGTCATTGTCGGGCTCATAGCCGTCATGCAGTGTCAGCCTATTGACCACTATTATATACATGAATTATTAACCTTCCGTGCTAAGTTTTTACTGGTTCGTTTGTTGTAATATGTGTCTCTTATATATAGATAAAAAAAATAACAATAGTACATTATTTCCGAATACATAAACGAGTCTGCTAACCTCACAACACTACTTCCTGTAACAATCATAGTTCTATAAGTCAATAGAATAGCAGTTATCCGCGACATTTGATTTAATCTATGTTCTCGTTACACTGTCTGCTGTGTAATTTCCAATCATTGATAGATACTCGAAACGACATAGAGAGACGAACAGTCCATACATAAATAGATAGGTTGAATCTATCATACGGAACTCGACGTATTTACAAGACAGATCCTGCACAGACACAGGATACAATCACAAATAGGTAATGCGTAACATCAGTCTTTTAAATTATACCTACGTGATATTCATTTTAACAGGGTGAGAGGGAAATAAGTGGAAGCTGGTAAACTATTCCATTGTAGAATAAGGGAATAAAATGTAGCAAGAAGAGTATAACATGGCACTCTTATAACATAATATATCTAAAGAAGGTTTGTAGTTTCCTATACTTTGATGAGATATATAATAGTTTTACAGAAAACTTCGTATACTTTGTTTTGATGATACTTGCGATGACACCACATTGTCATTTTCATTGTAAGTACAACACACTTGTTGTCATCCGCAAGTACAATGTAAATATCAATTTCACAGTCGTACAGTTATTTGATACATGTCAGGATATACCATCTAAAACAAACCTATATTGTTTGTGATTTATGGTACAATGTATTCAAACACATATAACATTGTCCTTGCGATACGACAGTATAACATAAGACATTACCACGATGTATTTTGTACTACTATAGAAGGAAATGTAGTGATAGCATGACTGAGAGCCACGCAATTGATTTACGAAACGATGTTTTGGCATGAAAAGTACATTATAAATAAAAATATGAAGTTTCAATAACCACATCGAAGGTCACCTTTCCCAGACAGATATGTTTAATCAACAACATGACATAGTTTGTATCACACGAGAATCAAAATGCTATATATGGATCATGTGCAAAGGTGTTGTTGCTGCAATATTGCCCTTGGAATCGAATCGTCTTGTAAATGAATAACTTTGACGTTCGTGTGTGTTAATTTAAAAATATCAAACCTGTTTTCAAGGCCATTGTGTTTGTATATCTCTGTTAAACAATGTACTTCTACAAGACTTTGACATTTGTAATAGTATAAAATGAAGTTTTGAAAATTCGTTAACGGAAATAGAATTTAAAATAATTCGTATTGCACTGAATAAATAAATAAATATAAACCATATAAAAATGTATAACTTGTTGCTTGTTGTATGTGATGTTTGTATATACTATGTCACATTTCATTCCTTCTATTCTTTGCTGTTTCTTTTGAATTCTGTCTTCTCCGTCCAATGTCACTTGCATTTCAACACGTACACATGTACTTCATTCTACGAGGCTTTTAATTACGTTAAATTTATTTTGTATAATTTGTAACGCTGTAGATGGTTGCCTATGTTACTGTTTGACAATGGTTTCTCCATTTTAGACAATTTCTGATGCACAAACAGGAATGGCATGGATTGTGTGTTTTTCAAAATACCTCTGACTTATCTCCATAAAACACGATGAACGTTGTAAAATGATAGGTGTCTCGACATGCGTACTAAGCTAGCACGGCATACAACCGTCAATATTATATAATATAAATATGCAAGATGACACCTAATTAGAATTTAAAGCTTAGCTTGGTGTTATGAATATTAATACTGCAATCCTGCACTGAACACACCAAAGAAGTAAGTGTTATCCGTTAAAGAAGATAACCAGATAGTATGAATGTTACTGTGTTCTACTTCAATGAAACTGACACCAATATTTGATTATCAAATATACACTTGCTAAATGTTGTACGTACACCAACTTGTAATGCGTATATCTTTTTTATTATAAATGATATCACGTTTATTTTTGCATGTCTTCATGCGAGTAGTATAGCTGCAATATTCGATAATTCGATGATTGTAATTTGTCCAGTGCGAGCAGTGAACCGTGAATTTTCAAATGATACAAAATGCACGTGCGAAACAAATTATTTTCGTACGAGGTCTCAAAATGTTACATACAAATTGTCCATCAATACTCACACCAGAAAAACACAAAAGCAGAAGACTTACGATAAAAGACCGCATGGCAGTAAATAGCTAGTGGCTGAGGTCACCATGTCCTTGACTTTGACCTATCGACCTCAAAATTAGTAGGAGCCTACATCTGATGATTAGCAACCTTTCTGTAAAGTTTTACGATCTAAGATCCTATATTTCTTATGGTATGGACCAGTGAGTGTTGTGTGTTCAAAGGTCATGGCGAGTTTAACCTTTGATCCAAATGACCTTGAAAATGAGACAGGCCGTCTGTGGAGCATATATAATCTCTACTTAAAATTTTAAATCCTACGTCCACCCGTTTTGGAGTTACTGTTGGAAAACCATTCGGCATGTCGACCGATTGACTATTTGCACGTAACGCTATGTACTGTGTTGGTGTACTTACAACATTTAGTGAGTGTATATTATTTACTAGTATGTGGAACTTTACAACTAACAATTATTAAACGTGTTCAAAGGTATTTTATATGAGTACAAAAGGGTCATTTACAAAAATACTGTTGCACATAGATATTCTAAAGCCATAGAAACGCTAGCCAAACACCAACCACTCACATGTTCTTAAGACTCTGGTGTATTTTGAGATGTAGCATGCTAATTGACAATTCTTAGCCATGGCAATAACTATGATTTACATACATGTGTCTGAAATGACGGGTGTGTTACATCATATATTGTATAACAGGATATATGCTTCCATTAGCCTTCGTATATGAATCGGTTGAGGATGTTGAGGTTAATAGTTGATGGCAATTCAAACTTATAACTGATATTGGAAAAAGTGGATATAGACAACAGCCAGGCAGAATGGTGAGTACAGAAATGCTTTCAAAATATTCTCCGTTTCGTCTAGAACAATTTTCTTTTATACGAATTATTCCATTAGTTATGGAGTTCACGCTTCTAAACATAGTCCCAATATTTCTATCTGGGACAGGTGTACATCATTGAGACATATACAATAACGTATATGAATCGCCATGCAGAGACAATTACGCTTTGAAAACACGTATAAATAAAACAGAAGTATATTTCCTATAAGTTATTACACAACGAAAAGAGAACGCAGCTTTCAAAAGAAATGACAGACTTAAACTTGTTTCCAAGTTACAAGTTAATTATGCCGAGCATAGCCTTAATTTGCTTTATTTCTACTGAAACATGGCAGGCATATATGTACCTCCATCCAGATTTGAACCCAGGTCATCAGATAAGACTGCAAGCGCACTAACCACTGAGCTACGGAGGCACAGGTTAAGCAAATTATAACAATAGGGTAGTATTAACTGTCTACTACACAGCATATACAGATGGTGTTACACATTGATTGAGTATTGTATTCTCGCTTTATCCCTTGTCACCAATAAGAAACAGTGTTTAGTGTAAAGAATGCTAACAAACTCATTAATTTTCTTTTTCTCAGGATCTATAATTATGTAAATCACATGTGTTTTAATGCATTTTCGTCTCTGAAAGAAATATGTTTATGGGGTTTCCAAACACAATTCTTCAAAATTGATATGAGACTCACCATTTAGTAATTAACAACTCGATTAATCCCTGCAATATCCTTTCACCAAGACAGTCTTTAATGGTATCCTTCTAGCAGTTTTTGTTTTCCCTTCTATTATTGCTGATATAATATTTGACCCGGTGTTTTGTCGAACATGCATTAATATATCATCTCTCGTGCATCAGTTATAATACAGATTAGATTAATTATGAAACCCGCATTATGTTATTTAATGTATCCATTATTGACTAACAATTCCTTCCCATAATCGCATTTATATCTGTGATTGTTTTGTTTTTCCAATGTTTTGTCAACCATTATTTTGTTTTATGATAGTTAAGTCAGATGAATTCATTGCCTGCTGACTCATGGTGTTCGAATGGTTAACACCCTGTACTACGGAGCTCGACATCTCTTGTTTTAACCCCTTGAGATGCATCAAGTTGTAACATTCTAAAACTAACATAGATATTGTGAATGTTTGATTTTAGTCGTCTGATTGATCATTTGTTCATTATGTTAACTTTATACAGTGGCAGTAGGTACACGTTTGTCTTATGCGACATAATATGGCTAAATCATTTCACTGCATACCATATCACATTGAACAAACTATGTGTGTTTTTGTCGGTATGACTGTGACATTTTGTTATCAAACTAAGACATCTTTAACATACTTACGATACGCGAGAATTAGTAAATTAGCAAATGTTCTGGTTTTCCATCTTTTCATTGTTGTAAAGTATTTCTAGGATAGTTGTCTTTAAAAAGAGGGTAATAATGAGATACCCTAGCAATGGCATTTTGCTGACAATCAAAACGCATTCAGAGGACATAGCACTCTGAATGACAGTTAATGAACGCAATCTCAATGAGCATCGTATTTTATTACAATGTGATATAACGGCACACCAAACATTAAACTAGACACCTTAATAAAACCGTCAAATTGACAAAGGATGTCTTCAATAGCCTATGTCGTTCTAAGATTTCTCACCTGACAAAAACCTTCAACACATTGCAGTCATCTAATTTTCAGCAACGTCAGTATTCAACATTCTCATGAATCAGTGTATAGTCAAGTCTCTAGACTATACTCTGATACACAACGCTATATATCGTGTGAAAATCTAAAAATAGCTCGCATGTCGTCACTAGTGTATTCCCGCTATCGTCCAATCAGAAATCGCGTTACAACAGCCGCGGGAATATTTCTATAAACAAACACAATTGTGAACATGGATTATTTAATTAGCAAACGGTGAATGAAATTAAATGCTGAGATGTTTGTTGAAACCTATTGAATCGAATTCGGCGTATAAAAAGTATGAAGAATGAGAGAATAACCTGATATCGGTTATCAAATGGAAAATGTAGATCTACCGGCGATTCGACTGAAATAAAATTTAAAAAACGGCGAGTCGAATGGAGTGCTAACGTTAAAGGTAAGTTCTGTTTTTGCATGACGAACCACCGCTAATTTCAATACAAATAACCAGTTATGTTGTGCAATGATAGTAAAATCTTCTTCTGATCATCGATGCAAAAATATCACAATATCTTTTTTCATACGTCGATTAAATAGTCGGAAATAAAATTCAAACACTGGTGATTTATATTCTGCTTGTAACGTCGATTTTGATTGGACAAATGACGAGGGATGTTTGGAAAACACCTGTGACGGAATTTGATCAATTGCCTTATAAGGAAATGAACGAAATGGATTTGATTGGTGGAGATTTTCGTTCACCACGCTGGGATTCGTTAGTATTATACCAGAGTATGTTATTGAAAATAATACGCTGGTTGAACGAGAATGGTATTCAATTACTTGTTACATGCTTTGTTGATTTAATCACCGGAAATCTCTATTTTAAACATTGATCAGAAAAAAGGACATAATTTCTGTTATAGTTGATGTCACTTGACTTGAATTTACTTTCGGAAGACCATCGAAATCACAGAGTATTGTAACATAGTAATATCGATGACAATCCAACCATTTAGTGTGAATCATTCACCGATAGCTTTTTTCTGACAAAAGTGTGCTACCTTGACGAAGACAGAAGCGTCTACGATCGCCTGCTTACTTGTATATCGCACAACGTAAATCCCACGTCAATGTTTATATTGTCATTATGACGCTGCAACATAGAACAGCATTGATGTGAGTACATTATTTCTGGAATTATATTTTGTCTTTGTTAGGGGATTTCCTACATGCGTGTGTATATTTCGAACCCTATATCTAAAATCAAACGTTTGTCACTTTTTAGTCGAACACATGTAAAATGTCTTCGATATTGCCAATATTTATTTTTCAACTTATTTATGCATCAAATTTGTGTGATACCACTTCACATATTTACAAAAAAACAACATTTTTTTTAATTTTGTGTAAATTAGTACGTTTCCCTTTACGTATTTTGTAAATGAATTACACTTAATAATTATTCGCCTCACACACTATCACATTCGTCATTTCAATCTTCATGTAGATAAGATGCGGTATAAAATGGCAAGTAAACAACATTTTGTATATGTTCATTATGCAAAACATGTGTCTGAAAGAGGTTTGCCAATTTGCGAACAAGCACGGTGGTATACATATCATATTGCATAAGTGAAGTTATATCATTCGAACTATATCAACATCGATATGAATGGCACAATACAACATCCAAATGTATATCAGTCATTATAGTATTGTGTGATCATGATAATGCATGTTTATCGCTTGCAGGAATGGCGAAGTTACAAGAAGACAAAGCCTACCGATATATCGTATAAGAGGTTAATCCAATTATGTCTAGTTGATTAACGTCTTTTAAAAGACATAAACCACAAGGCAATACCATGACCCCCCAACACATTGACACACTCATTTTAACATTAAAGTTAAAGCAAATAAGCGGCCCTAATTCCCAGTCGGGATGACGAGGACTAAGTAAGTAATGCCACTAAACGCCTTAAGGTACAAACATATATCTTTTTATGTCTTAATGGAATTGAAATTTTAGAGGAACATTTATAGTTATCTACGTCATACCAGAAAGTATAATTTGATTTAAGTCGAATTGTATATTGTTAAATCGTTCTTGGAAACAAAAACACAATGCCAATACACTGCATGTTGGCGTTTGTTGACTTTTTGCGTAATACGAAATGTCATGACGAAACTAACGTATTTGCTTTTGGTGTACAATGAAGACTGAATTTCAAACTAGAGCAAGTAGCCATATCACACAATATATATCTTCATAGATCTGGATCCGATTATTGTTTTTTGCTTTTGTCGCACAATAAAAACTAAATTTTAACCTAGCACGACTCCCAAATCATGCCAAATAATAGTCACGGTATATTAAACCTGGAACTAATGGCAAAGCAACGCATTTACATCAATCTCTTTTATATGCAGGTAGTCATATAAGTTTGGAAATTTAATCACTGGCATTTGATCATGTAGGAGGTTTGGAAGTTACAGGAAAACAAAGAGCTCTTTAGCGAAGTCATGAAACAAAGTATTACTTGGCTTAGTATAGTTCTATAATCAGCTTTATTAGGCGATGCACTAATTCGATATCCTGTCTTTTTCTAGAACAAGTGTTTATTAGTCTCCAACGCACTTTTTTAACGATGATATTGAAGCTAATATTAACGCTTATTAACGTCATTCGTTACAGTCGTGTTTCATCTATTGTTTGTATTAGTGTGGATATTGCCAATTTCAAAAGCATTGCTGTTGAGTTATATCTTTAACGATGTGGTTGAGCGTCCGTCTACATTGCTAAACGTTCTGGTTCAATGTCTTCACTTGTATCGCAACGCGTGTCGTTCGAAGGTAATGAAATCACTATCAACAAAGATCGTACCTGCGTACCGTGTGAACTCGACATATCTGCGTTATGGTAAGGACATACATGTATGAATAGTTCATTCTTGTGACGGTTCCTATCGTGAAACTCTATGTACTACCGTTACGACTTGTGGGTGATATAATTACAGTAAAAACGAGTTTACGATGCATGCTGTGTTTAAATCAAGGAGCACTATATGTGATTAAGTCTTTACAAATAAATTGATTATTCTTACTAGAATAACCACATGCTTTATGGCAAATATTTATGAATCAAACGTTAATTGTGTGTAACATTTCTCGTAAACATGTACAAGTGGATGGTTTTATTACGATGCCTTCTCCAGAATTAATGGTTGTTTCCCAACGTTTCATTCTCCTAACATATCTTCATTGATTATCTATCTTCTATTCATCAGTCTGTGGGTTCATGTATGGTTAGGGTGAATGGTCTGAAGGTCAATGTTGAATGAATGGTTGCTGCAGTCTTCAAAACGGATGATCGAAACACGTATGTCATTACTACAAGAAACGTATACAATGCATACAAAAAGTGGCTCTCTTTATTTCTCTAAATTGCTACAAGAAATTGCTTTCCGTGGTAAATTGTCGCTGGTAAACAAATTTGCAAATTTAGAAATCTTTATTTGTGAACAATTCAACACATCTACAGAACAACAATGTTTACCAATTTATGTGATTATTTTCTATTGATCATGTTTTCAAAAGTTATCCTAAATTTCTGACATACTCGTTGCCAATCATCGTTACCAGCCATGTTTGTTTAGGTGCATTGCTGCGCACTACAATTTGCTACTGATTTGTGTCATCTTGATATATTCTTACTTTTGCAAATTGAGTGAGAAGAACGTCGCTTTAGATGACATGGCGTAACT
This sequence comes from Spisula subtruncata, assembly GCA_963678985.1. Taxonomy (NCBI): domain Eukaryota; kingdom Metazoa; phylum Mollusca; class Bivalvia; order Venerida; family Mactridae; genus Spisula; species Spisula subtruncata. Next base: position 9,389,050 of record OY787671.1, read on the forward strand.
TTTTCTTATTAAGTCGTTTCTTTTTATGTCGTTAGAAATATTATTTTGAAAAAGCAAAACAACTGTTCATAGGAAGCGATTTATTTGACAGATAAAACGATAACTATCCACGTCACGTTTAGTCTGTATCTCTTCTTAGTGCCTTGTGTACCCTTTTGTTAACCAGCATCTGTCTTTGAAAGTCATTTCCTAGTACTGAAAATGGTATTTCACTGAAAGCATACTTATTCTCAACGCCACCACCGGTCAACGGAACTAAATATAGCAATTTAGGTATGTCTAGTGTAATACCTTTATCAACGTTACATATGCAATAAATGAATTGATCAGCAATGATTCAAGTTCGCTTATCGCAAGTCGGCAAAATATTGTTTCTCAGAACACTCGACGTATTGTCTTACACTATTCTTCATGAATGAACGACCCTATTTGTCCAGTCAATCATGTGCTAGCGCGTTCATTTTGATTGAGTAAACTCATTTTTTTATATATGATCCGTATTGTATGCTAAACATATCGTGTACTCAATTGGATATTTAAAAAGGACGTTATAGACACGTTAAGCATTATTATTTCCTCCCGCTAAATTAAACGGCTATTACTCCTAAATGATGTTAAAAATAATCACTGAGTTAATTGCATTCGTGAATTTCGCGTTCGTATTTATTCTCCTTGAGACTTATACAATTGATCTTGCATATGAAGTGAGCAATATTGTGTCTTATATGTATTTAAAACTTAAAGCAGATGCTGCTACATGTTCGTACATGTAGATTGGAGTTTCAATTTCGAAACCGTGTTTTGCCTTTCGTGTTATGTTGTTGTTGTTGTTTATGCAGATTGTTGTTACCTGATCGTTTTGCCTTTTTTCTTTACTTAAGCATTACAGGTTTGGCGAGCCAACGCTTATGATACATTGGTATATGGTTAGGAATGACATACATTATAAGAAAACTATTGTACTAACTGAATATTTTTGTTTTCTTTGTCGGACATTGTAATTGTAAGTCTCTTTAGAACTACAATACTTGAAGCAGTTGAAAACAATTGCAAGGAAACATTTGCTAGGTATAAGAACAATATAAGTAATATAAGTATTAAGTAAAGAAGGAAGTTAAAAAGTAATGTTGTTCTCGCGATTTGGGATGGGAACTCATCCAATTTAAACTTTCTCAATTTTGTAACTGTTCTAAAGTATACAATCATCGTAATACATGCACTAGGGAATAGCGAAGACATAATCTTGGGACAACAATTGACGTTTATAGTCTACTAATTGAGATTTAGTGCTTCTATATGATGTCATTTCCAAATCAAATCTTACTTGTCGCGAGGTGAATGTCTTCTCGTTCCCTACATGTAGTAACGTATTCGTTGCTTTCAAAGATCTTCGCACTTTTTGGAGATGTTTTGTATGACATGCGCTCTAACTATATACAAATAAGTCATTTTAGTTGATTTTCCAAATTGCTACATTCCTTACACTTCATCTAGTTTAATCAATTCAAATATATTCAAACATAACTTTCCTTGACGTCCGTAATAGCCAGCAAAAACTGTCAACATGATGCACAAAGTGCAATATGGCAGGAATATGTATTCACGGTTGTGTTTGGCTTTCTGATTATTAAAATGGTAAATATTCACCAAACACATCAAAGGAATGAGTAACTGTTATTCGTTAAAGGAGGCAATCAGATACCTGCAAGTGTTCTCTTTCAATACAATTGGCGGCAAGATTTGGGTATCAAATGTATGCTATAGGCATTTATTTGAGCGGTATTGTACAGCTTATGAATATTAAACGTCTTTGAAGCTATTTTTGCAATATGGTCGTTTACACAAATACTGCAGAGCATAGACAATCCAAAACCATAGAAACGACAGAAGCTCGTAAAACTTTAGTATGTTTTGAGATGTAAAATGTTTCTTTAACAACACTTACCGATTACAATAAAATTCTATGATTTACATACACTTGTCTGAAGTGATGGGTGTGTTATATCATATTAACATTCAGGAATGTCGTATTCGAATAATAATGCTTCGGTCGATGCTGTTGAGGTTAAAATCTGATTTCAAAAAGTAATCAACAACCAGATGGACTGTTCGGTTTCGAAATGCGTCAACATTATTCCCGGATGCGTCTTAAATCTACAATATGTGCCATAAATGTTGCTGTGGGTTACAAAACATGGTCCTATTGCTAGTATCTGCACCATGTGGACATGGCAAACACAAAGCACGTACATATAAGGAGGACTATGACGCATGACAAAAAGACATAGAAAATACATATGAAAAAATGTAATTGTTCTTAGATGTGCGTGTATGAAAACATGTGATAATATATAAACATGCAATACTATGCGTACGAAATAAATTCCCATAATGTAGAGAAAGCAGAACTCAACAAGAACAGCAGGCTTGTGTCAAATATAATGACCATCGTATGATTTAGCAAGGACAAATACACTCAACAACATAGTGTAGTACATGTAATGACTATGTTCGTTACAATATATCAAATGGTGTTACATAATGATATTGAATATTGCATTTTCGCGATATCGCGACCAATAAAAGTACATGTAGTGTTTAAATAATGTAATGAATGTGAACAATACATTCATTCCCATTTGCTCAGGATTTATTATTTTGTAAAGTTTTTATTGCATGTTCTGATTTTTCTGTTATTCGTCTCTGAATGAATTTTTTTTTTGATCTTATAAAATGACTCTTCAAAATTGATATGAAATCCACCATTCAGTAATTAACAGCTCGTTTAATCCCAGTTATTTCCTTCCGCCAAGACGGTTTTAAACTTTATCCTGATCTCCGTTTTTGATCCCTCATATTATTTCTGATATGATAGCAGCTGACCTGATATTTTTGTTCAACTTGCAGTAATATATCATCTCTAACGCATTATTAATAATATGGATTAAATATGAAACCCGCATTTTGTTATTTAATGCATCCATTTTTGACCGAGACTTCCTTCCCATAAGCGCATTTATATTTGTGATTAACATGCCTTGTTTTTTCCCAATGTTTTGTCCCCCATCATAATTGTGTTAAATGGAACGTTAACCAGATGATTCCCTTAACATTGTCTGCTGGCTTATGTTGGTCGAGTGGGTACCACCCTGAACTACATTTGTACGGATGTCGACGTCCCTTGGGATGCATTAAGTTGTAAGATACTACAACTAACATTAAGATGATACCCTTCATTCATGTCTAATTGTTTCTTCAGCTAATGTGTGGGCATTGCTCATTGTAGTTGCTAGGACTATGTAATATTATTTCCCATCCCATTCCTACCTTTGCCCATATTTTAACTAGGTCAAGTCGTAGTTGTGCCTTTTGAGGTCGCATAACGTTAGGTCACTGTCCTTAGTGTTTTAACCTAGGTCACACCCCGCGGTTGTTGTGCCTCATTTGGTCGCCGTTTTGGCATGGGTTTCTGTGGGCACTGTTCAGTGTAGTTGTGTCGTGGTGTTTCTGATTTGAGTGTTACCTTCCCTGTCGGATTTTCTCATACCTTTCTGTGTCTAGTCGTCTGCTTGAACATTTGGTCATTATGTTGACTTTATACAGTAGCAGTATCAGTGTGTAGAATCACGTGATCAAATCGATGAAAATGAATGCGGTTTTACGCTCAAAACTATTGAGATTCCATCTGCTAACGGTGATTTTGTTCTTGAATATAACGATCGTGCATTTAGTATGGTTATATTATATAGCCTAAAGTACATTCCGTATATGTAAGAATACCCGGCAAATACCGAGTTCGCTCTATCTTTAGCTGTTTTTAATTGATGCTCGACCAAATTATTACACTCGGTTGGAAACTGCATTTGGTCGAGCATCAATTAAAAACAGCTAAAGATAGAGCAAACTGTAATCTTACATATACGGAATGTACTTTAGGCTATATAATATAGCCATATTAAATGCTCGATCGTTAGAATCAAGAAAAAAACTCACCGTTAGCAGACGAAATCGCAATAGTTTTGAGCGTAAAACCGCATTCATTTGATTACGTGATTCTACACAATGAGTTTGTACACGTATGTCTTATGCAACAACATACGACTAAAACATTTCACTGCATATCATATCATATTGCACGAACTATGCATGTCTTTTTCGGTATGAACGTAACATGTCTTACTTAGAGAGTAATTGTATTCTGGTAAATCGATGTGTAACTTTCGTGTTGGTATGCAACTGATCTCTTTTGAATCAATTAGTATCTTGTTACGTATGGTATCAATCCATTTTATCATACAAGTTGATATAATGTTATTGCTATCAAGAGTCCAAATCAGAAACTATTTAACATACTTACGCTGCACGGAAACTATTAAAAAAAGTGTTCATAGTTTTATTCTCACCAGATAGAAACCCTACTTGTTGACTGGGAAATAAGAGATGTGAGCTGATTTTATGGTTTTCGATCGTTTAAGTTATGTCCTTTGTTTCTAATAAAGCCAATGTAATAAAGCTGTCTTTAAAATAGGCGTAATGAGATACCATATAAATGACATTTTGCTGACAATCAAAACGCTTTTAGAGGACATTGCATTCTGTACGACAGTTTATGAGCGGAATCTTAATGAGCATCGTGTTTTATTACGATGTGATATGACAGCACACCAAGCATTAAAATAGACACTTTAATAAAATCGTCATACGGACAAAGGATGTCTGCAACAGCATGCGTCGTTCACAAGGAATCTCTATTTTAAACATTGATCAGAAAAATAAAGAGTTGATAACATTTATAGTTGATGTCACTTGACGTGAAAATACTTTCTGAAGTCCATCGGAATCACAAAGTATTGTAACAGTAGTAAAGCTATATCAATGGCATTCCATCCATTTATTGTTAATTACTCATGGGTAGAGGGTGTTACCTTGACGAGGATAGAAACGTCTACGATCGACTGCTTGCTTGTGCATCGCACAACGTAAATCAGGATCCCAGGTTATTGTTTTTATTGTCAATACGAAGCTGTTACATGGATGTGAGTACATTATTTCTGGAATAACTGTTTGTGTGTTAACCAACTACACTTATTTATCGCTTTTACATAAAAATGGTCAGGATTATGCATTCCCTATCATGTATAATGCCTATGATAAACATAATTACTAAAACAAATTACGACATATACATGCATGGATTTCATTGCATTACTGACATCATGGTTAAACATTGTTTGTTGTCAAAATGTGTCGGAATGTTTATTATATTGAAAACATTAACTTTGGATGGTCATGAAGTCTGTATATAACAGCCATTGGCTGATTCCAACAAACGATATCTGTTGAATTAGTGTTGTTGTTTGATCGTTTGAACTTAAATTCTTAGTTCACCAACCAATAGAACACCAACAGAACAAAAACAGACGATTAGTTCTTATAAGCCACAGCGACAAAAAAAAGAATGAACATTTAAAGGGAAACGGTAGATCCAGTACAAATTGATAATAATTCAAAATTCGGAACTAACTAGGGGATATGAAAATTGGAAGCAGTATTCAACTGAAAGAACAAGATTTAAACTGCACATGGAATAGAAAAAATACAGAAACCCAAATAACACAAGGACATGTTGATAATAACAACATCAACTCACCTTATTCACAAACAACATTTGCATTGACGTTGAAGGATTTAAAGACTTGTTTGCATTGTGCGTTGTACAATAAGGCGGCCATGATCGTGTATGTCCTCGTCAAGGTCACACTCTCACCACGAGGAACAACAGTCGGAAATTGATTCACGATAAAATGAACAATTAAATGCCATTGATATAGCATTATTACAAAAATCATGATTCCGATGGCCTTCCTAAACTTTTCCTCATTTAACTAAAACATGAATGTAATCAACACCTTATTCTTTTTAGACAATGATCAATATAGCAAAATGTTGAGGTAAGTCACAACAAGATATATGACAAATTGCGTTTTAACGTTGCTGAAAATCAAATAATCGAAACTAGAAATAGATGGTATAGTCAGCTGGGAAATCAGGTAACATAGCAGACTTGATATAGCAAATGTTGTTTATCTTATTGATAGCTTTAATATAAATATTTAAAATGATTCAAGGGACTATCACAAAACTATGATTAACCAATACATAGTATTCTTACATTTTACGTTACAATCAAAGGCGTTATTGATGCAAACTACCGAACATACTCCAGCATACTAATATTAATGCCGAGCAAAGCCTTTATTTGTCAGTCAGCGTTGTTCATTCGGCCTACGGTGTTGCCATACGTTGTACAAAGTGTGGCGTTGTCCGAAGATCACATGTCTTCCATCAAATGTGATGTTTCCAAATGTCAATGAATACCCGAGATAATACTCTGATTTTACTTTAGCATACAAGTACTTGGTCTTGGTTTCGTAAGATACAGAAAGGAATATTATAACAATTAAGGATACATATGCAAGCACACGAAAATTCACTGTAATCAGTGTTCTGAGAGTTCGTACACACACAAACCTGAAATAATAAATACCATACCATTCACAATAAGAGATAAAATAGCGGACATAGTATTATATCAATGAAGTATTAACAAAAATAATCTGTCACAGCTTCCATCTAAATGAAGTATAGGGGACGTAAATTGGTTAGATATTACTGGACATAATGACTGCAGTTATAAATGTGCCTGCAGAAAGGGAAGCATCTGTCAATTATGGATACATGAAATAACTCAATGAGTGCCTTAAATTATTGTTTTTATTCTTAATGATTCGCGAGAGTTGATCTAAAAATACCAGTAACACAAAATACATCGGGTGAGGCATTCTTGCAGAAATGATTTAAGGTATAATACATGTAACTGAGAGAAGCGTAACTGTGCAAATAAAAAGCTGAAAGCAGACAAAACTGTGCAGATAGGAAGAAAATGGCTGGAACTAATCGATTCAATAATAACGAAATAGAGGATTTTATGTCATAAGTGTGCCCCTTAATGCGTCATAAATAGAAACCAATTTCTTTCAGGAACGAATAACAGATAAATCAGGAAATGGAATACAAACCACACGATTTCTACAATGACTATAAATGAAAAGGCGCAAATTGATTCAGGTGTTTACATTAATTGCACATCACAATGTTTTTGTCACTCTTAGGGCGCCCAAAAAGTATGGACTTTTTTAAGCATCATGCGTACAATTAATAAATTATCAGATTAAAGCCATGAAAATCCATACATGTATGATTTAAAAAATAACTATAATAATAATAAGCAGAAACATTGATTATGCTGACGTCATTGAAGGGGATGTCGAAGGGCAATATTTCGATTTCGTGAAATTTCGACAAAACATAACGTAATTGAAATATTCGCTTTACAAGTATAGCCATGTTGATAGCCATCTTCACTGGTCGATGTGTTGTTATCTTTATCCAACACAAATCAAGAAAGTAATACTGTAACAATAGTACATTATTTCCGAATATATAAATGAGTCTGATAACCTCACAACATTACTTCCTGGTACCATTATATTGCAATTAGTCAATAAAATAACAGTTACCTACGACAGATGATTTAATTTATGTTCTCGTAACATTGTCTGATGTGTAATTTCCTATCATTGATAGATACACAGAACGAGATAGAGACACGATCGTTCTATATATAGATAGACAGATTGACGTTATCAAACGGAACTCGACGTATTTACACGACAGACCATGCACAGAGCATGACACAAATGAATCAATCACAAACAGGTGACGCGCAACATCAGTCCTTTATTATACATACATACAAAGAAGCCGAACTAGAATGGAAATGATTTATCAGCTGGTCAAGTATTCCATTGTAGAATAAGGGGATAAAGTGTGGGAAAACGAGCATAACAGGGCAAACTCATACACTTAGCGGCATTTCTAACGCTACCGTTGATATATTTCTGGGGTATTTTTAAAACTCCTTAATGGATTGGTATGAAATTTTGCACACGAATACAGCAATATTAGACACAAGTTCAGGCGAAATTTCCGCTCGATCCGACAATAAACTATTGCATGACCCGTCTTCAACTGACTGGATACTTATATTGAAAGTAGCAATTTAGCACGCAATAACGATCATCTGATTGTTATGTGTGCCTGTACATGTCCCCTTTTCGTAAAATGGTTGTGCATATCAACATTATATTCGCTCATGGTTTTTAATAGATATTAATAATATTTACCAAAATGCTAGTAAACGAAAATTGTTTGTTTGGCTACACATAGCCCGTCTGTTGAGAAGGTATTGACATCCATATCAACACATATCGTACTCTTCTACCATGTGAACTAGACAAATCTACGTTATGATAAGGATACATGAATAGTTTATTTAGTGTCGGTTCTTTTCGTAAAATTATTCTACTTCTGCCTCGACTTGTGGGTGATATATAGCATCACAATAATAACGACTGTACGACGCATGATGTGTGTAAAACAAGGAGCACTATATGTGATTAAGTCACTACAAATATACTGATTATCTGTACAAGAATAACCACATGATTTATTGCAACTATGTATCAATCAAGCGTAAATCGTGTAACATTTCTCGTAAACATGTACAAGTGGATGGTTTTATTACGATGCCTTGTCTAGAATTAATGGTTTTCCCCCATCGCTTCATTATCTTAAAATGTCTTTATTGACTGTCTGTCTTCTATTTCATTCTTTGGATTCGTTGTGTCCTGTTAACGTACATATACTACTCTGCAGGTAAATATACAAAGCCGAAACAGACGTTTTTGTGTGTTTCATCACTTATATAGACCTTACCCAAACTCACGAGTTACAAAGCAGTAGGGTATCCATTAGTCATTCAATACTGCAGTAACAGTCAAGCATATAATTTCGAAGGGTTCCTATGACACGATGCACCAGCCATTTTCGAATAAAAATGAATTCCTTGCTTAACTTGGATGATGCAAATGGACAACATTTAAAAGTTAACACAAATCTCGGAGACAAAACAAATGATCTTCTGTCATTCACGAGGTAGTAGTGACTACATGTAAAAGAACTTAAGAACCTTCAGAGACCAGAAGAACATTCAATACAGATAGGTGGATTCCGTGGCACTCTACTTCAGACGGACTAAATATACTCAATTAATGCTTACACAACAAAAACCCAAATTCACTTGTAAAATAAACAAAGGATCAGCAAAGGATCAACAAAGATAATAAATGGCAACAGAAAAGAACTATTTATGCGTTTCTAAGTAGTCACAGGATGAGGACAGTTCAGGTATAGATATAATCAGGTCGATCAACTTATTAAAGGAATCAATTTTCAGTACTGCAAGTGTGATGCCTGTCATATGTATGGTTACCCGACAAGAAACATTTGCCTGTGTTCTAGTACGCGGCCGTTACATGCCAAGCTACCAAATGATTCTCTGAATAGATAGAGGATATTTGTATTTTTCCGTGAGCAGCTGATGTAATATTTTCACGAGTGGCGTAACATGTTTGTTTAGGTGCAATGCTGCGCACTATAAGTTTCCCGTTGTGCCATCATGGTATATATTAAGTTTCACCAAATACGAGGGTCATTCAATATATCGCTGGCTTAGAATAAGAAGGTCGTAATAGTACAAAATCGATATATTGAAAATACAAGAAACACCTGTTTGCAATTTACTCTTGAATTTTGGTAAAACAAGCTTTTATAGCTTCATTTTGGTCAACATAAGAAGTTCGGATTTTCATAAACATATGCTCATAAGAAGCGCATGGTACTGGGGATTTCAAAAATGTATGAGTCTTATAAGGTCGTAAATAGTAGTTACGACCTTCTCATTCTAAGCCATCGATAAATATATAATGCGAACAAACAAATATTTTTACATACATGTAAACTAATAATAATCATCTAAAGTAACCTTTTGTGTGGTCAATGGCGCACTTCAATCATTTCAACGGACCTTCTACCCCCGTTGATAAGCAATTTCTCACACACACCTATCGACTTGACTTCTCCTGGTGGGAACATGGTTACACGTTGATTTATCTTTTTTTTCTTCGAATGAAATTTCGTAGTACTGATTGTATGTGTTATTTCACTGAATGCACACTTATTTTCAAGGTAACATCAACAACTGGGTATTATAATTTAGGTGCGTCTGATGTAAACAATACCTTTATCAACAATACACATGCAACACATACATTTGCCTTCTGTGAGTTTAGTTCGGTTATTGCAATTTAGTCGACAAATGTATTTTTCTCAGACCATTCGACGTTTGTTTCTTGCAATATGCTTCAATTATGAATAACAATAATTTACAGTCCAACATGTGCTTGGGCACACCTTACTTGAGCAACCTTATTTCTTTAGTAGCCAATTCTTGCACAAATGATCTGTATTGTATGCCAAACATAACGTGTACTAACTTGGATATTTAAGAAAGAAATTATAAAATAATGCATTACTTTTTTCCGCCCGTCAAAGAAAAAGATACTTACTGTAAAATGATGTACAATTAATGACTGAGCTAAACACATTCGTTTGTTTCATTTTCGTATGCATTGTACTTGCGACTTGTACAATTTATGCAGTATGCGTTTTCTTCTCCTCCCTTCCCCTGTGATTCTAAGTGAGCAATTATGTGTCAAACATGTATCTAAGAACGTAAAGCAGGGGGTTCTTGATCTAGGTTTTAACTTGGAAACCGTTTTGTGCCATTCGTGTCCTGTTGTTTCTATAGAGTGTTGTTCCCTGATCTTTTACTATGATCTGTTACAATTATAAGCATACAATGCTTAGCGAGCCGACGTTTATGATGCATTTGTATATGGTTAGAATTGTCATACACTGCTACAAAACTATTGCAGTAACTGAATACATAACTGTAGAGGAAATAAACGGGTTTCGATCTTTAGCATCGATTTACTATGTCATATTTGATAAATAGTACAATGCTTTCGAGAGAGAACAAACGTAACTTGCTTGGTAAAAATATCGTCGAATGGTTTGCTCAGTATCAGATCAATTGAACATATCAAACAAATTCCAAAGTCAAAACAAATATTCTTCTCGCGATTTTGGAAAGGAAATAATCCGATTTCAACTTATTGAATTACTGTTATAAAGTAAACAGTTAACATATTCTCACCAGGGAACAGCGAAGACATTTTCTCGAGACAATAATTGTCGTTTATATTCTGCTTTAGTGCCTTAGTGTTTTCATATGATGTTTTTCCAAACAATTGTGGGCGAGGTGAATGTCTTGTTGTCCCGTACATGTAGTAATGGATTCGTTGATTTCAAAGGACTTATTTGGTGATATTTCGTATTACATGCGCTATATACAAAAAAGTCATTTTAGTTGATTTTTCAAATTGCTATATTCCTTAATTTTCATCTAGTTTAATCAATTCAAATATATTCAAAATACAATTTTCCTCGACACCGTAATAGTCGGCAAAACATGTTACAGTCAAGCTGATGCACAAGTGCAATATAACAAAAAGGTGCACGATCGATACCAAATCATTATTCATTGATGGTTTGGTTTTCAGGGTACTGTCTTTTCAAAGCATTTACGCTCACGTAACCCTACGTTTTCCAAAAAAACATTTTCTGTCGTTAGTTTTTGCTTATTTCTACGCCAAGACTGGGCAACCCTAAATGGCAAATATGGACGTAAGTGTATAGTTTTTAACACGCACTGTTGTTTTCTGACCGTCGCATGTTTTTTAGACCGTCGCATGTTATTTCTGTCCGTCGCGTGTTATTTCTGACCGTCGCATGTTATTTCAGACCGTCATTTGTTGTTTTAGACCGTCACTTGTTGTTTGAGAACGTGATTAATCATCAAATCTTAACGACCGTTTATGTATATTCATTCATTATGGTCCCCGTTGATATTAGTTATATTATTTCCCGACTTACGTTTAAATTTTTGCGTATATGTATGCGAGTACTTTCGATGGTTTAGTAAAACACACTTACGAATTTGCGGAAATATATGAGGAAATTTACGCGACATTTACGCTATGTTAGTAAAACAGTGCCCTGATTATCAAAATCGTAAATATGAGCCGAACACATCAAAAGAATGGCTGCTGTTCGATAAAGAACACACGTATAGGTTACAGGAACCTTCCTGTTGTCTTTTCAATACAATTGGTGGCACTAATTGTGTATCCAATGTAAAATATAGGCAATTATTCGTGTGGTACTGTACAACTTACGCATATTAAACGTCTTTGACGTGATTTAAACAATATGGTCGTTTACATAAATACTGCAGCGCATAGTCAATCCAAATCCACAGAAACGGCAGCAGCGCGTAGCAACTAATGCATGCGTTTTTAGGAATTCAGTGTATATTGAGATGTAACAAGCTAATTTGACAACACTTACCTATATCAATTTCTATGATTTACATACACTTGTCTGAAGTGACGGATAGGTTATTACATTCTGAAAAAGGTTCCCATTTGTCTTCGTATTTGACGAACATGATTCGGTCGAGGTCCATGATGTTAAAAGCTAATTTCCAAAAGGTAGACAACAGTCAGACGGAATGTTTGCTTGAGAAATGCGTCCAGATATTTTTCCACATGCGTCTAAAACAATTACCGATTATACAAATGGTTCCATTAGTTTTGGTGTGGAGGCTTCGAAACATAGTCCCAATACTAATAGCTGGTCCATGTGGACACCTAGAGACAGATACAATGCAAGTATATCAATTAGTATGAAGAGACGATTACACTTAGAAAAAACATATTAAACACAATTACACTTCCTATATATGTTATAACACATTGAAAAGAGAACGTGGCATTGCATCTTCGCTATATCCCATGTGACCAGTTAGAAACAGTGTTTAATACACTTGTTACTATATAATAGTTACAAAAATGAGCCTATTACAGGCTATTAATACACTTGTTACTATATATAGTAACAAAAATGAGCCTATTTCAGGCTGATTATGACCATCACGTGACTGATTATCACCTATCGGCCCGGTCCGCAATATCATAATCGTAATCGGCCCGCTGAACGGGCGCACGTTACGTTATCCAAGTTAACATGACGTCACGTTGGAGCTAAAATGACGTGACTTTAGATCTAAAATATGACGTTGCGTTACACAGAGGAACAATCTCTTTGACAATTTTGAGAATAATAAGATTTTCAGCATAAATGTACTTTAAATAAATACGAACTGAACTAAGCGTGACTAACTGATACTTTCATTGAGTTTTGAAATAGAACAATTGTATTAAATACTTTAATACACTTCAGAGCCTGGCCGGAAGTTGATAATCGGCACGGCATGAATAATTTTCCAGGCCGATTATCGCCTTCCGGTCCGGCACTGTCGTGTATTAACCTCTAATTTATGACCATCACGTGATTGATTATCGCATATCCGGCTGGTCCGCAATCGGCCCGCTGAACGGGCGCACGTTACGTTATCCACGTTAACATGACGTCATGTAGGAGTCAAAATTACGTCACATTGGAGCTAAAATGATGTAACGTTGAGATTGCTTTGACAATTTTATGGAAGTATAAGATTTTCATCATAAATGACTTTGGATCTCCATGAACTTAACGAAGCGTGATTGGTTGTTACTGTCATTGAGTTTTTAATTAAACAATTCTATTAAATACTTTAATACACTTCAGAGCCTGGCCGGAAGTTGACAGTCGGCCCGGCATGAATAATCACCCTCGCGGTGATTATTAATTTTCCGGGCCAATTACCGCCATCCGGCCCGGCTATGTCGTGTATTAACCTCTAATTAAATAATGTAATGGATGTGAACAAATTCATTTATTCTCGATTTCTCAGGATTTATAATTATGTAAATCACATGTTTTTGTAATGCATTGTCTGATTTATCTGTTATTCGTCTCTGGAAGAAATTTGTTTCTGGTGATCCTATAACATGACTCTTCACTATTTAGTAATTAACAGCCTGATTAATCCCTGCTATTTCCTTCCACCAAGACGGTTTTAAAATGTTATCCTTCTATCGGGTTTTGTACCATTATCATATTTCTGATATAATTGGTGACCCGGGTACTGTTTTATCAAAGGACTTACGGAAATCGTAAACTTACGTTCTAATTTGAATATTCCTATAACAATTGCAAATTCGTGAACATATATTCTTTGTAGGAACTCATTAACTGAATCTTTATAAGTGCTGCAATTCCATTTACAAAACTTTAAAGTGGTAAAAGTGTTATACAGAATTTAAATTTGACTTTTTGTAAGTTTAAGATTTGCGTAAATGCTTTGATAAAACAGTATTCCGATGTTTTTGTTATACATGCATTAATATGTCATGCATTGCATATGATTAGAAATGCATATTAAATATAAAGCCCGCATTATGTTATTTAATGTATCCATTATCGACCGATACTTCCTTCCAATAAGCGCATTTATATATAAAAGTATCATTAACATGTCTTGATATGGCTCTCCAATGACTTTGCTCCCCATAATTATGCTAAATCGAAGGTTAGCCAAATGGTTTCCTTCATATGCCCTTCATATTAGTGGCTATTAGGGGTCGAGTGGGCAACGCCCTGGACTACAGATCTTGAAGTTTTTTTTTTAATCCTGCTCAGGCCTCTTATCCATGTTCATCTCTGAAATACAAAATGTACCACTTTTAGTGTATCCCACCCGATTAAAGATAAACTGTGTACTGCATAAAGATTAAAATTTACAATTATTGCATGCATTTGTTATCTCCCTTGGATAATGCATACTGGAGCCCGTGCCTATATCTACAAATATAGCCTAGCGGTGCTATTTAGTAAAAACCCATAAAGGCAAAAAATACGGACACTACATTTTGCAATACATATTTTTCATTCAGTGTCCATCGATATTGCCTGCATTTTACGAATAAAATATAACACAATCACACATGGATGGCAGCACTTAACAACAGCTTCCCACAGAATAATATATTGTGAAGAGCCATTCTGACGCTCAGGACAAAAGGGACACTACCCTTGCAACTGAAAAAGTTTCAATAGAAGGCTGCAGTATTTCCAGAATCTAAATGCTATCCATGCAGTTGAGTCGGTTTCATACATATAGTGTGACTGCTTCGCAAAACTATTAAGTTGTATGGGCAGTGCTCATTCTCGGATTGGGAGTCGAGCATGTATACAAATAATTATTATTTCGTTGATAGACAAGAAAGGGTAATGGCATATCAAGCTTAACCTTTTGCATACTATTATAACTATGCTGATCCAAGTGAGGCAATGCTTTTATGAAATTTCGTGTATAATGAATTTTATGTTGTACTGTGCAAGTTATTTGATTTTATAGATGAGATAATATGTTTAAATATGTAAACTTTCATTTTTGAGTTTAACGTGAAAAATCATTGTTTTCATGCATGCAACAAGCAGAGTGACAAATATTGAAGTTACATGCAAAATTACATGACGATTGCTCGGTTAGTTTATTTTAATTGCTCTTTGATTGATTTCAGAAATGCTGAAACAAAGTTATTCAGCGTTTTGCTTCCATTGTATTCAGATTCGCGATTATTCTATTTTCAAAAATAGTGCATAGTTCAAGGTGCTTACATTTTTAATTTTGGTTTTTCTGCATGTATTAGTTTATATTCTTCCGGAATAAATGCAAAATAACCGTTCTCTAAAATGCTCAGGAAACTCTTTAAAACTATTGAATAATTTTGATATGGGAGCAAAGAACTACGTTTGAAATACGTGGTACCAAATTTGCTAATTTCGGTGTTTAATATCATTTGGAATAAATCATCCGTAGGGATTGAGCCAAGGGTGTTTCTTCATTTTCATTAAAAGTATATTATCGTGATAACTATTCAGTGCAATCGCGATTTTAAGACGTGGGAAAATGCTGAAAAATCAATTTTAAGCATGTTGTATTATTTGATCTTGTTTTCAGACGCTCACAATACACCTATTATTAGTAAGTGACTGTAATTTTTAAACTTCCGCCAAACTCAAAAGCGGTAAAACACCTTAAGTCAATAAAACGATTATTGTATACGTTCGAAGCAGAAGATCTACTCGCGAAAATGTATGAAACTTAATAAATCGAGAGTAAACTGTACAACATTCGATAAATCAAATACACAGTCATGAAATACAATAATAAACTAAATAAATCCATACGTGTTAAACAATATCCAGTCAGTAGATTATTATTATTATTATTATACCATATTTATATAGCCCTTTTTTCATGTATACACACGTTCAAAAGTGCTGTACAATCATGACTAATACATGGTTAAAACAATATATAATGTACATAAAATATAAAAGTAGGACCTACTAAACCCAGTAGGCGGGGGCTCTACTTAACTTAGTAGACGGGGCTCTACTTAACCCAGTAGACGGGCTTCTACTTAACCCAGTAGACGGGCTTCTACTTAACCCAGTAGACGGGCTTCTACTTAACCCAGTAGACGGGCTTCTACTTAACCCAGTAGACGGGCTTCTACTTAACCCAGTAGACGGGCTTCTACTTAACCCAGTAGACGGGGCCCTACTAAACTTAGTAGTAGGGATCTATTGAAGACAGTTGATGGAGTTCTACTTAACCCAGTAGGCGGGGCTCTACTTAACCCAGTAGACGGGGCCCTGCTAAACTTAATAGTAGGGATCTACCAATAGGTGGATGGGGCTTATAGTCCTGGAAACATGTGGGTCGTTGGGCCCAATGATAGGGCGCCAAGTTAATGGGAACATACACACAGTCAGCATGAATAAGCTCTATTAAAATAGTGCGTTTTCAGCGCTTTCTTGAAGGACGGTAGTGTTTGACTGTCTCTGAGTGCTGTTGGCAGTGCATTCCAGAGTTTGGGTGCAGCAGCTGTGAAACATCGGTCACCGTAAGTCACAGTCCTCGTCCTTGGCACAACTAGAAGAACAGAATCATTTTGAGACCTTAGCTGTCTTTGTGGAGTGTATACTTCCAGCATACTTCTGATGTAGCCAGGCGATTTTCCATGTAGTGCTTTGAAAACATGAGTCAAGACCTTGTACTCTACCCTGTACTGTACAGGTAGCCAGTGAAGATCCTTCAGCACAGGAGTGATGTGATTGTAACGTGGTGTCCGTGTGATGAGGCGGGCAGCTGTATTTTGAATAATTTGTAGTTTATTCAAAATGATTTTCGGGGTGCCACATAGTAATGAATTGCAGTAATCCAGTCTCGATGTTACTAAAGAATTGATCAGGGATTTTGTTGCATCAACAGTTAAGTATTGTCTGATTTGACCTATTTGTCGGATCTGCATGAAACACGACCTTGAGACAGAGTTTACATGTTTGTCCATGTCCAAATGCGAATCCAACATGGCCCCGAGGTTTCTCACCATCGACGTTGGTCTGATCACAGCATCACCAACTTTTACATTGAGATTGTCGACTGAACTGGCATTCCTTTTCGGTACAAACAAGATTACCTCTGTTTTTTCGGCGTTAAGTTTCAGCAAATTTTCTTTCATCCAGTGCAAGATCAGTGGAAATAAACTGTTGAGGTCGATAGACGACAAAAATGGTGCCAAAATGTTTCCAATGTAAACTACCCAAGAATCAGTTTACTAGGTCAAAAATACGACATATCCTGTAAAACAATGGCCGACTTATAAAACACACATTTGTTTAAAAAAATGATGATAGAAGATCTCGGGTTTATATCATAGAATAGAGGTAATAAGTTGATTCAGATCAACTACTGAAACACTAAAGAGCGTGAACCATGCAATTCTTAGGCTTGCCAGTGTTGATTTACGTAAATGAACCATAAATAAAGCGTGGGAAAATTGCCGCGACAGAATGTAAACAAACATACATGTACAATATCTAGGACGACCCAGGGCATTACAATATCATGCAAGGAATACAAAAGTACCTAAAATAGATTATAATCACCATTTATCTTTGCCATGCTAACATTGAGAACACAAAACAAACATGACCCATATTTCATTTTCGGAAATGGTATCTGTTTATAAAATATTCGGTTTATGAACCATGTTTTTATCTTTTGCACATACAAATCGACGAGTTGGTGTTATATGTAGTATTTGCAGGTGAGTATGACTGGGTTTGGTGGCTGTTTGGTTACTATAGACCGAAAAAAGGTTAACGTATAACGGCCGAACTATTGCTATTTCGCTTTTAGAGGGACTCAACTCAAGTTGGTTAATTGTATTTTTCCCCAAAAAATCTATTGCGTGACTAAAGCATCAAAATATATATTCAATCTTGTGTCGCTAGGTTGGTGATTCAATACCTAGAAAAGGCGTTAACTAATTTACGGACGGTAGTTTCATTAATAGCGCCCTTGATCGTAATGTAAATTGTAAGAATACTTTATGTATTCGTTAAACATAGTTTTGTGATCAAAACGTCTACAAAAACTTGTTTAATCATCGAAATGGAGTTTACGATATAGTCTATTTAATCCTGTTTCAAATGCGCCTTCGTAAAACTACTCAAACATTATGAGGTTCGGTGACTGAAGAATCCAGACATGCGCATACAATCAAACCCGACCAGACAATAGTTGACGATAAAGCCGCTCATGTAGTTGTCTGAATGCACAAGTTTTTGTTGATGTATTGGATTGGTTTTGATTTTATGCTAGTGCATGTGGCACCATGATAGATAACAATGAGCATTTGGGGTAGCTTTGAATCCTGTGTCTGGACACAGTTTAATATAGTGATTTCTATGTCAGAAATCTCAAAGTGTTCGAGGTGACCAGGGTTGCCTACGCGGGGCGCTACGTAGCGCTTTCCACGGGAGGTAACCCATGCATTCTGTATTTAATTGAACTGGGGTAACTGAATAAAGGCACTCGGTAGTGGTTTGCTTAGGCAACGGACACCAGATTATTCAACCATCAAATAATATATGTCATGATCTGAGCTGGTGGCATACTTGTAATTAAGGAGGCAATTGTCTGTGCCTGGAATGGCTGCTAAATTATATTACCTTTTTACGCTATTGTGACAGCAATAAAAATATCCACACTCCTCCCAATAAATTTGATACTATATAAATGTTATCTATTATGTGTCTCTAAGTAAATATGCCTTGTATGCGAAGTTAGGCTGCACATGTCAATATTTTTTTGATGTCTCATTGCTGGGGTTGTAGCACTTGAAATAATTATACATTGTATCAAGTAGTTTCGGTTTGTAGAATGTAGTTATGTGTTTCTATTTTGACTCTACTTCGTCATAATGACTTGTATCAAGTAGTTTCGGTTTGTCGAATGTACGTGGGTATATCCAAAAGTAATGTCACTGATGCTGTAAAATCGTGTATAATGCCAGTTAAACCACGAATTTTTTCACTTCGTAACTTGCGTCTAGTTTGAATATGATGACCACATTTCACAACAATGCACAGAATAGTTCTTGAGATATGAATATTGATAAGAGACATACTTACGAACATCGCCGCAAGTCCGACGTCAACGACGTCACAATCACGTTACTTGTCGACACCTACTCATCAAGCAGAAGTTCATCCCTGGTAATTTCTGACGACTCATAAACCATGCAGTCATTTCCAGGACCTTAAAAATGTGCAACCCACCCGACACTTACTCTCTGAGAAATCAAATTATTGTTACGAGTCCTCTAGAAAATCCCATAGCAAAAATAATAACTCACTACATAATGATCGCAGTTTTGAACGTCGAATTGAATGGACGGCGTTAAAAATACCATTGGTGTTCTTTTCGGATCTACTACAAACCGTTCATATGACTCTCTATCAATAATGATTTGTTGATCCATACCCCCTTAAAAGCTTATACTACAGGTACACGAGACTATGTTGCCGTCGTGTGTAACTAAAGTTTCTGTAGGTTACTTTCATAACTTTTAGGAAAAGTGCATTATTACGCGCAGCGTCTTTTTGACACAAATCTGCCGTTTTTTGGCTAAGTAATCAGTGCGTTGAAAATATATTGCGAGTTTTAAAATAGAATGACGTCAATGAATTTTTAGCAACAGGCACAACACATTGGTTTTATCACGTCACGAAAGTATCGTCTGCTTTCGAGAGTTATTTTTTATTAAAATGCATAAACGAAAATCGTTACGATAATGAAAAAATATCGTAATTTTCGTGTGCGGCGATATGACGTCATAGGTATATTTCAAATGTACATAATTATAATCTAATTAAGAAAATGGAATAATGCAGCACGTTGTTTATTAATCAGAATTGAATTGCTGAACATTTTGATATATCGGCCTATAAACAAATAAACCACGACAGGAGTGACATTACTTTTGGATATACCCTCGTAGTTATGTGTTTCTATTTTTACTCTACTTCGTCATAATGACTTGTATCAAGTAGTTTCGGTTTAATAAAACACTATTCAATCACAGTTGTTATACACGGATTGTTCGATAAATCATGACAATTACGCGCTTTTGTAGTTTTGTTACATTTGATTGAATAATATTTTAAATAGTTGATAGTGATACACATAATGACTCCATGTACATATTTATAAAAATAAGCTTTCTGTCTGAGAGTTGAAACGGTTCAATTTTGTTAATTGCCAACACTGAAACAGCAATTAACAATGATGAAAAATATGAGTATTTAAAAATACCGACGAAAAGTTTTCCGAAGGTTGCTTTTCACTGGCATTTATGCCTTCGACCGTGACAGTCAAATGGCCTTTCCGGTTTTTTCTGCCTCATGAGCAAATGATTGTTTTGACGGAAGAGATCGAACGTTCGCAGTATACGAGAAATCTTCGGTCATAGTCACCAACTGTAAGTATAAACTCAGACTAAGACTTTATATTTTCAAATGTTCTATTCACTCTCATGTTGTTATAAATGTACCAATTTTGATATAAATGGGTATACATGTTCAGTGAGCAAAAGCAAATAATCAGATAAAATTTCACTTAGTTAAATATAATTGCAAAGAAATGGCAGTGATACTAAATGTTGTCAATTTTAAGTCTAAGTCTGAGTTTCAGTCTTACAATGTTGGTGAATAAGGCTCTTACCCTAGCTCTTTCCTAATAGGATCGTTGGTATGCTGTACGGCGTATTACAAGCTCATTCAGGCTTACATGACATGTGTACGCTCAATAAACAGTAGGTATTTAAGGGTTAAGTTTAAACTACAAATAAAATCAGAAATCATGTTCAAACGTGGATTTAATTTTAGCCCGTAAAGGAATATGCTTACCATACAGTTTCGTATCTTAAACGTGCTATGCTAAATGAGATTAAATGATAATATTTTAATGCATACAATAGGTTAATATGAACGCTATGCTTGAACGCTATCCACAAAGAGATTACATTATCTATTGATCATCCGAACAGCGTGAATGTTATAAAATCAGTAAAAATTCAAAAGCAGTGTGGCCATACCACGTGACCATGACATCACAAACGGCTATAAACCCAAGTAATTTTTTGATAATAAACCGTCGACTCGGAAAGGAAAACAGGCGTAAGTATTTTATTTTTTCATCGATTTCTATGACATATAGCCCATGCTAAGCGGAGAGTGATAAGCTTTCAACAAAATATAGTGACTCTATCCGTAGCTGAGCCGTTTTTGCAAACATTCGGCGAAACCTTTGCTTCAGCTTGTTTGAAAGCGGACTACTTTGCCAAGCCGTTCTGCTTTTTCTTGTATTATCTGCTTTATCGTGCCTAAAGACTGATGTTTAAACCAATCGGTAACATCGGGTGCTATTTTGCATCAAATAAGATACATATTGTCACAATGCATGGTGGAAATCTTACATTTTTCTTTGATTTTTATTTGTGGCTACAATTGCAAGACTAAATTACCGGCTACAGTTGCAAGCTGTTTTCAGAATTCGCTACAATGCAAAGCAATGTTACCGATCATGTGTGAAAACTTAATTTATAATTAAAAAAACTACATTGTCAATTTTTCGTACGTACATTTACTTTATTGCTACAAGATATTGATTGAATAAAAATAGCTTTCACTTGTCCAATAAGTATCATTTGGATTCAGTCGACCAATGGATCATAAGCCTATAGCAAAATTATGACTGATATTGATAACGTTTATTGTCGCACTGACTATCGTACAATTGTTACGAATTAAAGATCATTCACACATTCACTTAATAATACAAGGGAACAAAAACATATTTTCAAATAAGAAATCACTTTTAAATATAACACTTCTGACGGAAAAACTAATCGATTTTACTTTATTATTTTTCAGTGATGAAAGGACAACAGCCTTATATATTCTGTCTAAAATCATCATAAAACTAAATCCCGAACAGATGCTTGGTAAGCGACAGAAGTTCCACGATACAGAATTTTCACCGACGATAAAGTATCCAAAATAGGATTAATGTGTTCTCAGGTTCCACTTGTATTTGAACTCCTTGGTACACAAAGAACACAACTGGCATTTCGCTTTGCAACAATCTGAAATAAAATAAGTTCAATGATTTAAAACTATCTTTCTTTTGTGAATTCAAACTACGAGTTAACTGTTGGATCAAAATGCATCATGCGTTATAAAAGATATGGTGATATATTAGACGAGAGGCTGTCTTCTTGTAGCTTCTTTTAAATTTCTATTTTCTAGCTCCTTAACGTACGATATATATAGTCTAGAGTCGAGATTGTTTGACTATGTGAATTATACACCATAATCGTATATAGTACGATATACACTTACGCGCACTCCTAACGCAACACTTGTATTTTTCATGATTTCTCAAATATTCATGAAGGGATTTGATTAAAATTTGGAGTACAAATAAAACCAACCCTTTACAAATGCCTCATAGCATTTTTATTCTAGTTGATAAACAGTAAGGTGAAAATAAGTTCAAATATTTAGTACCACTGTAAAATCAAAAGTCACAAAACGGCAAAATGCGACCGACTGGCCCACCATGCTGTCCATGTGTAGTTCTTGCAGTCGACGTTGCCGTTTTTAAAGGGTCGTGAAGACGGTCAGCAACAATTTGTACATACTGCCATTGTGTTGTTATTTTACCGTGAGACTTCCTTGGCTGGTCATTAAGTCGGTCGGGGAGTTGCAACTTCTGAAGTCTTGAAATTGTAGACACATGGCGGCCGAAAATTTTGACGATATGAAACTTGAAAATATTGATCATATTTTAGTTTTATTATTATAATATTCGAAATATTGACAAACGATGATATTTCAACGTTTTTTTCAACCTTTATAAAAATGTGTAATAAATTACAGAGCATACCTGTCTAATGGATTGGCCATTCTGTAAGTTTCCTACTACGCGACCATGCTCTTCAATAGTCATCAGGGTTATTTTTTATACAAATCTGTTTTTTCAGTCGGACTGTCGCCAGAGAGGAACTCAATGACTTTTTGCCACTGACTACCATTTGCACGTGCAGCACGAAAAAATCACCACCATGCAACGCTCAGAACTGACAAAGCGTCACGGATGAATGATTTCACCATTCCTGTATTGCTTATGACTTAAAACAACATGGTTTATAAGCGCAACTTGATATCTTCAGCAGTGTCTGGGAAATTAGAATTATAAAAAATGTGCGTAAGTCCTACATATAATAATAACTAAAAACAGGTGATGCCAGCTTCCTTGTGAATTCCCTACTTCAAATATACTTACGAGCTCGTAGACAACTCTGGAGCTCGTTGAAAACTTTTCATCGAGCTCCCGGGTCCTCTACGAGTTACAAAATCCGTACGAGTTTAAGATGTCCTCACGGACCCCGTACGGACTCCGTACGGCATTGGTAAATTTCGACTCGCACGGAGCTCGTACAATTAATGTGACCTGGAAAAGTTGAAGAATGCCGAAGAATTTTATTATTGTCGCACGGACCTCGTACGATCATCGCGCGAGCATCTTACCGACACCATACGGACATCGTACGAGTGACTTACGAGCTTCGTTTGACCTACGAGTACCGTGTGAACCCTGTACGATCTCCGTACGAGTCCCGTACGATCTCCGTACGAAGATTACGATGTCCGTACGGACCTCGTACGAGGCATTCTCTTTTATTCGTACGAGGTCCGTACGAGCTGTGACCAGAAGCTAAGAACCTACCAATACCGTTAGGATTTGAAATATTTTGGACTCGTAGCCGACTCGTACGAGTTGGTAAATCCGTACGGACATCGTACGAGCATTGTGACCGTAGCATTAGAGCGATTTCCATTTTCGCGTTATTCATTTGCCAAAAAGGGCAACTGTTATTACGCTTGTTTGAATAATTATAACATGTTATATATAACCGAGAAAATCAGCACAACCAACCTACATGTATATTCTGTAAACTATTGCTACATAGTGTAGTGTACCAGCGTGTTTTGTTCTGTAAGAGTAACAAATGAAACACAACTAAACAAATAACATTAATAATGGATGGTATTTGATTTGCATTGTAGCGAATTCTGAAAACAGCTTGCAACTGTAGCCGGTAATTTAGTCTTGCAATTGTAGCCACAAATAGAAATCAAAGGGAAATGTAAGATTTCCACCATGCATTGTGACAATATGTATCTTATTTGATGCGAACTAGCACCCGATGTTACCGATTGGTTTAAACATCAGTCTTCAGGCACGATAAAGCAGATAATACAAGAAAAAGCAGAACGGCTTGGCAAAGTAGTCCGCTTTCAAACAAGCTGAAGCAAAGGTTTCGCCGAATGTTTGCAAAAACGGCCCAGCTACGGATAGAGTCACTATATCTTGTTGAAAGCTTATCACTCTCCGCTTAGCATGGGCTATATGTCATAGAAATCGATGAAGAAATAAAATACTTACGCCTGTTTTCCTTTCCGAGTCGACGGTTTATTATCAAAAAATTACTTGGGTTTATAGCCGTTTGTGATGTCATGGTCACGTGGTATGGCCACACTGAAAAGGTTTTATAATTTCAAGGACAAAGCAATTTTTGTAAGGTTTCGATTCTGAACGAAGTGTATTTTGTAGAACATTCTTCTGGTATTATATTTTCAAGAGACATAATAGACAGGCCTTTACCTGTCTCAACATAACTTTGCGTCTATTGTCCAAAACAATAATCGTTCTAGACTAAAGTCTGGATGATATTTGGTTACCTGGGAAGGCTTTGTTGAAAAATAAACACTGAAGTTATGTCCAGTAAAGTGCGCACACAGTGCGCCAACTTTAATTTTAACAAAGCTGAAAATACAATAAGTTCATGCTGACCCGATATAACTGAAATGACTTTATCCAACCGTTTGTATTAATGAACCAGTCATTTGCATCCAGGGTCCCCATCTCCGGGGATGGGTTGGGATTTAAACGTTTGGGTTGTACACAAATCCGCCCTTCTACCACGGCCCTGCGGGGGACAATTGGTGATAAAATATCCGATATTTCCCCGGCCCCTGACAACTAAAATTGTCCCCGGGGTATTGGTTTGGAGAACAAACATCCCAAACATTTCCCCGGAGTAAGCTTGAAGGTAAAACTCGGCGGTTCCCCGGCTGTCCATCCACAGGTAGGGAGGAGGCTGTGTATGCAACTGACTGGTGCATAATATGTGTTGTATTTGAAATGTGATTTGAACCTTGGTTTTTAAGGCCGAGCGATGCCGTTGTTGGCGTTAAAAGCAAAATACCCATATCGAACTAGATAATTGCTGTATGCATAGCAACACGGTGTACACTCGAAGGCTACCGAAGTTTATTCACATGCTTTTAAATTTTTTGTATTCATTTGAAGTACTCGAGATCACATGGAATAAGCCACAATGTTATCAAAATGAGCCCTCGATTGGCAACATGTTTAGGCGCAATGCATTATTACGATTCGGTCGACATTTAAAATCCACGTGTTGTGTATTCCGTGTACCCCTGTTCATTGTTGTGGCAAGTTTGTGTGTTGTGGAACCATGGTAACGATTGTGCAGCGCGCACATATTTTGCAACTACTTTCAAGTTACATAATTATATAATAATATGAAATGCATGCAAGCAATGCATAACACTTAACTAACGATGAGATGCACAGGTGACATCATATAAATGTTTAACTTCACCGGGACTGTGTGTTTTGTTATAAACATGTTTCATCGGGCGGTCTCACCGGATAACCTACGTTAAAATTACGTCGTCAGACCGGTATTAAATGATAGCAATAATACAGATCTGCCATGATCATGGAAATTTTACAAACATCGGTGATTCAAATATTTGATATGGTTTTCGGACGCTAAAGCATAGAATAATCGCGAAAGAAAATTTGAAAAGTCGTCGTACAAGCAGTAGCGGCAATCCAAGATGCTTGTACCCTGACGGCGATTTTCTAAATAAAATATACACTCTATTTTGGATCATCCCTCGTATGTAGATACATGTATATCTACGACGGGCGTTTAAAATTTCAATGAAAAGTGCTCTATTAAGGTTATAGTATAGTTTAAACTTTGCAATTAAACAGAACAATTTTTCATACATATTGTACCATTAATCGAACGCATGAGTGTGTGACGTACAAAATGACATTGCTGTCACACTTCAGCAATAGATGTCTTTGGCAAATTTGACGTCACGTCGGAGAAATCGTCACACTAAACAACGAATTGTCCCTAGCCAGACAGCTACCTATTAACTAGCCTAAATTAACTGCACCGAACGTTTGCGAAGGGCAATATAACATCATCATCGTAGTTAAAATATTCCTACTGTTTTGTTCAGTTTTTATTGTCACCTTATTAAACTCGCCCGTCAAATGTCTGTGAATCATTTAATTTGACCAGTCTTTTTGTCTTCTGGCAGGGACATTAAGATGTGAAACAGTATAATTAATGACAATTGCCTCTTAAATACGTTACAAGTGACTGATTGGGTTGTAACAATAGTTTAAACGCGTCCAGACTGTCAGTGGTACGACATGTTGTGAATTAGACGATAGACGTTGCTTTTTGACGTTTCTTCTTGAATGCTTCACACTTTCGAATGCTTTGACAAGAGACCCTGGAAGTGCATACATTGGAGGGAGGCATTATGTGAGAGAGAATATAAAGTATTTTTATTATTCTAGTAGGTGAAGTATTTGGTGCCATCTGACTGACTGAGTGAGATTTAGTCACAACATATCAGTAACGTACGGTCAAGGGTAGCAGTCACTGACGTTACTATGTCAGCAGAGCCATTTTGTACGACACATCCTTGTAAATGCGTTCGATTAATGATACAATATATATCATGAAGTGTTCTATTTAAATAATGCAAAGTGTTAAGTAATTTGAACATACGTTTAGCATTATAGAGCAATTTTCCTGGAATTCATGAAACGCCCCTCGTACTTCTACATTAACCTGACATTTGCATACGACAATCATAACAAAAACTACACAAACTGTAAACAAATTCATGTCCACGCATGCATTAATAAATCAACCTTGTCGAATCAACAGTAATTGTCAAGGATAACACAACAAATGTTTTTTTAAGCTTGTTTCTATATTAGACATTGATTATATATAGTGCTGTATGACATAGGAATATATCACATTTTGAGAATAAATTCCCTGGCTTAGAATGAGATTGGAAAGACTTAAACAGGATGTTTCATAATATCTGTCCCCATTACAAACTAATACCATCGATACTGGTTGGTTTCGTCTGATATTTCCATATATCAAAAATCGACTAGTATTTTATTCAGTAAATAACACGACAATGCTACTATCAATGCAACCTAGTTATTAAGATTCCTGAAATAAATATCATTTTATAATGAATGTGAAAATGACGTCCATATTCAGTTTGTTGAATTATATAGCTTGTAAAGCATTGCATGATATAAACACTTTTAAAAGTTTTTAAAAACACAAATGTTATATTGGTATGAAAGTTACTTGTATATGCGATAATCTATGCACCTCATAGTGGTTAAGTTGCTTTGGTTACGAGTTGCTAGACGTCGAAAGAATCTTACTCAAAACATAACATTTGCTCGCTTTTATATCAATATATCAATTGACTAGTGTTCTAATGTTTTCTTTCTAAATCATTTTTTAAAATCACCAATTGCTATAAGTGGTTGTACTTTTTACCATTAACGTCTATTTGTTAACACATTCATTTGGAAAAAAATATAGTCGAAAACCAGTCATCTGTTTATTTCACTACATGAATAATGTATCTGCGTGGTCAAGTTTTTTCGTTACCTAGCAACTAGAAACCAAAGTAACTGTACCAATAATGTATGTTCAACTTGTCATATAGAATATTAACCTTCCAATCAATATTGTATTTTGTTTGTTATCATTATTATAGACGAGTTTTATCATCCAATTCATTTCAAGCTATGCTATCAGTTTGGGATAAACAAATTTTGAAAGTCATTTTGACAACATCTAAAATTGGCAATTTACAAGAATCTTATTTATTAGGTTGTCATGATAGGAGCATGGCCATTGTTTACACTGAATAATATGTCAGCTTTTCATTGGAGTATGAAGATATCTGATTAGATCATACATGTGTACTCATAGAATTCGTTTGTAATTGGGACATATATTATGACACACTCTGTAAACAGGTAAATCTTCATTACAATGCGGTTCATGTGAGCCTATATTCATAAAAATCGGATATTGCCAAGCTACCACAACACGAATTTGAAAAAAAGGCTTTCTCAAATTGCGTTGTTAACTAACGACCATCTCAAACTAAGCCAGCGAATAAAATGAACATATATAATATAAATAAATTACTCTGCTTACAGCTATCACAGTTAAGTTGTTAATATATATACAAATAATTAAAAACATTGAAACACTCGTGAATGTTTAAGTCAAAATAAAACAAGATATATTTGAAAAACACATATGTCTCCCCATGGTAGACCAATTGTCGAAAATGGTAAAAGTCACAGTGAACTTGACCTTTGACCTACTGACCTCAAAATCAATCGGGGACATCTACCGTTGCTGACCAACTTTAATGTAAAGTTTGAGGATCCTAGGGCAAAGCGTTCTGGCTGTATTGAAAGGAAACCATATTGGTATTCCAAAAGACCGACCGACAGAGACCCAACCGACAGATATATGACCGACAGACATCTGACCGACAGTTATATGCAAACCAATATACCTCTCATCTAGTATGGGGGTATACTTTTACTTCCAATTAGCAAATATTATCCGATTGTCCATACATAAATATATTAATGCTGAGTATAATACACACATATACTGAATTGAACATGCTTATCACGGTATTTTAACATACACGGTCATTATTACAATCATAATCAATATATGATGACATAAATAACATACATGTAGTTTACTATCTATCGGGAAATATGATCTTATACAAACAGAATTAAAACAAATTCCATTAAATTGTTGAAGTTCAAAACCTGAAACTTGAAATATTTTTCTTGACCCTTGATCACAGGTGGCAGTATCAGTGTTTGGAAAAGAAAAAGAACAAATCCGTCACTGAGCTAATACACTACATAAACCGTATATATATCGATTGTCTATCTAAATCCCTGTACACTATGAAGGCAAAAAAGGGTAGCATATCCAACTATTTGTCCCATTTGTATTCGCACATGTGACAATTTTTTTACCATTGGAAGGCATGGGGACTCTACGTAAAATTGTCCATATGATAAAAACTATTTGATAGATTTCTTATGTGCAAACATATTTTGTAGTTTGATATGTCTACAAAATAATGCACTTAATTTCATTGTTGTATCTTTATGGGATCAGCCCCCTTTTTAAAGGTTTTGAACATGACTATCACTCACATTGAAAAAAGAAGAAAATGAACGGATTTGATATCAAACTTGGTTACTTTCTTGTCCGTAGTTCTTTTGTTTCTCGGGGAATATATTTTGTGCAAACTTGATTAATAGTTTAATTTCTTCCCGTCAGATTGGTGTTTTGATATAAGAAATGCGATAATTAGATCTGCCCCCTTTTTACGGTTTTTTAAAACAGGTATCATTTTTTTTAGTAAAAAAATAATACACATATTTAATTGTTAATTGTTTTATGACGCGCCCCGCTGCGATTGTCACAGCATGTGGGGCAATAAAAGTGGTACATTCGCTTGAAGGGTTATAACCGCTATATTTCCTGTATACATACTTTATTGTGATTTTAGAGATTTGAAACTTTGACTTTATTGCCGATTTGGAAACTAATACATGCATTAAAATAAAGTGAAATGTCATAAGCTCACGCATAATTTAAAATTATAATAATCGTACAGTTGAGACATAAAAATAAAGAATCATATCATTCCTATGACACTTGGTAAATAAACTGGTTAATTGACACGTTGTACCACCTAATTGAATATATACGAATTGTAAAAATGAAAATTAAATGTAAAAAAATGTGAGGAAAGGGGAGCTATTGACTGAATAATAAGAAAAACAAGAAGACATCTGATGTTGTAAGTATACATTTTCTTTATTTTCATAATATGATAGAAAAAATAAAAAGGGAAATGTTGCTTTTGTTTGGTAACTGTAAAGTAAGAATCGCTGACCAGAACGTTAAATAAAAGTTCTACATTTGATTTCGAAAATTCAAAGAAAATAACGATGGTAGAATAAATTATCATCTATTACTTGCTAATGATTCGCGCACTCAAGTTCACAAATGTTTTGTTTTAAAGGTCGCTAAAACTACATGAAACTGAACTGTAACTGAATCCAAAGTCCTCTTTGTATGTGGTATATGATTCATGTTATGATTTGTTTAAAACAATGAAAACTGATTTAGTATTTGTTTAACATTTCAACTCTTCATAACTTTGAAAGCACTTGTCCAACATAAATATAAGTTGAACAAATGTTTCATCCCGATATCTTGAAAAAAAAATTGTGACAATTAGAGGGAAAATTGGAGTTTTGTCGGGTCCACGAGCGCGCGAATATTCTCCTATTTAATTCAAGAAAAATACGCTCTATTTCACGAACTTAAAATTGTCATAACTATTTTATTTTTTCAAGATATTAAAAAACCAGTTCCATAATTGTGTGGTCTATGGCTTGAAGATGCAACTGAACAAACCGTACAAAATCAGCAGTGGTTGCTAAATTTCATTTAAACTGTACTTTGTAATATTGCACACATACTCAAGCATTGTACAGTTACTAGTAACCGTTTCTTTTTTATCATCCATCGAATATGCATGATAATAAGTATACATATCGTGACATGTATTGCGATTACTAGTATAACAAATGCATAATTGTTAGCTTCCTCACACATAATCAACAAATTCTGAATGATACCATGGAAGCATTTAAATGTTCCTGATGATACCTACCTTATAAACAAAATTTCATATTGACAGAGCTAGCCCATTAAAAAGATCCTGGTATGCATCATATACAAAATGTCAAAACTACCAAAAGTGTAACTGAACGCACAAAACCCCTCCAGCAAAGGATATACATTAATTTATACACTCCGACAACCCGCTGAGCTAGCATAGCGCGATTAAGCAATATCGAGATAAGATCGATCAGATTAAAACTCAAGGAAAGGTAACTGTGGTCGACTTGAAAACACATTCAATACAAATTGGACAAACAGTTGGATATGTATATGTCTATGTCCAAAGATTGTGGAACAATAGGCTTGGTTCCCAACAATTATTACGATACTGTGAGCGCAGCGGGTAACCAGTGCATAAATAAAATGACCTTGAGCGAAGTTAAACAACGAAAGTAACACTGTTTTGCTGTTTCGCAGTTATAAGATACAATTGAACGAGATTTTTTATTTGAATGATTTGTACAGCAAATTTTCTTCAGCGCCCGTATTTTATGTTGAAACAACGAGATGAAATGTTCAACAATCTTTGGCATATAGACATATAGTACGCTTTATATACCTTGATAATGTTAGTATATTAGTTCAGTACGGACATTTATATATATTTTTTTATTATTTTATTTAATCATTTGCGGACCAAACACTGATACTGCCACCTGTGCCCTTGATTACAACTTAGCTCGCAAAAATTTTCACATCTGATAAGATAGTTTGACGGGAGTGTTAAACAACTTAATGAGTCATGTCATGTTTTGTAACAAAAACGATTGCTTGTAGATCTACACAAAGCTTCGAGGTGTGACTAGTAATAACTTTGTATGCTATCTCTAAAGGGGTCATTATCGAGAGGTCTTGTAGATCTATAATTGCATAAATGCGTACACCAAACTCACAACAAATGCTTAATATGTATAAACGCATTAAACTACAGATGCTAACTGGTCCTCATAAAAGCTATGATAAAGGTGGTTGGTCGGCGCATACACAAAACAGTGTTTTTGCTATTTGGGCTTAATCAACCTGATCAGTGGTAAATTTAACTTGTTTAAGACGCACAGGCATATTTGTTTATTGACAAAGTCTGTCATGTATTTACACTAAGTCTAGTATGTACCTTTTAGTTTATGAATAATAAGATCAAAATACTAGGTAACTATATAAAAGCTAATTGTATAAATTATTTTTATTAGGTAAAATTACCCAGGAAAAAAACAACCATTTCGGAAGCAGGGGAAAACAAATGTGCATTCAGAAGATACAATATAAAATAAACACACACAGAACAGAGTATTAGAGATGAGCACATCTAGATGGATATGATGTTCCATATTAGTTGGCGGTTAAATATACTAGGGGTTTAATCAAATTTATGTACGACTACTGCTAGTACAATGAATTGATTTTCCATCAATACACATGATTAAATTCGTCTGCGTTATACTATTTCCAAATTAAATTTGAGACAATCCCTTAGGGTTTACTCAATTATATTTTTATATTTAGTAACTGTTTTCTATAAAAATGGAAAACTTTATACTAGCATGAATATGATGAATTAAAATCATGTATTACTAAAACATTCCGCACATTAAAAAATACAGATTTTCTTAGTATACAATACACATATAAAAAAGAACGAAAACTACTTACGGACGATGAATAAGTATTCAATGGAATTAAGCAAGATTATTAATGTGTGCATAAATCAATTATGTAACTTATAGTAACTTATATGACCAACCATATCGTTGGCTTAGAATGAAAAAAGGTCGTACAATGTAACTACAATAAGTATATTGAGAAAACAAGAAAAACTGTCTGAAAAATCACTCATTACAGTAAAATAAGCTTTTTCAGCTTCAGTTTAGTCAACATTACAAGTTCCCATTTTCATAAAAATATGCTCATTTGAAGCGCCTGGTGATATATAATTCAAATTTGTATTTGTCGTATAAGGTGGGAAGCGGCACCTACGACCTTCTCATTGTAAGCCAAGTATATATGGAGCACGAGTAAATGACAATCACATTAAAAGCAGACCCTGTTTACGTTCCACTACTTGATATACTGATATAGGATCAGACGACATTCCGTATGGGGTCATGTCTATATGAACTTTACGACATCCAATCAAATATTTTCTCTCACAAACATGAAAGTACGGTATAACTCTGTTGAGGCTGCTGGGACATATAGATGTTTCACGATATATTTGATTAACGAATATACGTGACCATACGTTAAAACTTCCGGACATCTGGATAACGTCATGTACACGCAGGAAGTAGAAAGTCGCAGAAAAAAACTATTGATCAACCCAGGCTAATTTTATATAGGAAAACCGCATCCTTGGGTACAGAGTTTTAGCTAGCGACTCAGCTTTAAGGAGAAGTCCGTCAGATCACGTGGTCACTTTATGGGATATTGCAAGTCACATGACCAGTTGACGGTTAATTGAAATTGTTAATCGGCACCCTGTTGTAGGGCCGACTTTGCCGGAAGTGACTGGATAAACTGCATTATCAGTGTCCTGTTGTGTTTAATCTAAATTCACACTCACTGATATTTTCACTGTTATTGTGTTTATAAGCCGTGATGACTAACAATAGCATGTTAACATCATTAATACTTATTAAGTGTTTAGTACGTTTATTCATTCTGAATCCTTATAGCATTGTGATAGTAGACCGGCCTACGTCCACAGATGCAGGAAAATACAAAATGCACTCGATTATTAAAACGCACATAGCTATTGGGTAAGAAAAAAATGCACATGTGTACATAGATTTAAGCGATATTTTTACGTAGAGTTAGTAAAACCGCACAAAAATACATACCTCAATATTGAATATATAGGTTTATCAAAGAGTGGTTTATTTATGATTTAATCATACAGTAGCATCACAGGTAACTGTATCGTTTAAAACGAAAAAATAAACGAAAAAAAATTGACGAACATTTCTCATTTGAAAAATTATCTTCATGACATGTCTCAAAAAACAGTCAAATGTACATGTACTATTAAATAAACCAGTGGTAATTACTCGGACGTTTGTATAGAAGACCAAGATAAGCGTAATTATTATCTGGTGTTTGAGCAATTAAGTTATTACATATGTATAAAGATTGCAATTTTACAGTTGTATGAGATCGTTCAATGTCATTATAAGGTTATTTAGCATACCGCATTTGTACGCATATCGATATATTTCTTTTTAAAGCATATCAATCCCAGCTTTTTTTAACAAAGATCAAAGTACATTCTTTGTCCTGATTTATTACAAAGCATACTGTCCACGAAAGAATGAACAATTTCCCCCAACTCTGAACAAGCATCTATTATCGTTTTAACAATCTTAGACTGTAGCAGCGGTCCTATATAAAAATAGTATTCTATTACAGAAATGAATGAAATTATGAAGTATGCCTCATTAATCTTCACCAATGATTGTGTAAAATTTCAGTGAATTTGAAAAAAATAATAACTTTGAAAAATACCTTTAGATGTGTTTTTTGCGTTTCTTTTTTCGTAAACTTTAAGTTTGCCACACTATGTACGCTGACAATTCATAAAATTATCCCGACGATCATTTTTTGTATTTGACATGGTTACCTTTGCTTGTGGTCTTTTTTGTTCTTGTTGTGCCTTTCGCGATAACCTGTTTTATCCAAGAGCTACTTTAAATATTCGCGTGATCGTCGTATTTGTTTCACATACGTTTGTTCCGCGATGTTTGTTCCCAATCTGTTATATTTAGTTCTGCTGTCATTTCGATTGGTGTAATAGCTACAGCACTAGGATGAGCCTTTTTCTGGCGTTTCTTATGTCTTTTCTTACTAGTTAATATATTGATCAACGTTTGAGCGACTTGAGAAGTATAAGTATTACGATTTGTGTCATCGTCACAGTAAACTTTCTGGATTCTTTTTACCTTTATTTCTCGTCTATTGTTCGATATGTTGCCGGCTGGATGGCACATTGATTCGAGTAGGAAGGATTCAAAGAAAATAATGACGGATAATTGTTGCAGTATTGCGTGCATTTTGTTGGCTTTGACTATTCTGCAATCAGCGCTCATTAGTTCAGTACATGAATTTGACATCATTGCAATCAGAGCGTTCAACAGCAGGATTGTGGTTAACAGAACAAACAGCACAAACACAAAAATTGCCATTACTGGTTGTCTCGCATTGAACATATCATTGAACTCGCCTATACCAAGCATCACGGTAAACATCTTTAGCAAGGTTTTCGGAACGCTGGTGAAATCATCGTCGGTTGTATTCGCACCTTGCATTACCACAAACATGGCAACGGTAAAGCCTAGTAGCAGGAACCCCATGACAATGGCGAAATTAAACATATCCCTCAAAACACGTTGAATCAAAACAGTAAAGAAACTAAACCGTCTGAAAACTTGTAGAAAAAAGAGAACCAAATACCACCCGATGATCACCGCAAATACAAGACATTGATTTTCATACTCATTTACAGTGTATGCAAGAAGAAAATCCAATATGAGTAAGAGGGCAAACAGAACAAAACACAACTCCAACATATGGTTGGTGTATGGTAAAGCCGAAATCGAACGCCACATGTTCGAGAAGAATTCTGCCTTAATACGCGCTCCAAATCGCTTATAACAACACCAATAGACCAGGTAGCGCATCATAGAGTGACATACAATGATAATTACTCCAAATATTAGGCCAAAGATAGACAAACCAAGAGATGTAGGATCATCGCGAACCGGGTGTGTGTTGCGTATTGTGTTCATTCCACTGACATTGTCGAATCGAAACTGCAAACTCGAGCGCTGAACGGCCGCCCAACTCAACAAGCTCATAGCAATCAGGTGCAGGAAAAACCATGGGTAAAAGTAATAACGATATTTTGACCATTTCTCTTGTATAATCATACACACAGGCCGAAAGCTAGCAAAGCGAAACGCTATTTGCATTTGTTGAAGATACACAAATTCTAACACTGAAAAATGTTTGATTTTCTGGATGTGATCATACTCGTTGCCCTTGACGTTTCTTTCTTCCACTGGTATTGTATCCATTTCAGTGATGTCGTATACTTCTTCTATAGAGAGTCCATCATCGGAGGTCGAGTCACAGTAGCTCTATAAGTAAATATGTTATAAATAAGCATAAGTAAATAGGATGTCAAAGAGAAAATGTGTAATTGACAGTGCGATCGCTTAGCACAGAACAGCTATGTATTTGGATGTACAGAAAGGGTACCGGAATTTTATTTATAACGAGAACATAGAATGAGATATAGTTGTACGCGTAACAATTAGACTTCTTTAAAGTTTTGTTAGACATTTCCTTCCAAAACTAGATTTTAGCATGTTGTTTTCTTAGGAATAAGCTTCATACGTATAAATGCCTCCGAGAATTGACATTTTCAAAAGCAAATGAATCTCTTTTTTCGAGAATACAATGTTATGCTTTACAATTTACTAGTATTTCATTTTGTTTGTGAAATTTATTTCGATCATCAGTGGTTTTATTACTATTATATTTCCAAAATCATATTTGTCTAGACTAAGTGCTCAAGATTAGTAACTAAGACGATTTTACAAGTTCTTTGAATAGGCAAATGTGGGGAGTTTCATCATCATTCCTAGAATCGAATAAAGTCAATTAAGTCTTCTACGTACGTGTCATCAAAATCCTCAAATTCGCAGAGGAATCAATCTAAGAGTGGTTTAGAGCTGTCCTAAATCTATTTTGTCTGAGGAGCGCTGAATTGTGTCGGAATTATAATTGCCGCATTTGTGTCCACTTGGAGTATGTATTAAGCATTATGATATGTTAAAAGGTTTGAATAGTTATCGGACGAACTATAACTAGGCACGTACGAAAATTGTCGAGCGGCAACAGTCAAAATGTTCAGGGCGTAACCATTGCAACACAATCCACTCACATAATTTTGCTGTAGCGTAAGTAAATCGTGTTTTCCTCTAGCGATATAGCGGTTTTACTTGTAGTATGACCCTGCGAAACAGGGATTGGTGGAGGGGTTTCAATTGACTGATGCTTTCGTATTTTAGGCGGTGCTAAAGGAGGGTTTGAGTTTAAAACACGGCTACATATAAAACAATGTAGCAAACCATATTGTGAGACGTATATGTAAAATATGCATGCAATCGTTTTACAATGCTTAAGAACGATGGACAGGTAAAAATAAGGCCTACCTTGCATTGGATAATAATCTCAAAGAAGTCAAACTGTTGACGTTTTGCTGCAAGTTGCAACGGTGTTAAATGTTCCTGATTTTTCGATCTCAAGAGCTTTTGTATTCCTTCCTTTGCCTTGGTTGTATTTTTCCAGGAATGTGGATCCAAAATGTAGGTAAGCATTGCTTTACCCTCTTCTATTTTATTTTGATGTTTTGTAAAGTATTTTATCATTGAATGGATGATGTTGTCTTCTTTCAAATTTTTGGTCAATCCTAGAATGTCGTTGTGTGTATCGTAAAGGCGCTGAACACATTTAAATATAGGTATATCCAATGTTAGCGCTGCAACACCGAGCGGAGTACCTGCCAGCATGGCCGAATCACCTTCCAAAATGGACCCTTTAACATCGACTACTTCAAGTTTGTTCGGTTTATCTTCTGAATTATATTTCTTGATTTTGTCAATCATCATCTTTAACACGCTAGCATGTTTCTTCACAATCGCCATATAAAGTGGCGAATATCCCATGCATTCACCATTTAATTTCTTAGGAGTAACGATCATAGTAGGAATTTTTTCAATCAAGTAATCAATGATTTGTTTCCTTGCTTCGTCTTTACTCATGAACGCTTCTTGTGCATCCATTGTTGACGGCCCGCATCTTCCAGTAAGGGTTCGGTCAATCGAATCCGATGGCAACCGCTTTTTATTTTCTCTTTCTCCCTGGAACTTTGACAAAACACGATACAACAAGGTTTCTTCATTGACAAAGACATAAGATATATCCTCGTTATCATTCACTAGTGTCTGATTTCCTTCTTCAAATTCTCCTGTTATAAGAACCTCGTCCGAAAAGAATATCCTCTTATTCCTATCCTCCTTTTTTAGTATCTTATTGCATGTCGATGTAAAGTCTTTTACATTATCTATTTGATTTAATTCTTCAGGACTCTTTTCAATTAAATCTAGTGTCGTATACAATTTAAAGCAACGTTCCAGATTTTTTTCATTGAATTTCCTTGCCATCTCTACAAGATAGTGTTGCCTTGTAAACTTTCGTAACAAGCACAGTAGCTATTATCTAGTATATAAGTGCATTTGCCGACTTTGTATATAATCCAACTTTCAAACAAAGGACCCATTGCAAATGTACTGCATATAAATAGTTAAATCATCCCACTATCAGGGTAAACGTGGTATGTCACTTCTATGTAACTGCAGATAAATAGTAAACTCATGTCGATTTATGGGTACACCACGTATCGTATATTATCGTGGGGTATACATCACTGGTAGACACCGTACAGCGGAAATAGCCCCCTATTTTGGACGCAAACGAAAGTAAAAGTGGTAGTCGATTTCGGAGGACGGTAAGTTTTTAACCATTATTCGGTAAATATGTATGCGATTCACTTGAAGTGAACTGAGTTAGGTAGTGTAATATTTATTTTAAAGCTCCAATGTAGTCATTTGCTCTGTAATTTTGTTAACACTTGACAAACAGCACCGAAATGTACCTCTTTTGGCGGACGGTGCAGAAAAACGTACAGTTTTCTTTTATCGCAGCTAAATTATACATTTTCCAAGACCCTGTTAAGATTTAAACTTTACCCATCATGATCTTTACCTACGTTGAAACCCTTGTCAGTAAACATGCACTAACAAGCATGTAATTGAAAAAAAACAACATTGCGTTGTGTACAGAGTCTAGCCTTTTTAAGAAATTTAATGTACATAGTCTAAGTTTTTACCGCACTGGGTCTAGCAGTCCTGTACAGGGTCTAGTTTCCTAATTTTGACTATATTGACAAGAACTAATCGAATTTACCAAAACTATTGCTTTGTTTAAATTGTTCAGCGATATCTTTATATTATAACAATTATTGGGGACGAAA
This sequence comes from Spisula subtruncata, assembly GCA_963678985.1. Classification (NCBI taxonomy): domain Eukaryota; kingdom Metazoa; phylum Mollusca; class Bivalvia; order Venerida; family Mactridae; genus Spisula; species Spisula subtruncata. The sequence continues at coordinate 9,428,560 of OY787671.1, forward strand.
ATGTTATTTGATTTCCTATAGGCCGTGGGTTCAACCCCCACTAGAGTCAACATATTTTTATTCTTTTTTTCTTTAATTTTTAGTTATAAGACAATGTTTTGGCTTCGTGACATGACTTTATAGTGTAATTCACTAGATGAAAATCGGGTTTCTATGGTTTTCTGAAATGTAAATTTTCATGTAAAACATATAACAACGAAAAAAAAGAACAACATAACAACAACAAAACAAAAAGGAAAAAGAACAACTACTACAACTACTACTTGTTAAATAAACATGCGCATGCATGTCTATTATCTACATTTCTAAAACATTTTTTGTTCTAATTTATACATTGATGCACTGAAAACATTCCTATGTGCAGACTTTTGAACCGAAGTATCGGTCAACTGTCAGCCAAACCGCGCGCATTGAGTAACTATTTGCCAATTCTGACGTTTCTACAGAGTACTCTTAAAATGACGTTTTCGGCATAACAAATGACTCAAGTTATTTGTAAATGAACCAAATAGTCGTCTGAGCAATGTTCAGATGTAAGATGAGCAATGAATACAATATCCATACTTACATAAATATTAAAACGAAGCTATTTTTGTCAAATGTATGAATTAGATGTATCGTTTATAAAGTATAAAAACATGCATGTAGATTGTAGAATCTAATACAAAATTACGATAAAAACAAAGTTGAACAACAGTGGACTCGAACACACAGTCCATATGAAAAGTATGTTTCTGTGAATAGGACAGGTTATCCAAAAGGCCATGTTGCCAACTAGCAATTAACATAATTTGTTTTAGATAAAACCATACTTTAATAGAAAAAAAACGGTAAAAATCGTTTCAACCCTGGCTAGTGGACTCGTCCAAAGGTCCAAAGGTCCAAATGTCATATTTCGAAGGTCGTTGTACATCTATAAATCCACGCGCTAGACTAATGCAGTGTTCAGTTACAATACATGTACTTGATACGATTTACCAAATGTAGTTTTTTCCAAGAACTAATAATAATAAAAAGGTATGTAGTTTACATTCATAATTAGTAGTAACATTTGACTTTCATCTATGCGTCGTTAGTATGCTAAGTTTCAATATTTTAAAATGACAAACAAATGCCTACATGCTCCGATGTAACAATCAATCGAAAAACCGTCGTCTTACTCTGGCTCGCATTCTAGCACAGAATTGACCTGTCTATAGAATTGGACTGCATGTAAATATGACAATATTTCATGCATGATATCCAAAGCATGCTCTACATGAACGAAAAGTATCGTGAATATCATACAAATGCAGTTTACAGGTACATGCATACGCGTTATCTTCTGTACCTTCGTTGAAATGCTCCAAACCATGGCTATTTTTATATAAATGAATATATCAAATGAATATATACATTGAATCGGTGACACAAAGTTATTTTTATGTTCATTGACAAGCATGTATGATTAACCACACGGACTAAACCTGAAAATTAATCTATATTAACACTATTTACATACAAAAAATACACAAATGTAACGAGAAAATCGAATAAATAACATTAACTAGACCCCGTACTCCCGGCTAGACCCCGAACACCTGTTAATTGAATAAAAACTAGACTCTGTACAGTAAAAAACTAGACCCAGTACACAACGCAATATTGTTTTTCGTCAATTACATGCTTGTTAGTGCATGTTTATTGACGAGGGTTTCAACATAGGTAAAGAACATGTCAGGTTAAAGTTTAAATCTTAACAGGGTCTTGGAAAATGAATAATTTAGCTGCGATAAAAGAAAAATGTACGTTTTTCTGCACCGTCCGCCAAAAGAGGTACATTTCGGTGCTGTTTGTCAAGAGTTAACGGAATTACAGAGCAAATGACTACATTGGAGTTTTAAAATAAACATTACGCTACATAAATCAGTTCACTTCAAGTGAATCGCATACATATTTGCCGAATAATGGTTTAAAACTTACCGTCCTCCGAAATCGATTACCACTTTTACTTTCGTTTTCGTCCAAAATAGGGGGCTATTTCCGCTGTACGGTGTCTACCAGTGTACATGTGGGGTATTACCGTACAGAACTCTTCAAGCTCGATCGATTTTCCAGCTGGATGCATTATGTTTCGACATGCTTTTTGCAAAACGTAGATTTTCCGAAAATTGAGGTCACGTTTCATGTCGAACTGTCTTAGCCAATAAGCGTCTGACATAACAAATCATGATAAGGAACTATTTTAGTCCTATGATTAAGCAATATTTATAAACTTTCTACAAAAAATCGACATCCTCTATTTTTAAAACAGAAAAAACCGTTACTTGGGACGGGGGATTTTCGGCTTGGACGATGTAAATATTTGATCTAATAACTTATGACCAATAGACCTCAACTAGCGCACCGTATGCCTTAAGATTTGCCACGTACAAGTTTCATCATTTTCTATGAAACGATAATCCAATTAAACAAAATAGCCGGTACCATTTTTTTATTTGAAAATTTAAATTTTGTAACGGCTATTTTATTTAATCCGGAAATCTGTTCAAAGTAACTGATGAAACCTGAACGTGGCAACACATAAGGTATACGGTGCGCTTGTTGAGGTTTATGGATCACAAGTTAGTAGATAGAAAATCACTGTTTACCTCCTGGTAATCACCCGTCCCAAGTAATGGGTTTTCAAGCTCTAAAAATAGACGGTGTACCCAGTGTTTAATATCATAGATGAAAACACAAAAAGCCTGTATGAAAGCACACAATAACCATCTTACATCTATTAGCCTATATGTAATGTTTTACAACTACATGAAGAAATAATAAACACACATACCTACCACATACTTAGCAAAAATGACCACTTTTAGCGATTTACATGTCGATTTTTTTTCCTGGGTGAAATCTTCTGAAAAGATGTTGACATTTTGCTTAATTTTATGACAAATAGTTTGACTTATTAATAAAAGCATTTTCTTAAAAATTAGTAGTGTACAAATATAAAAGTTTAGCATGACCGTCATCTTATTCTTAGAGACGACTTTGTGAACATCTCGAATTGTCTAGGAAATAAACTTATAAAGTTAGGTTTAAAAAGTATTGGCTCTTTTCAGCTGGTAAGACGCTCAATCACCCTTTGACATTTTAACTTACCCTGGTCATTGGGCTACCAATGGAGTCCAACGCTCGTGTTTCCCTGAGGAGACTGTTTCGCTCCTGTGGGTGTGGCAGCTGACATCGATCAGGATCAGACACTGTCCTCACATATACCAATTAACATCGTGGTGGATAGGAGCATGCGGGCTATTCTTGCTCAGAGAAATTAACCAGTGGTCCAGACGGGTGTTGAACTCAGGACCTCGTCTAGACCACTGGTTAAATTATATGAGCAAGAATAACTCACATGTTTCACTCGGCAAAGGTGTAATTTGTTACCCGTGAGGGCATATCGTCATGTTCGATATTGCTGTTTGCTGCATACCTACATGGATGTACACTCGATAGTAGTTTTCCATTCGCATCCATATGGCCAGGGGTAGTTAAAATGTCAAAGCGTGGTTGAATAACTGAACTGCTGAAAGAGTTCCTCGACTATCGTAACCTTTTCTGGACAGACTGTGCAATAAATATAATGTGTATTGGACGTATTTAAGGTCAAGAGTGTTGCATAAAACTGAATATACTACCGTTGAATGGTCTGAAGACTTTTTGTACCACATCAATTAAGGACGTTCAAACAGCATCATGGACAAGAGCGATGTAAACACATAGCAAGCATTGCCAGTTGACGCAACAATTTATTGCATAATTGACAATTGATTCAAATACCACGCCTAATGGTCGCCTATAACGCACAAATGTTATACATATGGCAAAGCATTAGTATGTAATTCTAACCACTTCTCGGACTTGGGCTTTCGGTTGTTTCACTGGATTTATTGTGGGCATTGGGCAATACCAAATGATTTTATGTCTAAAGCGTCGTCGTGCGCCTAGGTTTTAAAGTAAGTAAGTAAGTAAGTAAGCAGTAAGTAAAGTCTTTATTTTACGAGGCTAACATATTTACAATAATGCAATCTTCCATATGGGCCTCAACATATATACATTAAATATAAAGGGTACATTACATGAAAAATAAGTATACAAATATAATCAACAAAGTAATAGTTACAAAGGTAAGATATATTAACAGGATGAGTCGTGTTTTATGTCAATGTTTGTTTATGTGTATTGCCATTTAATGTATGCATTTTGGGATTTATTTCTTGTGTCTGATTTTCGTACTGCTTTTGGTATTTCATTCCATATTTTTGGTCCTGAGTAGGCAAGTGATTTTCTGGAGAATTCAAAATTTGGTGATGGTACATATAGTTCTTCATTGGTTATGGATCTGAGATTACATGAATGAACTTGGTTTAGTTTTGTGAATTTTTGTTGCATGTATCTCGGAAATTGGTTGTCATTGAGTGAGTTGTACACTAGAATTGATTTTTTATATTCAACTCTTTTGTCAAATTTCATCCACTGAAGTTTATTGAACAAAACATCAGAGGGAGTGTCAAAGTCTTGTACATCAAGAATAACACGTGCTGCCCGTTTTTGGAATTTAATGATTTCGTTCATTATCTTTTTGTCTGTATTACCCCAGATTGAACAGCAATAATCTAGGTGTGGGAGGATGTAAGCATTAAAAAATAATTTTCTTGTTGGAACATCTAAGTATTGTTTGATTCGCATGAGTAGGAAGAGTTGTGTATTGCATTTTTTTATGGTTTTGTCAATATGAGTTTTCCATTTTAGTGTATTATCTATATTGATTCCGAGAAATCTTTCATTTTCTGAAAATTCAATATCATGGTTCTGTAATTTCAATTTGATGTCTGGGATGTTCGGTTTGTTTGTTTGTCTTGTTATATACATGTGTTTTGTTTTTTGTGCATTGATTATTATGGAGTTTTGTGCGCACCATGAATCTACAATGTCAAGATCAGATTGAAGGATCTGATGGATGTCTTGAATTGTAACACCTGATGCTGTTAGTGTTGTGTCGTCAGCAAAGATGTCTGTTGTAGAAGACTTAATATGATATGGTAAGTCATTTGTCTGTTGTAGAAGATTTAATATGATATGGTAAGTCATTTATATAAATGAGAAATAACAGGGGTCCCAAAACAGAGCCTTGTGGAACACCTGAAACTATATCTGCGGGGTCTGAAAGTTTTGCAGAAACGCATACTTTCTGCGTTCTGTTTGATAGATAAGAATTAATCCAAGCTACGCTGTCTGATGACAAATGGTAAAATTTGAGCTTGTCTATAAGAATCTTGTGGTTGACAAGGTAAAATGCTTTGGAAAAATCCAGAAGCAATGTACCAACAAATTGTCCGTCATTGATAGCACTAATCCAGTTATCTACTATATTTGTAAGTGCAGTCTCGCAGGAGTGTTCGGCTCTAAAGCCTGACTGTAATGTGTACAGCAGGGAGTGCCTTTCAAGGAAACCTTTGAGTTCATCAGAGACGTGTTTCTCAAACAGTTTTGAGATGACTGGCAGAATTGAGATAGGACGATAATTACTTTTATCTGATTTTTTGCCCTTTTTGAATATTGGAATCACTTTTAATTGCTTTAGTGATGTTGGAATTTTTTAAGCAATAATGCTCATGTTAATGATACAGGCCAGAGGTTTTGCTATTATTGGAGATGCTGTTTTCAGGAATTTTGCGCTTACATTATCCAGTCCAGTTGATTTTGTAATGTCTAATTTGTCTAATTGCTCTTTTACATATTTTTCGGTAACATGGTGTGTAACAAATGTTGGAGTGTTACTGGGTATTTTGTCTAGTGTCATCTTCTTAAGGATAGATGGGGTTGTATCATTGAAATCCTGTGGGTTAGTGACTGTCTGGAAAATATTGATGAAGTATGTATTGAATGCTTCTGCTGATTTGCTAGGGTCTGTGATTGGTATACCGTTATCATCATTTATGTAATGTTTTTGGTGGCTTTCAATTTTGCCAGATATATCTTTAAGATTTTTCCATAGCTTTTTTGGTTGTTTGCTGTCGAATTTCAAAATATTTTTAGTTATATAAACAATACCTTTTCTCAATAAAACAGATTTTAATAGGTTGCTAGGTTTCAGAAAGCCAGGGCTGACGCTAAACATAAAAACAATTTGGTAAAGTGAAACTCCATGCAGCCGGTGTATCCACGGTACCGGTGTATGTAATTTTCTCATGAAATTGTCGATTCTTTTTCTCGTGACATTGCCTGCAGGATTGTTTACAATAACTGACGAGTAAATTAAATAAATAAATACGAAATGGACCAATTTCTGAATGAAATCACAACAAAAACCTACACCATACCTTCACTACGAGTAAATCCTTATCAAATTGGCAATGTTTGACATGCATGTATTTAATGCTCGCTTGTTTATTTACCAAACATAATTTTGACAGCTGTGACATTATCTATTGATAAAAAGGGTCGTGTGCAACTTTTGGCGGGAAAAAATCAACTTGTCAACAAACTGGACCAAATTTACTTGGAAAAAGTTATTGTTGCACCGGCTGCATGGGGTTATTTCCCTTTCCTGAAAATTTGACACGGTGTTTGTTTACATGTATTTCTTCCGATCCCAAAGGTCATTTGATGTGATTTTGCAGTTTTATTAAAGATCAAAGGTCTTTTAGCAGTTTCAAACAAAATATGTGTCGAGGAGTTAGTGAATTATAATTATTTTGTCAATTTTGTTTGATACACCGCCTACATGAGCTTCAAGGCTATGCCCTTACTCTGTGTACAGGGTGTCCCCAAAAAAACGGGCACATAGGAAAAACAATTGTAACTTTTTTCTCAATTATAGATATAACACTACTAATATGTCAAAACAATAAGGGAAGAACACTGTTTAGAATACTACCATCACTGTTGTGATTATATAGTTCAATACCCATTTCAGTCAAGTCTGCGAGCTGCTGACTGGAGCTCTGTTTTACTTTCTGAAAATTTAGGTAAAGCTTGGGATAATTTTAAATTAACGTTCTTGTCCATCATTGATAATATCGCTCCTGTTAAAGAGGTCAGAATCAAGCAGAGATCAGAACCTTGGATGACGTCTGATATTCTTTCATTGATAAAAGAAAGAAACAAATCTTTTCATCATTACAAAGCTGATAAAACTGAACCTAATTTCAATGCTTTTAAATCAATGAGAAATAAGACACAGTGCAATCGATGAAGCCAAAACAAGTTATTTTACTGACACAATTAAAGAACATAAAAATGATTCAAAATCTTTATGGAAAACTCTTAAAATGTGAGGATTACCATCCAAGAAATGTGCGTCCTCTTCACAGTCTAACATAAGTCTAAAAATCAATGATACTATACTGAGTTCCAAAAGTTCTGCATCTTAATTCAAAATTCATTTTTTTGTGGAAAAATTAACGTAAAAGAACCTTTTAGGAACACTCTCCGTTTACGTACCCTTAGTGTTTATGTTGAACCTATTTCCGTTGGATTTCGCCACGCTTGAATGATCACGCTATCACAAATGGTAAAAACGTCTATTCAAGCACGCACAATTTGGGTTCTTCATTTTTGACTTTAATTTCACTTCCAAATTACTTGCATCGTGTCTGTGTTACGAAAAAACACAATAAGTTAGTCAAATAAGTTAGAAATGTACGCTTAATTTGATTGCAAAAATTGATAATTGTGAACGACTCGTGTATATAAGACGCTAGAAGCTGGTGTTTCACTAAAAATATATTGTGTCGAATTAAATTGACATGTCTCTATCATAATAAGACTGTTGTATCATCTTCTTCCGAAAGAAACTGTATATGACGTACAACGTGACAACAGGTCAAGGGTCAATGCCGCTGACATAGACAGGTAATGCTGCTATATTTTTGCACCAAGAACAACGGCATTGTTGTAGCTTAATTGTAGTCCACCTAACATTAAAATTATGGGAAACTTGCTTTATTGTTGCGTTTTATATGTCAAAGCGGATGTTTATTAAAAGCTGGCCTGTTGTACAGACTCTATTGCAACATCATTTATTGTCTGTGGTCAAAGAGAGATAATTTTCGGTATTTATTACCTCCCTTCCACTACAAAACAGTAGTTTATCGTTGTGTGTACTTTGGAATCGTGAGGTGGTGTCACATGTGGTTTGATTATGGATCGATACATATCTTCAAATCGATAACTGTCATGGATTCATATCAAGTACACATCGCTCTACACATGCGCATTTGAATTATCATAAATAAGTTGGAGATTCTAGTAAAAAAGACACATCATATATTGGATGCGGAACTTTTGGAACTCAGTATATATGCTTTGATAAGAAGCCAATTGCTGAGCATTTTAATTCTTTTTACACAACTGTAGCCTCAAAACTTGTAGAAAAGCTCCCCTCAACTGTGCATGCTTTTGGAAAAGATTTTGTGACCAAATTCTATTCTTAGATAAAGGTGTGTCTCAGAATAGTTATTCTTTTTCCCTAGTTTCTGATAACAAAATATTGAAATATCTATCAAGCCTAAGTGCCAATAAGGCCACTGGTTTAGATGAAATCCCGTCTCGTTTTGTCAAAGATGGTGCTTCCATCATAGATGGCCCACTTGCTCATATTATAAATATCTCCTTAATACAGGGTGTAGTTCATCTGCCCTATCTTTAAGAAAAATGATCAAACCAATGTTGGTAATTATCGACCTGTTTCTTGTTTAAGTATCATGTCCAAAATGTTTGAAAGGGTTGTGTATGACCAGGTTGAAACTTATTTAAAAGAAAATAAATTGTGTTATGAATTTCAGTCAGGATTTAGAAGTGGGTTTTTTCCACCAATACTTGTTTGGTCCATTTAACTGATTACATAAGACTGGAAATGGATAAAGGTAATTATATAGGTATGATTCTGTTAGATCAACGTAAAGCATTCGACACTGTTGATCATTCTATTCTTATCATGAAACTTCAAGCAGCTGGTCTTGGTGATGACATCATAAAGTGGTTCACATCATACTTGTCTGATAGAAAACAACTAGTTGATGTTTCTGGCACGTTTTCAACTTGTCAATCTGTAACATGTGGAGTACCACAAGGATCAATCCTTGGCCCTCTGTTATTTTTAATTTATGTAAATGACATGTCTGCTGTCGTTAAAAACAAACTTTTACTGTATGCCGATGATTCCGGTATTTTATATCTGGAAAAAACAAATCTCAAACTGAGACCTCTTTGTCAGATGACTTAAACACTGTTAGTCAATGGCTTATCAATAATAAACTATCTCTACATCTTGGTAAAACTGAATCCATCATATTTGGTTCTAAGCACAAATTGAAATCTAACCCCAATCTACATATTTCATGTAATGGTTGCAATATTGAATCTAAGTCATCTGTTAAATATCTTGGTGTCACATTGGACCAATCCCTCTCCTTTTCTGACATGGCAACTTCAATACTCAAGAAAGCCAATGCTAAGCTTAAATTTCTATATCGTAAACAAAATTATTTGACTCCAGATACTAAAACGCTCCTTATAATGTCTTTAGTGTCATGTTGACTATGCATGTTCAGTTTGGTATAATAGCTTAACTAAAGTATTCCGAAATAAATTCCAAACTACCCAAAATAAAATGATAAGATTCGCTTTGGACTTAGATTATAACACGCATATTGATAAGCAACATTTTAAATATTTAGGATGGCTTCATGTACAGTAACGTATCGAACAAATTATAATAAGTCAAGTTTTTAGTATAAATAATGGATCAGCTCCCAAATACATGAACGAACACTTTAAGTCACAAATCTCAGTACATACATATAATACACTATTTAGAGAGAAAGGTGCTTTTGCCATTCCTAAAGTCAAGAGCTTTGGATCCAAATCGTTTTGCTTCAACGGTTGTACCCTATGTAATAAGCTTCCTTTTAGTATAACATTAATTGCAGATTATCCAGGGTACAAAAAAGCGCTGAAATCACATCTTTTTGACAATATTTAATTTATTATTATTATTTTTATTTTACATCACACAATCTAAGACGTATGGTTTTATTTCTTTAAATTTTTTCAAACTAATTTCGGTTTAGGTCTATTTATTTAGAATGTTCTTTTTATCTGCTTTCATTGAGGCTAATTGTGATTGAGAATAGTTTACTGTAGTGATAATTCATTGTGATAATATTTATAATTATTCTTGCTATAATCTATTAACTATCTCACTGTGATATATATATTTTTCTGTATGCAATAAATCTGTGATATCCTTATTTTATTTGTATTCTTATTCATCCATTATAGACAGTAAATTACTTTAGCCTCTTTATGTCATGACATCAACTCAACAAGGACCACAATGGAAATAAGAGTTTTCTCTTTTTTGTGTAATCCTTGGTGTTGGTGTGCATGACATGGTTATTAATAATCATGCTATAATTTATTTTTAATTATATCCATGTTTGTTTTATTAAAGCCATGTATATGTACAACCTTTACCGAAATAAATCTATCTATCTTTCTACCTTCCATCTTTACAATTGCGTGTTTCAGTAAAATACCATAAACAGAAAAAGTGATTTCAGAATTCAATGAGATATTTTTCCATGCTGACCTCAAACATCTTCTTATGTGCTCCAAATCATTGTTAATAATTCGTGATACATTAGTTCATTATGTATAGTAAAGAAGTTCACTATTGGGATCAAGATCGAGTAATTTTAGGTCATATGGCCTGTGATGTGAGGTAAGATGTCAGTACTACTTCGCAAACATATCCTAATTTGGCTGCTGATTTATTGCAAGAAGAGTTTTCTGCTATTCATCATTCATCATCATCATCATAATATTTGACCTGATCGTCCTATTCGATAGGAGAGGCCTCCAAGAGAAAGGGGGGAACCAACCAACAGAACAGAACAGAATGGTACAATTTTATAATTTCTGACATACACAATTACTCCAAAAATATATCTATGAACTGTTTGTTTTGATAAAATTTTACTTTTTGCTCCTTTCTATAGTCTAAGCGATTTTGGTAATAGTCCTTGACAATATTTGCGTTTTTAATCATTTAATGATTGTTGATGCTATTTTGGAAGGGTTTCCACTTCCCTTTGGTCAGTAAACTCGCCACGTTTTCCTCTGTTTTCCTATTTCTTGTCATATTTGTTTTATTTTTACAAGAATCTGAGTACCCCTTTGACTTTAAATGTTGTTTTCTAACAATAAATGCCCTGACACAAATGCCCTTGTCTTATAATGTCCCTTCTCAGGTGATTAAGCAAAGATAACGTGAAATGTTGCCATAGTGAAAATGATGACGTCACTTCCTGTTTTGAAGAACCATATCTAAACAAGTACCATTTTTAGAAGTGGCGGTCCCTTATATACACTTCCACAAAATATCAGCTTAATTCATCAAAATGTAAATGAGTAATAAGGGTTAAAGGTAGGTCCCCGTTTTTCTGGGACACCCTGTAGTTGTGCTGTGTGCTGTATCCTGTGTTCGGCTGATTATGTTGAGTGCTGCCTTCTTTGCCGTATTGCCTCATATCTTTTTGTCAGGTTACGTTGGAAAAGGTGATATAAAGTCAATGCATCTCATAGATCTACGTGTTATTTTGATTTATCGACAATAAGCAACAGAATGGATGATATTTTAATATTTGTTTCTTAATCAGCTTTGTTCATTTATAATAAGAAGTCATAAATATTGACATTATGATCCAGATTAATGTATACTATCCGACCAACGATTTTTGACAGTTACGTCATTTTGTAAACAATCTATAAATAAGCAGGGTATATCCCGAAAAATGTTGAGGACCATACTATATAGAAGTGTGTCCTTAACAATTCATATATTTCAAGGAATGCGTGGTTCTAGGGATGTGTTTGTTGACTCTCACTCAGGTGATCGAAGTTCGAAGCTTGTGGTAGCCAATAAACTTTAACTTTTTTCTTCTATTATTCATAGAACTGTTTGTCCTCAGGGGCTTTCGTTCTGTGTTTGCTTATCCGTATTACAACCCGTTTCTAATCAACGTTTCAGTGAAATACGGTGATCAATTCACTTTCCAAGTTTTCCTGGATTATTTCCTACCCAGTAAATATTTCGCACCTATAAATTTTCAACGTATCTATAGTCTATATAACATGAACTTAATTACAACTAAACAGATATACTGCCATTGCACAAACTTGTACGTCATATTAAGCAAGTTCGAGCTACCTTTTTGCGAATGCGCGATTGTTCAAAGTTGTATTAACACTATTTGAATTTCAACAACGTCAGCATGAATGATTTGTACCACATATTGGTTATATTCACCTTAAGATATTTCTATTCTGAGCGTTGACTAAACGAATAAGGAATTGGTACATTCATATTAACTAAACTTAATGGAACCAAACGGGAAAACAATCTGAAGGCTACATTTTTGTATTATAGTCGCGGAGTATTAAAGCTGTATCGATAACATTTATCCATGTTATTGTAAATCAATCACGAGTTGTGTTTGCTTTCCCAAATAAAGGCTAAGCTTGGCATTTAAAATCAATGAATATTCATTATGTATCTCCACATGTTCATATACAAGCATTCCTACACTGTATTGCATAGTGTTAACAATGACGGGAATATGGCAACGAAGCCAGATATTAACTCTACAAAAATACAAAACTTGTAAATATGGTGTTGTTTCAGTAGATTCCAGCCTACATGTGTACCCAAAAATAGTCTTGTTTTCAAACGGTTCAGGATTTGAAAGGTATATATAGCACATATTAAAGCTATGAAGTGTTCTTGGTGTCAGGAGGTACACACATGATGCAGCTTTATATATAATTATGTCCTTTATTAAAAATGACCCCAGTTGTTAGTACACGTTTGTAAACAACTGACAACTCAATTTCAGACAAGTGTATATCAAAGATATAATAGTTTATATTAAGCAATTTTGTAAAACGATACAATAACGCAAAAAAACCTTAAATTCAACATAAATTGGATCGACGGCATTTACTTTATTAACTCTAAATAACCGTTTATAGCAAATGCTGGTATTCCACACACATGTAACGATATTTTGAAACTGTGATATTAAATATGTAGCTTATAGTATAAATAATGTTGAATGAATATAGCTTTTATTTATTAAAATCTCGCAAATTAAAGTTTGAAATTAGTGATGATATAGCCACAATCCGACAAACACACCAAACACCCAGATACATCATGTGAAATCAATTATAGCACATACAAACTAACCAAAAACTGCATTATTGTAGTATGTTCAATAGAAATGTGAATTTAAATATGGATAAATAATAAAAATTAATTGATGACTTGAATATGATTTGCTAATATACGTGACAATTTTAACGAAATTGTTACAGTTTAAAGTGCCAATGCACATGTTAACCGTTTACATATTACAAGTATTTTAATTTAACACAAATGATGCATGATCGATCAAAAGCATGTTATTTAACATGATGATTAGTTGTTCTTTTTGAATTGTATTACTATGATAAATAATTGTACTCATTTATTTTCTGACTCGTATAATTGAGATTGTTTTTATTTTACAACATACACATTATTTTAGCCTCAAACATGTATTTTACAATTTAACATTTTTTGTTATTTAAATTAATAACATGTTGTTGATGTACCCAATTGCTGACATCTTATACTTATTCTACATGTACACAACAACTTGTACTACATGGAATTGAACTCCACCATGCGTTGTCATCGTTGTTACTGTAAAATTATAATATGTACCCATTTACTCAGTTAAATAATGTGGTTTTCTAAGACAAAATAGCAATCTCAATTTTTGTTATTATTATTCAATTAATGAGTCTGCTCTGTCATTGTCGATTTATAACTTTTGTAATGTACCCGTTTACCTGCTTTATTTTTCTAATATAGTTGTTTGATTTACACAAGACAATATACCGCTAATACTATTGGACAAAAATACATTGTACTTGGCCTTGTATAATACTTAACATTACCCAGTCACTGCACTTATATAACAAAATGTTTATATTATTTTACTCATGAACTTAGTCATTTTCTATTTATGTAATTTATATTATACACCAATTCAACTTTTTCTAATAACATATTTCATCTTACATAATACAATGAACCCCACGAACAGTTTTACTCCAGAACACACCGTGCGAAAGCGAAAACCCAATTTTCAACCTTATTGGATATACGAGTAGGCATTGTCAACCTACAAGTTTTAGTTTTTGAAATACTATAGAAATTATTGATAGCTTTTTGATACAGTCACTTATTAACTTACCCGCTTTATCGTTAATTATGTACGCATTTCGAGGTCCGGAATGTGCCATTTATTGCGGAGTGAGTAGAAATACGCTTTTGCACTGGTGACTTTGCGATTGTGGCAATGCGACGACACCGCTCCGGTGTGGTTATGGATTGTATGTACGCTACAGTACGAAAGTTGTTCAACTTATTTATGAACACAACATGAACGCCGATTGTGCAATTTTAAATAAAAACAATTGAAATATGTTAAACCATCTGAGAAAAGATGTTAAGTTCATTATATATTGTATATTTCATTTGGTTAAAGCTTAAAACAACAATTTTGTAGATGCTGTTTTTTTCTGTGTTGAAGGCAAAACGGCCCTTTTAAAAGCATCAAGAACGTGTTGGTAAATAATCATTCTGTATTTTTAATGCGAGAATTACTAATATTTGTCTTAAGAAGGGTTATAAGAGTTCTTTGTCCAGTAATGGTGAAATGGCAACAAAACTGATAATTTCCCAACATTACCAAAACCTATAATATAAAGTTAACTTGGTTGTATACTGTATATGATGAATCCATTAGCAAAACGCGGAATAGTACCACAAATGGGAGTGTTCATAGAAACTATCAGTGAAATTATTTCGAAAAAGTTAAACGCATAGTTCCGGGAAAAAGCGAAGTTTATGTGCTGAAATTCAAGAAAAACATGCATCGCTGCCAAAAGTCTTGGAGTCTAGAAATGCGAAATAAACAACATTATGTGGACAATTGGTTTCACCGTGGCGAAACAATACTGCATCTTAGAAAAAAATGTTATGATAGATTAGGGTATGCTTTTTAGAAAACGTCACAAGGATAGGAAGAAGTTGGTGTTTGTCCAGCTTTGTTGGCAGCCGTTTTCATGGAAAGGCATTGGGTTTGTTATTATGGAAATACGCACGTAAAAATCAATATCAAATACGAAATTGAAGTCTTTGGTCTATGAACAAACCGTTTCAAATAAGGTTTTCAACAAATAAGTGTTTCGTACGTTCCTTGTGACTGTTCCAAGAAAATAGTGTTTTACAGGGTTCCAACGGTCAGGGAAAAGTCAGGGAAAACATAATTTTTTCAAGGTCAGGAAAAAGTCAGGGAATTTTGAAATTAGTCAGGGAAATTTGGAAATTGAGCAAAAGTCAGGGAATTCTTCATTAAAGTGTCATTTCCTATAAAGAAAATACCGAAAACTGAAAAAAAATGATTAGAAAGAATAAGGAGTTGATTACATTCATTTTTTTACTTAATTTCGTGGAACCTGACAAGAAACACGTCTTTCGGAAGGCTATCGGAATCGTAGTGTATTGTAATAAAGCTATATCAATGACATTCAATTTATTTATTGTGAAGAAATCACTGGTTGCTTTTGCCTGTGGTTAGAGTGTTACCTCGATGAGGGTAGAAATGGCAACAAGCGTCTATATGTGTGTTGCATAACACAGGAAAAAATCAGAGTCTATAGCGTCCATATGATCGGACGATTTGAGTTTGTGTTCTATAAGGCGTTGTATATAAAACAGTCATTTGTGTTTGTCAATGTGTGTGTAATATCCCTTAAATTTCTGCAAGTTTAACTAGTTGATACGTATTCGACTTTACAAAAAGTATGGAATATTTTATCTTAAATTTCGTATGGAGTGATCATTGGAAGGTGGCATTCATGGAAATCATGTGTGTGCATTAAATATACAAGTATTTGTTTAAATGCTATTCCATGATTATTTAGAATTTACAAAGAGCAATGTCACTTGGCCACGGTTAAAGATTATACTGTATCATGCAAACGTTGAATTCTGAAGTTAATGTTAAGTATACATTAAATGTTTCTTATCATGCAACGCATTGGTTTACAAAAGTTTGCAAATATGCATCATCGTTTTAATGTTTGTTAACTCGTGATCTGCTCTAACTTTGAATGCTGCTTTCTCTGGTCGATTTGTGAGTTTCTTTCAACCTTCAGGATATGTAGAGGTCTGTGTTAACGTGATGAACATACACCTTGTCTCGAAGTATTTACATTCAGTATTAGAGGAATTAAACATTAAAATCTTCATAAAGCAATTATTCTCATACAACATGAATCGGTTATTATTCAACGTCATGTCTGTCAACTTAACCTTTACAATATCTCAAGGTCTTTGATCACGTGGCAACATAAACAACATATTGTATTCGTTACTTCTGTAATACTCTTATGTTCGATTAATATCTAGAGGTTTATTTTGATATAATAGGCTTGGTAACATAAACAGCATATTGAATACGCGACTTCTGTAATACTCTTATTAATATGTAGTTGTTTATTTTGATATAATAGGCTTGGTAACATAAACAACATATTGAATACGTGACTTCTGTAATACTCTCATGTTCGTTTAATATGTAGATGTTTATTTTGATATAATAGACACAATTTAATGACTCTTTTACTTTATTAACCCTAAATAACCGTTTATAGCAAATGCTGGTGTTCCACACACATGTTACGATATTTTGAAACTGTGATATTAAATATGTAGTTTATAGTATAAATTATGTTGAATGAATATAGCTTTTATTTATTAAATTCACGCAAATTAAATTTTGAAACTAGTGGTGATATAGCCACAATCCGACAAACACACCAAACACCCAGATACATCATGTGAAATCATTTATAGTACATGCAAACTAACCAAAAACTGCATTATTGTAGTATGTTCAATAGAAATGTGAATTCAAATATGGATAAATGATAAAAAATAATTGATGACTTGAAAATGATTTGCTAATGAACGTGACATTTTTAACGAAATTGTTACAGTTTAAAGTTCAATGCATATGTTAACCGTTTACATAGTACAAGTATTTTAATTTAACACAAATGATGCATGATCGATCAAAAGCATGTTATTTAGCATGATGATAAGTTGTTCTTTTTGAATTGTATTACTATGATAAATAATTGTACTCATTTATTTTCTGACTCATATAATTGAGATTGTTTTTATTTTACAACATACACATTATTTTAGCCTCAAACATGCATTTTACATTTTAACATTTTTTGTTATTTAAATTAATAACATGTTGTTGATGTACCCAATTGCTGACATCTTACACTTATTCTACATGTACACAACAACTTGTACTACATGGAATTGAACTCCACCATGCTTTGTCATCGTTGTTAATGTAAAATTATAATATGTACCCATTTACTCAGTTAAATAATGTGGTTTTCTAAAACACTATAGCAATCTCAATTTTTGTTATTATTATTCAATTAATGAGTCTGCTCTGTCATTGTCGATTTATAACTTTTGTAATTTACCCGTTTACCTGCTATATTTTTCTAATATAGTTGTTTGATTTACACAAGACAATATACCGCTAATACTATTGGACAAAAATACATTGTACTTGGCCTTGTATAATACTTAACATTTTACCCAGTCACTGCACTTATAAAACAAAATGTTTATATTATTTTACTCATGAACTTAGTCATTTTCTATTTATGTAATTTATATTATACACCAATTCAACTTTTTCTAATAGCATATTTCATCTTACATAATACAATGAACCCCACGAACAGTTTTACTCCAGAACGCGAAAACCCAATTTTCAACCTTATTGGATATACGAGTAGGCATTGTCAACCTACAAGGTTTAGTTTTTGAAATACTATAGAAATTATTGATAGCTTTTTGATACAGTGACTTATTAACTTACCCACTTTATCGTTAATCATGTACGCATTTCGAGGTCCGGAATGTGCCATTTATTGCGGAGTGAGTAGAAATACGCTTTTGCACTGGTGACTTTTCGATTGTGGCAATGCGACGACACCGCTTCGGTGTGGTTATGGATTGTATGTACGCTACAGTACGAAAGGTGTTCAACTTATTTATTAACACAACATGAACGCCGATTGTGCAATATTAAATAAAAACAATTGAAATTTGTCATACCATGTGAGAAAAGATGTTAAGTTCAACATATGATCATTTATATATTGTATATTTCATTTGGTTAAAGCTTAAAACAACAATTTAGTAGATGCTGTTTTTTTCTGTGTTGAAGGCAAAACGGCCCTTTTAAATGCATCAAGAACGTGTTGGTAAATAATCATTTTGTATTTTTAATGAGAGAATTACTAATATTTGTCTTAAGAAGGGTTATATGAGTTCTGTGTCCAGTAATGGTGAAATGGCAACAAAACTGATAATTTCCCAACATTACCAAAACCTATAATATAAAGTTAACTTGGTTGTATACTGTATATGATGAATCCATTAGCAAAACGCGGAATAGTACCACATATGGGAGTGTTCATAGAAACTATCAGTGAAAATATTTCGAAACAGTTGAACGCATAGTTCCGGGAAAAAGCGAAGTTTATGTGCTGAAATTCAAGAAAAACATGCATCGCTGCCAAAAGTCTTGGAGTCTAGAAATGCGAAATAAACAACATTATGTGGACAATTGGTTTCACCATGGCGAAACAATACTGCATCTTAGAAAAAAAATGTTATGATAGATTAGGGTATGCTTTTTAGAAAACGTCACAAGGACAGGAAGAAGTTGGTGTTTGTCCAGCTTTGTTGGCAGCCGTTTTCATGGAAAGGCATTGGGTTTGTTATTATGGAAATACGCACGTTAAAATCAATATCAAATACGAAATTGAAGTCTTTGGTCTATGTACAAACCGTTTCAAATAAGGTGTTCAACAAATAAGTGTTTTGTACGTTCCTTGTGACTGTTCCAAGAAAATAGTGTTTCACAGGGTTCCCACGGTCAGGGTAAAGTCAGGGAAAAACATAATTTTTTCAAGGTCAGGAAAAAGTCAGGGAATTTTGAAATTAGTCAGGGAAATTTGGAAATTGAGCAAAAGTCAGGGAAAAGGTCAGGGAATTCTTCATTAAAGTGTCATTTCCTATAAAGAAAATACCGAAAACTGAAAAAAAACGATTAGAAAGAATAAGGAGTTGATTACATTCATTTTTTTACTTAATTTCGTGGAACCAGACAGGAAACACGTCTTTCGGAAGGCTATCGGAATCGTAGTGTATTGTAGTAAAGCTATATCAATGACATTCAATTTATTTATTGTGAATAAATCACTGGTTGCTTTTGCCTGTGGTGAGAGTGTTACCTCGATGACGGTAGAAATGGCAACAAGCGTCTATATGTGTGTTGCATAACACAGGAAATCAGAGTCTATAGCGTCCATATGATCGGACGATTTGAGTGTGTGTTCTATAAGGCGATGTATATAAAGCAGTCATTTGTGTTTGTCAATGTTTGTGCAAAATCCCTTAAATTTCTGAAAGTTTAACTAGTTGATACGTATTCGACTTTACAAAAAGTATGGAATATTTTATCTTAAATTTCGTATGGAGTGATCATTGGAAAGCGGCATTCATGGAAATCATGTGTGTGCATAAAATATACAAGTATTTGTTTAAATGCTATTCCATGATTATTTAGAATTTACAAAGAGCAATGTCACTTGGCCACGGTTAAATATTATACTGTATCATGCAAACGTTGACTGAAGTTAATGTTAAGTATACATTAAATGTTCTTATCATACAACACACTGGTTTGCAAAAGTTTGCAAATATGCATCATCGTTTTAATGTTTGTTAACTCGTGATCTGCTCTAACTTTGAATGCTGCTTTCTCTGGTCGATTTGTGAGTTTCTTTCAACCTTCAGGATATGTAGAGGTCTGTGTTAACGTGATGAACATACACCTTGTCTCGAAGTATTTACATTCAGTATTAGAGGAATTAAACATTAAAATCTTCATAAAGCAATTATTCTCATACAACATGAATCGGTTATTATTCAACGTCATGTCTGTCAACTTTACAATATCTCAAGGTCTTTGATCACGTGGCAACATAAACAACATATTGTATTCGTTACTTCTGTAATACTCTTATGTTCGATTAATATCTAGAGGTTTATTTTGATATAATAGGCTTGGTAACATAAACAGCATATTGAATACGCGACTTCTGTAATACTCTTATTAATATGTAGTTGTTTATTTTGATATAATAGGCTTGGTAACATAAACAACATATTGAATACGTGACTTCTGTAATACTCTCATGTTCGTTTAATATGTAGATGTTTATTTTGATATAATAGACACAATTTAATGACTCTTTTACTTTATTAACCCTAAATAACCGTTTATAGCAAATGCTGGTGTTCCACACACATGTTACGATATTTTGAAACTGTGATATTAAATATGTAGTTTATAGTATAAATTATGTTGAATGAATATAGCTTTTATTTATTAAATTCACGCAAATTAAATTTTGAAACTAGTGGTGATATAGCCACAATCCGACAAACACACCAAACACCCAGATACATCATGTGAAATCATTTATAGTACATGCAAACTAACCAAAAACTGCATTATTGTAGTATGTTCAATAGAAATGTGAATTCAAATATGGATAAATGATAAAAAATAATTGATATTTTTGATATAATAGACACAATTTAATGACTCTTCTGCGACAAGGCCTGTCTCAGCTTGAATTTTAGGTGATGTGCTTTATAAATTTCGTAAGATTCATGGGCATGACCACTTTCATGATGTGTTTATACAGTTAAAAGTTTTATTGGTAAAGGTTACAAACCTTTAATTTTGCAACGGACTGCATGCTTGGTGGTGGATCCATTTACAGTTCGCCATAATGCTTCCTATTTCATTGTGCGATGACCGGATAATATTCAGACTCTATGAATATGCCTTACCTTAAGCCTTTTCGTGTTGATGCTTGTCTGTTACATTATCCTGTCGTGCCCTTATATGCTTTGCTTCCTTGTTTCTATGACTTCGGATAGGTCATAGAGTACTTTCGGTGCGACTATACGGGTTTTTTTAATATAATGTTCCATGTTATTATCTGTCATTGTGGCCTTTTGTTAGGGGGCATTACATGGCGGAAACATTTTATATACACTGTCCTGTTCTATAAGGTTGTCGATGAGGTAAGTGTGAGGTTTGGTGCACCATAAACTAGTATAAACCACCAGTGACAATTGTCGCTATCCGTTGCAAGGCGAAAGCCTCATTGACAACTTTGCTTTATGTATGTATTGTCCACTTTATAGTAAAAATAGAAAACTCCAAAAACAATTTTTGGCTTAGGGTCTTCCTTTCTGCAACTGTATTATTATTGTACATGTTCTGCTGCAATTTCGCTGTCCAGCTAAAGGCTACCTTGTATCTTTCAATAGTACATGTATATTGTGTCATTTAGATGTGTGTTGTCCCTTGTTCTAGTCTTGTCGCTTGGTTCTTGCCCCGTGTAGTTTGACTGACTGATTTCGGGTTTATTTAACTTGTATACCTTTTTTCTTCAAGTTGTAATCTGTTATAGCAGTGTCTATGGTCCCCTCCCTTTTACAGTACTGTCCAGTGTCGGTGTATTTTTGTTTCCACTTGTCCTTGGAAGTTATTTCCTTGCTCTCCCTTTAAGGTCCACCGACCATTTCCCCACTTTCTTCATCAGTTGTATGTTGCAGAGATGCTGGGTGAGAGGCATTTTGATTAGGTCACTGTGCTGTTTGGTCACTATAATAAACGTTTTTAGCATATATATTTTCGGCCTGTTATGCCCATTATTGTAAACTAGGTCAAGTCGCCCCCTCCTTTTTACAGCACTGTGCAGTGTCGGTTTATTTTTGTTTGCACTTGTCCTTGGAAGTTATTTTCCTCTGCCCTTTGTTTTAAAGTCCACCGCCCACATCCCCCTTTTACATCATTTGTATCTTGCGGCGATGCTGGATGAAATACTCGTTAATTAGGTCACTGTGCTCTTTGGTCACTATAATATACGTTTTTAGCATACATATTTTCGGCCTGTTATGCCCATTATTGTTAACTAGGTCAAGTAGCCCCCTCCTTTTTACAGCAATGTGCAGTGTCGGTTTATTTTTGTTTGCACTTGTCCTTGGAAGTTATTTTCCTCTGCCCTTTGTTTTAAAGTCCACTGCCCACATCCCCCTTTTACATCATTTGTATCTTGCGGCGATGCTGGATGAAATACTCGTTAGTTAGGTCACTGTGCTCTTTGGTCACTATAATATACGTTTTTAACATAATTATATATTTTCGCCCTGTTTTGCCCATTATTGTTAACTAGGTCAAGTCGCCCCCTCCTTTTTACAGCACTGTGCAGTGTCGGTTTATTTTTGTTTGCACTTGTCCTTGGAAGTTATTTTCCTCTGCCCTTTGTTTTAAAGTCCACCGCCCAACCCCCTCTTTTATCATCATGTGTATCTTGCGGAGATGCTGGATGAGATACGAATGCATTAGTATACACATATGATATAACCTTTTCTATTTCTATGAAACACTCACGTACTCTTTTAAATGATATCTTATTGTAAGTGTTTTTGACCAGGGCCATTTACGTGCAGCAGTAGCAATTGTGTTCTTTTTGCCATTAAATTTCAATTCTTCACTGTTTGATTTGTTACTGCCTTTTGAAAACGACCATTAAACGACCATTAAACGACCATTAAACGACCATTAAACGACCATTAAACGACCATTAAACGACCATTAAACGAACATTAAACAACGTCGTGCATTCTACTGCAGGGTTATCTAATATCTTGTTCATTTGTATGTATATCCTTGTGTCTTGTGTTCGTGTTTTGTTTTTTAGTGTTTGTTATTTACGCTGACAGGTGCGATATCATACTATTTTCATGTAGAAAAATCACAGGACGTTTACGGGTTATTGAACCATGTGATTTAACGTAACTATAATGATACTTAATCAAATAAGTGACACAATATTAAAACCAAATATATGTTCACAACTGCTACATTTGTAAGTTAATTTATAATGTAAATTAATTAATACAACTACGATTAGTAAACGATACTTCTGAACTAATTCTGACTTTCATTAACCCTCTATGGTCATTGATGACACCAGACGTACAAACATACATATACATGCATTTCGTTTAGAACATTAGGCCATCCTATCACTTCACATATCGATGGCTTAGAACCAGAAGGTCGTAACTCCTACATACGACCTTATAAGACTCATACATATTTGAAATCTGCTTCACAAGGCGCTTCTTATGAGCTTATTGTCATGAAAATCTTGAACTGTCATGTTGACAAAAATGAAGTTTAAAAACGTGTTTTCCCATAGTTAAAGAGAAATAACAGTCGGTTTTCTCTTGTTTTCTCAATATATCGATTTGGTAGTTACGATCTTCTTATTCTAAGCCAGCGATATAGCTTTATCGGTTGTAAGAATTTGATGGCTCAGTTAACTAGATATATTAAAGTTAACTGAAAACAAAGTATATATTTACTTTATACAAGGCTTCATTGTTTTGGGAATTACGATAAAACGAGTTCATCACACTGCATACTACACATACTACTAGTATTTTTGTTCAAACATTTACATTTTAAATCAGATTATAATGATTGTAATACCATTTCAAGAATGAGGTAGAAATTCGATGAGGGGTTATTTCTTTACTACTGAGTACTTTTACTGTAGTTCTTAGTATGGATACTCCACACTATGTTGCAATCTCAATTGCTAATGGATTTGTTGTAGATTTCATGACAGTAAAGGATGTAACTGTT
Source organism: Spisula subtruncata (assembly GCA_963678985.1). NCBI lineage: Eukaryota > Metazoa > Mollusca > Bivalvia > Venerida > Mactridae > Spisula > Spisula subtruncata. Next base: position 9,452,550 of record OY787671.1, read on the forward strand.
GCAGGTTTCTTGTGTCTTGTGGGAGAGTTTTTACTTTATCTGTCAATTCACATGTATGAGTATCTGATTTCATAGAAGCCTTTTAATGACAGATAGTCAGATATTACTTTACCATAACAATACCAATTCCTAATTCATCAACGCTTTCTTTTTGCTTGAACATCCAAAGATAACACTATCTAAAATGGTTAGCTGTATCTCTATCGATTCTGCATACATTGCACATTGATCTTGTACATTTCCTAACACATTTGCCATGCATACACTTATTGTATGTAGTTAGGTTTGAAATATTCTAAAACAAGTATTTTTGTTCAAATATGTGTTGAATAACAACTCTCTTACTGCGATGATGACACATTACATCCAGCATACAACCACCTACTGCCAAAGAGTTAAATGTGCAAAAACGCTGGGTGAACGAGAATGACTTACCCTTGCCAGTTCAACTATCCGCAAAAACTATTCGAACCTAATAAATGAAGTAAAAATAGAACCCAAATCTGAACTGTAAATCATGGATATCTACACTCACTGTCTATATAATTCAGTTTCAAGGACAGTACCGTATATGAGAACAGTTATATAACGTCATATAGCTCATTTAGCAATTGTCACATTACGTTTGTATACGTATTTGTGTATAATTATACCCCCTGCCTTGAAGATATTGACAAGAAATCTGACTATTCTGCAGTTTTATACAGTAGTATTTCCATACATAACATTGGTTATTAACGAGTGTTAATGTTCGACGATACAAAGGGCCATTATAAATTAATCTGAATTAACATGTCACAGTATATCGTGAAGGTATTTAGTTATCACTTAGAATACTATTATAAATGATCGCTAATTTGTATCCCATATAATGTGAGAGGTATTTTATGAAAATAAATGACGTGCATAATACCAAGGAAGTGTTGTAATTGCAATAATTGTTCCTGATTGTTAGCACTTTCTGGACAAACAAGCTATAGGAATGGTGAAATGTACTCAAATAGCCTTGACTGACTAATTAGTGACACCCTGAAAACTAACAATAGGAAAGAAACGATTTACTTGAATAGCCTTGACTTCTTGATAATTTAAACCTGCGTACTCGATAACAACTAGTATTATTTAGATCATTTCGTATATGCCATTTGTAAAATGATATATCACATGACTTTCCATGTATGCGGTTAGTACAGGAGAGTATGTACAATCTTATACGTAACATGGGCAGTATAAAGATATGCTGCATGGGTGAGTTTTTACAATAAAACGGTGCGTAGTTTGCGTTTTTATTGTCTTACATGTTAGATATAAAGAATCTATCACTCTTTGCTTATTGATATATTGATATCAACCTCGTTAAGGGAATATTATTAAGCTCGCCATATACATTTATATCAATTGACAACTCATTATAGACCTTTTTTATCAGTTTAAGTTATCTTGAATCGTCACCAGAAGTTCAATTAAATCCAAGTTTCAACTAGAACCATCACTGTCGTGATAAGGGCCCTGTGGAGTAATATATGTGCCATAGTTTTTGAGTTAAAAAGTGGCATAAGTCAGTCAAAATTTATTAAAGGTAGAGTTGTTGCCCCTCCTATACAGGTGTGTATTGTAATTGTAAATAAGTATTGCAAGTTTCATTTGAATATCTTGAAAAGTTTTTGAACTATGGCCAATGTTAAAGTTTTGAAGTAGAAAAAGGGGCACAAGCCAAAATTTATTAAAGTTGGAGTTGTTGCCCTTTGCTACACATGTGCGTATTGTCACTGTCAATATGTATAGCAAGTTTCATTTGAATATCTGTAACGGTTTTGAAGTAATGTAGAAAAAAGATGAAAAATGAGGAAAATTGTAATTTTACAAAGGGCCATAATTCTTACAATATTGTAGCTGGAGTAACATAACTTGGCATACAATAGTGTATTGTTGCTGTGACCTTATGTTGAAAGTTTGAAGTCGATACCTTTAACGGTTTGCAAGTTATTAAGACAAAACATGAAAAATGTGGACGGACAGACGGACAGACGGACGGACGGACGGGGTGATTACTAAAGGGATCCTGCAAAATATTTACAGGGCCCTAATAAGCATTTGAATCCATTTACTACAATATTGTTCATTGTTTTAGGGTATTCGTATTAAGTTTATATCGATATTCATATTCTCTAACATTTCGTAAATCATGATGTCCAGAAGGTACAGCCGAACCGCAATACCAATTGCAATGACTGCAAGTTACAAATGGCCGTTGAATCAAGCACATAAAATATTCTCTATCATTACGTAAACCATAAATTTATATCTTAAAAGGTAGACTCGAAGGTTTCACGTTAGGTCGATGTCCTTAGTGTTTTGAACTAGGTCCCGCCCCGGTGTTGTTGTTCCTCGTTTGGTTGCCGTTTTGGCATATGTTTGTGCTGTTGTGTCGCCGTGCAGTGGGTCCTTCGAGCACTTGATTGAGGCTGCGTTTCATTCGGTCTCGTGCGGTGGCCGCTGTTGTGTGGTTTCTTTGCAAAATTGGGCAATCCTGCATTTTTTCGGTGGGGACTAGGATTTTGTATTGTTTTTTTGACTTTGTCTTCCTTGTCTGACTTTCATCATACCTTTTTCCATCTTAATTCAATCTGTGTTGCCATTCCGTCCAACCGTCCAAGCTCATTTACCATACCCTGTGTATGACGTTTTCATACCCCTCGTTCACGAGAAGTTTCTCATTTGAAAAGTGGTTTAAAAAAGGACTTGGTCATGTCCAGAAAAAACCTTTGTATATAAAAATAAAATAATAATAATAAGGATTCAATATAATCGTCTTTTTGCTTTGTGGTACATATCTAGTAATTTTAATTGCCAAAGCTAATTCAGAACCACAAACCATAACGTTGTTCAGCAACGAATTCATAAATATGTTATCGATTTCAGCATCATTTGTTTTATTCTATAGTCCATCGAGCTAAATTAATAAAACACTGTATTAAATGATAATAATGTAGTAGATCCAGTCACTTGATTTTGGTTGGTTTTTTGTTTGTCACGATACAAAATTTACAATATTGTTAAAATAGTAATTAGACACAGTCTACCAACATTGACTAGGTTAATATTGCTTCATTGCAACAAAATAGTAAGTCAATTAATAATAGTATTTGCTGTGTTAGTTACCTGTTTATATGCATACGTACATTTTGTATGCAAAAAAGGTATGAGAAAATCCGACAGGGAAGGTAGCACCCAACCCAACCAGCCGAGCACAGAAATCAGAAACACCACGACACAACTACCCTGAGCAGTGCCCACAGAAACCCATGCCAAAACGACGACCCAATGAGGCACCAACCCCGGGACGTGACCTAGGTTTAAGCACTAAGGACAGTGAGCTTACGTTGTACGACCTAAAGAGACACAACTACCACTTGACCTTGTTAAAATATGGGCAAGGTAGGAATGGGGTGGGAAGAATATTACATATTCTTAGCAACTACAATGATCAATGCCCACAGATAAGCCGAAGAAACAAAGATCCAAGTCCCCGTCTATAAAATGCAGGATGACCAACATTAACAAGGAAATTATATAATAGCGGTTATTGCCGAATGAAACGCAGCCAATACTCAAGGAGGGGCGACTTGACCTAGTTTACAATAATAGGCAAAAAGAGGGTGAAAATAAAAAAATTCCGCCATGCAATGTCCCCTTACAAAAAGGCCACATTGACAGGTAATAAAATAATGTGAAACATGGAACATTATATTAACAACACAAAACATATTTTGTCAGAAAATCCAGCCAGTTTATGGTAATGTGTTTTTGCAATGTTAATGTCAATGCGGGATACCCAGCCTATTAGAGATGAGCACCCCTAGACCGATTATGTGAGGTTCTATATTTTTTAGTGGTAAATGTACTAGGGTTTTTCCAAAAACTACTAGTACAATGGATTGATTTACAATCAATACACATGGTATCAATACACATGGTTAAAGTCGTCTGCTTTATATTATAGCTAAATTCATTTGAGGCAATCCCTATAATAGTATAAATAATGGAAATATAATCATGTAATAAATCATGCCTGACTGAAAGTTTAAAACCAACGGACACGCAATATAAATTGCACCTTTCCCTAAAATGAGTTATTAATCAGTACTAAAGTGTCATTTCACAGGCAAATAAAACCTTTGCAAAATGCACGGGACATTATTTATGGGTACATTAAGCCATTTTCCCGGACAAAACATATCATTTGAGGTAAAAGTTTGTACAATAAATGTCAAACGCGCGACAACAGCAAACCATAAGTATACGCTTTTTTCAACATTTTGAAGCACAGATAAGCATTTTTGCTATAGATTGGACGTGTTACCAATACGAAAGATGTTTTCACAATATCAATTTTCTAACGCGAGTGTTGATTGTCTATCGGTTATATTACAAAATATCAAATTTTCTGAAAGTCTTGCACGTGGAAAATCATAGATTTATCACTCCATTCATATTTTGACAAGTACATGTATGTTGAACGTGCTGTCAAATGCATGTATAAAATAGCACATGGTTCAATATCGTTTCCTGATTTTGTTTCTCACGTACGAACCAATGAGTGTGTGTTTTACATCGCTTGGATATTATAGAAATTGTGTGGTATTTTTCATGATTAGGTAGTGCCATATGGATTTGATATACACTGTATGTTTCCTTGTCTGAAAGTAAATTAATTTTAAGTTACACAGGTTCTGTTCATAAAAATAGAACTTAACTTCGTTATCTGTCCGTATGAAACATTATGAACAATATGAAAATTGAAGATCCATTACCAAATAGGTGAACAGATCCAACAAGGATTTTCGGTTAGCTTGATATCTAAGCTGTCCGAAATCAGTTGATGGACTTGCGGGACATTTTGCCAAATGACCTTTTGGCGGCCATCTTTAAGCAAGCAGAGGGTTTAGGAAAACTTCGATTATTCCTCACTCACATGGGCTATCTGCTTGTGATATGTCTTAAAATGTTTGCAATTGAACCCCGCATGTAGTAATATATAAATATAGATATAATAATATGATTTTTAATTAATAATTATTGATATTTTAAGGAAATTATGATATTTTTCGAATTTTGTCGTTAATTAAAGGTCATTTGTCAAAATGTCCTGCAAGTCCATCAACTGATTTTGGACAGCTTACATATCAAGCTAACCGAAAATCCTTGTTGGATCTGTTCACCAATTTGGTAATGGATTTCGGTCTGTAACATGGACTATAATTATAATTGTGCTGATATATTCAGACTATACGTTAGTCGTAAACTACAATAATATAACACATTCATACATATAAATATTTCAATAACCCCCACGTGTTATGATATTAAAAACATTGTGATACTCCCTTTAGATTCGTATATATAATAATTAAACAGAGTATTGTAGGTGTGTTAAGGGGTGTACGGAGGAAATGTCATTACTTTGTTATTTAATTACCAAACTACAAATACATGACATTTACACTGTGGAATAATTATATAAACATAAAGTCCAATGGGTTTCATAATTACACGGCGCACTATGATTCTTCACGTGTATATGATTTTTCAACATGAAACCCTAAATGATCGTAAAAACATTTCCAACAATAGCAGTACAAAGTGTGAACAACGATGAGAATATGACAAAAACCACCAAAGTAGCCCTGCAATTAATACAAAACATGTTAATACCGTGGCGTTGCTGTAACCAATTAACCATTATAATGACGTCAATAAGAGAGAATGCACCCATTGTGTAAGAACTATGTTCCCAATCGTCTTCATTAACACAACTATCAAACCGTTAAAGGATTGTCAGGTATTTGGGGTGCATATCAGAACTACGAGGTACATGTAGTCTGACACACACCTTATACAACATTTGTGGGCGCTATGTACTTGGAATTCCTGCTTCTGTTTGTCCTTGAAAACAATTGCAATATTTTTGGATACGTGCGTCAACTACTGACAATGTAAGTTCAAACAAGTGTATAATATAAAAGATGTAAACAAATGGAATTAAGCAATTTAGTGAAACAATGCTATAGCGAGACAACACCAAAACAAACATGTCCTACAACTCAACAACAATTGATTTGACTGTTTGTACCTTCAAAAACCGTTTATAGGAAAACCTGGTATGCCAGGTAACGATATTTGAAACTAGACGTTATTCCATTAAATATGCAGCATATATAATTATTTTGAATGAATATGGCTTTTGATTTACCAAACCAATTTCAGTTTATAACTATTGTTGATATAACTACGATCTAAAAAACATAGCAAACATCCAGGTACATCATGTGTGAGCACTTATAGTAAACTAACCGAAACTGCATTATTTGTTCTTGTTGGTGGACTACTTAAATGACTTGCCGAAGAGCTTGCACGCCTTTGTTATAGGGCAATGTGACCAAGTATATTTATTTGCGCACATATCGGAACATTTACAGCATTATTGTTAAACTAAAACGTTGCTATAGTATTAATCTTTCTTCTAGTCAAACCTTGCACATTAGCGGTGATAGATAAGAAATGTGGCGATACATTAAATAATGCAGCACTAGTGTTACACAACGAAATGCACTACGTACACTATATGTGGACTTGAACTTGTGAACATGATTTGTCATTGTCGATTTACGTAACCTTGATATTGTACCTATTTACTCAGTTACATAATGGGCGTTTCTCACACAAGCAAATGCATTCTCAATATGAGTGCATTTATCTTGTTAGTGCTTTGTAATTGTCGATTTATATAACTTCTATGATATACCCATTTACCTGCTTACTAATACATACGTTTGATCTTACACAACAAAATATGCTTGCTCGTACATGTAACTAATGTACACTATTTAACTCATGTGGGTGTATATAACTTGACATTTTACCCATTCACTTCAAGTACGAAACGTTCCTTTATATAGCAAACTGCATGATCAAAATTATTTTACTCATGAACTTAGTCATGGTCGATTTATGTAAGTTTTATAATGTACCAATTCAACTTCAAATCAACCCACTATTTTTATCTTACACAACATTGTGTACCACATGAACTATTTTCTCGTGAACAATATTCTGTACGAAGGCCAACAACCTTATTTGACACTTGTAATGTCAACTTTAAAGTTCCAGGTTTTAATATCATATAGACAATACATTAATAGTCCTTTTTTGAGACACCCTGTATGTATAAAACGTATATTTTGTTACAGTGATCTATATTTATCAACCACTTCCTTTATGGTTAAATATGCACGAAATACATCGTGTGTCATTTATTTATGGTTATGGATAGGGGTTCCCTGTCATACTATGACGTACATAGTGTCTAGGGGATTGCAACGAAGCGACGGACTTATTTCGGTATGCATTGTATTGTCTGTGTGCTTCAGTATTTATTTGTTTTACCATTTTACTATGTTCTTTATGTACGTGTATGTGCTTTTCTGCAATTTCATAGTCCAACACAGGGATGTTTCGTTTCTCTCAGAAAGACATTTATATTTTTCTGCCAGGTGTTACTTAGTGAATTGTCCTTCTGGTATTTGATCGTTCTAGTAAATAGTTTTATTTCGTGCCTTTCATGTTATGCAGTTTCTGTTAAAAACTGTCTGTCAAGTCCGATTTATCAATACCTTTTTGTCGTTGTACATGGTGCTTTAAACTAGGTCATGCTGTAGTTATGCCACATGTGGTCGCACTAATGTTAGGTCACTTTGAATGGTATTGTTAACTAGGTGGCGTCGTAGTTCCGCCTGATTTAGTCGCCTGTGTCACCATTATTGCATATTGTATATATTTGTGAAAGTAGGTCGTCCTGTAGCGGAGACTTGGGGAACTTAGTCGGGTCTTGACTGCGTTCCATTCGGTCTCTTGGGATCACCGCTATTTCGTAACTTCTTAAGATTGGGTCATCCTGACTTTTAATAATTTCTTTGGTTTGTATGTGGGCATTGCTCAGAGTAGTTGTAATGTGGTGTTACTGGTGTCTGTATTCGGCTGGTTAATTTGAGTGCTGCCTTCCTGTCTGATTTCTACATACAGTTTTATAAAGTTGAATTGTCCTGCAGTGAAAATTATGTTCGAAATATCAAGAGCTGTTGAGAGTCCTAACCTCAAGGCAACCATTCCACCCGTTGTTCGCTAAGAAAAGTGATATCTGAAATCTGCAAAATAGGCAACGCCTTGGTTCAAATGATTAATTTTATAACTCGTATGCATATAGTGCAAATTGTCTGATATAATGCTATGTGGGAAATTTTTTAGTGATGCAGCCTGTCTGGTTCCATTGATAATTTGACGCGTGTGCTTTATGTACTAACAAGCTGTAATATAACACTTGCTTCAGTATTTTCATAATTGTGCTTCTCGGGTACTTTTGATCCAGTATCGCTCCCAAATGTTCTTTTCACAGACACCTGATTTAGTATCCCATCTGAAATTCATTCGTCAATAACAAGGTACTAAAAACGAAGAGTTCAAGTATTGTTATACCGAAACTTAACTGAACCAGATCGTATCTATATCGATCAGAACTTTTATTACAAACAATATTTTGGTCTTTCTAACACGTTAATATATAGTTATTTTCACGAAATGTGTTTCGACTTCAGTAAAGATTTTCACCAGTCTTGTTGGAATCGCTAGATTAGTTTTATTGGTCGTGACATGTTAATTAAGACGACAAAACGTAGTTTGAAAAAAAGTAGTTCCGTAGTAGTGGTTATTATTCTCTTATTAGGCACTGATTTACATGCTGAGTGATGAATCCATTTTTAATTCGCTTTATGCTTTCTTACCGACCAAGCAATTTCAAGAATAACTGTCGGGAAAATAAGAAAAAGTTCTGAATGCCCATTCCGATTAAATTGTTTTTCTGACGGAAACATATAGTTATACATTTAATTTGAGGTGATTAAATAGCAATAGTCTTTCTTTACCAAATATGACATACCGTAGGAAACCCAACATGAACAGAAAGCATCCTTATTGGCTAAGTGAAAATGATATTTAGTTATATGGCCCTGAATACCGGAGAAATACCCGTGTTAATACAGTGTGGTTCTTTGAGCATTAATGACGTCACACCAATACGATTAAGTTATGTGAAGTCGATTGTTGCAAAGTATTTATCATACTGTTCAGAGAGATCGTCAACATATAGCTATCCGATACCTTTAATTGTTCAAAATTGCCAATTATACAGCTAGTAGGGACAGTAATTGGTATTTACTGAATCAAATTAACATTCTCTCCTCTTTTCATATTGTTAGGAATGTCGTTGACTTTAGATAAATTGATATTTACTTCTGCTAGCTAATTGAGTTTAACGCCTGTATATAAATATTTGAACATGCAATGTCCTGAGGTAGCAATTAAAACCGATACTTACACAGGCACTAAATAGCCACTTTGATTTTTAGAATACTAAAACTTAATTGTTTGCAATATATCGTTAATTGAAAACCTCTAAAAACATTCCAAACCCTTTAAATACAGACAGTTTTAACTACGACTGGTTTATTTCACTTACATTGTTCATCATCTTGAAATACATGATTTTCCTTGTATCCAGGTTAGTATAGCCAGTACGTATAAAGTTATACGTACCACGTGTAGTATAAGTTACTGAATTTTCCCAATAAATCGATGCGTATCTTGCGTTTTTAGTGTCATATGATATAACGAATAAATCACTCGTTGTCAAGGGATATATTTTTATTAAACTCGATCAGAAAATAGTATTAAGCTCGCCTGAGGCTCGCTTAATAAAATTTCCAAAACTCGTTTAATATTAATTTTATATCAATTGACAACTCGTGATAGATCCTCTATATATCTTGTTCAGCATATAGCAATTTGAGGGGAATATATTTTATACCCAAAACTATTGAATTCTGATATCCAATCACAAATTAGTATGCTAAGTTCAAAGTACATTTCCTATATATAATATAAAATTGACCTACATCGATCTAAATCTACGCTAAGTGGCAATGAAAACGCAACACTTTTTTTAACTTGAATATGTCGGAATCCGTAATCCGTTAACTTACAAACTAGAAATTCTGCATGCTGTTTGCGATACATATTATCTACATAATTCAATACTTTAAGAATCACTCGTCTATACCGGAATAGCCTTGAACCTCATTTTCCCGCGAGGTGATGGGTGACTAGAGATTTGCTCGCATGTTGAGCAAATATTTTGAAGAATATGGATGGATAAGTCGAAAAACAAAATAAATAGTCGAAATCATGGTGGGTATGTCAACGAAAGACTCCTAAAGATCGGTCGGTATGCTCAGGTGTGGGGTATCCGTACGACAAATCAAGTTTAATTGTTCGTTGATCTAAATCACTCAAGTCATTATTTCATTCATTGACCACAAGTTTGAATGCATATACACTTGTTAAGAGATATAAAAATGTGTTAGAAATCGCAGGATGTAAGAAAAATGTTTGACTACAGTGCAATAACTCTGGGAGAATCATTCTCATTTTTTACGGCCAATCACCAAACCTTTACACTAAATTGTATTATTGGATATTACTGAATTGTCTACATGCTCAAGATATGGTGATCATTAAATTTAGACGTAAATCGTGTTTTAGAAATTAAGTACGCATTTTAAAAGCGCATTTTTCGCCAAAACATACCTGTGGCGTTCATGCAATTTATTTCCAGAAACAAATGGTGGTACCTTCATCGTTCTTGGGACAAATAGAAAACAATTATATAAATCTCAAAACGAGTAGTTTGGAACATGCACTTAGAGCTGCTAACTTTGAAGCAGTGTTATAAAGAAATTCATAAGTTCTTCATTTACTCGATTTATTACTAAATGAGTTACATCCCTTCTACCACAATGCGCTAATAGAGCATATTATTGACGTTTTTTAGCGGTCGTGCGCGTAGCAGTGTACAGACCCCTTAAAAATACACGGACTTCGCCTAGCCCTTCTGCAAGAACGGAACAGTATCTTACCATGGACGTTTCATACAATTGAAACGTCGTAGATGTACACAATGCATCGCTCTAAGCGGTGGTTATGAACAAATAAGATAATGAGACTGTTTTGCACTGACCCTAAGATAATTGGTACAAAACCATGTTGCCAAACAACTTTTTCTGATTCTACGTGATATTCATGCGTCATATGCATGTATCTATTTCATGATAAAATTACGCGATGTTTACACAATTATTAAATGTATTATGCTATACTATGTAAATGTTGCGTTTTCATTGCCGTTCAGTGTATTATCAATATACACTGAGCGGCAATGGAAACGCAACACTTTTTAAACTTGAATATTTCTGTAATCTGTCTACTTATAAACTTGAAATTTTGTATGCTCACTTCGATATATATCATCTAAAAAATTCAGCTTTTTCCGTGAAAATACTTTAAGAATCACTCGTCCATAGCAGAATAGCCTTAAACCGCATTTTCCCGAGTGCTGATAGGTGCCTAGAGATTTCCTCGCATATTGTTCAAGCATTTTGAAGAATATGAATTGATTAGTCGGAAAGCAAAAATAAGTAGTAGAAAAAACGGTGAATATGTCAAAGGAAGACTCCGAAAGATCGCTCAATTGTGGGGTATCCGTACTAAAAATCAAAGTTACGTTGATTTAAATTACCGAAATCATTATTTCATTTATTTAACACAAGTTTGAATACATATACACCTGTTAAGAAAGCTAAAAATGCATTAGAAATCATAGGATGTAAGAAAAATGTTTAAGTCAAGTGCGATAAATCTTGGATAAATATCCTCACTTTTTTAGATTAATCACCAAACTTTTACACTAAATTGTATTACTGGATATTACTGAACTAGTCTACATGCTTAAGTTATGGTTATCATTAATATTTAGACGTAAATTGTGTTTTGAAAAGCAAGCACACAATTCAAAAGCGCATTATTTTTCCATTGAGTGCAATAATCAGTCTTAAAAAAATACATATAGCGTTAATGCAATTTATTTCCAGTTACAAATGGTGATACTTGCACCACCCTTGGGACAAATACAATACAATTTTATTAATCTCTTAACGAGCAGTTTCGAATATGCGGTTTAAGGCACAAAATTCTAAGCAGTGTTATAAAGAAACTGGAAAGTTAATTATTTAATCATTTTATTACTGCAAGATTATCTCCTTTTGGCCATAGAAAATACACCATGGCTATAATATACCATGTTTCTTTATGTAAGTGGTTGTGCGCCAATTATAGTGCATAGACCCCTTAAAAGTACCCGAACTTCACCTAGCCCTTCTGCAACAACAGACCGGCATCCAATTAGCATTCAATGAACGTTTCAACGATTAACATGTCGTAGATGCACACGATTGATCGCTCCTGGCGGTGGTTTTAAAATATTAAAAATTGCGACTTTCTGTTTTATACTGACCACAAAATAACTAGTAAAAAACTATGTTGCTAAACAAATTGTTCTGATTCGAAGTGATATTCATATGTCACTTGCATATATCTATTCTATGACAAAATTTCGCGATGCCCACATATTTATCAAATGTAGTATGCTGTACTATGTAAGTGTTGCGTTTTCATTGCCGCTCAGTGTATATACCGGTATATCGGGAGTATATTCGACTAACAAATCACTATGTTCCTATTCCGATTTACCCGACAGAACTTGCAATGAACCAGGTATTGGGGATGGCAAATATGATGCTGCTATTTCTGTGTCAGTTGTTAATATATTCTATCATGCATCGCTAGCATTTTGTTCATTGGTCTTTGTTTTGTGCCTTTCGTGTAATTCTGTCTCTGCGTGAGTTGTCATCCCGGTCTGATTTGTTATTCTCTCCCTGTATCTATTTATACCGTCTTGTCCTACAAGGCTCACATACGAGGGTCAGTCAAGAAAAACTGAGAGTTGGTGTTTATTGATCAGGAGAATATGTGTTCGTATATTGTCTGTATATTATCGTAAAATATGGTATCTCCTCGATGTTATGGCGAATACCAATTTTAGGTATGAAAATTTGTATCTTGTTGCCGGGCAACAGAAGAAGACAACTCGAAGGCATGCGTTCGCGCTGTATGTAGAACACAATTGTGCGTTGCTATGGAAACATAAAGTTATATTGAACATTTTCAAACTTATGTTTTATTTTGTTATACATTAATCTATCAGACATAGTTAATTATGGTTGATTTGTTCCTTAAATATAGAAAATATGTTTGATGGAACTATTAATTGTCACTTTATTTGTTGGTATTGAGACCACAATTTTACCCCACCCAAAAGAATGCATGATGTTTTTCAAAAGCGAAGTTATATTTTCTATTCCTATTACGGTCTCTGAACTCCATTAGATACATTCATAATCCTCCTGAGTAGAAATTGTGAAATCAGTGATTAGTTTTAGAATACCATGGCAAAGCAAAGAACACATGCGGAGAATTTTTTTAAAATACGGGTAAAAGTGTTGCTAGGCAACTAAACAATAAAGTATTAGTGTCCATTCTGTAACGAACGTCCATTATTATTTGGTATATACGATTCTATAAGATACACATGTTAGTTGTACTAAATTACGCGAAATAAAGTTGAAGTAAACGTTCGAATTGGCAACAAAATCAGTCTCCCAGTTGCTTGCGCGAACGCATACCCTTTAGTGATGTTCTTTGGTTGCTAGGCAACTTAATATATAAGCCTATATCCGATCACGGAATTCATCAGAATATCCGCAATGGATAATAGTTGACGATGATTGGTAAAAAATATAATTTTAGATACATTTGGAAGGCTTAAATTAACAACTCTCAGTTTTTCTTGACTGACCCTCGTATGTATGGTTATGTAAATTGGAGTAACAATAGTTGTTCGCTATCGATATGTCGAAGGTCGTTCGTACAAAATCGATATTCTGAGCAAACAAGAAAATGCTGTGTGAACATTTCTCTTTACTATTGGAAACCCAACATTTCGGACTTCAGTGTGGTCAACATGAGAAATTGTGTGAGTTTAGTGAAAATAGACTCATAAGAAACACATTGCAATGCACATTTCAAATATGTATGAATCTTATCAGGTCATAAGTTATATATTACCTTTGCATTCTAAGCCATCGATAAATTGTGGCTTAATATCCACTGTATTTTCTTTTTTAAATTGTATCGCTCGCTGTATTCGATAAGCGAAAGTATTCATTAGTACGTGTCCTTCAACACAGCAACACTCCAGTAAAAAACGCTTGTATTTCAATTAAACAACTACAACTATTTAATTAGACAATATAACTATACTACATATAATGCAGAAGCATAGTCCCAAATTTGCTGAAAATTTGCCTGCTGCATTAAATGGGTACGTTTGTCCTTACATGTACATGTTTATTGCTGCCGTGTAAAATTAAAGTCTGCAATAACATAAGCTAACATAATTGAATCAAATGCGTGAGAAGTATCGTAGCCAATACCATGACGTTAAATCGTTGATATAAATGTGTATAATTAATATGAACTAAGGCACCGCCTAAATGAGGGATTAAATACACATTGGATATCTGCTAAGCTATGTTTCAGATAGAAACTGACTAAATATGAGTTGAATTTAGATGTTATAAAATATACAAAGATAGTTATTGATCAGCAACTGATCACTTTTCCTCTTTAAATTTAAGGCCAGAAATAATAATTATTCAAAATTTTAGATTGGCTATGTATGTGTGGTTTATGTTTGGAATAAGTGTAGGCATCCCTAACCTGGAGTTTTACCTATATTATACTGATTTGTTATACATTGCAACGTAACGTCATGAGTCTATTTGGCGTACTTTTGGTATGACGTCATTTCCTGTTATTTGTGACGTCATGATATCACGTCTTGTATTGGCGCCGTGTATCCAGTACAGTAGCGTATTTCTAACTTCTCTTTGTTTGTTTAAATAGTTTGTTTTATTTATTGAATATTTTTAAAGATGGATATAATTAGAAAGAAAATGATAGGGGGCAACCATTTACAGATTACTATTTTTTTATTTTCAAAGGACCATTCACCTCGGAAAACTGCCTGAAATTTTTGACCGGAAATAACTTTTTCTGAAAGCATTAGTACCGGCAGAGACTCGACGAAGATACGCACGTGGACATTATTGGTATGGGTATTTACAATAGCCAGCTTTGCTGGCTATTTAATCCCCTATTATAATCTTTTAAAAGTCATGTGGATCAGATACATGTGTCGTGATACTGTTTTGTTTTATATATAATACAAGAGGGTCCAAAGGGCCCTGGGTCGCTCACCTGTTTGGCCTAGTGACCTAGATTTTGACCCAAATGACACAGTATCTAACTTGACCTAGATTTTATAGAGATAAACATTGTGACCAAGTTTCATAAAGATAGAGTCAAAATTGTGACCTCTAGTGTGTTCACAAGATTTTTCAATGATTTGGCCTCGTGACCTAGTTTTTGACCCCAGATGACCCAATATCGAACTTGACCTAAATTTTATAATGATGATCATTGTGATCAAGTTTCATAAAGATAAGGTCAAAATTGTGACCTCTAGTGTGTTCACAAGCTTTTTCAATGATTTGGCCTCGTGACCTAGTTTTTGACTCCGGATGACCCAATATCGAACTTGACCAAAATTTTTAGTGATGATCAGTGTGATCAAGTTTCATAAAGATTAGGCTTAAATTGTGACCTCTAGTGTGTTCACAAGCTTTTTCAATGATTTGGCCTTAAAAGGCTTGTGACCTAGTTTTTGACCCCAGATGACCAAATATTATACTTGACCTAGATTTTATGGAGATGATCATTGTAATCAAGTTTCATAAAGATTAGGCTCAAATTGTGACCTCTAATGTGTTCACAAGGTTTTTCAATGATTTGGCCTAGTGACCTAGTTTTTGACCCCAGATGACCCAATATCGAACTTGACCTAGATTTTACAGAGATGATCATTGTGATCAAGTTTCATAAAGATTAGGCTCAAATTGTGACCTCTAATGTGTTCACAAGGTTTTCCTTTGATTTGACCTAGTGACCTAGTTTTTGACCCCAGATGACCCAATATCGAACTTGACCTAGATTTTATGGAGATGATCATTGTGATCAAGTTTCATAAAGATTAGGCTCAAATTGTGACCTTTAATGTGTTCACAAGGTTTTCCTTTGATTTGACCTAGTGACCTAGTTTTTGACCCCAGATGACCCAATATCGAACTTGACCTAGATTTTACAGAGATGATTATTGTGATCAAGTTTCATAAAGATTAGGCTCAAATTGTGACCTCTAATGTGTTCACAAGGTTTTCCTTTGATTTGACCTAGTGACCTAGTTTTTGACCCCAGATGACCCAATATCGAACTTGACCTAGATTTTGTTAAGATGATCATTGTGACCAAGTTTCATAAAGATTAGGCTAAAATTGTGACCGCTAGAGAGGACACAACCCAATTGTTGACGGACGGACAGACGGACGGACGGACGGACGGACGACGGACGAAGAGTGATCACAAAAGCTCACTCTGTCACTTTGTGACAGGTGAGCTAATAAAAACACGCGTGCATAGCTGAACTACTATTTAATAACTGATTTACTACAGAGTGTGGCAGATAGAGATAAGGCTAGTAGGCGGGGCATATAAGTATTACAAGCTGACCAATGTTTACAGTAACATACACAACAGATACTTTTGTAGATAAATATGTGGTTAAAGGACAAAGACGATATTTTATTACATTTTATTATCTGTAGGACTTGATGTTTAAATGTGTTTTCTTTATTGGTTCGACGTTGCGTCTAGTACATGCATGCATTTGACCTTATTCGAGCAGAGTAATATATTATCAGAGCAGGTTTTATTACATTTTCATACGGCCAATCCTGTAACATTGTGGGGGAATATTATTTTATACGTTCGCTTGGTCGACATATTTTTATGGTAGTAAACATGTTTTGTCAACATCATTGCCATTTTATAGTCATTTACTTAATATGTCAAAAGGGAAAGTCGATCTGTCATTGTCTTTAAAAAAAAGTTTGCATCACTAGAACAGTAAAAACAGCTAATGTGAATCTGAATATCCATTAACAAGGATGGTAAAAGAATCCATAATAGTAAATCGTACATGTACTTGCCAAACATGCCATAATGCGTACAGGATAATGTGATATTTACTTTTTGTAGTGACTTTAATTGATGCTATGGTAAAATGCCTGAATTATAACACATATTCACTTTATCATATAAATATGTTTTGTTCTTGTGTTAATAGATTGCAAATGATATACAATACATGTTGCGATAAATTAATTACTGTAACTTTGTTCCTTTTTTTAATTGTTGTAGTATTTTACGTTACCAAATTACATTTTATTATTCTTATTACTAATCTGTTTTGGTATGTTTCTTACAATAATGTTCCAAATTGACACATGACAGTATATTTATGAGATAAACGTTTTTAGCATATACATTTTCGCCCTCTTTTTGGCACATTTTTTTAAACTAGATCAAGTCCCAAAATGCCTCTTTAAGACGTATTACCGTTATGTCACTGTGCTTGGTGTTTTTAACTAGGTCAGGGGATGGTTGTGCCTCAATTAGTCGCCGTTTTGGCACGGGTTTGTATGGTTGGTTCGCCGTGCAGTAGGGTTTTGGGGAACTTGGTCTTGAATTGGCGGCGTCTCATTCGTCAATACAACTATTATATAATTTATTTTGTAAATGGTCTTCCTGTATTTTATCGGCGGGGACTAGGATTTTTAATTGTTTCTTCGGCTTGTATGTGGAATATGTAATATTATTTCCCAACCCATTCCTACTTTGTCCATTATTTTAACTAGGTCAAGTCGTAGTTGTGCCTCTTAAGGTCGCATAACGTTAGGTAACTGTTTTAAACTAGGTCATGTCCCGGGGTTGTTGTGCCTTATTTGGTCGCCGTTTTGGCATGGGTTTCTGTGGGCAATGCTCAGGGTAGTTGTGTCGTGGTGTTTCTGGTTAATGTGCTCGGCTGGTTGAGTGCTACCTTCCTTGTCGGATTTTCTCATACCTTTTTTGTTCAGTTTAGTGTTTGTTATTACATTATGTGTTGCTGTGGTTTGTTTTTGTCATTCTCGTCACCGGTTATGCATTTCATGCTCTTCAGGGTACTGTTTTATCAACGCGTTTACGATAATCGTAAACTAACGCTCAAATTTGAATTATTTATAATCTTTTAATTGCTACACATTCTGGTCAAGTGATATGTAATATCAATATTTAATTAATTCAGTTCATTTTTTTTTTCAAAAAAAGATCTTTTCCCCATTTGTAGATGAAAAAGCATTATAAGGTATTTAAATTTGAAAATAAGTTTAAGATTTTCGTTAGTACTTTGGTAAAACAGTATCCTGCTTCCGTTTAGTGATGTCGACCCTGTTCAATTTGTTATGATCAGTGTGTTGTTTGTTTCATAGTAAATAAACTGTATGGGGTAATTATGTCCTTGATAGTCTCACACTCGCCAATTACAATTAGCACATTACCGCACAAGGTACATGCGTAATGTCAACTATGGGTTTGTATCAATGGAATGTGTGACTCAATATTCTTTATGTAAGCTTTGTCGGTCACATCATTATATTGTTATGAAATAATCGGCCTTGATATTGTTTGTTTTATAACGTTAACGCTGATTATCACCCGAGTTATTTCTCGGAAGTCTTCGTCAGGTTCATTGTTCTTCTATCAAATTAGCATCGTTAGAATATATAGCAAATTATCACCGGAAGATTCACACGATGTACCAGATATTGTTTTGTTATCAATACAAATATAAGTAGACATAATGATTCCAATATGAAAAGGTCAAAAGGAGTATTCTAAACAATGCATGGGCCATGTACTTAGTGACATGTCCAATGGCAGTTTAAGGCGACCCTTAAAATACCACCCCAAATGCGCCACCATAGCTTAGTTTAGGTATCAATAGAATGACTAATGTTCTTATATATAAAAGGAATAAATAACAACTCACTTCATTTATCATATTTCATGTATGACGTATAACAACAACGAATGTTGGACGCTTCAAGTCAATACAGAAAGCAGTTGAAGGCTAGTCAACGGCTGTGTGTTATTAGCCGACAAGTTAAATGCCAGCAGTTCAGCTATTTGGTTCAACTCTCACGTATTAAAACATTTCAAATTAGTGAAGATGAAAACGGATAGGTTGCTAAATTCTGAAATAATCTTAAGCAAACGTATCATGTCAGCCATAAAATGTTCTATATTCAGATATATACGTGGGTGAATCAAAAAGTTCGTAGAATTTTGCCATAACTTTTTTTATTTTCAGAGTTATTGTCGTCATATTTATACTGAATGAAAACATAGGTATTTCCTTTACATTAACAAATTTATAGCGACCAGATGATAACCGTTTTAAAAATATGTATATCTTAAATAAGGAAGATTGCCTATACCGGAGCACACGGATAATTTGAAACACATTTTATTCAATTTTCTAAAATATCTCAATTATAGGACTTCCAAAAACCGTCAAAATGTTATGTCTGATTACATGATATCATTTATAAAGTCTGTTAAATTTTCAGACGTCATCTCCGATGAATAATGTATTAATCTACATTACCATAACCGCACTATATAGAAATATCCGCGTAAAATGGGTTTACTGGAATTTACGGAACCACGGGCTGCTATTAAAATTTGCGTAAAACTGGAATATACGTACGGCATCAGAGACAATACATGGTTTGAAACGAGTAGGTATATATCCTGAAATAAATATACATCGATTTAGAAGTGGAATTAGTGCTTTCGTGTAGGATATTAGAAGTTGACAACCGAATACAATACACCCGAAATTGGTGACGTTGATCAAAAAGGACCAGTGCTATATAATAGCGGATATAGCAAACACTTAGATTAATCTTATGGGACAGCGCACACGATTTTAAACTAACAATAGAAAATGCAGAAACTACTATCATGATGGTAATCCAAAATACCAACATATTAGTAACTCGAAAAGCGAAAATGAGTCAAAACGATAACGTAAGTATTGACAAACGTGGCGTAAGTTTGACGTCGTTCATCAAATGACGCTGGCGTGCTCCGGTATGCTGTTATAGCATGTGTGTGTTTCACTGTAATAATCATGTAGTTTTGACTAAATCAATGAAATTTGACAATTTGTTTTGTTATACTTATGATCACGTTATATTAAAATTTGAAAGCATTTGAATCTTTCGTTTGAGAGTTATGATGTTTTTCTACGAACTTTTTGATTTACCCACGTAGTCGTTAAGGGCTATCAATATTGCTAAACTGTATACATATTGCTCAACTAGCCCTCAACTGTATTGCTCAACTGTATGCCCATTGCTCTACCCGTCCTGAGTACGCTTAACTTATTTGCGTAAAGTAAACCAATGTGCAGTTGAGGGCTATCACATTTGCAAGCGAATTATCCATGTTACACTCAGCTAGTCATCAAATTAAAAAGTTTATTGAATTGAACTCAGCCAGTCATCAACTGTCATTTAAATGTCATATGCAAGTAATTGTGATACATAATGTATATTGTATGAAATCCATCTAATAAGTCCATAGTATTGAGAGCAAATGCTCTTTCTTCTAACTTTTTTCTAGTTAATGTACATTACAAGTACCACCACCTGTGTTTGGGTTTTGGTGTCATTGTACAGCTTTTTACTTACCTAAACCAAGTATCTAAAAATATTTAGCTATGGACTTGTTAGATAACTTTCATTTATTGTTGTAAAATAGATATTTTTATTGGTTTATGATGTTGGTCTCTTATAATTCTTGTCAGAATGACCACATATTTTAGTTGTTTTATATGATGTTGTTTGAATAATTGTAAATGTTGGTGAGACAGAAATAAACAATTTATATTCTAACATGACATCAATTTTGCTAGCACAACGATTACACCTTACATCATATCCTAGATTGTACTTGGGATACTGGATGTGTGGTAATGTACTGATTACAAGTACGAAGGAAATGTTTTCGAAAAAAAGCGATTTGTGAATACAGGCATGTTTATGTTGCTAATACGTCTGACTCCGTAATCGAATAATTACCTTCATTTATGCCGGTACCTATAATCAGTAAGTTCAGGAACGTTTAATTCAATTATAGAGGTTCGTTCTGTCTGAACGGGGGAAACGACTTAGCAAATGTCAAATTGGTCTGCATGACATTTGAATCGTCAATATCAGAAATAGTATGCATATAGATAAATGCCATATAATGAATGTACGATTTTAAATTTTAAAGTTATCGGCGTGAAGGCATCTAGCGATATTTCCACTCTGTACTATCCGATGGATTATATAACGCATCTAATTATAGTTATGTTCTTTTACACGCAATATTGTCACATGAAATGCTTAGATATTTTACTAAATTAAAGCAAAATATGTTTGCTGCATTCAAAAAAGTTAAATGCAAAACTTTGAGTTGTTGTGTCACAGGCTGGCTTTTACAACATTGATTCATACGAGCCGAGATTATAAACTTATCCTTTCGGGTTTACGACTTGGACTGTTTTGACAGTTCATTAAATTTAGAAATTGATGCTAATAGCGATTTTTGCTGCTTAAAGAAAAAAACTGCACCAAAAACAAAGGGCGTTGGGTATTACTTTGGCGAACGTATTCATTATAGCCTAAAAGCTTTAAGAAACATTACGCCTCTCTTATTTTATTCCGAATGTTCGGCGCCTCTAATATGTTTCAACTTTCGATCTAATATTAACATTATTCCTCGGAGGGACGTTTTTAGAAAGATGTTTCGTCGTAAATAATTTTTCAAAATGTTTGCATGACACATGATCCAAAAGAAATGGCGCTTAAACCTGGGGATACAGCTTTTAGTGTCATACGCGTCTTCGTTAACGAAGAAAATGTAGCCAATAAGTTTGACAATAAAATGACCCGATATCAATTTACAGAAGGCATTATTGAGTGGTCAGTAATTGAACAGGTTTTTGTCTGTTTCCAAGTATTAACATACCGTAGTTATCTGAAAAATTAGCAATAGGAACAATACTCAAAGCTGTTTTCACAACACAGACCTTTCGAAAATGTATTCATGTATTGACTACATTGTTTGTCTGTGTTTACTGCAAAATGTGAGCATTTGAAATACATAGGCACATGTAAGTAACCCCATATTATACACGTCTCGAGGACTCTAGTTCATGTGTATTCAATGCTCCGGACGATAACTGCGATCGTCCTTGACATAAGTTGTTTATATAATATCATAGAGTCATTTCAAAAGAGAAACATTGTCAGTGAAATCATTCTGTCGGAATTATAACTCCAGCTAGTAAAGGGCTTCGGAATTGTTTTGAGGTTTTCAATTAACGATATATTTCAATCACTTAAAATTCAGTCTACTAAAATTTAAGTGTCTCTTTAGTTTGTAAGTATCAGGTTTAATGGCTCAATATATTACGTGTTCTACATTACTATCAGTCTACATGCGTTTAACTCAATTAGCTACCAAAACGTCAATAACAAGCTAGCTAATGTCCACGATCTTCTTAACGTTGTACGAAGCGTTTAAGAGTTGACAATTTTCATCAAATTCAGTACATATCAATTACCGTCTCAATTGCTTTTGTATATTTAACACACATTGAAGCAGTGAGGATACTACAGGATTGCTAAATATTGACAAGCTCGTTGAACCGGGTAACGGTTTCTTCAGCAACAATCGGGAGATGATAAAATGCACACATTACTTACCTGATGTGACGTCATTGGTGGTAAAGAAACAAATACAGTATTAAGAATTCGTTTCTTAACACGGTTACCTTCAGTGTTTAGGGTCGTCTTCTCTATGGTTACTCCATTGTATACACTGTATTTAGATAGTAAATGTTTTGCCAACATTCTGTCATTAACTTATTAATTATTAATGTACAGGGTATTTCATAGTATCCGTCCTCATAACCAACTAATGCCATGAGAAATGCTTGATCTCATCTGGAATCTTTTCATTTCATTTCATAATGATGTTTGTCATAACTCACAACCGTATATAGATAAAAACTATAATACAATTATTAGAAACAATATGACAGGCTCGTCAATTTTCCTGCAAATAGACATTGAAAGACAAACATGAATTGTATTAAAGCAGTTTCTTTTTACTTTTTTTATTCAATGATATATCAAGTACACCTCATTTGCACTACACTTACGGATTTTGAACCACTTTCCAGGGGTCCGTATTTTTGTATGAACTATTAAGGATTATTTTGTACCAATGTTATATTGTTTCTGGGTCAGAACGTTGTCAGTAAAGTTCATTTTAATCCGTTTTTATCAACGGAATCGCTAGTAGTAGTGACCACGTGGCCAAATCTCATTTTTAGCGCGTGAATTTCTGCGAATGAAATATCCGAATTTTGTCAATGAGGATGTGTAAACGATGCATAAGAATACCAATAAACACATTTTCAGTATTTATAAATCAAAAGCTTACATTTCACGTAAATCCGAAACTGATGTGTTTGGAAACAATTACATGGATTAAAGGTCTAAACAGACACCCATTTCGGATAAATTAATTAACATGCTCTGCCAAAGTATCGACCTCCGGTCAGCAACCGTATCTGCCAGATGAATGCTTGGTGTCAATAGATATGCTATATCATCACATAAATCTATGAAACACGTTTATTTATGAAATGCAACATTTTCATGTAGTACTCTGCTAATTTGTGATTCATCTAACCAAATACCTAAATTACAGGTTGTTGCTCTAACACTGAACGCGTGCTTCAACACACAGTAGCTTTCTTCTGGTATTACTGTTTACGGAATGCAGAGTGTTGACCTTAGACAGCATGAATATAACCATTCGCATAAATAACGAATAACTGACACTTTTCTTGAGGAAAACAAATCTACATGATTAAATGTCCCAGATAACGATAACACATGGCGTGTTGTTTCAAACCTGAGTCGACAGATGAGTTACAAGACCCGATCTGTCCACAAGGTTGTCCAAACCTTCGTTGGTGAAAAGTGGAACATTCTCCAGAAGCGGATTACAATTGTAATGACTACCCGTTGTTGTGAATGCACCAAATACATAACTTTACACGTACTTACCATTACTGCGAATGTGGTATTGAGATTTAAACACGTTGATGTCACGTGACTTAGTAATAGTGTTAACTGTCGTTTTGAAAGTTTGCTAGACGTTTAAACATAAAATGAGTTATATATAGACAATTTTAATGCCATTAAACAGTGTTTACTATTAAATCTCGAAGTTTGAATAAATGGTGCGTTTTCAAAGTCTGTAAGTGTATTCAAACCCAAACAAGCGAATCGTTTGCATATTGAGTAAGGTAAACTAAAGTGTGGCAATTCGTTATATATTTAGATAAATCAACTGTCGAAATATAACATTTGTTGTTATGTATAACTCTTGTGCTATGAAGAGCCTTATACTTGTTTGCAAAGATTCGAGATAACGTCACAATATTGCAATGCAATTGCTTCCTCGTTTTATTGATCCTCGCTGACACTAAAGCATGTATGGTTTGCTATCAGCTAGAATATTAATTCCATACTTACTAGTATGTCGGTATTATAAACAGCCTGGTCGTTTATTTGATGTGTCTTGGTTTTAATATCAATAGTTCAGACAGGGTAGAGAATTATTATTAAAACGTCGGCTTTACTATCCTATCACTGCTTCACTATTTAGATATGTCTATCGGTTATGTCACATTAGAGAACATCATCTGTCTGTGTTTTGTCAACTGTATTGCAAATGGGAATCAGAGATAACATGAACGTATTAGCACACAGACAGGTCTGATAAAAGTTCAGAGTATGTCCGGCTTTCCCAGTTGATAGAGTTCTATTATAAAATCCAGTTTGCAAAAATATAGTTAATTCTTGTTAAATAAAACCACGGACCGAAGAAATTATATCACAAAACAAACAGTTTAACATCCTCAAATTTGCACCCATTTATTAGATAAAAGAATATATATTGTATCAAATGGGTGAAAAATTGTGGAAGAAAAAACTGTAGTTTGTGATATAATTTCATAGGCTTGTGATACAACTAGAAGTTGTTTTGTTAATGTATTGATAGTTTGTCACATAATAGGAAAGTGACATAAAAATTATTGGGATGTATCTTTGGTTTTATAGTTCGAAATGCAACGCAATCTTATAATTATGTGATAGCTAGAATAATACATGGCTGAGGAGTGAAGAGGTCAATAGTTTGAGAGTAATTATTATCACGTTATCAGCCATTTATTTTACTGTATAATATTGTTGCCTTTGTATTTCAATTACATGTAGGATGACACTACATGGACTTACATGTAACGACATAAAAGGTTCAGTAATTGGTGGAGATAAAGCACTTGGTAGTTGAACCTGCGCTTGGGCCTGATGGATATCTATATTTATCATCCAAATCGCCATTACTTATTATTATGTAACGGAAGCATACATGTAATGTATGGGTATTCATTGTCTTTTACGGCCATTATGTGAAAACACGGCCATTATGAGATTCAAGCATTCTGATTTGCTGTCTAGCTCGGCCATTATGAAACTCGAAGTTCTCATGAAGTACTCGCCGCCATCTTGAATTTCGTTGAATTGATTTCATTAACGTTTTTTTTTGCAGACAAGGGTCGATATAGCGATTACTTGGCCTCCAGTTATACAAAGGGAAGTAAAGCGAAATGCAATACGGGTTTGACGGCATATATACAGAAAAATCATTTTGTGCCTTCCGACAACAACCGTCTACACCCATCAACGGACAACTCGAATCACAATAAAATACAATGAACGAATGGGAGCATTTTCCGGAGTCGGTGTAAGATTGACCCATATATTGCATTTAGATTACATTATCACCAACAATCAGGCACACAATGATTTAAATGTATTTTGATGATGGATTATTTAGTGACAAACGAAAACTGCCGAGAATTCGGATACGCAACGTTCAGAAAAGTTTTACTTAAATCAAAAGGTTAAGTCCGCTTGTTTTTCTTAACCTTTAATTGTTTGCATTTATTCGGTTTTTTATCCTTTTAGTGTGCTACGGAGTATATAGTAAATTAATAAAATTGTCAATAATTAAGTGTTTTCATAATGGCCTTGTTATTGGGCTTCAGACTCATATTAGCCTGAGGTCGAAGACTGTAAGTCGAAAGTCTGTAGCCAAATAACAAGGCCATTATGAAAACACTTAATTAATTATTAACATTATAATATAACTATACATAGTAACATCAGTATTATCACTTAAAAACCTAGCATGGAGCTTTCACTTCATACGTGTTTACATCCACTTAACCTTTCATTTGTGTCAGAAAATTTGTCGAAGAATAGCATACAGTGATATTGTTTAAAAGTGCTAATTAAATGAAGCATACTTATACGTGGGTACTTTGGATGGCCGGTGGGGTCTATTATCAAGGTATGTAACTTTCCATTCACGTTGCGAAAAATGTGCTTGATGCTGAAGTATGAATAAACATGACCAACATTTTTATAATTTTTTTATTATCTTACAACATCTTCAATCTTAGATTTGGTGTCCACCATCTATTTTCCCTGATTTGTTTACGTGACATTTAACCAGTATTTCAAACTGTTCGATTTCCGCATAGTCTTATATCTTTAAAGTGCGATATTTGAAGTGCGAATTGTATTTAATCATTTAATATAAACCAATCACCAACAACAAAAAGTGATACTCTGCAACGACATTATACGTATCCGTTAGTGTTTTGCACACTGTTTAAGATGGATCGAACGGACACACCCTGGGTATTCGACAACCAGTTAATCGGACAGCTACCGTTTTCGTCAACTCTGTCAACAAGGTGCGTGAAGATATGAGGCGCCAAAAAAAGGTAATTATGCACTTTTATTAAGAGTTTTAGAATGAAATTTGAACATAAAACATACGAGCATATATTAAAGAATGCACAAGTAAGTTTTATTTCCAACATTTAATGAGAAAACGTCCGTTTATTGTGCCGAAAATGACGGTATTTTGCTTCTAGCCAATTCGTTTCCTTGCGTGGATAATATAAATAGTTTGGGCTAGCAAATCAATAAACAGTCCTTCCCTGTACAAGACGATAAAATATTGTCCCTTGAACAGACGTATCGTTACCTGTATAGAGCATGTTTCGAGAGCACTGGTCAGATATTTGGCTACCGGCCACGATCAGTAATATTGAACGAGGCTACCTGTTTTGTTTTGCTATGACTACCGTATTCGAAATAGGTACAAGCTGTATTACAAACATTAAGAGCGGTTTGGTCTGTACTTACTCAATTATTACCAGTCTAAGTTTCACTATTCACAATAACATGCATACCACTTACCCGTTGACTGCAAAATACTTTTTTTGTACACTGGCTTATTACGGACATCTATCTCCACACATGGGCAGATGTTATTAAATGAAATACGATTGTGTACATAGCTCGTCATCATGCATGTTTACATATTTATCGTAAATCGTTGGAAGGGAACATCACTGCATAACATCAATCCAACAACGAACACGGAATTAGGTAAATGTCAATGACGTTTTATTT
This sequence comes from Spisula subtruncata, assembly GCA_963678985.1. Classification (NCBI taxonomy): domain Eukaryota; kingdom Metazoa; phylum Mollusca; class Bivalvia; order Venerida; family Mactridae; genus Spisula; species Spisula subtruncata. The sequence continues at coordinate 9,480,236 of OY787671.1, forward strand.
CAAGACTTTCATATAGGACGCAAAAAGACAAATCGCTTTTTTAAATTCAATTATTTGTCTTATCATCAACTTTGATGAGGGTTTGATGGGCATCTGTAATTAGTGAATAATGAGTTTGTTACAGGACCACCACTATAGACTGCTTAAACATATCAATAGCAAACGTTTACACGGACGGTACCATACTATACAACACAAGTTTCAAAACATCCAAACAATATTCTCTTCCCTATCGATGCAGTTTCTGACAAGTCTTTTAGATATCTAATAGATAAGTAGAAGGAAGGAATCCGTGGGTATATGGTAGGGTGACAGGTATGGAAGCGGACATCTTTTAGTTACCTTTCATGAGGCATGGTCAACTTATCCTATTTAACATATTGACATTCATGTTGATAAGGAGGGTAAACGCTGGATGGGGTAAATTCAATGTTGATAATAATGGAATAAATCTATTAAAAATGTCATTAGAGTTACTCTTATGTTGAATGGCCAGTGGTCATTGACATGGATGCTATGAACTTACCATTGATTGGTATTGTGATATGTATTGTAGTTTTACCAAATTAATGTCCGATATAGTTCATAATAGAACGGCAATATAACATGTAATATGTTTTTTTTATTTATACCTGTATATAATGTTTGTTATTGGTTCAGACAATAAACTACATGTATAATAAACTACAGGTTCAAAACCACAACGTTAATGTGTTCTGTAATTAATGTAAAATGACAAATGTCTGACCCAAAATTATAACAATAAGTTTAGCGCCAGGTCTGGTTTTCTGAAACCTATCTACCTAATAATAGTATAAAAACCCAATGTAGTTAAAAAAGAACACTAACTCACTTGGAATCGTATACTTTTTAGTTGCATTAAAACATCCGTGTGACAATACCCTACCGAAGGGTATTTTAGACATGATACAAGTCAGTAAATGCATTTAGTAACATTATTTTGATAATTCAAATGATAATCAACGTTACATAAATGTACTATACAAAGTGCCTCTAGAGCATGAAAATCGAGAAATTATATTTCATGTCAAGTGTTTTTTTTATTCATAAAACAGACTTAAAACCTAGGCGCAAGCTGACTCTAAACATATATCAAAGCACAGACAGTACTGGTGGGATGCCTTTGAAAAGGATACATGTAAGGGCATCGCTGTACATCTACATAATTATAAGGTTTAAAGGTTGTAGGAGGTAATGATCATCAAGGAGAGTAAACTATGTTAACGGTTTTAAATAAGTGGTAAACTAAGTTGTTATTCCCTAATAAAGCACAGAGATGCAACTTTTTGACAAGCATCCTGAACCTGCACTGTAATCACTGTTCTATGGAGCCATATAGGCGAAACGCGTCACAGGCAAATGCAATAAGCGTTGGCTAGTTTTTATTCTCTATTTTCATAGAGCATTGACAAAAATACCGTTTGTTTAAGAATATGACTGCATTATTCATGGGGAAGCATTCATGAGCAAGGTTTTTTTTACACAAAACATGCATGTCTCCCACAGCTACTGCAGATAAATGCCCTAAGACAGCTGCCCATACCACGGGACCTTGAATTTGAAAACAGGTAGCTGTAACATGTGTACAGCACATATTCTCAGCCCATTAATACCAGGGCCATTTTCCCTAAAATTGAGAAGGGGCCTTAGCTTCTTAATTTTGGGGAAAATATCTGTGTATTTCATGATTTGGAAACACAAAAGTAGGAATCCGGCATGCGGAGGACTTCAATCATATTAATGATTTAGTGTGCCATGCTACCAGATCATATTGTTACAACGGGTTTTGCTTTGTTAAGCGCATTTCCATAACGAAAACTGTAGCCATCTAGCGTACATAGTTAACGAATCCGGTTGCACGGTATATCGTGGCCGGTAGCCAAAAACCTGACCAGTGCTCTCAAAAATCGCTCCATACAGGTAGCGATACGTCTGTTGAGGGGACGATATTGTATCGTCTTGCACAGGGAAGGACTGTTTATTGATTTTTTAGCCCACGCTATTTATATTATCCACGCTTAAACATTTAATGAGGAAACGAAATGGTAAGAAGCGAAAAACCATCATTTTTGGCACAATAAATGGACGTTTTCGCACACTTCCTCATTAAATGTTGGAAAGGAAACTAACTTTTGAAGTCCTTAATATATGCCCGTAAGTTTTAAATTCAAACGTCATTCTAAAATTATCAATTAAAGGCATAAATACCTTTTTTTGGCGCCTCACATCATCACGCACCTTGTTGACAGAGTTGACGAAAATGTTAGCTATCCAATGAGCTGGTAGTCCTGTCGAATACCCAGGGTTGGACAGGTATTTCAAATAGCGACCATGACTATACATCTTCGCCTTGCATTACTTGAGCATATGGTTGAAATGGATTTGCAAGTTGTGGAATCGTATTTATTCCTTTAAAATGTATTAATGTTCGCAGGTGCTAATTACGAGATATTGGTTTCGTCAACAGTTACGTGTTGCATTGCGCGATATATAACAATCAGTGCGAATTAATAATTAGCGTAGATCTACGATTCGTTATCTCAATTATATAATTAATCAAATTAAGTGACGTCGCTTCTTCGATAGCATCTGCATTTAGCATGTTAGTTAAATAAGCTCCAGTTACATGTATTTCCCTATCCATTTTCATCATATTGCAATGCATGGCTGATATTGTAACACCAATTGTGTGCCTATATTAGATATTATGGAAGTATGACATGCGTATGTATCGGAATGCGTCCGTCTGTATTTTTATATCATATTGTATACTAGAAGGCATACATTTTAAACACATTGCAAAATGATGCAGCCATCCGATTCTTTGTTTCCAAAAAATGTGTCAAAAGGTAAAATACAATGTACATGCTCGTATGGAAACATATTTAAATATAGACTTGCGTTAATTAAATGAATCATAACATAATTTCTTTATACTTGAGTTAGAAATGCTGTGTCAGTCTAGTAATAAAGTATGAAAACGTCCACTCATGTTGCATAAATGTGATAATGTGGATGTACGAGTATATGACTAACATGTCGACGGTGCCGAACCAAAACCCCGTAACTCAATTTTGGCGCGAAATCTTTGTTTGCAGCATCCGCAACTGCTAGACGTCCCGCGCATTTCTGTCTTGTCGCCATTTAAATAGCCAATCACGTTACTTAGATGGCGACAAGACAGAATTGCGCGGGACGTCTAGTAGATGCGGATGCTGCAAAAAATGTTTTCGCGCCAAAATTGAGTTTCGGGGTTTTGGTTCGGCTCTGTCGATGTACTATTACAAAGAACTTAGTGGCATGTTCTCTTTAAACATTTTTCCTATATTAGAATTGGTCTTCGTTTGTGACATTTAATTTGGACATTTCCTTTGTTTGAGATCAATATCAATGTCATTCCAATCGATTTGTATATTCTGCTACAGTATTTAATGAGTGTACGATTTCAATGTTACTTGTAAAACATCAGCATGAAGGCATCTTCTATATAACGCGTCCATTTATATCTATGTTCCATTACCAGCAATATCATCACATGTAATGCTTATATATACATACTTAATTACCCAAAACACACATTGGGCCCCACCATACCTAGTGGGTAACAAAATATATATACAAACACAAATATCTTTATAATGTTTCACTATATAAAGTAAAGTTTTATGTTTGCATATCCTGGGATCTGCAGTTCATTTATGGCAACATGAAAACAAACAACCATGTTGGATGGAAGTGTCCAGCCCCAAATGAATGCTGGTGGTTTATTTTGTATACATAAACTGAATCCATAAATAGATAAAACAAACAAGATGACATAAAGTTGGACAACAAAAAGTCCACCGTGAAATGGAAAACATTTGAGTGTCTATTACAAGTAGAACGCCATGTAGTGTCACAAGCTGACTTTAATAACATTGTTTTCTACGAGCCGAGATGATAAAATTATGTTTTTGGTGTGGGTTTACGATTTGGACTGTTTTGACAGTTCATTAAATTTAAGAATTGATGCACATAGCGAATTATACTTTCCGAAGACAATGAAGCCTGCACGGCTACATGACAAACAGGGGACGTTAGGGATTACGTTTGCTGGCCGTATTCATTATAGCTAAAAGCTTTCAGAAAATGACAACTCTCCTATTTTATCCCAAATGTTTGGCGTCTCTAATATGTTTCAGCATTCGGTTTATTATTAACTTTATCCCACGGAGGGACGTCGTTTGAAAGATGTTTTGTTTATAAATCCTTTTTCAAAATGTTAGCATGACACAAAGACATTTCGCGTACATCTGGGAATATAGCTTGTAGTGTGAAACATGTAACGCCTTCGTTACTAAACAAAAGCATGCTCCTTAAAAAAGACCTTTCGAAAAGGTTTATATACTCAATTTTTTGTCCGTGTATGCTGCGAAAAGTAATCCTTTTTTAAATATACATGTAGTACATGTGGATTATACACGCCTCGACAACATTAGTTCCTGTCCATTCAATGTTCCGAAAAATAGCTGCAATCGGCATTGACATTAGCCTTTGATAGAAAACTTAAGGTCATTTCAAAAGAAAAGCATTGCCAGTGAAATTATTTTGGCTTTTGTGATTATTTTGGATGTTTTCAATTAACGATATCGTATTGCAAACGATTAAGATTCATTCTTCTAAAAAAAGATGTGTCTCTTAAGTTTTGTAAGTGTCAGCTTTAGTTGCTTTCTCGAGATATTTATATGTACGCGTTTAACTCAATTAGTTACCAGTAATAAATAACAAGTTAGCTAATGTCCACGATCTTCCTAATTTTATACGAAGCGCTTATTTGAGGAGATAATTTTAATAAAATGCAGTAAATACCAATTGCAAAAAAGTATGAGAAAATCCGACAGGGAAGGTAGCACTCAACCAAACCAGCCGAGCACAGAAATAAGAAACACTACGACACAACTACCCTGAGCAGTGCCCACAGAAACCCATGCCAAAACGGCGACCAAATGAGGCACAACAACCCCGGGGCGTGACCAAGGTTAAAACACTAAGGACTATGACCTAACGTTATGCAACCTAAATCGGCACAACTACGACTTGACCTAGTTAAGATATGGGCAAGGTAGGAATGGGGTGGGAAATAATATTATATATTCCAGCAACTACAATGAGCAATGCCCACACATAAGCAGAAGAAACAACCAAATATCTACAAGTCGTCTCTATTTTTTTCGAATAATTAAGAAAGATTGAACACGGAGGGTACTGAATGGTTTAATGGTGACAGTCGCGTTTGTCCGGGTGATAGCTTCTTCAGCAACACTCGGGAGAAACCAAATACACACACTACTTTACTTGTGTGACATCTTTGATGTTAAAGAATCACTACAGTATTAGAAATTTGTTTATTAACATGGTTACCTCAGTGTTCAGGGTCATGTTCCTGATAGTAATTTCATTTGGCAAGCATATTATAAGGATGCTTTCTAATCACAGTTTTGGTTTCCTATATTTTGTCATACCGGTATTCAATAAAGCAAGACTAATGTTATTTTGGCGCCTCCATTAGATGCCTAATTATTTCTATTTCATCACATCAAAGGATAATGAAATTAGGTTGAACAAAGAGGTTAAAGCACCGCACCATTATCCATTTTCATTGGAATGGTGTTGAGATATTCATAAATTGTTCAGGGACAAATCGTAACCTAAGCGTTAAACTCAATGCACGAATTCATGTATTTACCGGGATTTGAAAAAATACCGTCATCATATTGACCTTTTCTTGGCCAGGATAATGATCTTATTTCTACATTCTATAAAAGCATATTACACCACGATATGAGAAAATCGTGCAAGTTAGTATGCCTAATTTGGAAGTTGCAAAAGTGCAAATAAACATCATCAACTATAATGGAAAGAATTAAAAGGACACATTTTCAAAAAAAGTTTGTTGTGTATATATTCAAGGGAAGGACACGGACTGTAGCATACGCTGCACGCTTTTAGTAGTAAACCATCAACCAATAGTGAGACTGTAACGGCATTATGAGTACAATGTATCTAACCGACAGTGTTGCATATTGAATCAAATGATCTTATCGAAATGTTGCATTTTCAATATTGTAAAACAAACTCATATCCCATACATGTCTGGTGATTAAGTGCCAATAAGCACAAACGCAGTCTCAAATTTTCAGAATTCATTCAACTGTTTTTGGCATTTAGGTCTTTCACAGTGTGGTTATGCGATTGGTATTATTGAGAGGCTAGACACTCTTTGTTACAGTACAATCTATATAGTTAGAATTCTACTTGGTATGCTTGAGGAGATCGGTTCCAGACGTAAGGCGATATGTACTTAAAATCAGCGACATTAACGATACTATGTTGATAAATGAAGTATCTTTGATTCTCCTGAGTGTCAATGTATTGATGTTATGGAAAGAATACAAATTACGAGATTCCTTAGTTATGAATTCCTTTTGTGCTTAATACGGGAATTTGGTATAAATCAACCATTTTGCATTTCTTTGTACAATATAAACCATGCATTTATGTGAATTATTTTTGTGTTCAATACAGGAAATTGGTCTCATCAACAGCGTTGCATTTCTTTGGGCTATACAAGCCAAAAGTGTCAACTGATGATTAGCTTTGTTCCAGGACATGATATCTTTCATATATTTCATCTAGTTTTTTTATATGATATTATCAGCTACATGTACTTTTAGAATTTCAGTTTTAATAGTTTCTATTTGTATTTTCTTCTTGTATCATCGCTCGTGGCTTGGCTGATATGTTTACACCAAAATGTGTTCCTACATGTATATAAGAGCTTTGAGGTTGAATTGGAAAAGTGGATGTTTGTCAAACCTATGTGTCGGATTGTGTCCGTATCTGATTTGTAATATCTCATTGTTAACGAACACTTTTTAGAAATACATATTGCAACAAAATAAAGCAACCACGAAATGTCACAAAGAGTTGCTCAGCACATTTTTATGTAACGTGAGTTGACGTTATCGGATCTTATAACTAGAATCAGACTGACTGACAAAAGTGCACACTTTTTGTTATGATTCATTTAATTATCACATATCGCCGGTTTTTAACATAGTTTACGATAACGTCAACTCACGTTACAAAAAATGTGCTGAAAGGTGATGACTAAAATGTTCTATTCTTTTCTGGTCAGTATGTGTGACATGTTCTCTATTAACACCTTAAATATTATAATCGGTCAAAGGCATATATTGTGACCTTTGGTATGACAATGACCCTGGTTTGAAATAATATTTTCCTGTTTATATTCGATATTGGCGTATGCACACCACTGCATTCAAATATTCTGTGTTTGTGTCCCCTTAACTAATTTTTAAGAGGGATGGTCATATAGCGATCTGTCTGTCCGTACGTAATTTAAACTAAAATTAGAGCTAAAAGCTATAATATAACCAAAGATTTTGTATATTATGTATTTTCCTTTCCACACAAAACTTTACATATGCCTGATTTTTTACCCCCCAAAATAACAAAACATCGCACAGCGAAACATAATACATTAATACATAGTAAATAATATGAAAAAATGCACCGCATACATCGGGGATTCCCTTATCAATGCCAATGGGTGACAGACATAACATAAATGGTGACGGTACGTATATGCATAAAAAAAATTAAATGCAGTGAAAACCCATGGTTGTAATGTCAAAGAAAGTAATGTAAATCAATGGAGACTACTTCACAACGTTATGCGCGTTTTAGCGCGTAACGTCATACGTCGTCATTGCGTATAACGTGACGTCATTGGTGTGACGTCATCATTTATACATAAATTTGGTCATTCTGATCACATTTTGAACTACTTTTAGTCACATGATTTGAATATATTTGTTGATTTTGGTGTAAGATCGAATTTTATTTCACCGAGTGATCACAGAAATGGGGAGCGGTGGCCTAGATGTAGGGCGTGCGCTTCGGGATCGAGAGGTCCCGGGTTCGATCCTCCTCTGGACCACTGGTTAAAATCTCTGAGCAAGACACACAGCTCCACTCCACCATGGTGTAAAATGGTACCTGTGAGGGCAGTGTCTATTCCTGGGCGCCGCAGATCGATGTTGGCTGCCACACTACAGGAGAGAAATAGTCTCCCCAGGGAGACACGAGTGTAGGTTACCATATGTAGCCCAATGACCAGGGGAGTTAAAATGTCAAAGGGTGCTTGAGCGGCCTAACAGCTGAAAAGAGCCCTAGAAAATTGGTAACTTAACTTAACTTATTATTTTCAGTGATCACGAGTGAAATAAAATAAGATCAACAAATTTTCTGTTTATTATTTGCTTCATTTTTTCGTAAAACGGTACTGACACACAGTAATTGGCTAAATTGGAAAAATTACGTTGAAATTAGAACGTCACTGCGTGACACATATGACGTCACAATGACATAACACACATTACAAAGCCCGGCTCTGTTGACGTTGCGTTTCTTTTTCGGCACGATATTGGAACCAGCTCAAAAAGAGTGAAAATAACAAAATTATAATTTCACTGTTATTTGTCATTGTTATTTTCACTGAAAATCACCATAGTCCATTGAAAGCTAATAATAAAATTATTCTTTTCATGCTTATCCGTGGTCAACGGCGAAATAACGGTGGGTTATTCCCAGATAATTTCACAGTTCATAATTTCACAGTTCATAATTTCACGCAAACGGACTACTTTATAAAAAACAAATTTCCCCGGCGCCCAAAAAAAGCATTTTCACTTCCTCTCTAAATCTTTAACAAATAACAGAACGGTATAGATCTATGTACATAAATGTAAAATAAATTGACGAAATTTAAGCCATTGCAGAAGAACTATTTGATTGTAACTCTGCGCCTGCATGGCGGGAAAACGACGTCACGCAAAACATTTCAGGTATATAGTGGAGTATTTCAATCATTTTAGCTATTTGAAGTATGAAATAAATATAATATTAGTATTTTACCGTTTATGATCGTTTGATAATTCACCTCGTGAGCAGCTGACTTATATTTTCACTCGTGGCTACCCAACTCGTGAAAATATAACATCAGCTGCTCACTCGTTGAATTATCAGCCGATCATACACGGAAAAATACAAATATCCTCTATATAAACTAGGAAACACGTGACGAAATTAAAGTTCGCACAACTTCACGTTTACGTCGACGCCAAATAAACGTCATAGTATTCATGACGTCATGTGATAAACAAGACGTAAATTTCATTCAAAAACACCCTACATATGATTTTTTCTACAAAGATATTTGATATTTTCTTCGCGATACGTCTTGCTATGCCGTAGGAATAAGAAAATTGGTCAGAAAATATGAACTAACCATCGTATTGACGGATACAGAACGTGTTTCTTTTACGCGGATGTAGCTGACTTAAGTTGTGAGGACGAATCATATTAGTGTATTTCTACGAGGTGTATTTACCGGAGACAAACGGAAATGACCGTTCTTTTACGATTGAAATTTGATATGAACTTTTATATCTTGATATTATATTATGGTCTAGGAAATTTTTTAAACATCGTTAAATAATTAAAGATAATTCATGAGCGAAAAATTAAGACGTTAAATGACTATTCGTTTTATTAATAACTATTGCCTGCGATATTCCTTAACACAAAATTCAGTTGATTAGGGCTGACTAAATTTTGAATGGGCTAAAACCTCGCAAACAGGTGATATTGGTATAGCGATTTGCATGAATCCCCTATCACTTACCACGATAATTTATTATATGGCACAATTAAACGAGAAATGAACGTACATGTAACCACTTAAATACCAAGTCTCAGGTGTAAAATATTCGAGAGCCCGTTTCACAAAATTCACTTTTTACTTAATTGAATATTGTAACTGCGAAAATGGCTAAACGTAAAATAATCGGGGTATTACTTTTACTCGAAAGTTTCACAAGTTGATTTATCAGACATTACTCTATTTATGAGTTTAGATGGTGGTTTTTGTGTCGTACAAAAGTACTTAATGTATATTTAGTTTACTGTTTAACGAAAATCGTAATGGACGAAACCATGACAAATAATAGGCATTGGGGAATATAGTTAAAGGAATGTATTCATTATTAAAAGAAAATTACGCCTCTCTTATTTTATTTCCAATGTTCGGCGTCTCTGATATGTTTCATATTAAAATCGTTCCTTGGAGGGACGTCTTTAAATTGAAGCATCGTTTTCTATTGTGTTCAAATGGTTTTAATTACAAACACATGCTCCAAAAACAGCACGTAATATACACGTAGCAGAACAAATTAGCTATTAATTTGGTTACCAACCTTGTTAAAATGGTCCGATATAAATTTGCATTAGGTCTTTTCGCTTGCTTTTTATAATTTCTTTGAGTTTTGTGTGGGAATTGCTCCGTGTAGTTGTGTTGTACTTGTACTGTTTCTGTGTTTGCCTGGTTAAGTTAAATGCTTCCTTCAGTGTCCGATTTTCTCAAAACTTTTTTATAATATAACATCGAGAACAAGATGATGTTAGCCCGAAACCAACTAAACTCGTATCAAGACTATGGCTCTGGGACCCGCTTAAAAATTATCGTTTACATATTTCTAATTGTGATGCTAGCCGTAGATTACGCCACACAACACACGGTGTTTTCACACTGTTTATCATACACTGAGGAGTTTGTCCGTAATGCATTATACGCGATCTTAGCAGTTTTTGACAAATGAATAATTCATAGCACTCACGTGGGTCTATTTTTTAAAGGAGTTGGCGTTGCTAAGCACATATTGTAATAATTCAAGTATTTGTATTTCTGTTAATGGTTAATGCATACTAGATATATTATGCATTTGCGTGTTTTCTGAATATATTGCGGTTACATGCTCATGGAAGTAAGGGTATTTTATTTGTACAAAGACAACATTTGAAAACTGGCTTAGCTATAATAATTTGGCTCTCACTTAACTTGGTAGATCTAATTGATAATCTTTTTATCTTTCAGAAGGTCATAAATGACATAAACATGCACGCCATTTTGTATGATCTAATGGTAAACAGTTTGTTTATAATGCAAGTAAAATTCCATTGATATAACAGATGCGGGGTTTGAAGAACTTAGGTATAACTAATTTACATAGCTTCCTCCGTAAGAAGATTTTATAATTGTATTCATTTCCTGTCGCGTATCAACATGAGTGTCAAAGATTTAGTTGGCACATCTACTCGTGTTTCTTTATTACACTGTGTGTCCTACCATTGAGTTGACCTGCATTTGTCGCATTCACTTCTATATCCACATTGACTAGATAAAAAAGTAAAATATATTGAGTTCGGTCTTTCTAGTGCATGTGACGTCATATATATCATTTTTATTATTGCTATTATTATTTCTGTGTTATTTTATTATTAACATTATAATTAAAAAATCATATGAAAATAGGATTCTTGTTTAATAAGTATGTATCTGTTACATGTAACCTTCGTTAAATAAAGATGTTATTATTATAATTATTATCAATTTTGTAATAAAAACAATTAACATGATTCGAATTTCTGATTTAAATTGTGGTGGTCTTGGGACCATCAATGGATACCAACAGCACCAATGCAACATAAGTGTAATAAAAAACACTCACTGACTAATATACAATATACTAGTATTAGCGTAAGAAAATTGAACGAGGCACACATGATATGACATTTTTGTGTAGGTGTTTGTGTTAATTACAATAATTGGTATAATATAAACTCGGTCAGTGTGAATTTGGCAAATCGGCTTGTTTTGTGGTGTAATTTATATCTACAATCAATACAAGGTCCAACTCAAACGCCCATATACAACAATTTTACTGCTACACACGTTCTGTTATACAAGGTGTCCACATCTTAACGTTCTGCTATCGCAAAGAAATTTTGCACATGGTTAAAGATGCAAGTTTTTCTGGCATCAGTTTTAACATTGTAACTTGGATATTTTTTTTAAATGTCAATTTTCTAAAATTACCGTGTTCTGTCCGTGACGTTCTTTGAATGTTGTATGGTTCATGTAAGTGGAGCCAAGATCAAACATTGCATTGCACAGTGTTGGATTAAGTACACAAAATATTTGGTGTCACAATAATTTCTAGGAAATACCACTGCCCACAGCCCGGGCTATCTTTTGGGCTATCCGAAATCGGTAATGAAAATCAAATGTTAATTTACACAATTATTCTCCTGATCAACATCAAAATGCAATTTAAGAAGACCATTTTGTAGAAATATGTGTAAACATAATCAACACTTTTGAAGAACGGATATGAGACGGGAAACATGAGACAGACAGACAGACATTGTGAAAACGTCGTAATTTACGTCAAATTGACGTCAATGTGAACATAATGTATTTTTTGAAAATTGACATGTTTTAAAAAAGATTCGAGTGACAATTTTAAAATTGGTACCAGAAAAACTTACAGCTTTTGTCTAACCATGTGCAAAATATTTTTGCGATAACAGAACATTAAGAATTGATACAAATACACCAATACTGTATACTTTGTTTTCGGACACCCTGTATACATAGCCAGTATGATTATAATTGCAATCTCGTAAACATGCGAAATACACGTATTTGTAAAGCTTTGCAACTACATGTACATCACGACGGTTCCAATCCAGGACGCTGTAAAAGCCAATGTCGTTTACATAACTTTTTACAGAACGAGTCAGTCTATAAAGTTGCAAAGGCATCGACTTTGTTGATCTGTGTGAGCGTTTAAACCCAATTGAAAATAATTAAGTCATATGATAAAAGATAAAAACAGTAAAAGTTGCCTCTCTTTCTCTCGACCGCAATATGCCCCGATACATAAAACCAGGAATAGTTTTCCCTGGAGCTTTTATTTAAATTTCCTATTAAGATTTGTGGCACATTGTCTTGTCGTTTCTTCACAATTAAGACGCTGGAAAGCGTTTCGAACAGCTGATTTCAAATTGTGTCTAGATTCGTAACAGTAGCCATGCTGCAGAGGCGTTATATAAGAGCAACGACTTACAACGCGTTACAATAACTTAATAGTTATATGAAAATATGTGGTCTTATAGCGAAATGTTCTTTTGTGTAATATCAATTGAAATATGATATATAAGTGTAACTAGTTGCTCCCTGTGGTTGTTGGCCTTTAACAATAATTATACAATGTGATAACTTATGACCAATTCATTACAAAAACCAGTATTGTGGTTTATTGTCATTGAATATTTTATAAGGCTTCCGATTGGTCTGCGGTAAAACAATCTACATATCAAATGAACAATGCTCAATTGGCTGTAAAATTCAATAGTGTAGCCTCTAACCATTTAACGTTTGATAAACAATATATTGTAGGTGATGATCGTCTCTTAACAACCTTTGTACACTTTAGAAGTAATTTAAACTTAAATTAGGCCATAAACTAAAGCCGTCTTTATTAAATGTGCGTTTACGTTATAATACCGGCAACAAAGATACACTGCGAAGCATGATTAAAAGAATGTCTAGTTTGCATGATATATACAATGATTTAAAAGTTTTATACATTTTCAGGGCGTGCAATTATTGATATTTGCCCGCCTTTAAAGCAATCTGAGTGGCTAAAAGACAGAGCCAAAAAGTGATATAGATTTTCAGCTGAAATTATGGATAATCGATTTTTACTCACTTAATTGCATATAACTTTTTATTACAGAACAGAAACATGTCATATGGGTAGTTAGATCATTTTCTACACTTTGGACTTTATTTGAATGCACAATCTGAAAACAATCGCAGACTTTTATATTGGTCAAGTTTGATGGGATAACGTTACATGCGACAACAACTTTTAAAATAATTGATACTTATTTAATAAAATTGTCAATAAATAGATGATTTGATATTAACCCTGATATAAAGTATTTTCCTTAAATATATTTACGATGGTCATATTTTATCAATTGGTTGACATTCGATATTATCATGAAAACAGATTACACTGAGCGGCAATGAAAACGCAACATAGTTATATAGTACAGCATAACACATTTGATAAGTAATTGAGCATCGCGAAATTTTGTCATAGAAAAGATATTTGAGAGTGACACATGAATATCACTTCAAATCAGAAAAATTCGTTTTGCAACATAGTTTTTTACCAGTTATTTTTGGGTCAGTATAAAACAGAAAGTCGCATTTTCTAATCCTTTAAAACCAGCGACAGGAGCGACCCATCGTGTGCATCTACGACGTATTAATCGTATGAAACGTTCATTAAATGCTAGTGGGATGCTATTCCGTTGATGAAGAAGGGCTATGTTAAGTTCAGGTACGTTTAAGGGGCCTATGCACTATTTCGCGCACAACCACTAAAATAAAGAAAAATCGTCTATTTTAGCCATGGTGTATTTTCAGCTCGCGGGAAATTGCGGTTTTAAGGCAATTCCGCTATGGACGAGTGATTCTTAAAGTATATTTTCACGGAAAAAGCTTTATTCTGTAGATAAAATATATCGAAGTGAGCATACAAAATTTCAAGTTAATAAGTTGACAGATTACAGAAATATTCTAAGTGCTGTGTTTCCATTGCCGCTCAGTGTATACAAATTTGTAGTTTAAACATTCAGATGGGTAGGCTGCAAGGTATGTAACATAACTTACTCTATTGTAAGCTTTATGGACGCAATATTTTTGCAACATCTCCTTAAGTTTATGCACTAATTAATACTCCCATTTTTAGAAATTGAAAAGACGAAATCTCGTCACGTTAATTACATAATAGTATTTAAAGTGTTCTAAATTACATAACTTATTCCAAAACATTTGACACCTAAACGACAGTTGTCTCTCATTTTGACAATATGTTACCTTTAAAGACACACCCCTCATATATACATATTTCGCTTCAACTATAGTGGTAAAATCCCAAAAATCAGTACGTATCAATTTGATTCCCGAATCAATAATACAATAATATAAGTGCTGAAGAGTCCGTCGTACTCTAAGCAAACTTTGATCTGACATTTACCATCTCAAATGTCTAGTGTACTTTAAACACACAATGTCTACGTCCTGAACGAGGTAATGTGTCATATAGTGCGCAATAAGCTATACCATTTGAATGATATATAGCACTTCACTTTACACAGACACGTTAACAAGACATTCAAATACGTTACAGAACTAGGTTTCTTTAATATATTAATTTGTAAATGCAAACATAGGCCGGGTGTAAAATGTGTATAAAATGCAGTATTCAACAAAATCAGCTGGACACGAATGACTGTAAACGCAATGTAACCAATGATATCAATTAAGCCTACCATTTATACTGCTACGGTACATTAAACTGTTTCAAACCATCCCGATAGAAGATTCGAAAACCATGCAATACTCGAAAACCATGCAAATTTGTACGTATTTTACTTCCTCATTCACATGTTATGATTCGTGCTGTCCATATTTCTCATTCATATAGCTGCATGCTGTGGTGGTTAGCACCATTCAAATCTCAGTTAGCAAATTAATAAAATACACACGTCATTCAACATGGGGGACCACCCCGTTTGTCTGAGCCATACAGAAATATACATATTGGAATATAAATACGATCAAGGCTTGAATATCTGCTCAATACGTTAATAAACAATGATGTATACGACCAAGGACAAACGTTATTATTTATTCTTATTACCTTGATACGTCAATGTCTTGTAGGCAGACAATTTCTACCTGATACAATGTTTAGTCGATTTCATACACTTGTTATTATATCCCTGGCTTTGATAGAGAAGGCCATCCTTGCGACCTTGTTAGACGGATACATTGTCGACAACTGCATCATTAGACCCTTCTTATGACTGAGCCTATTTCATGAATATCGGAACTTGTCTTGTTGACCAATATGAAGTTGTGAAAGCTTGTTTAACCACAAGTAAAGAGTAAATTTTAGACTTTTTTCTTGTTTTTTTTCAGAATATCGATTTTGTACTTGCGACCTTCCCATTCTAAGCTAGCTATATATGATAACGAATTTGATTTGATTTATTATGACTATCGAATGATTGATTATTGACCATTTGACCAAAGTCCGCAATATTGCACACGTTGAGTTACCCATGTAAACGTGAATTCAACCACGTTAGAGCCAAAATGACGATACGTTGCACAAGGTAAAATTTCTTTTACACTTTTGTGAATGTTTGAGCACATTTTAGATATACCCTTACGATTGGATCTAAAATATTCACCAGCTATTTGCCAAAAAAGTACTTATTTAAAATAAATTCGCCAAAATAAAATGAAGATATATAAAAACATTATAATGTATAATATAGTCTGTGCCATAAATCCAAATTTAAGACAGTGTCGTAGTTCATAGAATGGTTTCCGATTAATAACATCCGTTAGGAATGTTGCATATATGTGAGTGCTAATTGAGTGCGTATTTAACACATAAGAACGAAACCTCTTTTTGCAGTTGTATTAGTTCCGTTGAAACATTCATGCTCAATAATAATTGCGACATCGATCAGTGTGGCATTTGACAGTTCACGTATGGATGTGTGAACAATAGCACAAATTATTCAGCACAAGCTTACCATCATGGTGCAATCGCTAATTGCCATGAATTCCTAATTGCGTTAACGTCATACAACATATATGTCGATAGAGCCAAGCTATAGGAATGACGTCATACACTGATAATTAGAGACCAGGGTGAATGCAATCATTATATTTATATAACTATTCACATAATGACATTGGTAAATTGCGAAATTCCATGCTAGGCTTTGGAATACGAGTCAACATACGACATTATGTGATTAAACATCATTTGGTTAACTCACTAAATTTTTCTGGATCTATTTAATCGGAAGAAACACATTGAGTAAAGCCCCGAAAGAAGGTATTTTATGTAAAATGTGTGCCTTCAAATCCCGTATTAACAATTCAATAAATAGTTTATTCAATTCTATTTTTTAATCAGAATGCTAAAACATCCCTCAGTCAAGAACATATCCATGGAAACTTTGAATAGACCCCTTCGATATTAACAAATAAGTAATAAATGTGGCGTCAATATTACGCGTTTTTTCAATAATAACAAGAGTCAAGCAAACGGTGTTTAATACGTCATTTTGTCTTACTTATAAACAAAAAATTTGGTAATAATCTGTATCATGATTAAGCTACATTAGTAAGTACAGCAGTGATGGGGCATTTGTACATCCACCTACTCCATCAAATTTTAGTTAAGACTGAGCCAATCAAATTGCAGGGATTTGCTATCTTTGGAATCATGAAGTACAATCAGATGTCAATGCGACAACACACAAAACAACTTATTTTTATAGCTAAAGGTGATACTTGTATTTAACCTGTTAAAAGTATTAACAAAAAATTAATACCAGTATTATGACGTGACAACAAATAATCAAGTGACAGTGATTAATCAGTATTAGAGATAAAAATATCAATTATGATAAAAATAGGGTTTCGTGCAATAATAATTGGTATATACTGGAAATGTCGCAATGTCCATTTTAATATAGTTTCAAACGGATAGCAAACTGCCCGAACGTATTACTAGTATGCGTGGTTGTAGCTTAATTATGATACAGCTACATCCCAGAATTTGTATTTATATATAAGACATAACGCGACATTCCCCGTATATAAATGAATGTCTTTCAATCACCTTATAATTAACTTATATGCAGTACGTCACTATCATTAAGAAATGAAGGGAAGTAATTAGTTATTTAATACATGAAAACGCTAGTATAGTTGACCATTGGATATAGGTTAATTCAGATTACTAGTCAAGTGTTTATAACCCCGCATAATGCGAACGGGCAATGGAATGTTCCGTATGAAACTATAGTAAAATTGCGACATTACCAGTGTTCAAGTATTTGTATAAGCCTGGGAATTGATATCAAAACTAAGATTTCCGATCTACCAAGCCATTTCAATCTGATCATCTTTTCGTGGTTGAAATTTCCAGTTATGTTGCTTCGCGAAAAAATGGGGCTAGGTTAAGGTTACTGACTCTACGTTTCAAGTCTCTCGTGACTTGTGTATACTCGGTGGCAACAAGGTTTTGCGTGGTTCATAGACATAACGCTTGCGGTCATAAAGATACTGAGATTTACTTAATGATTTAACGATTATTGACACGAAACGACCAATAAAAATGTATTTCAATTAATTCCGTCACAATCTAGTACGATAAACATGGATATACATTACGTGGTATTTACGTAAGGTATTATGACAAACAATAATACCATGTGTTTTATTGACATGTTATTATATAGGATTGTTAATTAATAACAAACACAATCACCGAATGTTCCATACATATAAAAAATAGCGGTAAAGCATGCGGGGTATATCGGTTTCGCCCCGTTGCTAAATAACTTTCTTCTTCTGCAAAAGTCTCCAAAATGTAGGCAGCTGCGATATTTATTACCCTTATTAATAATTATCGTTATCTTTTCTTGATATCATTAACGAAGGTGTTGAAAATATCTATATTTGTAAACAATTTGCCCGTTGGCTAGATTGTGTATTAATTAAATACTAAATACACACATAAACGTCACCAATATATACCTATAGTAGGCTGATGAATTATTAAAACGGTGGCACACAGACCATTAAAAAAACTTTACTAGTCCTAGTGTCATCATTTCATTATTACTATTGTTTTTAATGACGTGTTGACATGTGTTGCCAAAAACTGCAAAGTACTCTCACAAAAGCACACAATTCTCATCATAATTTTATTTTATTTCTTCTCTTATTCACCTCGATCACCTCCACTTTTAGCCGAAGTATCAAACAATATTGAAGGCATCTTCTCAACCTTTGTTCGACCGTCACCATTCATTGATTCAAGAGTACAAGTCGAAAGTCACGACGAACCACGTAGACTAAAGTCAAGACTAGTCCACATTTCATGTCATGCTTGTATTATATGTGCATTATTGACTTGCAATAAACTCTATTCTATTATACATGTAGCATATGCAGTTAGAACAGGACATTAATAAAACCGCACAATATCGACTATACAAGTATACAAATGGGCCGGTGTTTGTAACTTTCTCCTATGGCTAAAGAAGTAAATAGGTCAACTTGCTGTTGAATAAATAATGGCCTAACCGAGCGTATATATGTATACAATGTATATATATATCCCTGCAACAAGTACTTCATCAACAGAGCATTGCTTTTGGTATTACCAATACCAGCCTATCAGCAGTCGTGAAGGAGTGTTCCCTGACAGAGTATTGTTAAATGAACGAATGTCTATGTGTGCTCAAGTCAAAGAAGTTTCATTATTGGAGATCAGTTTGTTCTGTACAGACGTCCTCGTGGAGTTACTCACTTGTTAACAGTGTGTCGCTTTGTTTTCATTTAACCAAATATTGGGACTAAAATTGTTGTTTAAAACATTTTGATGTTGATTTTATAATGGACACATATTACCAATGGTGTTTTTAAAGGTAAACTTAACGTAGTATACTGTATTTGTTGTGTTATACATGTACTTTAATTATGTAATTTATACTGTATTTCTCAAGTGTTCATGTGCTTTTTCATATTGCATACATTACCATTATGGCACATGTATAAGAGATAGGAAATTAGTTATTTTAATTATATCATGTAAGTTTTTATTTCAAAAGTACAATTAATATTCAAATAATAATATCTTGTATTGTATTTCCAAAGTACCACAAAAATAATCAGCCGTGAAAATATACCTATGTATCATACATTCTAAAATACCACGCTTTCTTAAATATCAATTGCATGAATATTGGAACAGTTTTTATGTAGAAAGCCAATTAAGTCAAATACTGGTACCACATTATTGACGTCCCGACATGCATCAAATCAATGGCCAACTCAGAAATTGGTTTGCTTAATTAGTTATTTGATTATTCTAAGATAAATATGTGGATAGCACTTATTCGATTTTGATAATGACAACCATACAAATTATGTTGCTGAATCAAATTAATAAATACGGTGAACCTTTGCGTATCGAATAGTGTATGTGAAATGAAACAACAATGGCTTAGAATGAGAAGGTGGTAAGCACAAAATCGAAATTTTGAGAAAACAAGAAACAAACCGTCAGAAAATTACTTGAAGTCTAGACCAATTTAAATTGATGAATATGAAAAAATGAAAGCAGATGGGTTTTTTATTTTTCAACATTAAAGAACGGTTTAAAGCACATAGGTTACACGTTTCAGTGCACACTTTCACTATGTAGTATAATCACGTTTTTCAAGTTACACGCTCGATTATGTTTCTCATTTATATTAAGAAACAATCAGGTCTCGTGATGTTTGTCTAGTGATTGTAGTAACAAAGGTTAACGACAGAAACATCCTATTTTTAAAACTAAATATCACCAGAAACACAAGTGTTGGTTCGTGTTTAGATTTGCGTATACATTAAACAACGAGTGCGGACATTCAATAAAAAGTTTGGATATTCAGGGAATTACTAGTAAATGAAAAATAATTGTGTTTGGAAGTATTGTCTTGTTTAATATAAAATGTTTGTTAAGAAATGAGAATTGAAAATATTTCTTGACAGTTCATGAATGTAACCAGACTAATTATGTGCGAATGTCATGGTGACAAAGTGCTCGTTCCGAACGTTTACAAATATCAACTATTTGCGACTACGAATGGATGAATATGTAGAAACGAAATGACTGTTAGCTATATTGTCAAGTTCATAGATGATTTTCTCACATTCATGACTGCGAATTGTGTCTAAATAAATCGGTTGCTATCGCTATAGATGTTCTGAGCCAAATTTATGACAATTGAAACTTCAGTTAGCCGAATTATATGTTGAACGTAGTAACTCGATGCAAATTAAAGTGTTTTGCCGAAGGGGAAACATGCTAAAACTTGGTAAATTGCTTTGGTAATTAATTTACCAGTCTTGACTTTCCTCAACTAAATCGTCGTCAGTTTTAGTATCACGTCATTAAATATATCGCGTTTAAATGAAATAATACAAGTAATGAATAAAACGTGTTAGAAAGACGGATTGTACTTCAACAAATATTTTAGTAAATTAGATACATTTTCGCTGGCTAGAAATTGGTATAACATACTATAAACGACTTTATTAGATGAAGCAACACAGTTGGGCAAGTCTTCCTTTGAGCCTCTACAAAGTATGATTCTTAGACATAATCATCAGACACTCGATCTAATCAACATCTCAAAACCCAAGCAGTCTCTAATTGTTGCATAGGTCTGTTGTTATAGCTCAGTTACTAATGCATTGGCAGTGGTGCTGTTTAGTACGGGTTCTCCTCCCACAATACTTGCAAGCTATTTATACCTAGTTGGATATCAAAAGCTAATTATGTTTTTCATATATTTACAGGTTGTGGTACGATGTCTTTCAGCTCAGATTCTATATATGTTGGTGACGATATGACTGTTTTGATTAACGCATCTAAGGAAACAGAAATGGAGCGCAATTTTTCGGAACTATCTAATATATCGTTGTATACTGAAAATGTGACAATAACGCTTGTTGAACGATATGCCGTGCCTATAATCAGTGGATTAGGCATTGTTGGTAACGCATTATCATCACTAGTGTTCCTACAGAAATCAATGCGCAAGAAGTCATGCAGTTTATTTCTGGCAGTCCGTGGTTTATCGGACAATGGATTCCTACTCACCTTAATGACCATATGGATGTCATCCGTCTTTGACCTGCAATTAAGCAAAGTTCAAGGTGTTTGCCAATCCCTGATATTTGCCACGTACGTGTTTGGATGTTTATCGGTATGGCTGGTTGTTTTAGTTACAGTGGAGAACTATATTAGAATATGTAAACCATTTATGGTTAATCATATATGTAAATCTACCAACGCCAAAGTTATTGTTGCAACATTGATGTTCTGTGTTTTGTCCTGTTACAATTTCCCGTTCTGGACAATGACGGATGAATGTAAACCGTATGCCAATTATTATGACTTCATCACAGCAATGGTGTATGCAGATTCGTTATTAACCCTTGTTATCCCAACAATTATCATGACAATCCTCATGATTGCTATGGCATCGACAACGATTGCGTCATGCAGGCGCAGAAGACGTCTTAGCTCGTCATCAATGAAATATTCAAATCCATTGACCAAAGTCACAACAATGCTTTTAGCCGTGGCATTAATATTCATTTTATTGAACTTTCCCTCACATATTGTGCGCCTGCGCTTGATGATTATCATGCTCGTCCAAGGTCGACCCAGTGTAACAACACATGTGGATATATCAATGCAATCAGTGTCGCAACTATTCTACTTCTTTTCATTAGCCATCAACTTTGTCGTGTACTATTCGTTTGGAAACAAATTTAGGAAAACTTTCAAAGAAATGTTCACCAAAAAGCCTCAGCATGTTTTAGTCGGCGCCGAAAATCGTGATATAAGGCGTTCGTCTTATCCCCTGCAAACACCGACGCGATCGTTGATGGAGCACCCATTAACAGCGGCGTACAACAACACTGCTCTACAAATGGACGAATATATACCATTACGCCGATATCAGAGTGCAACGACGTTATGAAATGTGTGAATACTGTGTGTATAAATGTGTTTGAACGGTTGCAAGTTTTTACATATTTGATCACGTTTTATAATGTGAGTGAGTGTTGATGTTTTGATGTTTGTCCGTACTGGTATTGTATTACTAGTATATAAATGCTCAAATTCCAGAGAAAGTGACTTGGACAGATGTGATTTTTTGTTAAAATTAACAATCTTATAAGTTATGTTTTCCCTTTCAGTAGATGATTTAATTATGCTTCACCATATGAAATACGACATTGTAAATGTCAGTTAAAAAGTCAGATATTCTAAATAAGTAAAATATGCAATAAACACAGTAGGATGTGGAAGGGAATATATTGTGAACATCGTCTTTAACTACATGAATAATGTTCTACGTATTGTATTTGTTATTCGTAATTGTTTTGCGCTTTTTCTCGTATCCGTATATTCTTTTCTCAATCTTTGCAATGCCAACGCCATTATTTTGTTCGTGTTCATAAACTATGGACTAATTGGTGAACACAACTGTGATGTAATACATGTAATATTATAATAAAAAAAGTTACATGATGAAATACATCATGATTTCAAACAAAATCCTTGTCATCGTGTTTTTTTTCTTTGATGGTTTATGTCAGGGTTGTAATTAATTTCTTTAACATTGTTCTTAACATAAATTGTTAACAGAGATAACGTCGAATTACACGCAATTAATTATGTAACTTACTCATGAAAAGTTGTTTTATATTTTAATTACTTTCAAACCATATTTATGTTGGTAAAATTGTCAAACATCGTGTTTGAGCAAGCTTAACATGATAGCCGAAAGGTATACATTTGTTTCGAAAGAGCAAAATCGCGTTTTAAATATTTTCAGTCTTACCTAGACAGAGAAGGCAGCACTCAGTTTAAACATTCAATATTTGACATGCATATTATTAAACATGACGATATTAGTATTCCGTTTCAGTACAGACGTATACTAACTTTTGTTCCTGCAGCAAAAGTATATAATTCGTTTTTATGCACACGTTTAAGTTCCCCCTTTTAGACTTTAATCGACCTCAGGAAAGCCAGGTGGTTGTCTTCAATTTAGTTTTTCAATTCAGTTACAAAACACGGTTAACTTTACATATTGATGTGTTTTCCATATAAGCACTATATTTACAAGTAAATCCAACACATTTATTAAGAATACTAATAATATGACATGACAAATTCAAATCCTGTATGTTTTTATCAGCGATTTTGATGTTGGTTTTTGGTCCGTATTCTAATTATTTATCGGCAACAGATACATTGTTCCGTATCAGTGGGAACATGATGACAATTAAGATGCCATGTTTGCGACTTTCATCGACATTATAATTATTCTTGAGAGCAAAAAAGTCATGAAGTCTGGCAAGAATGTAGTAAGATGGGTCTTTATCACAATGGAAGTAATAAATTGCTAGACATATTTAAAATTTGTGATCGAATTGACCCAAGGCGTACAAGAAAATCGATCGACCAACGCAAAAGAAAAGATAAAAAAGTATTAAGAGCTTAATGCACCAATAAATGCCTATAAGATTTTGTTATTTTTAAATTAACTACGAAATCACAGGACCTAATGCAATGGTGAAAATGATTTAGTTCGCAATTACATGTATAAACATGAATGTGTGTAATTTTGAAAGTATGATTTTACAACAAATTTTGATTAAGTGTTTTGATGTAAATACCTTTTATTTGGTAGTACATTTGTATTGTGCATTTATTACCAAATGGTGATATACTTATAAAAGGCTCAAAGTAATCAGACACTTACGAATTTTCACTGACCAAATAATGCTACTTTCTGATAACAAAACACTTTGTATGTATAGCTTATTAAAATGGGCATCTCTATAAGAAGAAATTATACATTTAAATGATTTTTAGATTGTTATTAATTTGTGATAACCTGATGAAGCCGTATAGGCGAAACGTAGTGAAGTAATAAAGTTAAAGATACATCTTAATCTATACGTGTTGGGTGGTTATTTCCTATGTACATTTTAATGATTAATTCAACAAACTAAGCAGCACAGAAAAAGTTGTTTAGATGGAATAGGGACCAGGTAGAAATTTCAACAGGTACATGCAAATGACAAATCGGACATGGACTCCTGCACTCAAGAGAATGGCTTGACCACAAATGGTCCGAACACACGAACAAAAAATAAATCACAATCGAACAGTTCGAGGCTCGATGACTAATCTGTGTATAGTAACCTGACTAATTTCAAGCATGAATAGTTTTAAATTGCTATCATCTATAGAAATTTAATCTACTCACCTGAATCTATTTTATAAAGCTCGTCTTTTTGGCTTTCCTTAACTCTTTTTGATTGATCCTGGAAAAGTTATTTATTTGGGCTTTCTTACGCATGTTGTTATTAATTCTAAAAATATTATTTAATGTCTCGTCATTGATTTTGACTGTCTGTTCCTTTTAATTATGTGATATATGTGGACTATTTATTTGATGTGACTTTGTTTAGGTTATGAATACATTTATTACAGTTTCAATGATATGTACACGCAATGAGTTTGCATTTGTCGCCCCCCCCCCCAAAAAAAAAACTAATGCCTGAGCAAAACTATTATGTAATGCTTCATGTAATGTTTATTTCGTATGTTAGTTTTCGTAATATGCCCATAGAACGGTATTAAGACGTTAAATCGACAATTTATGAGTCTATTATACCATTTATAGATCAGAAACATTGGTAGTATATTACTTACTACGCAACTAACAATAAAATAACTCATTTCCAGTGACGTAGTTACTCAATAAAAATCGCTTTTTATACGGCCTGCTATGTTTTATTTTGACACAAAAGGGATTGTTTTGATCATGATATAAAGGATATATCAACTTTTTATGATGCCTTCAAAAACATTTATTGTGTCCCCCTGTCAAATACATTTAACCTTTATCATTTAGGTAAAATAGATAACGAGTGTATTAGGATGGTCCTAACACTTCCTGAACAATGTATACACAGCAATACACATCTGAAGCAATTCCTTTAGAATCAGACCGGGAAAACTATTGAAGAGATACCTTATTTGTTCGTTCGTAATGCATTGTTGCCTTCTCGAAGATGGATGCTATTCGCTAATTAGACAGGTATCAGACCGATTGATCACGCGCTAGGACTGTTTCAATCAAACGCAAAAAATGCGATGTCTTAACTACTTAGGTTTGAAATCACGCATACTGTAATCTACATGAAATTGACCTTATTTTAGATTCAAGCGACAAACGGTACGAAATGTATTATATATTTATTATTATTAAGATTAGAAAGTTAAGATATCAGCTGAAGTTTTCGAAATTCCGTGACGTCACTGCGTCGTGAATGGCACAAAAGACACCTCTAATTGTGTGAGCATGTTAATAAAACACCATTCAATTTTGTGTTTCAAATTGTGTCGCCCTTAACACATTGAACATGCTTTACAGTTGGTATATTTATTCCATTCTTACCCTATGTTGTATTCTGATGTTCAAAATTAGCATAATTCGATAATTCCTCCTATGTACTGTAAATTCCGAACATGTCAATATTTGATTTTAATTTCTTATATATAAACAAATATTATTTTACAGCACTTAAATGGAGGATGTTATATAGATGAAATGTGATATAGATGTGTGCATTGTACATTCTTGGTGCATATCAAATGATTGTGAACGCCGAAGGTACATTCATTATTTTTGTAAATTATCATGATTCTGAGTAAATGTTTTCTATATTTTGTTTACGTTGAATGTTGACAATTGTAAATAAATCCTGGTGATTGTTAATCTACGGAGTACATGCGTTGACTTATTTTTGTATGTACACACTTACTTGTATTCACGACATAAATCCCTGTTTGACAGATACTTCAGTCTACGGAATTCCTAATGTGGTGTCCTCAGACTTCATCGTTGTTTCTCGCATACGAGAATGAATCACGAAGATTCCGGTGGAAATATATCGGACATCTTTATTTCGTGAAAGGGTGCTTGAGCGGCCATACAGCTGAAAAGAGCCCTAGAAAACTGGTAACTTAACTTAACTTATACAAATAATATAAGGAAATTGGACAGGAATTGCAACACTCAACTTAACCAGCAAAGCACAGAAAACATAAACAACCTCTGTCACATATCACAAAAAAGGCGCAGTGTCCAAACATACATTAACGAATAAATGAAATGCCAAGTCCCAGCTGTAAACAACTTGATAACTTATTTTGATAAAGATTTACAAAGAAACGGTGATATAAAGTGACCAAAAGATGCGTTACTTGACACAAATACTGTCCCAGAACGACCCAAAATACCATACTAAGACTGCAAAATCAAGCGAAAGAATCCAAAACGGTAACCTTAAACCGTCAGTTTGGCTATACAGTATGCATATAACATGTTTGGTACATTTCAGATATCTCAAACACAAACCGTTGAACAAACACGTGTACACTTCATACACATGTTTTCTAGAAGCTGCTGAAATGCTTCTATAACGTACGTTAACGTTATACGACGCTGTTAACTTTGGGTGACCCATTGACATTGTGGCAGTGAACTTCCCATATCCACGTTTGACTAGAGCGAAATACCGCTCTATGTTTGCTTGCCATTTTATGTATTATTGTGTTCCCACAGGTTAGAAATGTAGGGTACATTGTCAACAAGGGAATTAAAGTAAATGGAATTTACTTAGTGCAGTTTGGAGAATGAATTTGATTGCTTTACATATTGTATGGAATAATATCTCGTAAATTTCTTCATATATCACATATCCAATTTCTACCAATTTATTTTATCGCAAACGCAGAAACTATATTCAGTTATGTGCAAATTAAAAGGTTTGTATCGCTTAATGCCAATAGACGTTACTTGAAAACCGTTCGTGTTTACACATTGTCCTAGGATACAAACAAGCATAGAATCTATTTGGAAACAAATGTACCAACACATTCCGCGAATATCCTATAAATATAATGACGCATTTAGAAAATAAAATTATGTATTTATTGATCACCCTTCGTTGATATTGCATTATTAAAAGTGTTCATATTTTATAGTTATCAGTGTTAAGAAAACGTGTAGCTAAACATCCACATTACAACAATTATTTCGGTTTCCAATATAGACTATTTAATGTTCTCTTTACACATCAGACAAAACAATAATACCATCAGAGTTATTTAAATGACGGATAAGTATGCTTTTAGCGCTTGTTAGTGAAAGCCTTTGTAGTTGTTGCATCACAGTCAGTTCATTAACAACAATTATGGATTCACTCAATTATTTGTATACGAACTTAAACATTTTGCACATCACGTTAGGACGTAAATAGCATCTATATGAACAAGAATTGTGGATGACTGTCAATACAGCCATCTTTCACAATATATTGTAACATCACTGTTTGTTCACTTGTCTATTGAACTGCAGTTTTTCAATAACCTTGTAAAAGCTATTCAGATGGCTAGCGAAAAGCCAAAGAATATACAAACATTCCAAACAAAACTTAAGCTATTGATGACAATAGGCGTCAATACTGCACCTGCGTTTTTACGGGACTTCAAATAAATCATGTACGATGTTTAACTATCGGAGAAACTCAATTCTTAAGAACTTGAACTTGTTCTTCAAGTAACTTTTTGTCATTTTGTGGTTGACGAGGAAAAGTAAGTTAGTAATGAACACCTAAAACTACACTCACTGACTTCATTCTGATTAAATGTTGGTACAAATGTACACATCGTTGGTATGTATGCACTGATTACATATAACATTAAATAAAGTGAGAGAAATAGATTAATCAAGACAGAGACTGTCTACATCGCGACATGAAACTGACAATAACAGCTAACGAAGTAATACAAATATAAAGCATCAGTCTTTTGAACACGATATTTAATTATGGTGCAGACGACTATAACTTACATATAAACTCTAAATCAATTCGTCGTGATTATTGAAGTGTTTCTATATTGTGTGACGAGTTTGCAGTGGACTCTATTAAATCCCCGATGGTCCGAGATTTTATGATTGTGTTGATAAGAAACACTCAATGCAAACGCATGGCGTTTTGTATTAATGCATCTAGAATAAGAGACTGAAAGCAAAACTATCACTTTCAGACTGTAGCAATTTGTGCAATAATACAGAAGCTTTTTAAGAAAACTGTTTGACATATGTAGCTTTGGCTATTTTTCATGCGATTCGCTTGTATACAATCTAAGTAAAGTTCAAAACAATAACAAGAAGAGTAACGCGGTGCGAATGTGTAATTCAACGTGAGACAATGGTGTTTGTTAAGTCATGTTTTTCACATTCGTACAAGATACAACAAATAGAATAAGACGCACTACACCCTTCCAACCGACGTCAATGATTTCAAAGACTCCTATCTTTACATATGTAATGTGCCTGTCTACATGTAACCTCTTTTAAGGTCATCTGGACTAAAGTAATACACATATACTAATATCATAGTGAGCAATACAACTTGATTAAACTTTTTACAGTGAATGAGATTTGGTCCTTTATACATTTTGTAATATCAAAACGGTACTTTTGTCTTTGTTAATAACACTTATCAATGTTTTATCAAACACATACATATCGTTTTATTAATTTTGTGATAATGTCTACGCAAGAAAGTAAATAGGACAAATGTTGAACAGCCACTTTGCAAATGAGCTCATGTCTCGTTTTGTCTACCCACTTTTCTAATAGTCAAAATTAAATTGCAGTTGTGGATAAGTTAGTTTGATTGGATAGCTTTAGTTTCTTCTCGATATACCAAAAGACGATCTGGTAGACAAATAAACAATAAAATGCATTGGTAAATTGCCAGTGTACAATTAAATATTTATATTGCATTTGCTGGAAGTACTTCGACATAACAATGGAGAAATAATAACCACAACTATGGTAATCTAGATTGTTGACATGTAATTGCAGAACATCGATTTAAAGGTTCGAAATTATTTTGAATGGCATTTACTGAAACGATTAGTGCTATAACATACGTATCACGTGTATACAGTATATACACCACGATAAATGCAAGAAAGAGGATAACAAAATTATTTTTTCAGAACAGTTAATACTAAAAATTAACAGTTATACTGTATAATACAACAATAAAAGTGGGCTATTTATACATACAAAATGCATGTGGTATGTGTGCATTGTACATTACGTCATTTAAACTTTACAGCATGTGTGTAAAAGGGACAGTCATCACATTCGAAGGGGCGAGTTCAAAACCTAAATCCGTTTTTCAAAATTTTGGGAAACGCATTATTGGAAACCTGTGTTGTATTGGTTTTTTTACTATATAAGATTAATAGCTATTGAAGCAGTCACATTACATAATTTACCGCATTTGACAATGTCTATACATGTACTATAATTAAAGCAAAACATCAGGTTTTTGTCGCAAAATTTTATGCAAGAAAGATCCTAAGAACAAAATCTTTTTAATTTAACATAATAAAAGTGGATTTATTCACCAGTCAATAAAAATAAAATAAGTTTTACTCACTTGATTATTTCAGAGTATCTTATACCCACTGGATGGAGATGGGTGCTTTGAAGGTTGCTTGGTACACACACAACATTTTGTTGTTGGTTTTATGACACTGAAAGTTAGTTCAAACGGCAAAATTAAATAGCTTATGCTTGATTGGTACAAAATGAGGACTGCAGCACGTTAACTTACAACCCTAGCAATACAAACATCAAGAAACGTTATTTTCGTCAAATATGGTACACATGTCAAACTTTTCCGAAATCTAATGTGGATTTAGGTCAATTCTTACAATGGACAAAATACCATTTTAACTCTAAAACTGGAGATTACAGGCCTATAGGGGAAGATTGTCTTTTTGTGTAAGAAACGTCTTAACTCAATTTTGACCAAAAGTGGATTTAGGTATATTTTGCACTCACTCCTTCATTTGTGATAGTTTAAACATGTTTGGACGGTCCATATTAGCATACATAACCTGTCTGTGAGGTTGATTACATTTGCGTCCTAGAGTACTTGTACACTGACGTAACATAACTAAGGCCAGATACTTCCATATATTATTGAGAGTTTACAAAGTGAAACCATCCAGTTTAGAAAAGTTAAAATGGAATTTATGATCACTCTAGTCTTTTAATGCCTGCATGTTCAGTTCGTCAACGTGGCTTTCGTGACATGTACGTGCTTTGACACGAATCTTGTTAGTTCATGTAGTTTTTTTTATACATTTAATTGAATAGTATACATATAGGAAATGTTTCAGTGGCTAAAATTAGTACAAATGTGTCCTAAAGGCTTATAATTGTTAATTCTCTAAAATGAACTGAACTATTGTTTACCAACCACCTACTTTTGATCGGCTCTTAGCTTGCATTCGGTTTTACATGTCGATAACGTATGTAAAATATCAATATGCGGAATGCTGTCATAGAGCATGCAGTAACAATGGGCCACGTGTACTCAGTCGGTTTCTAGCTTTATTTTACAAGTGTTGACAAATTGGAAACTGTGTCAGTCATCTCTTAAAGATAGAAGGTATGTATCTAGACAATCTCGGTGAAATTAATCTAAATATTCGGAGACAATCCCTGATTATCTGATGTATCCGTTATATTAGTACATAGTACTCGACACGATCGATAGTCTTAGGTCACGTGGGCAATGATGTCATTGTTACCAACACGAGACAGTGTTCTACTTTTATACTTCATTATCATAATATACTGTGTTTCTCCTAAGTATGGCTTTTTGCATCTTAATAAGTATGGGTTCGGTAAGATACTAAATCGTCATATTCATCGTTTTGGTTACTACCTCAAAGCGAAAAAAACGGTCTGATATGCTTCCACCAGAATAGATGGTATTTTGTCTAGAAAGGCGGTTGAGTTGGGTTTTCCTGGTTGCTATTTTGTCATAGTGTACACACAACGTTATTTGTATACTAAGCAAAACAGCTAACCGAACGCTTATGCTTTTTATGAATAGATATAGAACTATCCATATGAATTTTCTGAAACTTGGCCTGAAGTATAATCTAAACATTAGAAGGCTGGTGGTTAATATCGTCAAAATATTTAATTTGCATCATCGTCAAAATATGTATTGAGTAACCTCACCCATCATGATGCAATTCACAAAATGTACAATTAGCATATTGTATGTATGAGCAGCGGTTTTCTTTTATTAGCGAATTAACTTTTTTATTTATTAATATATTTGCACGAAAATTTGTGTACTTGATATTTACGATCTTGAGGTGCGATTTAAGTAGTTTTATTTTCAAAAATGCGAAACTGCAGTTCACAGAACCATGAAATAACAGAACCAGAAATATAAACTTGAATATATAAACATATAATCATGGGTTTCTGTGGGCACTGCTCTGGGTAGTTGTGTCGTTCTGATTTCTGTGCTCGGCTGGTTGGGTTGAGTGCTACTGTACCTTCCCTGTCGGATTTTCTCATACCTTTTTTAAATTCATAAATAAACGTTAAATAGTAAAATATTTTAGGTTTATTCCATACACATTTTAAAAAGACTCATCGCCAAATCAATAAAACAAATAGATCAAACTCGATATAATGCGATTTGATCAGAAAAGCAAGGATTTTTTAATTTTAAAAATTATGATTTTAATTTCAATGGTCAAGGGGAGGTAATTTGTTCGAAAATCTTTTGTGTGGATAAATGAAGGTAATTATTGACTTGATTTTGGTTCTATATTCTCAGTATTTCGATGTTTATTTTTGTTTCCGTTATCAGAATATACGCTTAAAACAATCTTTATTACCAAAGCGGGCATATAGCTGCATAACAATTTGTCGAACATCTAAAGAACGCACTTCAAAACTGTCCTATATACTGAATAGAGAGAAAAAGTTTTTTCAAACACATGCAAAAAAGCCCTTTGGACTAATATGTATTATTTTTAAAGTCAACGTGTTTCACTAATGCATGACAATGGGACAATGGGAAAATGTAGCGAATGAACTTTAAAAGATGTAAAATTATGCAAGAGTTATCCCACTTATATTTACTATTTTACTTTGCTCCTGTGATTCCCAATATACTGTTTTAGGTACTTTTATGTGCATTGTTATTCACACACACACGTGAAATAAAAGGAACTAATGTTTGTGATCATTTAAATCTGTGTAAAACTGATCTGTCTAATTGATACCCTCCAGGGAGCGTAATGGCCGCTCTTCCGCTGTCTACCTGAGACAAATGCACCATGTTTTTGACGAAATATTTTGTTTTTCCGACTTACAAACACCCATGCTACACAACATGCACACAAAACTCGTGCAATTCGAGAGCAATCGATCACAACGTGCAAATATACGATTTGAAGCTTTTTTGTCATGGATGAGTGATTTGGCATGTATTTTCATGTGGTAAGCTGATATAGGTGCAAAATCTATATTGAAATCACCCTGCAAAATGTTAGGTTTATACACTTACAGGATACTGAAATATTCAAATTAAAAAAGCGTTCGGTTAGCTGTTTTGCTCAGTATGCTGATGCACTTCAGTTTGGTTTACTTTGACTTTGATAAAGATATGGTTGTACCTGCCCATATAACGATCATGAAACAGTAAAAGTGGGCGTCTGCCCAAAGTCGGTATTCTTACGTGTGTCAATTGTTGATTGATTAAAGACAGTATCATTCATCTGTCAATGGCATTATTGCCAACATCAGATAAGATGATTATGTCAGTGTTTTACAGTGTTTCGCCATAGTGTGCTATTGCTGCGTTCGACATTCTCATTTCTCATTTGTATAGTTCGCTGACATGAAATGTAGCCATGTACATGTATATAGACAAAACAATCAGTGTATACGGTCATTTCTATAGGTTTATTTTCAAATACAATATATATATATATATATATATATATATATACAATCAATGAGTATAGAACAATTTTACATCTTCAATATCATCAGAGTTTTCAAAAACATATAAGTATATAATCGTTATAAATATTTCAAATTATACATACATACAGTTTTTTTCCCCAAAGGT
Source organism: Spisula subtruncata (assembly GCA_963678985.1). Classification (NCBI taxonomy): domain Eukaryota; kingdom Metazoa; phylum Mollusca; class Bivalvia; order Venerida; family Mactridae; genus Spisula; species Spisula subtruncata. Next base: position 9,513,960 of record OY787671.1, read on the forward strand.
CCTGAAGAAATATGTTATTTATATCGTGTAACTATGTAACACTTCAGTTCATGACAACTGGTACAAAATGAAGATGAATCAGCCAACGAATATTAACACTATTTTCATATATCATTCCAATGCGTTTCGTTCAGAAACTTTAAGGGACGAAAAGTATTGATCACCATTTTTATATGCATTTTACTTCATTATAAATGGTACCATGATGTCTCATATATTGGTTGAATATTATTGTTCCGTTGATGTGATTTATATTTGCAGTCTTTAGAAACGTACAAGTGTAACACATTGTACAAGGTGGCAACATTAACCCCAAGCTAAAGAATGTGATATCTCGTAAACAATGTATAGCTTCCAGACAGCGATAATGCTCCCCTGTGGCAATTGTGTACTTATAATGTTAATTTTATAATTAATGCATGTTTTTTCAGGAGTGGACTATTATTGTTATGTTGATTCATCTGTACACCGACACTGGCAATTTACCGATTGCGCGGACTAGGAAACTTTATGAAGGAAATACTTTTGTATAAAATTTACGTTAAACACACCCAGAAAGGCAAAAAATCGTCTCTGAAGTTACCCTTGTCAACACTAAAATGTCGCGAAAATTGATAATTTTACTCATCTTGATAGCAATATCCGGTGTACGTTATACCGCAGTGATAATGCTAATTTTAAAATTATGGCATGTTTTTTTCAGAAGTGGACTTGTATTGTTATGTTGGTTTATTTGTGCACCGACAATAGTGTATGTTAATTTGATATTTACTGTCCATTTGTATATCCAAGGGTCCGAAGCTATTTATGAAAGAAAAGCTTATATCATGATTGTAGTTGTATTTCACACAAAAAGTCAACACCACATTGGCCAGGGAAGGCAGCACTGAACTGAAAAAAACAACTGTACATAAATTAAATAGTGAATAGTTAAAAAGTAAGCAACAAACAGGACAGGGAATGCAGCGACGTTATACCACAGAGCCTTTTAATCCACTTTTATATATGTTTGTAGAGACAGGTTGATGGCAATACGGAGTGTTGCGTGACACGAATATATTTGGAAGACTATAGCGTACGTTATCACGATTTATCTAAAATGTTTACTTATTATGGACTCTGTCTGGAGTTGATGTACTAACATCGTTAGTTGCTGACGATGATATATAAAAAATACCTCAGTTGATAAAAAAATAAACAAGATCACTTTTAAATGTCATCCTAATCTACGTCTGACTGTAAATCGTGATCACGTACGTTTTAGTCTTCCGAATATCTTGGTATCTGTGTGGGCAGTGTCTATTCCTGGGCGCCACAGATCTATGTTGGCTGCCACACCACAGGAGAGAAATAGTCTCCCCAGGGAGACACGAGTCTAGGTACCCATTGGTAGTTAAAGTTGAAATGCCCAAGGGCGCTTGAGCGGCCTAACAGCTGAAAGAAGAGCCCTAGCAAATTGATAACTTAACTCTTATTTTTATATTGATTTAAGTTTTCACAAATTTCACATCTTAACATTTTGGTAGGATTGTGTAGAGTTATGTTTAAGGATTCTAAAAAGGTATACCTTGTCAAAATCGTCCAACATAGTGGCATGCTATGACAAAATGAAAATTAGATGCATGAAACTACAACTGACGTTCAAAATGAAGTTATTGACGTCACAAAAAATTGACAAAAATGATGACGTCATATAATTGGTACAGATCCTATTATAAGCACCCTATAATAAAAAGGAAATAAAAACAAATATTTAATTTTTTGGATCTCGACACATCAAGGACGTATTGTAAACAAAGTTGATATTAGATTTTTTCAGTAAACACAACAAAATAATTAACCAATTCTCAAAATTCTCACTTTTATTAATGTTTTACACTATTTTACCTTAAACATACCATCATTGAGCAAAATATTCTGGCACTATAGTTTTGATATCTTATACTGCAAGGCACTAAGTAAATTGTTTTAAATATATATTTTAATGACATTGTGATCAACGGATTCCAAACATTCTCGATTTTGTTTAGATTTGTCAGTTTTTGGCCCAAAATATCGGATTTTAGACAACGGTCTGGATATTGATTTATAATATCGTAAACTACAAGTCACAACATACCTAGCACAATCTATTTGTATCCCATAAAACTGTAAATGGTAATGCGGACTACTGATTTCACAAAAACATGCTTAGCTTTTATATTTTGTAAGGTTTTACACCATAATTATAGACTTTCACAAACATGCAAGGACCTACATTTTTAATATGCTACAAAACAAACAAAACTGTGTGATCTGGACTAAATATGGGTTTCTTTCCCAAAAGACACTATTTTATCAAGTGGTTGGAAATCGCACAGCAGAGTTCATATATACATTTACAGTCTGCAGGGGTAAAGGTACACTCCTAGAGTTTGCGAAGCTGGTAAAACAATAACAAACAGGTAGCTGAGTTGAAAACTGGCTTTTATTAAAGCCGTATAACATACGTGTTTAAACATATAAAAACAAATGGTAAAGTATGTACACCAAAGTAATAGCAAAGATTTTAAATCAAACTAAAAAATCTGCAATGTCTTAATGTCGAGTGAAACAGAGAACTTTCAAACTTAGTTGTGAATTAAATTGCCGTACATACACCGATACATTCTGATAGTGGACAGATAGTGTAATCTGTTAAAAGGAACGAGGCAAGATAAAGATGAACATATGGTATGTTATAGGTATCGTGAGTGGACATCAATGGCAATAAAACTGAGAAGAAAGCATAAAAACTTAACGCGATGATGACAGAATATGCTTTGTTATCACAATAGAGAACTAAAAAGAAAGTATAGGCACCTTAAGGTACACTCATTTGAATGCATACTGATTAAATGTTGATACTCATCATTGGTATGTATGCAGTGATTACATTACAATAAATATAGGGATATAAATAGATTCATCAAGAAGGAGACTGTCTACAAGGTGACATGAAACTGACAATTACAGCTAACGAAATAATGCAAATATCAAGTACCAGTCTTTTGAACACGATATCTAATTATGGTACAGACGAATATAAATTACATATAAACCTCCAAATCTATTACTCTTGGAGCTGCAAGTGTTTCTATATTGTGCGGTTACAATGCCATGAACTCTATTAAATCCCCAAATGGGTCAATATTTAATGTTTGGTTGATGACGAACGTTTAGAAACACAACACTCAAACATAAAGCGTTTTGTAATAATGAATTACAAATAAGATTCTGAATGCAAAACTGCTATTTTCAGAGTATAGCAATTTGAACAATACTACAGAAGCTTAGCCCATTTTATACACAAGTCATCGTATTCACGATATAATTTATATGTATAATGCCTCGAAACAACTGATCTACATTAATTGAAGAGTAGAGAAAACAACATCCGGTGTGCAAACAGTATATGACCATGTTAGTGACTCTATTGTATGAAAAACATATCTGACAATGTAGCTTTGGTTATCTGGCATAAGATTCTCACGTATAAAATCTAAGTTAAGTTCAAAGCGATAACAATAAGAGTAATCCAGTGCAAACGTGTTTTACAACGTGACACACTTTTATTTGTTACCATTGAAGTCAATACTTTCAAAGACCCTCGCCTTTCAACTCTAACCCCTTTTAAAGTATCTTACATTATTTTCTGGTTTCTCGTCTGACATAAGGTAATGCTAATATCATATTGAAGCAAAGTCATTTGTTTAAACTTGTTACGGTGAAATTGTGTTTGTTCTTAATATAAGATCAAATGCGTACTTTTATCTTTGTTTATAACACTTATCGCTGTAATATTAAAAACATAAGTTGTGTGTTATAGCAGTCATTAATTTTGTGATTTTGTCTCACCAGGAACGTACGTAAGACAAATGCTGAAGAAGCACTTAGCAAAAGTGTTCATGTCTCTTTTCGTCTACCTAAGTTTCCTATTGTCGAGTTAAATTGCAATAACTGATTAGATGGCAACATTCGATGAGCCAGACAAATTAACAATTAAATACAAAGGTAAATGGTCAGTGTCCAGTGAAATTGTTATATTGCATTACTTGAAGTATTTCATTTTAACCTTTAAAAGATAATATTTTACTTGTATTACAAGCAATTGGACATTATGTGTATTATACCGTGTACACAGGTGTGTGTGTGTTATGATACGTTGTTGTGTATTCTCTGCTTGATTGTCATCTGAGTCGAGTACTGCTTCCTTTTCCAATTTAATATCATCTATGTAAAGCAATAATTGTCAATTGCAATGATTACCTTTGCGTCCCAGGGATGCGGTTCAGAGACATACCATATATGAGATCAGACATGTCGATATATTTTTAAGAGATTTCAAATCGAAACCGTTTACGCCGGACATGTAAAAACTTAAGGTTATTTGTGATCATTCTATTTCACACAATGCTTGACTATACTGGTTATGTAGATAGTTCAATATAGCATTGGTATGGTGATTTAGAATCTTTAATGAGTCTTGTACACCGAACCATTACGGCTACCGTTTGATGACTTGCATCAAACATTTCTCTTTTGCTAATTTTAGAAAGACTTCATTTATGAATAAACGTACATCTAGACTTTATTTAAGAATACACATATCTTTGGTGTTAAAATGTTGGATAGAGTTACAAGACGTTGGCAATGTAACCTGGTTAACGGCGGACAAACGCACTTATACTGTATCAAGTTGCTCAATGATTACGAGGCAGCTTTATTTGGTTTCTAAGAAGGAACATGTTATAAAGCACATTTTTACGTAAAACATAGTGTGCGTACTCGTAATTATGGTTAAAGCATTAGTTGGTTCACTTAGGTATAACTAGGATTTGTAACAAAATCACACTTATTGTATGGCAAATACGTATGGCATGGTTAGAATGTTATTTGCACTCGTAGTGGGAGGAAAGTGCATGTATTTCCTTTTAAAGATATAACTATTATTTGTAACAGCAATGTCATTCACATTGTGGAGATTTGCGAGATTTAAGCAACCCATACTTTACCCCCCCCCCTCAACAATGTTTACAGTTACTATATTTCAAATGTCCCCATTTTGGCAATTTCTTTCCAGTGCGGTTATAAAACGCCCCCTCACAACCCTGTATAGACTTGTATCAACCGAAACAACGGTTGTGTTACTTCAATAACTCTTGCATTCTTATTAGCATATGTGTAAACGTTATTATTATAAAACGCTAAATGTTTGTGAACACGTGGCATGCGCATTAACCTCAACAGACACTGTCTAACCAAATATTATTGTAAATGTTTCCCTTAAATAGATCAGCAATTATTGACAAGTATATAAACAAGGCTTTTGTCAATAATAGAAATGCTTATTTGTGACATTGTTTACAGGATAAAACTTTGCATTTAAATCACCAGACAAAATTTTAAAAATAAGAGTGTGAATGATTCCCATACATAGATAGGCAAGTATGGACTACTAGATGCCAATAACAGAAATGCAAATGAGTGACATTGTTTACAGGATATAACTTGTTTGTGTTTCCTGTTTTGTACGCGTGGTAGACAATGCATAATCTATTCATGTTCATTGAATGATAATGACCCAGGAATAATGCGAAATAACAGGAATACTGATGATATAGAGATATATAACTTTATGTGTTATGCTTACAAATTAACACGCATGAAACGTATCACATACGAGATTTACCTTACTGTGTATAAGTGACAATTAACCTACTTTTTAACAAATGGTAAAACATAAATATGCCACAAACAGTTTACTGGAAGAGTGTGTGTATCTTTGACATGAAATATCAATAACATCATGCGCAATTGCATAAAAACATTTTCTTAGTAATATGAAATAAGAACTCCTAGTAGGTCCACTCTGTATAGAGACTTACTTGAAATGTCCGGTTATTAGGACACGGCTGACTTTCACTGTGCATTTTTCGTGCTATAGTACATTGTAGCCATGCGCATATCGTCATATCGTCATATCTGTATGGCTTTTATGCATACATGTCGTTTATTGTTATTTCAAAATTGGTTATACAAGTTTATAAGCACATAATTATACCCGAAATACAATCAGTGCCACTTCTTTGGTATCAGTTTATTTACCTTTGTGCTATCAAATCTAGTGATCTCGACATACATAAATTTGTCCTTTGAAATGCACGTTTTGTCACTGATGTGCTGCTAATGAATATCTAGTCGATATATAATATTGATCAACGAATACATTTTCAATAGTGAATATTCAAATGTGCGAATTAGGCAGAGCACGGTGTAATGTAAAGGTATTAATATGTGTTGATCACGACATCAAATCTCCCGATGTATTCTCCTCAGAATAGATTTAGTAATACGATGGGAGCTATTGCATTTGACATTCCTTCAAATCTATCTCATACAATTCTCTCTCTAATGCTGAATAGTATGCGTGATGCATCATTGTCAACTCGTTGTATAATGTTTGACAGCAATGTACTTAATATGGAAATTCAACACTTAGTTCTTTCCTCATATTTGTAGTTTATTGTTTATTAGGTTCGTGAGATCTCTGAAACGGAAGCCATACCGTGACACCCCCCTTATATGTGCAAGTGATTTAATTGAACATACAACAATTACGGGATGTCAATTTAAGCTAACCATATGGACTACAGGGGGCTTGATATTGCAATATTTTAATGTTATATTTGTGTATCTGTTTACTACATCGTGCATCTTGGTATGTGTCAATAACACTATTGAAATTAAAAAAATTAAAATCCCTGTTTACCTAAGGTTATTGACGAGGGAAGACAAAACCTCGCATGCACCATGTGAGTCAAATGCCTCCGTGCTCGGCTGGTTAGGTTGTGTGCTACCTTAACTTTACCGTTTTAAGATATTCAGTGTTCGAAAAATAGTTCTGTGAACATAAAATAACTCAACTTCTTTCTGTGGCTTTGTCTAGAATGCATTAAACCATTACGTTTTTATTGCAAATGATTCACTTGCTGTCGTCATTGCATGGTAGACGTTATAAGATAGCTTATCTATTCGTTGTCTCTCGTACAATTAGTTGAAACGTATTGTGCTGTAGACATTATTGCCATCGTCTGCAGGGCAATGGGAGAGTCATCCTAACGATGCACCATAAATAAATCACCGAACCGTCACAGTTGTACCTTAACGCCATTAGTGAAGGATGCAACAGTATTTGCTCCTAATCAATGTAAAGTAATGTCTTCAGTGTTTCCTTTGAATCTTTAATCCAGTGTAAAAAATAAACAAGATATCGGAGATGGAATGTAGAGCCTTTATACAGAGACGTTCAATCCACGTTTTGTACATTGTTGAAGATACGTGTGATACTAGCAGTTGTGTGATAGGAAGCTTGAAACCTTGTGAGGATGATATATAGCCAGACGGCGATTAGGAACACAATTTTGAGTGGTTTTGTTTATCTATGGATTAGCGTGTGTATATATCTTCATATTTTGTCACTTACAAAACAATACTAGTACTGAGGCCAGAGTAAATCAACAATATTTTGACATTTGGATAGTACACATCAATGACAGAAGTGAATAAAAGTAACACAAAAATCTATTTTCGAAGAGAAATATGCATTGTCCAACATGAACAGGCCATACCAAATCGTTTCTTCGAGGACGGATAGGTTTGGGCATATTCGGAAAGAAAAAAACCACAAAATTTCTGACCTTTTCTATCTTCAAAACCCATCGATATATTGCTTTCATACTTATAATACTTATTCACCATCGTGTCCCCAACACATACATACATGTAGCAGTTTTAAGTTATTTCAGTAAGTTATTATGAATGACAATTCTTGAAAGCTATATTTGTTAGCCATAAGCCTACATGTGTTATGATGAGGATAGAAGTCATCATGGTCATTATGACTTGTTTTTTTCGAGTGTTTTATTTTTTCTCAGGATAGCTAGAAAGGTTTTCAAACTTAGGGCGGACGCTAAACGACGAAACGATTTGTATGGCCTTAATGAAAATATTCATCTTGGTCATATGAAAATACAATGTTAAATCTTAAAATATTCATCATGACCATAGGACAATACAATGATTCTGCTTGACACACCAGCACTTTCATCACTTATTTCGTTATTAATGATACAAAAACATGCAACAAATGATAATTTGTCTTCGCCTAAAAGTAATTTAATTTTGGAAAGAGAAATGTCAAATTTCTTGATTAAGTAATGTAATTTAGAACATGTAACATTATTCGCAATTTCTCTTAAAGGAACGTACACTGTGCGTCAATGATAGCGAAACACTTCCATAGTATAGCGTATATTATTTAATTATAGTGCAATCATTGCGAAAATGTATCATAGAATAGATACATGCCTGTGGCACTTGAATATCGCTGGTTTTGTACCAGTTGTCTTTGGGTCAGTGTAAAACAGAAAGTCGCAACTTTATAATCTTTTATACGACTTATCACCGAGTCCAATCGTTCAGTGAGTAGAGACGGCTGAGAACGCGTGTGGAGCCGGCTATTTACCGATAGAATCACAAACAAAGGTAAGAAAATCGATTGTCATTTTTGCAATTAAACTTCTAGCCGATTGAGATATGGCCGAGGATGACCTCTAATAACTACGTTTTCATATTATTATCTTGAATAGTATCAAATCCTCGTAGTTTCTTAGAACATTCGGGTCAAATGTGCTAGAAACAGCGATTTTTGCGTACGTTCAACATTAAACTGCTCTATCTCACTGAAAAAACACATTTTGGCCAAATGATTTTCCATGTATGCTTCAAATATATAACTCCACGTGTCCCATAACGTTCCATAGTTTTTGGGATGAGTAGAAAGTCGGAAAATAGGGTTTTGCTAAAATCTTGAAATGAACGCATGTGCCGACTTTTTTGAGCGAAATAGTTTTGAACGCGAGTGGAGACGGCCATTCAAGAAACACGAGTTTTTTGGGGTTTAAATGTCTAAAACCTCCAGAAATTCACCTCATCTTCGTTATATTGCCACTGTCTACGATTTGTCAAACGTTTAACATACAGTCTAGTACACACTTTTGTAATACAACCATTGCTGATGCCAACATATGATTTAATTCATTTTTATCATCCCTATCAGATGGCTTACTCCACTTGGATTATATATACATACATTAAAGTCGATTTTCAATGCTTTTGTTGTACACGGCTTTGGATAAAACTTTCAATATGCTTATGAGTTTGATCACTTACAGAATTTGTAATATTTGTAATACTGAATGGTAAGAGGACATTAAATATCCCTTTTTATTTGTATGTTGTCCTGACAGTTCGACGTTGGGCTATTTATTGTGTGGCGTCTATGTATTAAAACGTGTCAAACTGTGCCGAGTAATTTGATGTAGTAAAGTCCTATACAATTGAACTATAAAGTTCTTAAGTTGGTCACAGCCAAGTACGACATTCGGATGACCCGGCTTGTTACAAGCGAAAGTTGAGGACACATTCAAACATTTCCATGTAATGAATGGACCAATCGTTCATATTCTCATATTTGTTTTGCTTCATACACATAATACGTGCATTTTTTCTCTTACAGATATGAGACAAAAACTCAGCTTTCGCTATACAAAAGACCAAAAAAGTACTTCACGAAGAAGAGATGCCAAACACCGGAGAAGTTGCCATCAAGGAAAAGAAAGAGAATTTTCACTCCGATTTCCACTCCAATTTCCACTCCATTGAAATCTTATAACACTCGTCGATGTACCCCGTCTTCCTCAAAATGTATCAAATCACCCTGTTTTGTGGCAACAAAATTACAGTCGCCCTGGAAGATCAGTTCAAAATCGCCTTCCAGTCATTGAATGGTCATAGAGAACCCGAGTTATGTGTCGCAAGAAGAAGTTGACCATTATTGTACTTTTAAATTAAAGTTAGAAGAATCTGGTTTATGGTCATATTTTAAACTCTTCATTGATTTGGTCGTTAAACAGTTGATGACATTGGATAACATAGCCTTGTTGCTGTTTCTAGATACTGTCAATTTCTTTGGATGTAATACAACAACTCAAATGACTTATTTCCCTGAAACAAAACGATTCTGGAAGTCAGGATATCGTCTGTTTCATGTCAAATTTTGGTATTATATTGGTGGACCTAAAAATGTTGGCTTAAATGAAGGGGAAAATAAACCACCTTATATAATTCCGTTATCAGCAAAAATAAACTTCGCCGTTCCTAGTGTAAATATCATAGAAAGGTTCGACATAACTGAAACTAGTCTGCCTAAACGAATGCCTACTGGTGTGATCGAGTCTATCCTGGAATCTTCAAAGTAGGTGGGGACGTTGATTTATTTGGATTTGAAGATGGTCAATCTTTATAACTTCGGCAAAATCGGTTGTTAACAGAGATGAAGTCGTTGATGCAAATAGAAGCTGTGCACACAGGGTTTCTCTACGATATCGCCAGACATGACATGCGAATAACGAAAGGGCGTAACGATGATTGGTAGAAGAATTCAAGAAGCCATAGAACTGAAGACTAGCAAGAATTCGGTTTAAGCAAGTTCCTCAGTCTTGGTGGCGAGAATTGGCGAGAATCCAAGTATATATATGCAATAAGTGCCTTACATACTTCATTATACAGGTTTGACGAATTCTTGAAGTCAGTGCTGTTCACCACACACAGATTGTGCAAGGTAACTAGCTTAGTGTCAAAAACACCGATATCCACTTAAGGAAGACCTTGTTGTTATCAAAGGTTGTTAAGCGAGTATGGTTTTCTTGAATCCCGACTAATCAAGAAGTCGTCAAGCCTGTATAATGAAGTATGTATGAAGAAAAAATGCACTTATTATGTGTATGAAGCAAAACATATTTGGGAATATGAACGATTTGTCCATTCATTACTTGGAAATGTTTGAATGCGTCCCTAACTTTCGCTTGTAATAAGCTGGGCCATCCTAATTTCGTTCTTGGCTGTGACCAACTTAAGAACTTTATAGTTCAATTGTATAGGACTTTACTACGTCAAATTACTCGGCACAATTTGACACGTTTTAATACATAGACGCCACACAATAAATCGCCCAACGTCGAACTGTCAGGACAACATACAAATAAAAAGGGATATTTAATGTCCTCTTACCATTCAGTATTACAAATATTACAAATTCTGTAAGTGATCAAACTCATAAGCATATTGAAAGTTTTATCCAAAGCCGTGTACAACAAAAGCATTGAAAATCGACTTTAATGTATGTATATACAATCCAAGTGGAGTAAGCCATCTGATAGGGATAATAATCAAAGCGCCGATGGCACTGGAGAACAGGGATTGTTCCTGTCGTCAGAAAAATATTTTTCCAGTCACAAAGCATCTGAGGGCATCATATGCCACCCCAACGCCATATGTATGTGCCAGCATCTAGTTAATACATTATTACCTCTACTGCCTATATTACTCGCAGTATCTAAACGACTGACCGGATGGTAACCTAGCTTACGTAACATAATACAGTCGCTGTCTCGATATATTTACCAAGCTTCCTGCAATAAAGTGCTACGTTATCATGCAACATTGTAAACACTGTCTCGGCTAAAAATTAGGCGATAAAGTCCGAAGTCATCCCGCGGAATGCGCAATTGAACCTATTTTTAGCTTGCAACCATATCTAGTATATTTTTAACGTTAAAACTGACCAGGAAGCAAAGCTCCCTGTTCAAAAATGAATTAAATCATATGTTGGCATCAGCAATGGTTGTATTACAAAAGTGTGTACTAGACTGTATATTAAACGTTTGACAAATCGTAGACAGTGGTGATATAACGAAGATGAGGTGAATTTCTGGAGGTTTTAGACATTTAAACTCCAAAAAACTCGTGTTTCTTGAATGGCCGTCTCCACTCGCGTTCAAAAATATTTCGCTCAAAAAAGTCGGCACATGCGTTCATTTCAAGATTTTAGCAAAACCCTATTTTCTGACTTTCTACTTATCCCAAAAACTGTGGAACGTTATGGGACACGTGGAGTTATATATTTGAAGCATACATGGAAAATCATTTGGCCAAAATGTGTTTTTTCAGTGAGATAGAGCAGTTTAATGTTGAACGTACGCAAAAATCGCTGTTTCTAGCACATTTGACCCGAATGTTCTAAGAAACTACGAGGATTTGATACTATTCAAGATAATAATATGCAAACGTAGTTATTAGCGGTCATCCTCGGCCATATCTCAATCGGCTAGAAGTTTAATTGCAAAAATGACCATCGATTTTCTTACCTTTGTTTGTGATTCTATCGGTAAATAGCCGGCTCCACACGCGTTCTTAGCCGTCTCTACTCACTGAACGATTGGACTCGGTGACTTATTAATCGTGTGAAACGTCCATGAAATGCTAGTAAGATGCTGTTCCGTTCTTGCAGAAGGGTCATGCCAAGTTCAGGTACTTTATATCACATTGGTGATTGGTCGTGAAAGGTAACGATAATTATCCAAGAGTTATCGTACTTGAAGCAAGCATTTTTCTAACATACTGCGATTTCTAACACATTTTTGTATCTCTTGACAGGCATTTAAACTTTTTGGTGTGGTGTTGAAGAACATTCCAGTACACTATTTTCTATCCAGAGAGACACGGAAGCGTCATTACATGCTTTTCAAATATTTCCGATATTATAACATATTTTCTCTTACTCTCGAAAAGCCGCGTCCACAATGCTTCTAAAGAGCAATTCGAATATCTGCACAGTACTAGTGTTTTCCGACTATAGGCACTTTCTTACACAATAAGTAATAAACACTTTTGAAAAGGGAAATGGTATGGGTTATTTGAAATACCAGATTGAAAGGATACTGTTTACTTGCACTGTGGCTTTCTCTTGATATGGCTCATTGTAGCCATGTGTCATTTATGTATGGCGTTTGTGCGTGCACACCATTCTTTGTAATTTCGAAATCGGTGATAAGCACACTTCTTTGGTGTCAGTTTCTTTGGCCTCATTTTCTTTGTACTCATTACTTCTACGCACCGTACCGTTCGTAATCCAATGCCCCATTGTTGAATAATGAATAATGAATATGATACATAATATTGATCAACGAACAAAGTTTCAATAGTGAATATTCAACTGTGTGAACGAGGGACAACACGGTGTAATCTAAAGGTATTAATATGTCTTGATCACGGCATCAAACCTTCCGATTTATTGTCCTAGGAGTAGATTTAGTAATACGACCAACGCATTTGAATTTCCTTCCAATCTATATCATACCATTCACTCACTAATGTTTACCAGTATGCGTGATCAAAAATTGTAAACTCGTTGGTAAATGTTATGCAGCAATACACTGTATATGGAAATGTTACACTTCGTTCTTTCCTTATATTCGTTGTTTATACGGTTCTTGAAGCCTCTGAAACGGAAGCAATACTCTAACACCTCACAGTTATGCAAGTATTTTAATTGAAAACAAAGCCGTAAAGGGATGTCAATTTAAGGTAACCAAGTGGACTTCAAGCTAGACATTGCACTATTGTTATGTATTATTTGTATGTATGTTTACAACATCGTTTTTCTTGGTATGAGACAATGAACACAATATATAAAAATCAAAATCTCCGTTTACATATTGTAATAAACGAGAGAGGATGAAACCTCGCTAATACCATGCGGTAGATATTCAGCGTTCCAAAAATAGTTCTGAAAACATAAAACAAATCAACTGCTTTCTGCGGGGTTTTTTCTACAATACATTTAACCATTTCGTTTTATTGCAAATGATTCACTTGCTGTCATTGGGTAAACGTATAAGATTGCTTATCTATGCGTGGTCTCTCGTACAATTAGTTGAAACGTATGGTGCTGTAGACATTATTGCCATCGTCTGCTAGTAAATGGGAGAGTCATCCTAACGATGCACAATAAAGAAATAATCAAACTGTCTCAATTGTACTTTAATGCCATTGGCGGAGGTTACAGTGTACAACAGTATTTGCTTATATTTGAACTTGAATATAGTTCTTTCGGTGTTTCCTTTAAATCGTTAATTGAGTGTTACAAAATAAATAACAAATCAGTCATGGAATGCCGAGACGTTACACAGACGTTCAAACCACGTTTTATATATGGATTGAGACACATATCTAGCGAAACTTGAAGTTGCGTGACAGTAAGATATTCGGAAGATTGAAACGTACGTGAGGGCGATTTATAGTTGGACGTAGATTAGGATGACATTTAAAAGTAATCTTGTTTGTTTATTGATGGATCAGCTTGCGTATATATCTTTATCTTTGGCACTAACGAAACTAGTACAGATGCCAGAATAATTCAACAGTATTGGATAATAATTCTGATGTCGAATTGCGTACTTCATTGACTCTAATCTTGATAAAACCAGACTAGATCAAATTAACGGCGCTATGTCCGTTTAAAAGTGTTAACAAATGCTATGTGTTGAATTGCGTACTTCATTGACTTCTTGATAAAACCAGATTAGAATATAAATTAACGGCGCAGCAATAATCGGTAGTTGTAGACTGGTTACATTGGCTTGTTTTATGGTTACCACTGTCATATATTTCGCATATGGAGAAATATTATTTTGAATCGGACAGGGGTGCATGAAACATAACCAGCATAAAACGAAAGGTACAAACCGTTACACACACTCAAAAGAAGAGTCTGGAAGCGTTCAATCTTAACGACTATTTAGGGTTAGCGGAAAAGATAAAACAGTTTACTGATCTCAAACTTGTTTCTGCATTTCTATAACTGTGTACGGTATGTGTGGGTGTGACCACTGGTTACATTTCTAATAGAAGTGCAATCGCCTGGTGACATATAGATGTGGAATCGTTATATTTTTTATGGTCGAACATATTTTATACATATTTGTGCATTTGTCAATATAATATATATCTCTAAGAATTAATTAATTATCTAGCCTATCACGGTTCGTCATTTGGCTTGGCAATTGCTTTATTAATTATGTGTTCGTCAGCATAATTGAGTTTAAGAATTTGCTCTTATAAGTCGTAAACGTCGAAGAATATTTATCCTGCCAAAGATGTTGTGCAGACAAGTAACGATAATGACTCTCAATGGTAATAATTTAATACAAATACAAATAGTACCATGCATCGCTCAATATGGTCAACGTTATTTTGCGCAACAACAAGCACATTGCTAGTTGCATTGTCAACCTGCGACTACGTGTAGATATTCTGTATTAATATATCAATTCTAAACGCATCTATAAAAGTAGTTTCCAATCAAGAATACTTCGTCACAGAGTTCTAAAACGTAAACAAAGAACTAAGACAGCTTGCCCTTGATTGTATTCCACCTGATGGGCTTTTTGGTCAGACACCAAGTATTCACTTATTTAACATTGTTCCTTTCGATGGTGGTTACTTGTGCACTATTCATTGCATCGTTCGTTCACGTGCTCTTGTTTATTGGAATACGTATATTGATAAAACAGATAAGTTGTTTCAAAACCTGTTATATGACTGTTAACGAATTGGATAATATGCATCAATAACGTAAGTGAACAAACGTAAGACAAACACCTCCTTTCAATGAGAAATATACATGGTCTTATAGTATGAATAAAGTAAACATTCATCAAGATCATAGGACAATAAAATGATTCTTCATGAAAAACCAGCACGTGCATTTAGGACACTTTAATAACTTCTTCCTCCATTAACAATACAATGAACAGGTCATGCATGAAATTGTGTACGGAAAATAAACCTTTGCAACAAATGAGAATTCGTAAAAGTAATTTAATTTAAATAGAAATGTCAAAATTCTTGATTCACTAATGTAATTTAGAACATGTAACAGTATTTGCAATTTTTCCTGAAGGAACAAATTATCCGAAATCTGGGCTTAATCCAATCAATTTTGTTGTGCTTCTACGCCTCATATTTCTTGTAATCATTACTTCTACGCACCGTACCGTTCGTAATGCGATGTCCCATTTCATGATCTTCAATTACCGGGTACTAATGTTTAAGGTGAATCACATTTCGTTGATTGAGGTGCCAAATGCCTTTACGCATTTGTCTAACGGTTGTTGCCCTGTGACATAAATTTGAAGAAACAGCCTGGGCGATTACACCATGTAGTCTACGAGGGTGTTTCATAAAGTCCTCACAATTTTTTTATTGTGAGAAAACTATTCACAGTACAAAATGTTCTATCTAATCGAAATTTAATTATCTCAAATGGAAATGGTGAGGTTCTTTGCATCGTATTAATGTTCAATTAACACGATTATGAGGATTCATGCTGTCACAAAATCAGTAGCGTTCCACTTAAAATAGTGCTGGTCACATGCTACTCGACGCAAGACAATTGAAACGTTATTGTATTTGATACAATATACAAAATATCGCCCTATCAGGGATGTGGGTCTATATGTTACACTTGAAACTTACATGGCTGATTGATGTCACTTGTTGCGTTGAAGAACATTCCAATAATCCAATAATTTCCTATCCGGAGAGAAACTGGAGCGTTATTACTCTAAATTATTTGCTCTTACTCTAGACTAGGCGGGTCCACAATGCCACGTGAGCGCAATTCGAATAGCGACATTATTATTGCTGTCTTCATACGACGAGCCTTCATTTACTTCCATTATGCAATATGTACGTACTTAAAGTTTCAGCTTCTATGGGCTGGGTTTAATATCAATTTAAAATAATCCACAACGCTTTGAAATCTTTGTTATACCTTTTTGAAACACCCTCATACCTATATATTCTGTCGAATGAACGGAAATTGCTAAAGATAATTTTAATATTAAAGCGACGCTCTGAGCTAATCTTTCCGGAATTGAAAGATTTAATACTATCTTTCTCCGACTTTAGTCACTTTCTTAACGAATATGTAATAAGCAATCCTCAGATTGGAACTAGTATGGGTTCTAGTTAATTGACATTTATTGGGACATTTATACATTAAATTCGTACGAAGGCATATGACTATCGCGGAAATTAAAAAGGATTGTCAAACACATTTTATGAAAATTTAACTGATAAAGAGATCGGCAACCTCAAGTTGCACTAGTACACTTTAATTAGCCTTAATTAAGCATCAATCAATGTGTTAAATGTACAAGGGTAAAAACAAGTCACCTATGTCGGAGCAAGTGAGTACATTTGTACTGATACATACATTAGCTTGTAACTTGTAAGCTTAATTGCTTATTGCTCAAGTGGCAAGAGTTAGAAGGAATTTGTTTATGTGTTTTATTATCGTATTGTGTGCGATCTGAATAAATAAAATATGGACCAAATCCAGTTAAGACAGAAGCCTTAAGTAGCCCCAATATTAGAATGGAGTTTGAGTTTTCAGTACATGAGCATCATGTTTACCGAAACATTGTTTACCAAATGTCTAATAAAAAATTACTTTACTTTCTGAAATATCCATCCGTCCATCTAATAAAATCTGAAATATATGTGCCATGAATATGTATTGTCCTTATCTACATCTCGGGCCTTCGGGTAGATATAAACTTTCTCTGGCGAGGTTGCTAATAAGAGATAGGTCATTTGCTCAAGGACTAAAACTGAATTTGAGCTAAATTGTAAAATGATGACCACCAATACACTATATCAAACAATTTTGAAGAACTCACAACAGCGTGCGCTTTATTTTCGTTATTAAACAGTACTGTTGTGAAAACGAAAGAATGAAAAATGTCACGCTATTATTATGTTCCAATTTTCGCAAGTAATGTAGGAGAAAAGTAATCCACCGTGACGCAGCCAATGTAGGATAATGATATGTCAACTTCGCGTGGTCATTTTAACCAAGAAGTCGACAAGCCTCGTTAACATCCGATCTCTCGGGGCGATATCCTTATCCTGCCTTATCCTTATCATGCAGCAATACTGACATTATTTCTACATAGTGCTTTACAAGAGCATATATATTGATTTAAATAATTATTATGAAACATCAAGTTGTTAATTGCAATATCATTATAGGGCAAATACGGTCACGACCACTGAAAACGTTTATTCCAATAAGTTACAATTATTAACAAGTATTTGTCGTATAATTTATAAATATGTGTTAGTTTTTGTTGCGATGCCAATAATTTGGTGACTACGTGTTTAAACTTAGTCGGTTAATGGTGTATGTAAAATAGAAAAAGAGCAACATTTTCGAGTTATTAAGATTTAAAAGGAATATGAAATAGCCATAAATAGGTTTGCTTATGAATGTTAAAGCACATCTAGGTCATATAACATTATTAGGAACGGACTTGGGATTTCAGTATTACCAATTGTCATGTTTCATTTAAAAAAGTATATGTAAACATTAACTGACATTACATGATTGCAAAGATATATGTATATGTGGTATACATCGCGTGCTGGTAAGATGGTATAGAATGTTCAACTTGTGTCAAATTGGGTTACCTATCGTATTTGCGTCTACAGAAGTTCATATCATACAACATTAATGAGGTGTTTATGTGAAGACACTGAATTGCAATCGACAAAATACCAATTAGTTTACATCGAGACAAGTGCTACACAAATTGTTTAGGTTTCAATACCTTCAATTAACACCAACACATCTGTTCACACAAAAATCACTGCTTAGGCAAAACTACTTCCAGACAACCACACAAACAAGACTAATGATGTTTCTCTCAAACGTTTTTTGAAAACATATTCAGTATTCATTGCAAATACGAAGTGCGGTCTGATATAGCAATATTTTATTCAAGTGGTTGATGAGGCAAACAAAATAGTCTAGCAATAACATAGTGTGATATGCACAATGTAAATTCAGAAGGTAATAAATTGTGTCTACAAAATGTCTATAATCGCGTTAAATATGCAACACGCGTATCCGACAAAGAAGCTCATTGTGGGATGCTATATATACAGCTACACTCAACATTATTGATGTTGCTTTTTGAGTGCAAATGTATTGATTTAGAACAAGTAATATCTAGTCGAAAGTGTTTTTGCAATATCTTCCATCGGGAACATGAGGTACTTATCACTGGTAAAGTTTACTCCAATTAGTTACAATTATTAACAAGTATTTGTCCTATAATTTACAAATATGTGTTAATTTTCGGTGACGTGACAATAATTGGGTACAGAAGTCAGTTAATGATGTTTTTAACATAGAAAAAAAGCAACATCCTAGAGTTTTTGTGATTTATAAGGAATATGACAAAGCCGAAAATCTGGAATGACCAGGGTCTTTACGATAATACATAAAGCTGTCTTAGAATGACATTGATGTGAGAAGGTTGTGCGAAGGTCCTAAGATCTACTTTCCACCCTAAAAGACTGAGACACATTTAGAATTTGCATTATTCTGCGTTGCTTATGAGCATATTTTCATGAAAATCAGAAATTTTCATCTAGACCAAACTGAACTTGACAAACCTTGTTTGTCCATACATTGTAAGATTATAGTAATTAACAGACAATTTGATCATGTTTTCTCAAAGTATCGATTTTGCTCTTACCACCTTCTCATTTTAAGCCAGCGATATAGAGGATGTTAATGAATGTTAAAGTACAGCTAGGACAAATAGCATTATAAAGAAAGTACTTGATATTTGATGATTACTAAATGTCATATTTCATTCTGAATAGTAAGTGTAAATATTACTGGACATTACAAAGATATATGTCATATACATTACGTGCTGGTAAGATGATAGGATGTTCAAGTCGTCAAATATAATTGAGACACCCATCGGTTTTGCTGCTTCAGAAGTTCGGTTCATACTATATTAAGGAGGTATTTATGAGAAGATCCTGTTTTGCAATCCACCTAAGAGTAATATAGTATACATTGAGAAAAGCGATATCCGTATGTTTTTTTTCAATATCTTCAATTAACACCGGCACATCTGTTTCGTTACAAAAATGTCTCATTGCTTTGGCGGAACTACTTCCAGACAACCACACAAGCAAGACTTATAATGTTTTAAGCGCTGGTTGAAAACCTATTCAGTATTCAGTGCGAATACGAATTACGGTCTGATATAGCAATAATTTATTCAAGTGATTGGTGTGGCAAACAAAACACGTCTAGCAATACCATGTTGTGATATGTACAGGGTACATTCAGAAGGTAATTAATTGTGTCTACAAAATGTCTATAATCGTTCAACATGCAACCAATAGTATGTATTCCGAATCCGTTTTTTTCTATACATTTGTGTATATTCAAATACACATGTATTATATGTTAAAAGAAATAATTTTGGTCATTCCATGAAGAGAAATTTGCTAATCATTGCTCAATGGATATTCAATAGCATTTCCGCACCCGACATGTACTCATACTGTATAAATCGATACACTATATCAATATTCACCATTAAACACTGTAACTCGAACAATCTTACAATTATAACTCTAACGCGGTATTGGGAGCTGTGCCACTTAAAGTAAACAGGCAAAGCAGGTATGACAACATAAGGATATTGGAAAAGGGATTATCTTTTCAATGTGTATAGCTTGGCTATTTTGACCTGAGCCTGACCTTTATGCAAGAATATTTTACAAGGTTTGAATATATCAATTTCCGCAAGCAAATCGTGCAATATCGGTATTCCAGATTTGTGTTTGTATTACATCTCGAGCGTCTTCGTGATACTCCCCGATTATGAAAACATACACTCGGTGTTGTAAAGGTAGACAATATATCGACTGTTATCGGTCAGGCTCATGTCAATGTGGCCAAGCTTTACCGTTATTTCAACTTACTTGGTGAATAGAAGTGAGCAGGTAAAATAAACTTCCGCTCTCCCTAAATCGATGTAATGATCAGTGATTTCTGTTTAAATGGAAATTGCAGAATATCGCGTTGGAGTTATACCTATATCACATGACTTTCCTTGTATCCAGGTTAGTATAGCCAGTACGTATAAAGTTATACGTACCACGTGTAGTATAAGGTATTGAGTTTTTCCTATAAATCAATGCATATTTTGCGTTTTAGTGTCATGTGATATAAGGAATCAGTGGCCAGTGGCTCGCTTAATAAAATTTCCAAAACTCCTTTAATATAAATTTAAATCAATTGACAACTCATGATAGATCCTCTATTTCTTTCGGAGAGACGAGAAATTAATTTGAAAATAAATGAAAACACGACTCACGTATAAAAACACGACTTACGTATAAACTACAAGATAAAAAAGTCTTCGTGATTAATAAACAAACCACCTTTTTATAATTTCCCACATTTCCGTCAGGTCACGCAATATTATTTTCAGTATAATGTAGGTAATTCAATCAACTTACATGAACCATTCTGGGTCTTATATATTCATAAATGTTTTTGTAAACTGAATATGGAGACGCCAGATATGTTTCGAAAACCGAAAAGGCAAGTTAATTTACATTATCAGTAACGTATGAACTTATTTACATATATAGCATGAATTTTCTGGTATCCGGGATATTATAGCAAGTACGTATGATCTTGTACGTAACATGTGTGATATAAGGTAAACTATACGGGCGTGTTTTTTTCCAATAATTCGATACGTACTAAATGTATTTTGTGTTTTTAGTTGCATATGATATAAAAAATCACCTGTTGTCAATTGATATATTTATATTAAACTAGTTCAGGAAATATTATTAAGCTTGCATTTGCAAGGTCTGAAAGTGATTTCGCATGGTTCATGCCTTACATCATATCTTTGCATGCAACGATTTCTCATTTGCTTGGTACAAGTGTGTCTTCATACTGTCCAGTCGTGCCTTCGTATACTCCAGTCGGCTTCCTTATCTTTGTAAGCGTACTTTATTCTCCTCAACATACCGCTGCATCGTACAAGCGGCGGTTCCGTCGTTTTATCTTCATGTGAAATACGGTCAATTATAAATGATCGCATTCTGTTTAATATACATGTAATGTTCGCTGTAAAACAGTTCGAAATACGAACATATGATATTCATCATTCTGATCTGATTACAGTGTAGTTTAGTTGATGGTGTGTTTGTGCATCTCTTATTTAATGCGCAAGTCATGTAGTCACGTTGACTTTCAATTCATATAATTTCCGGGATAATTATGTATGTTGCTTGCAGAGGACCAAATACTATTTATATATACAATTTTTTTTCTAATTTCTATAACTCTTTAGGCAATAAATATGGCCCGTCGTTAACACAAATATAAATGGAAAGTGTTAAAAGGTCGGCACAAAATTCAAGGAAT
Organism: Spisula subtruncata; assembly: GCA_963678985.1. Lineage (NCBI taxonomy): Eukaryota > Metazoa > Mollusca > Bivalvia > Venerida > Mactridae > Spisula > Spisula subtruncata. Next base: position 9,536,206 of record OY787671.1, read on the forward strand.
GTAAAATTGTCCTGAAAATCCAGCAAAACCCAAAGCTTACTGCAGGCCTTCACATCGATATTAGCATTTCTGTGAATTTATATGGTCGAAAATAGACATATTTGAAAATAATGTACCCCAAGAGCTAGTTAACATATGTTGCCCATTGCAAAGCAATATCATTGAAAATGTTTTACTTGCCGTCACAGGTGGAATCATCGCTGTTTAATCTTATTAGTTAAGATACTACCACCTGTGCTTGTTGTTTATTTGATTTGTAGTTTAATATCCACTACAAAATGGCCACACCTTGCACACACAATGACGCACAATGAATTTCTCTTTGTAATTACATTGCTTTTAGTTCAATATAACAGTTATGAAACATATGCAATTATATCGCTGGCTTAAAAAGAAAAATGAAAAATGAGATATTTTGAGAAAACAAGAATATAAGGATCCAACATGAGTAGGTTAAATATATCTCACCCGAGGGGTCGGATGTTAACCAGGAATGAGACTTGCCGACTCCCCTGGTTAAAATTCTGACCCCGATGATGAGATATCCTAATCCTACATAGACTGTTCCATGGTGGATTCTTTTTATTCAACGTAGTTCGTAAAAATATGAGTTTTTATAATTATATAGCGTTCGTGGCATCCACGTGATGTCATCATAACGTGGCATTTGCCGTACGTTCGCATACAAAACAATCGATAGCATCACGTCGTAAAAAAGCATATGCCTTCACTGTTGGTTTAAACAATATTAATTTCATAATATATTATACATAAATTTATTTATGCAAATCAAGGCCTTCACTGTTATGCTCTGCCTAAGAGATGCCCCTTAAATAGTATAGAACCTATTTTAATTTGTTCTTCTTGTTAGCTAAATACCACGTTTATTTCGCATGCAGACGTAGTAGTCAAGGCTTGCAGAGTCCCCTGGTTAAAATTCCGATCCCGAGGGTGAGATATCCTTATCCCTACATAGACTGTCTCACTGTGGATAATTTTTCTTCGACATAATTCTTGAAAATTTGAGTTTTTATCAATATTGAGAGTTTGTGGCGTCAACGTGACGTCATCATAACGAGACATTTGCCGTACGTTACAATTAGAGGACCGGCAATACAAGTTCCCAGTGCCTAATGGTAGACCGATGAATACCATGACCTACCATGACAAAGTTTTAAGAAAAAAGTTACTCTTCTAAAATCTGCGAAATGAGTAGTTCGCAATTCACGAATCTGCTGGAAAACCACGCTTTTTGCCACTATGCGTGTAATGTTACTGGCTTTTTCAAGACAGGGGGTGTGGTAATGTTACAAAATCCTCTTAAATCTCCAGAGTGATAACATTTTTACCTTCTCCATTTCATGGAAGGTAAAATAAAGTTTGCGGGGCAAAATTTTGCTACAGAAACATTTGATGGTTCAGCAATTTCCCAGTGCCCGATGACAATATACCCAAAACACATTTTTAATGTGGATTTAAATGGTGAAAATGAGTTTATAATCTCAGGAAGGGTAGTTTAAAGGAATGTTATAATAAATTTCAGATATCGGGTTTAGTTTTTTTCCAAGCCCAAGTGACAATTCATAGAACAACCCTTGTATTATGGTGACCTCAAAAAGTTTCAGAATAACAAAACTCGAATGGAATGAAGCATAGCATACAACTTCAAAGCTCATATTACATTTGCTTACTTATACTCTTATTTTCAAAAGGCATTTGCGATTTTCTACCCGGATAATTAGCAGGTCATATGCCCAGAAACATTAAAACAAAGAAAACCAGTAAGCTACTGTTTCTCGATACCCTCGTTAAGACGGATATCATTTAAAGTATAATAGTGTTTTGCTAGTTATTAGGTAATCGAACATGTTTCACAACTTTTAACCAAGCTTGTGATTATTTGACTGCATTCAATGTAGTGATTGAATCTCAAATTATGTACGTGCTCAGACAAGTCGGAGCAATACAGACACTTCATCGTGTAACCGCTCTCGCAAGATACAAACACTGCATCCTGTAACCACTTTCGCAAGAGACAGACACTGCATCGTGTGACCACTCTCGCAAGATACAGACACTGCATCGTGTGACCACTCTCGCAAGAGACAAGTCGGAGCAATACAGACACTGCATCGTGTGACCACTCTCGCAAGAGACAGACACTGCATCGTGTGACCACTCTCGCAAGATACAGACACTGCATCGTGTGACCACTCTCGCAAGAGACAAGTCGGAGCAATACAGACACTGCATCGTGTAACCTCTCTCGCAAGATTCAAGTCGGAGCAAAAAAGACAATGCATCGTGTAACCAAGCTGGCAAGAGACAAGTCGGAGCAATACAGACACTGCATCGTGTAACCACTCTCGCAAGAGACAAGTCGGAGCAATACAGACACTGAATCGTGTTACCAATCTCGCAAGAGACAAGTCGGAGCAATACAGACACTGCATCGTGTAACCACTCTCGCAAGAGACAGACAGAGAGCGTACAATACACATCTTAACAGTGAATATATTAAGTACAGAAAGTAGCGCCCGTCACAAAAATGATACAAAGCATTGTTTTCATGTAACATTTATCACTATTATGTGAGAATAATGTTTCAAGAGCTCAAACATAAAATTTGGCAATATGCCGTGCGTTGCTAATTTCGTGTTTTACCGCCCCTCAAACAGCATTAAGTGTTTCTGAATTTCAGAAAAAAATCAGTTCACCTCTGGTGTTGGTCTGACATCAACATTTCCAAGGTCGAAACGATGGTTTAGAGAAGTTCAATTTAAATAGATTACCAAACATTAACTAAACCTTTGCAGTGACACAATTTGATTTAATGCTAATTAACTTGAATTAAATCGAATTACCACAGGAAAACATGTTCTGACAATCGAATGTGCAACCTTAAACTCAATTTACATTGAATTAGCTGCACATCATTGCATGGCTCGTCTAATAAGAAATAACTCCATTTAAGGTAAATAGCAGAAAGCGCCGTGTAAGAAGAGTTTTACGCATTGATGAGTTAGGCATCTCAGCTACACTATTAGCCATATCTATATCATGTGTAGGTGTTCTCCACTGTCTTTATTGTAGAAGCGTGTTCTGTATCTTCGTGTGCGATTGAATGTAGGAATGAAACAAGCAAACAGTTGAACGCATTGCATGATCATAAAATTAAAGCCATTTTGAACCAAAGGAACTAGATACAATGTACCAATAAGAAGATTCTTTTATATGAAAGGTGAGTAAAAAGGCAAGACTTTTAAATAAGATACAGACGTATCGATTACTGGTAAAACAGTACGTTACCAATTTTATGAAGAGGGATATCATCACCACTATCATTATATAAAAATTACATCCCACACATTAATACATCTAAGGAAGTAATGATACGATACGGAATAGAATGTCTACACGCGGAACTCGATATTCCGATGGAGGTCGTTATGTCATGTGCCCCAACATATGATTGTGTCATGTGACAGTAAGTATGTTTACCCTCTGGCGTCATATAAGACTACATGATTCTCCTTAATAAATCACGTGACATTAAAATAATGTTTTCATGATATTTGATATTCTCCTGTTACGATTAAGTACGTGTCAAAACCAAGCCGTCTGGTACAGACGTGTTACTTACTACGTCTCACGTTCGCCAAACCCATTACGAGGTGTAAAAAGTCACGATTGTCTGTAATAAAACCAGCAGTTTTAGCGAACTTGATATTGATACACATTTCGTTATGACATATCATCATGTCGCATTTCACTACCAATCGGCTAAGTAAGATTCTAAAATTACCTCTCACGTTTTTCGTAATGTTAATTTCCCATAGACAAATGGGTAGTATTCTTACTGTTACGATCAAGCAGATCAAGACACCACGTGATTAAACATATGTTTACTGTCAGCAGGGTGAAAGTACTTTTTTGACAGTACTTTTCATGTCACGTGGTACATTTACGGAAAAATAAACATGGCGGCGTATTCCTGCCGCATAACCATGTTTTTAGTTTGGGTTATTTATATCCAGCCTAGTATTTTGTGCCGACAAATATTTCAAGAGTTAGGTGTATCTAACACATTGATACTTTTCGCTACAAAGTTTCCTTTTGGTTAATTGGAGTTGTTTATTTTCTGGTTGACGACTGCGTACATGAAGAAAGTTGAATCCGTTAAATAATCAGGTAATTAACTAATAACACACGATTTCAGTACTTGGAAACAAAGAAAATAGTATTTAACTCTTATAATTCAGGTATAATACCATGAAATCGACTACTGTAATATTGAAGTAAGTTCATTCGTACCCGTAAATATTCGTACCCTGTAAATATATCTACCAAAAATAGATCGTGGACGAAAAAAATTGGGTTAATAAAATAAATAACACATAGCTTTGAGGGTGACAGTAAAAATGTCAGCCCTCGGAATGTACTGGTACCCGCGGGTATTACGAGTATTACCCCTCACTTTTTTCGTAATGGTAATTTCCCATTGAAAAACAGGTAGTATTCTTACTACTACGATCAAGCGGATTAATACACCACGTGTGTGAACATTTTTTTACTGTCAGCAGGGTTATAGTATTTTTTTGACAGTACTTTTCATGTCACGTGGTATATTTATGAATGCAAAAACAAACATGACACCCGCATAACCATTGTTTATCTTCGAGTTCTCTATACCCAGCCACGTATTGGGTGGCGAAAAGTATTCCTAGAATTAGGTGTATCTACGGTATCTTACAAACACAGATAATACTTTTCGCTACATATATTCCTTTAGGTAGATTTAATTTGTTTATTTTCCGGCCAGCGAACCAATATTTTGAATTTTGAATATTTTGAATAACCAGGTAATTAACTATTTACATACGATTTGAGTACTTGGGGAAACAAGGAACAGAGTCTTTTACTAATATTATTCATACATAATGCCATGAAATCGACTCCTGTAGAGTTCACTGATAATTACACCTTGAAATTAAAAGTAAGTTCATTCGTACCCGTAACGATTCGTATCTAAATATATCTTCCAAAAATAGATTTTGGACGAAAACAGTTCGGGGTAATGAAATAAATAACACATAGCTTCGCCCTTGGGTAACAGTACTTTCCTCAGGTTGACATTTATGATTGCTGCCAACCTCAAAGCTATGTGTTATTTATATACTAGTACATTTCAACAAAAACATTTAATGTGAATGTAGTCAATTGGTAAGACATTGATTTGAGTTCGATTTGTTGTAAGTAACTGGTAGAAAAAATACATTTAGTCAACATGACATGTTCCGGTTTTCATAAAAATAGGCTCAAAAGAAGCACCTTCAAATATAGATCAGTCTTTTAAGGTCGTCAAAAGTAGTTACGACCTTCTCATTCTAAACCAGCGAAATGTAAATTTAGTCCTTTTTGTTGTAAGTAACTAGTAGTAGTCAAATGGTTTGGTCTTCGATTTAACTAAAACAGAGTAAGAAATGTTATTTTCATTTTTATCAACGTTACACAAGTTTAGACGTTAACTCTACTCGATCCATAATGGAAACATTTGAATAGAGCACAGCAATGTACATTTAATTTGTTTCGGATTTGTATAGATCTGAGTTATCTCTTTAAAATACAACTTTATTGAGTCGGTGAATGGTCATTTTCATGTTTTCAAATTAGGTTTTTTATTCTGCAACTTTCTAAATAAAGTGGAGAAAAACATGCGAATTCTAAACACTGTGTGCATGAAAATGACTCTTTTTGAGTGGATGTCATTTCTTATCATGATAGAAATAACAGCAAGTTCATCTTATTTAAGACAACAAGTAAAATATAAAATAATTTGCATTCATGAAATTATACATTTCAAGATTAGAACTCATTTAAATGTCAACTACCAACCGTATTTAGTACGATGTTTGTTTGTGGATAAATTCTTAACGTTTTATTTACAATACCAGCATTATATTCCAGAGTACTAAGTATATGTTGAGAGAAGAAATGTTTTTCTCATGCAACTACCATGGTAACTGCCTGATAACACATGACCTGAGATAAGTATGTGTTCTCAGGTCAATAGCCTGAGAACACTTTTTGGCTCCGCCCACAAATAACGGACTATTTTGCAATATGGCATTCTGTCTTAAATTGTCATATCATTGAAAACAACAGAATTGTGCATTTAATAGCTATTATTTATTCAACGTTTAGTTTTACACTCAAGATCAGCAATGCTTCTTCGCCAGGTAGGGCTACGCCACAGTAATTGTTCTTGAATTCATACGGGTCGCCCACGGATCGATCGTTTTGAAAGACCCTGAAATAAACCAACAAACACAGATAAATACTTAGCTAAGCATCGCCAAAGATAAATAAACGTTAAATTAGTCACAGCTATCCACTCTATATCCAGTTTTCTGGCCTAAAGGAATTTTTATTCTCATTTTCACGACTCGCGAAGGTTGACCTACAAAACGAAAACCATGAGACACCGAGCTCTTTTTTGGGAATCAAAACATTGTTACATTCAGTACACAACCCTACAATTTATACAAAAAATAGAACAAACTTTAATTGACTCTTCAACAAACCAATGTCTTACTCACCATTGTGTATTTCCATCTGTTTTCATCAGCATTCTGTCGTGATTAAGTTGATCTTGTTGAAAACTGTTCTCCACCCACTCGGTTCTACAAGCATGTCTAAACTGTTCATTCTTGAAGTTATTTCCATTTCACGGGATACAATTTTGCACTGTCCGTTGCCACACACAATCCAGTATTTAAATCAATCCGTATTTTGTCATTGTGTGATGCATAACATAAGAAAGTTTGACATAATTAGCGACCTTCTCCACACACACTACGTCATTGATGACGTTTCATTGATGCATCATCCAGAAGAAAAAAACATCAAAATTCATGAGCGGAATTATATTCTACTTTTACGACACGATGTTCATATTTTGGTAATACTTATAATTTGCTTAGATTTCTCGTTTTGACTAAAAACTGAAATAGATCTTATTTATTTTTTAAATCATTTTGTTAATTGAACAGCGTAGAATTGAGAACTATATTTTGTGTACGGAAGCAAATGAAGTTGTGTTAATCGGCGGGCGGTCTAAGGACGATCGACAACTCCAGTTTAAAATTAAAAAATATGCCTCTAAATTGTGTCCCGTTGTTGGTTTCATGAGAAATAGAAACTCGGGTCCCTGTCCGGCTCGAACAATGTTATCAGGCTTGGCGATATCGCCCGGGATGGCTCGATAAACCTCGCCACCCGAACGATATCACCTCGCCTGATAACATTGTTCTCACCGGACAGGGACCCGAGTTTCTCTATCTACATATAATTAGTGAGAGAAAGGCTAAATCTGGTTGTATTTATCAACCATTTCTTACTTGTTGTTCCAGACATTTCGCAAGTTGTCTAAACATGCGAAGTATGTGCAAATAATAAATATAAAGGAGGGGGATATCAAAAGTATAGTGATTTAGTAATTGTACACCTTCTAAATACAAAAATGTAGCAAAGATCTGAACATGTTAAGGAATTACATGTATAAGGAATTTGACTGTACGTTTAAGACCTTTGTATATTGTCAGATAAAACTTTATTCCTTTTTTTGTCCTTTCAATTTTATTCATTTATAAATACATTTACATTTATGCCATACATTATAAACATATTAACAAATAGTATAAAAATAAATGGATTTATAAATTATTTTTCGAGAGAGAGAGAGGGGGGGGGGTAGAGAGAGGGGGGGGGAAAGAGAGAGATATAAAAGTAGAATGTAAAGATACTTTTTGCACCATCTCTTCAATAAAAACAGATAATTTAGTGTTTTCTTAATTTAATAATATTGTAAAGTCACTCCATTTGTTCTCAAACATTTCACTTTGATTTTTTATTTCTGATATTGTTTTCTTTATTTGTATTCTATGTTTCAGGTATTCTTTAAAAGGTTCTATTGATGGACTAGTTTAAACTTTATTCCTGTGTGATATTCACAAAGCATCTAAGGCGAATTTTCTAAAACAATTAATCATGATGTAAGAATATCCGCTAAACATCAAACTCAAGATCATTTTTATATAGTTCTGAAATATTATGTAACGAGTTTCAACATTTACAAATATTTTTGAAGTATGCGTCATTTTTTTATATGTGCAGCTCATTTGTAACTTAAGTCAAAATACGTAAGATATTTTGTAAATACCAACAACGGTCAACATTGGGATTACTACATATACAGTTGCTGCTTGCGGTGAAAAACGAACCATTATAATCAAAAGTTGTATACACTCATTTATCTGAGCATACTAGGTTACTATTGACATTTCACGTTAACAGATAAATAACTAAAATAACATTGTTATTAACAGAATACACGATTGTTTTGGTCACGTAGCAGACTATTATACCTTCAATATACCTTGTGCTGTAAAATCAATTCTTACAAAACTTTATTTACCAGTACAGTTGTACTAACTTGCACTGACATGGCGTCCCCGATAGCACATTGATCAAAGCCGAATTAACACTGAATTAAAGTGTTGCAGCTTGCAGCTTAAGTTTGTCGATCACTTCATCAGTGTAATTTTCAATTGGATGTACAGTGAAACATCGTTATCTCGAGGACTAGTCGGGACATGTGAAATGATCGAAATAAACCGGGAGCTCGACATATCGAAGTGATTTAAGTATACAACATATAAAGCAAATTCGCCGGAACTTTGAAATTTTCTCGAAATAAACAAGGTGCTCGTAATATCGATGGTCGTCTTGACGAAGTTTTACTGTACAGTATTTGATAAATGCTTTAATTTCCATGATACGCACGTGACTCAGTTCAAATTTGATGTACAACTGTCACCATAGATGAACATTAACAAAACCCAGACCAGTTCAATTTCCATAATTGTTCATCATATCCGTTCAAGAATATTTAACTTTCCCACTAAATGTCATTTTAAAATGCACAAGTACCAAACCAGATCAATTTCCATGATTGTTCATTATATATTCATTAAGAAAGTCTCTATATTCGGAGAAACGTGGTATTTAAACTTTCAATTACGGAAAGATTATCTCGCAACGTCGTTCCAACAAGGTATATAAATATTTAAATTATCCAGAGCAATTTCCGTTCATCCGTTGGTATATACCAGGGCGCTTCAAAAAAGTCTTACAAATACCTCATAATGTTTTGAAATTATGGAATTCACCACGTACAATTTTATCTTGAGTGCATTATGTAAAGTTAATAGATGTGCAACGTAAGATGTCATAAACAATACAGTGACGATATTCGAATAGCGATCTTGAGGTAGATACAGTTAGTCTAGAGGATCAGCACATATACATAAACTATCGAATATCTCAGAGGTTAAATAGGAAAATCAATTACGAAAGATTTTGAGCAGCATATAACACTTGGCGCTACAGTTTCTCTCCGGACAGTCAATTGATGATTGCACAGTTCTGTAGAGGATTAAGTAATTAGCCATGTTCAAGTATATTCGCAAAATACCATATTCCTGTTAGTGCATATAGGTTGTAGATTGTACCAAACGTATTTGAGATAATTGATTGCGAAGGACAAACTCTCGAAGAGTTTTGATCAAAGCAAGTATTTACGGAGTATTGCTTCCTCACAATAAAACCTTTGTGGGGACTTTTTGAAACACCCTCGTAAATTACAACTTGTTATCGTACTGGTTGTGAAATCCAATTAATGTTACAGTGCAACAACCCTTAGGCAAATGCGTCACAACATTTGGCAGCTCAAAAAAACAAAATATGATTCGGCTTAAACATGTTTTATACAAGTCGTAACCCGTAATTTAAGTTCATCAATGGAACATTGAATTACGAATATTACAGTGCATGGAAGTAATGAGCACAAAGAAAACGTTAGTGCAGTTGTAAGTGACGTAAGCACACCATAAAATTGGACTATGTCACTATTTCGGTTCCGAGATAATGTGTCTTTTCCAGATAAATTGAAAATACGGATCCATGCATTGAATTGCATTAGTTCATCAAGAAACTTGACATTTCTATTTCAAAAATTAAATTAAGATAGAGGCAAATCTAATTTGGCTCGATGTTTTTATCAATCGCTTGAATGTACTTTTGAATCGTGTTCACAATGCTAGCATCATAGGTGCAGTAAAACATCCAACATCAGAAGAAAAGGTAGAAGTTAGAAATATTGTATTGTCATATGACCATGACAGTTATGGGCTTAAATCATGGTGTACATTTATTTGTGTTCTATTTATGCTTTGTTGGTTCTATGGAATGCTGTCATACCTATTTAAATCCTTTGTTGTACGACCAGTTTTTGAAACAATACATTTAGTTTAACAAGCATCCACTTTATTTATGATTAGACCATCGTTGAATTCTAGATTATTTCGTTGACAATAATGTCAATGCTGGTGCACAGACTATATTGAATGTTTACTTTTATAGTACGAGGAGCGAACTTTACCAAAACTAAAACATTTAAAGTGAATCATTACCACCGAGACACATAATCATGATCTGTATGCGTTAAACATCTTCATAAATAAAAAATGAATAAGACTGCTAAAATAAATCAAACATTTGCAAAGACAATGCACGATATGCGTGCAAGTCCCGTTGATAAATGTTTAATTAAAATATCTTGTTTTATCACGAGAATAGTGAATGGAAAGTACGCAATACGACACATATAGCTTTTGTTAACACTTTTAAAAGGACAGGATATCTTACAAAACCAGCTAATTATCCACAAATGTTGAATTATTATGGGCTCTATCTGGAGTCGTTGTACTAACATCGTTAGGATCAGATATGAAGCTATATAAATACATGTATACCAGTACATAAGCTAATATAAACTATAGACCACTTTCAAGTGTCATCAGAATCTATGTCTGACTATAAATCGTGATCGTGTACGTTTCAATCTTCTTATCACGCAACACTCAGTATTGCTATACAAGTATCTCTACAATTGACAAAAGTGGATTTAACGGCGCTGCATTCCCTGACCTATTAGTTTAGTTGTTTACATTTTAACATTCGTTTAACGATTAATAGGAAGCAAGGAAGACATTGCATTAGCAAATGGCGTTGCATCCTCCGTTACTGGCATTAAAGTACGACTGTGACAGTTTGTTGTTTTATTATGGTGCATCGCCAGGAAGCAACTCCCCATAGCTTGTATACGATTTGGTAATCATGTCTGCAGACTTATATATTTCAACTAATTCTACGAGAGACTACACACAGACCGATGGACTCTCTATTAATGCTTCCACATGACAAAAAACATAGCATTTACAATGAAATAACATGCAACCTATAATTCATTCTAAACAAAGTGTGTTCATGATCTTAGAACTATTTTAAAACGCATACTACATGACTCGTCTTCTGTCTCTTGTCAAGTAGCTTATGCAAACAAAATCGAGATACTGATTTTCAAATATGTACTTTTTGCTAAATGACACATTTAAATGTATTATTACCAAAAACATTATGCCGTTAATCGACATCCCAACATTAAATCATTCAACATTATTGTAATGTGATGTCGCTTGAAGTCCATATGGATCCCTTCATTTGGTATCCGATTACGGTTTGATTTTCAATCAAAATTCAGGTAACAATCTGGGGATGTCTGGGTAAGACTTCCGTTTCTGAAACATCATAAACTTTATATACAATAGACAGCAAAAACATTATGCGTTTATGTTACGTGCATCGTTGCCAAAAATAAAACAGCGAGTCAACAAACATGTATTTCAATTACTATTCAATATTAATTTGTGAGCATTGAAAGTGATACATTTGATGGAAACTCACCGGGTTGTATTACTTAACATTTTCTGATGACAATTTATCGAACGTGTCATGAAATTCAAAGTTGATATCATTTTATTTTAATCCAAATATCGCAAAATACAGGTGTTGCATTGTTTTGGGATGGGGGTACTGGCATGATATTACCAAATATGCAAGTAGTTTAATGTGTTGGCACAACATTAAAGGCTCTTCATACACAGTAATACTAAGTACATTGCGGTTAATTAAGCTCAAAAGTGCAAGTAACTATTTTTAAACGCCAGTATCAATGCCCTTGTAGAATGTCCGAAACTTTTTGAAACCATTCTTTAATGCAATAGTGGATCATTTGTAAACGTCGATTCCTTTTGCACAATCTGTCCTGAATTATATATTACAAATGTATATATATAATGTGGTTACGCAATAGCACAAACTGTACTTGACATTATTGTCAACAACAGGCCCAAATTATAGTACACTGTTTATTGTATATTTATGTTTGACCTTCTGTTACAAAGTAAGTCAATTTCTACCTATAAAACACAGTTTTGTAAATATGTGATACTTGCCACATTTGTTACTCTGTTAGCTCATTCCATTAAGTGCTCGCTATACCATAATCAATTGTTATAATTCCCTGGTCATTATCATTTAAATGAACATGAATAAATTATCCATTGTCTAGCAAAACAGGAAACACAAACGAGTTTTATACCGTAAACAATGTTACTCATTAGCATTTCCATTATTGACAAATTCCTGGTCTAATCTACTAAACAATAATTGGTGATCTATTTATGGGAAACATTAACAATTGGTAGGACAGTGTCTGTTGAGGTTAATGGACAGGTCACGTGTTCACAAACGATTAATGTTTAATGATAGTAACTCTACACATAATCAAATCTTATTGAAACTAACTGGGCAGCATTTGTCTTAAATACAATCACAACCAAAACCTCAACAGTTCTATCATTTATCTTTGGACTGTTAAATCCACATATAGACATACAATGTTGAATTGATACGATCTAGTTCCGGTGCACATTTAATGCAACATAATAATGGATCACTCCTTAGAAAAGGTGCACATATAATGCAACATAATAATGGATCACTCCAGTCAAAGGTGCACATATAATGCAACATAATAATGAATCACTCCTTAGAAAAGGTGCACATATAATTCAACATAACAATAATGAACCAATACTTGGAAAACCATGACATACTTAATTAGCACTTTAAGTACATCACTACCACTGGAGAATATTATCGCTGTCCGAACGGTATAACTCGTTTATGAGATGACACATTTTTTGACGTGGGGTTAATGTGAAACATGGTAGAGTGTACTACACTTTTTTCGTTTTTAAGGCTGCAAAACTAAATAACATTCACATAACAATAATAATCGACCCATCTATTAGACCGCATGGTACCATCTACACTGAAAACGAGGTAAAATGCAAATGACGATCAATGTGATTTGTCCTTTCAAGTTGAGCACTGAATACACTGAATAGACAGCTAAACAAACCATTTGATCGAATATTAAGATTTTATTTAATTCTGAAGCAGTTTCTAGGCATTATGTAAATGTTCTAAAGTGACGCATGTTGCGATTAATGGCATACTTCAAACGACAGTTGGACATGAATTGTAGAACTTGAGGAGACATTGTGCTTTTGACTTTGAAGTCACTACAATCCAACATGTTACTGACCTACTTACTTAGGCCCTTTGCTCCACTGGGGAGCATAGGCCATTGACGAATTCCCTCCATCTGACTCGGTTTCCTGCAGTATGTTCCATAGCGTTCCAGGTGTTGCCACTCTCTTTTATTTCTGCCTCGACATTTCTTCGCCAGATGTGTCGTGGACGTCCCGTTTACCTTCTACCTTGAGGGTTCCATTTTAGAGCCTGCTTTGTAATGTTGGTGTTAGGTTTTCGTAGTGTTCAATCATGTTACTAAATATAATCAACAATAGTTTGATGAAGTTGTAATTTTGTTCACATCCCTACGGTCAATTGATTATCACAGTCGGAGATCAAATCCTTATCATCAGTATGATCATTTACACCAATTATTTTTCCAAGGTTAAATTTGTGTACTTTCAGAAATGCAATAAAACATTTGGCTGCACATTGTCCACTTACCAATGCGTTTAATTGTTAATTCATCTGCCACTTCGTCTGATAGTGTATTTGGATGGCACTTTCGATATCCAATCAAATGTTTACCTCTTTCCAACAATTTCTCTTTAATTTCGACTATAGATATGGTGGATAGACAAAAAGTGACGTGACCACTATTGTTAAGTGAAGTTGCAATATTTATTTTTCCTATTCTCTTGGTGAGATGATCTCAGAAAATTAATAACTGTTTTAACACGATCTTTATGTGTTTAATATCACAGTGATAAATATTATTAATAAATATAACAAATGTGAAGTAACATATTGTTCTCATATTAAAGTGTATAGAGCTATATTCTAAAAGTCATTTAATGTCAGAATAATTACTTGCATCGTTTTGAGTATGATACTAGACTACCTTAATTTCAAATTAAAACTTTGGAGGGGTCCCGTGTACTTTGATTCATTCGTCCAAAAATAGATGATTCTTATAGTTTCTAGAACACTTTCGAAAGAAAATGTACAGTTCACATGTCCAATAAATCACAGAGACAGATTCTATTAAAAATTAAAAATGATCTAATGGATATGAAAACATAATTGTTTTTCAGTTTTAGAAACTTTAAAAAAATATCTTCCGATATAGCTATATACACTTTAATGACCATAACTGATTCACCGTAACAAGTTGAAATAAATGGTATTGTGTCAATATCGTATAAATCAAACTCAAGTAATCAAGTAATTGCGTATTCTGTCCGTTTGATTGAATCAGTCATAGTGTGAGATCAATCGGTTTTATTTCTGTCTAATTAGCAAATATCATCTAGCTTCGAGAAGACAACACTGCATCACAAACGAACAACTGCGTATATCTACGAAAAATTGTTTTTCCTGTCGGATTTTGAAGTGAACGTTTTAGATTGTTTCTCTTGTATAATCATTGTACAGGGAGTGACTACCATAACATACACGTAATCACAATAAACTAAATGATCAATGTCTTTGACATAATAACTCAATACGTGTTTTTGAAAAGATAATACAATAATACCCATCCTTTATATCAAATACAATAATTCCTTTGGCATACTAGTAAATACCAAAATTAAGTACAGCATGCCGTTTTTCAAGCGATGTTTATTGAGTAAAATGTTCCTGGAAACGTGTTATTTCATTGTACCTCGTAAAGTAAGTAATATACTACCGATGATTCCGATATATAAACGGTATACATTTGTGTAATGTACTCATGAATTGTAGATATAACGTCTTAATACCGTGATATGGACATTTGCCGGATATTTAGATACTACCCAAACACAGCATCAAAATAATAAGCATTACGTGATAAGTTTGCGCAGACAAAAGGCCGTTCATACGAAACATTAAATAACCCATTACATATACTGCAGCATTGCAACAACAATGAGTCCACTTATTTCTCACACGATGTGAGTGTGATTAAATACATAATTCACACATACATGACATAGTCAATAAATGAAGTTGTAGAATGTCAAACACAATGCAACGGTCATTTGAAACCCCGCACCAACTCCTTAGTGTGTTGACCATAGCTGGGAAACAGTCCTTTCTCCGCTCAGCCTGTGTGGGGGGGATTTGTACCGCGCCATACGAGCTAGAAAATATAACATTGGCTTTATACACTGGATTATATGGTGTCATTCAGTAGAATCATATTATGTTACGGTGCAACATCCCTTAGACAAGTCATTAAACGACATGTGATTCACCTTAATCATGCCATGGTTAACAAATGTAGAATTTAAGTTCATCAATGGGAAATTGGATTACGCATAGTGAGGTACGTGGAAGTAATGAGCACGAAGAAACCGTTACTGCACTTGTAGGTGACGTAAGAGCATCATAAAATTGGACTATATCACCATAACGATTCCAGATTAAATCTAAATAACGATACATGCAGCAAATGAAATTATTAGATCACGAAACTTGACATTCCAGTTTCAAAGTGGGGACGGAATAAATCTCATTCATTTCGATGTTTAAATTGAAATTGCACAAGCAGTCGCAATATTCATATATTAACCATCGTTGATTTCTAGATTACTTGGTGGACAACAATGTCAATGGTGGTGCAAAAGTTAAGCTGACATTTTACTTCTTAGTACGAGAAGGTCACTATTATATGGATTTGTCGTTTCCAGAAGTTGTATCTATAGTCTGTTAAGTTTTGAATTGATTTAAAAATACAAACATTTTCAAACCAAGAGTGCACATGTATTTGTAAAGTAATATCTGCAACTTAAATATAAATCTGATCAGGTGCTTTTTACAATCAGCATTAATTAAACGACAGGGTAATATAAAAATGCATAGGTCCGGCATACATATTTTCTACATGATGACATATACGAGCACATTTCAGGCACTAAGTTCGGTTATAAATATAGATTATCATTATAGAAATAAAGTCAAGGACAAATAGTTCCTGATATGTAGCTTCATACAGATAATTGACAACTCCTATACAATGCATGATGGAATATGCATTTTAAGTAAATCATTACCACTGGGAGACACTATCGCAATCCGTCTGCGCTACATCCTCGGCATGATGAAGAGTCTGCATCGTCAGGACATTTATAGTGCAAAAACTTAGACTTCATAATACTGTTAAACATCTGCAAAGACAAATAATGTAAACAGCTAAAGATGCACACTATACTTGTATGTCCTGTCAAATGGGTTTTAATTACATAATCTGGTTTTGTCAAAATGAGAAAGAACGGAAAGTACGCAGTACGACATATATATAGCATTTTTAACACACACAGGACAAAATGTTTTACAAAACAGGCTAATTATCCAATAATGTTGAATTATTATGGCCTCTGTCTGGAGTTGATGAACTAACATCATTATTTGCGAATGAGGATGTATAAATATACATCTGCCGATAAATTAATCAACAAGATCACTTTTAAATGTCATCCTAATCTACGTCTGACCGTAAATCGTGATCAGTCTTCCAAATATCTTCTTGTCACGCAAGATTCAGTATTGCTATAAACGTGTCTTTGTTGAACGATTGTGGAGAAACGCCAAAGTCATTACTAAGTTACATTAATTAGACGTCGCGCACGATGTTCCGTCTTTTTACGTTTTTAGGGTATGCGCACTGGAAGAAAATTGGTAAAGAGCTTAATTTTTATCGGATTTCTTTCAAATTTTAACTAGGAGTAGCTTTTAAAATGTACTTTTCGACCATAATTTCAAAATAGATGAACACTTTCCTGAAAATTTATAAGAGGCATTTTCCTTGAGATTTTCGTTGAAAACGTCGTGTAACTGCGTCACATTTGTCTCGATACAGTGTGCGATATTTCACCTTAAAGAAGTCAATTGAAGGTCAAATTTTACGGGAAGATACCATGTAAGTTCGCAAATGAATAACGAACAAGATGTGATATTACATTTGAACGTGAGACGTCAAATATTGCTGTTGGTATTTTTTAAATACTTGGTTAAATTCTGTAACTTTGCCATTTTTTGCGTAAAATATATAAAAATTCTATATCAAAATTCCTCCAGTTATTTTCATATTCCATGCAAAATATTGATATTTTGTACACTTTAAGAGAAATAAGATGACATCGAACTAGTAGTGAAAAAATATTTGACAAAACGCAATTTTAGACAATACGATAATTTCATAAAAATACAAAAAAGTGTCACAAATTCTTTTGACGCGACAGTAAAATCCGCATAAAGGATTCATACACAAATATCTTTTTTATTATCGTCACTTTTCTTTTTTCCGTATCCACATGTTATTATTATGAATATCATGCAATGTAAACAATAATTAAAAAATAACTTAACTATATATTCCATGCTTTTAAAAGCATTCTTCGTTTGCCACCCGGTGTGTCACAAAATAGAAAATGACGTATTTTTCGTAATTAGCGTCCCAGTGGTTTATCTTTTTTCGTTAATATTGAATGTTATAACACAATTTTTTGAAAATGAAAGGTACTGTTTCATTGATTGTTACACCTTCATCTAATTGTAAAAATTTCAAATAGCTAGGGTCATTAATGTTGTCCCTGGAAGGTTATATACGGACGTAAGGCGTTTTGTAAACTTTTTCTAAAATGTTGAAATTCGAATCATGGCTAGAATTATTCATTAGTATTTTAACTATGATGTTAATATATTTTAACTAATACTGAAACAAAAATATGATATTCATATTCTGTTTTCATGACAGTTTTATCATGTAAAATTTCATAAGTTTCCCAACATAGATGATAAAATTATACGATATTTTACATCGCCATCATAGCTTGTAAACTTTTATAAATTTACGCTCTAAACATGACGTCGGGCATTATTGACGTCCGCATGTTCTGACACAAAGATACATAATTTTATTACAAATCACAATT
Organism: Spisula subtruncata; assembly: GCA_963678985.1. Lineage (NCBI taxonomy): Eukaryota > Metazoa > Mollusca > Bivalvia > Venerida > Mactridae > Spisula > Spisula subtruncata. Next base: position 9,554,628 of record OY787671.1, read on the forward strand.
AAACACACTCGTGTATGATATGCATATATTTTATGCATATTTTATGTTAAACATTCTGTTTAGTGAATGAAATCTTATCAAGGGGACAAATACAAACACCTTAATAATATAAGAATTACATGTATTGGCTTATTGAAATAGCCTAGTTATCAATTACAGGTTGCATGACATTCGCTCGCTTAGAATGAGAAGGTCGTAACTATTACTTACGACCTTATAAGACTGATACATATTTGAAATCTGCTTCTTATGAACCTATTTTCATGAAAATCGGACATTGTCATGTTGACGAAACTATTGTTGAAACAGTTTGGTTTACCATAAGTGAAGAGTATTTTTCGGACATTGTTTCCTTGTTTTCTCTAAATATCAATAATGTACCGACATTCTCATTCTAAGCCAGTGCATTGTTTCCTATATACAGTAATAAAACATATAGGTGTAATTTACAAGTTATACATTGAAGATGAAGATTACTATACAATTAAAAATCTTACAGTTGAAGAAAGAGCCGTAAAACATCATTAAACCCGTTCATTTTCTAAATGCAAAAGAATTGCCCAAAGTTCTTTATGAAATTTATTAAATAAACTTACAAGTTAGATTAGTTTTCTTTTCAGTTATATGCTCATCGATATATACTGGAACAATGTATTGGATTTAAAACACTTCACTTTAGTAGTTTTTTAAAGACAGCGCGATGAAAATGTCTGTTCGAATATTTTGACGTTAATTTTTACGTTTTCCGTGTGACGCTTCCACGACGCAACACCGTGCGCGACGTCTTAGCAAATGCTGTTGCATCCTCCATAAATGGCATTAAAGTACCACTGTGACAGTTTGGTGGTTGGTTTATTGTGCATCGTAAGAAAACCTCACCCACATTCTTTACATGTGATGCGAATATTACCTGTATTGTTATAAATTTAGTATTTCAACCAATGGTACGACATACAAGACATCGATGACAGCAAATATATCATTTTCAATGAAATGGAACAGTCAAATTCATTATCATGCATCACATCACCTCATATGCATTCTAAACAAACACTAAAATGCTATACAAATTATGTGAACTGATTTCTAACCTAAAATTTTGTTTAATGACACATGTATTGTTACAAAAAGCATCGTGTTATAAACAGCCATACAATGATTATATCAAATCATTGTAATGTTATGCCTCTTGAAGTCCATATGGAGCCCTTTATTTGACACCCGATTACTGTTTGATTTTCAATTAAAATACTTTGGGGATGTCAGGTTAAGACTTCCGTTTCTGAAACATCACGAATTCGATATACAATAAACAGCGATCAACAGAAAAACAAGCGATACTTACATTTGAATATGTGTAAAGTGCATCGTTGACAAAAATAAACAGCGGGTCAGCATTATGTATTTCATTAACTATCCAATATTAATTTGTTGGCATTGAAATGGCTATATGAAAACTATACGGGCAGTATTCCTTAACATTTTCTGATGACAATTTATCGAATGTGTCACGAAATTCAAAGTTAATATTATTTCATTATTGAAGGAAATCACATACACGTCATCCAAATATCGCAAATTACAGAAAGAGGTGTTGCATTGTTTTGAGATATGCGTACTGACGTAATATTACCAATTATATGCAAATAGATCAATTTGTTGGCACACCAATAAAGGCTGTTCATACACTTCGTAAGTACATTGTCGTAAATTATTATCAAATTCTTATAATTGTATTTTATAATAAAATATGCAAATAATTGCTTTACGAAATAGAGCAAGCTGTACTTGGCATTTCCTGTCAACACTACACCCCCATATTTATGTTGACCTTCCTTTAGAAAGTTGGTCAAATTTTAGCTATAAAACATAGTTTGGTAAATATGTCGTTCATGTCAAAATTGGAACACTTTTAGCACAGCCCATCAGTTATCTCGATACCAAAGCCACAGTTTGTCATTTTTCTCTGGTCATTATAATGTATAGCGTTTTTGGGATAGAAAAAAATTGTGTTTTTTGTAGATTTCTGAAAATCTATTCATCGGATATTGATAAAAAATTACAAGAAACTACAATAACTTCTTACCTACTTCCATTCCGAATTTCTAATTTTTAGTCACCTATTAAAAGATATTTATTCTTTATTGTATATTGAAATTACATGAGTTTGAACAGTTTAACGCAGGGAGGTAATCTGGTAATCCATTGATCAATTATTTAACCGTTACAATCCGTGATCGGCGAGATAGACATCGCTGTTATGAAGACGAGACTTATGAGGCCCGTTTCATTCGGTTAATTTAGGTGTGTCGCTTGTAATCAATGTAAAATACTAACATGAAAAGCAGTTAAAATCATGCCATCTTCAAGAATACAATAACGTTATAGATATACAACTGGCGTCGAGGCGTGACTAGTAAACACTCAGTATTCTATCTCTATAGACGTCACGCCTCGAAGATTGTTGTAGATCTTTACCGGTAATTATTTTGAGTATTATTTGTATCATGTTAAATCGGGATTTAAAGTAGATATACAACAAAATATGATACGTACATGTACACAAGTACTTCGTCAGATTCACAGACGGGCCTCGCATGTTTAATATTAAGTAGGTTGCAAATACGTAAATATACCGTTAGACGTATCAGGTGACCGTACAATTGGCTGTTGCAAGAACCAAGCCTTCTAACTTGATATTTCATACAAAACTACAAATATGTTACATAGAACTGATGAATTAAACTTTTTTAAATCATTTCTGATGTTGCTCAAATGTCAGTGTATATTACATGTAGGTAGGTGTATTTCATTTATTCGTGCACAATTTCAAGCTTGTAGGTGTAGTAGTTACAGAGAAATGTTAAAAAAACAAGATTTTTTTCTATCGCTAACTAGCCATAAATGAGAATGAATAAATTATGCATGATGGTCTAGCACGCGTACAAAACAGGAAACACAAACGAGTATATCCTGTAAACAACATCATTCATTAGCATTTCTATTTTTGACAAAAGCCTGATCTAATCTACTAAACAATAATTGCTGATCTATTTATGGGAAAAGTTAACAATAATCCTTGGTAAGACTGTGCCAGTTGAGGTTAATGGACAGGTCACGTGTATACATACAATAAGTATCCTATAAAAATAACTCTGCATGTATATGGTAATAATAATACAAGTGCTATTGAAGTAATGCATGATAATTGTATAATGAAAGAAATGACAAACAATGAAATATGATTTTGAAAGTTTTCAACTTCAAGAATTTGATTAGAAGATAAGTTTCTACAGTTGTAATTTATTGTATAAGAAATTTACCTGAAAATGCCGTTTTATGCGATAGAAAAAAAGTGTTTAAATCTCAATGGTTTCAAGTAAATGAATATATATATTGCATTGTACGAATCGATAATTCTTGAAGTACTCAATTAGCCTTGTTTTGATGTTAATACTCCCTGAAACAAGAACTGAACAACATAATGTCAGGTTCAAACATCAAAACCTCAAGAGAACCGCCAACTTAGGACGGTGACGCAAGAATATGAACATGCCTTAAATGAGTACAAAATTAAGGATAATGCATAGCTATTGAAAGCAAAACTATCAATATTTTTAGTCTTCGCCATTTTTGTGGAGCTTGCACTTTGTACACTTCTAATATGGTTTTACGAAATGCTATTTCACAGAGCACTGACTGTCATGACCGGTTTGTTATAATCTCTGAAGATAAACAGTGTATACGTAGTCTCATTCGGTTTCACCTAACAACTGTTTTTAGCTGTCTACATAGATTGGTCATGTATATTGTCATTTTAGCGTTTAAGCATTCAGAGTCTCCTGGCTTTTTGTAATGAATACATGTACACTTTGTTTTCAGTCTTTTCCACTTCGTTACATAATGTACTTGCTTTAAGAAACATTTAATTTCACTTTTGCTGTCATGCCATTAAAGACGCGCGACAATGATGTGTAGTTAGTCAAGCACATTCCCGTAGAGAGGAGTAAACGTGTCAAACATTACGCGTGGGTGGTTATCAAACCAAACTCTTTATTGCAAGGCTGAATGGCATGATATAGATTGCATGTGATAACAAATGAGACACTTTGTTCTTAGGCTTGTACACTACTGACTACTGTATTAATGTGAGTCTCGACAACGAGCATTTGGTATAATGCAATGTTTGAATAATTGTGTCATAGCCCTGCATACGACAGAAATAGCTCGTCTGTCTTTAAGTTAGTGACCATGAAGCAGTAACATTTCAATTACTCACATGGTTTATTGAATTATACAGGGCTGCATTTATGTTAAATACAATCACAGACATAACCTCAACATGTCTTTGATTTATTTTTGGACAATGTTCACTTGATAAGATCAAGTTTCGGTGCACATATAATTCGACATAACACTAATGGACCACTCCTCGGAAAACCATGACATACTTAATTAGCATTTTAAGTACATCACTACCACCGGGGAATATTATCGCTGTCTGAACCGTATAACTCGTTTATGAGATGACACATTCTTTGACGTGGGGTTAATGTGAAACATGAAGAGTTTACTGCATTATTTCGTTTCTAAAGACTGCAACAATTTCGTTTCTAAAGACTGCAACACACAATCACATAAATAGAACAACAGTAATCGTCCAATCTATGAGACCGCGTGTTACCATCTATATTTATAACGAGGTTAAATGCAAATGAAAATGGCGATCAATGTAGTTTGTCCCTTGAAGTAACTTTGTACTAAATAGTCGGCTAAACAAACCAGTTGATCGAATATTAAGTATGTAGTACAAAATATTGTATACTGTAGACTACTAAACACGACAAAATAACATGTTTTAAGGCTTCTGACTTAAGACTTACTACACGCACTATCAATTTCTGAAGGAAGCATATCATAATAGTAGGTCTTAAAACGCATGCTTCGAGCCACACACGCAACCTTAATATGTCAACCTGTCAATTTTAGCTGGTCTCGTGTTGATAATAATGACATCATTCATAAAGTGACCTGGAATCACATATTGTGATAGCGTACTAGTTTACATGGCAGGTTCACGTATGTCGGCATGATTAGATGATCAGTAATTGCCTCTGGATAATCGGAAAACGTCTCACAGATGTGTCATTAACATATGAAAGACACGGTGTGTAATTAATCAACAGTATTTAGATACCGACTGTGTACACGTGACTCTTATGACTGCATGTTTTATGACAACAAAACGATAGATTGATGTCTACATATTTGGCATAAACAACCAAATTGGTGGTAAGAGGACAGAGGGTAAACATAAAAAACATACTGTATACTTTTATACCCATATGTGTTATTAGCAATCTTAAATGATCGCACTAAAACACGAGCATGTCATGAATGCCTTGTATACGAACTGACAAATGCTTACTTTAAGAGACATACCGTTTCGACAGTAGTGGAATTGCATTTCTGCATTAATTAATATTATCTAGCACCCACTGCGGTATATATGGATTAAAAACTCTTACCGTTATTTAAAAAACACAGTCCTTAATACATGTACGTAAATCCAGGAACTGCAAAACAAAATCTAGTCAATGCAATTCCATGTTATTTAGAATAGGTTTAGCCTTCAAACCAATGTTCTCCGGTGTCAACACTCTTTACAAAAATCAAAACACAGTCGTACATTTTATTAATGTTCCAATGTTAAATTGTTGTACTTTCAGAAATGAAATAAAACATTTTGCTGCACACTGTCCATTTACCAATGCGTTTAATTTTTAATTCATTTGCCACTTCGTCTGATGGTGTATTTGCATGACACTTAAGATATCCAATCAAGTGTTTCCCTCTTTCCAAAAACTGCTCTTTAATTTCGACTATAGAAATGGTGGATAGACGAAAAGAGACGTGACTACTTTTGTTAAGTGGATTTACAATATTGATTTTACCTACGTTCTTTGTGAGATAATCTCACAAGATTAATAACTGTTATAACACGATTGTTATGTGTTTAATTTCGCAGTGTTAAATATTATTAATAAATATAACATATGTGAAGTAACACTTTGTTCTCATATGAATAACCATAACTAGTTCACCGTAACAAATTGAAACAAATGGCATTGTGTCAATATAAATACATGTGTTACTTAAGTGCATGTCAGAAAACAGAAACTAATGAGGGATACCTTAAAAGTGGTTAAAATGGCAAATTGCATAGTTAGAGAAAGGTGAGAGTCTTCGCAATTATACTTCAATGTGCGTATAATTTAATTTCTTGTATTTATATGTGAAAAACATGTTTAAAAAACATAATAAAGATATTTTGGCTCGTTACGGAAATATGTTTTAATTCTTAGCTCGGTAATTAGTGGGAGTTTTTTGTTGAAATTTTGAATAGTTTAAGCAATTATGATTCTCATTTAATGTATAATATTCCTGAATCGATTTAAACGATCAAATTTACAGGTAACGCCTCTTTAACCAAACATAATACTTTATTTTGTTACGTTGTATAACATGTTAGCATCACAGATAAAATGACATGCTAACATAGTGCATTATTTGACTCTATTTAACCGTGGGTACGGGAAGTTAACATCAGATATGAAATGAAATGCAAACATAGTGCATTATTTGACTCTATTTTACCGAGGACACGGGAGATTCTCTGCCACAGTGTCAATTTGGCATCCGTTTTAATAACGTCAAATGCCGTTAATGATATTAGAATATATAAGAAGTTCAGCAGAAATCTTTCTTTCAGTAAACATGTGTATAGATTATACCCGTGTTGGTTCAACGGTTAGTGTTTTAGAATCCTCTAATGTACCGTGCATTACGACATTATTAAATGAATGAATGTGACACCATTATAGCGTTTTATTTCTGCCAAGCTAGAGGTCACCGTTTGAGCAAGTCTTTATGAAACATGGTTATCCTGCTGTCTACAGCTAGAACTTGGGCATCTTTCTTTAGGTCATATGTGGGCATTTCGTCGTGTATTTGTGATGTTGTTAATCTTGTTTGTGGTCGGCTGGTTAAGTACTGTGGTATCACGGAATTACGAAACATTCAGTTTAAAAACTTCGCATAGACGTTTCTAATTTCCGGTTGAAATCTAAAAATAGGAAACATCTTAACTTTGTGTTTGGAATTTTTAATGAAATAAGATTGGCTATTTTTCGTGAAACCCGAGTTAATTTAAATTATAGCATAACTGGTTTCAAGCTCAAGTAATTAAGTCATTGAATATTTTGTCCGTTTGATTGAAAAAGTCATTTTGTGAGATCAATTGGTTTTATTTCTGTCTAATAAACAAATAACATTCTAGCTTCGAGAAGACAACAATGCATTACAAACGAACAACTGAGTTATATCTACGAACAATTGTTTTTCCTGTCGGATTTTGAAGGGAACGTTTTAGATTGTTTCTGTTGTATAAACATTTTTTCATGGAGTGACTGCCATATCATACACGTAATCACAATAACCTATAGATGATCAAATGTATTTGACATAATTCAATACGTGTTTTTCTGAACACGTAATACAATAATACCCATCCTTTATATCAAATACAATAATTCCTTTGGCGTCATTGTCAAAATGAATTTACAGCATGCCGTTTTGCAAGCGATGTTTATTGAGTAAAATGTCCCTGGAAACGTGTTATTTCATTGTAACTCTTAAAGTAAGTAATATACTACCGATGATTCCAATATATAAACGGTATACATTTTTGTATTGAACTCATAAATTGTAGATATAACGTCTTAATACCGTGATATGGACATTTGCCGAATATTTAGATACTACCCAAACACTGCATCAAATTATTAAGCAATAAATGATAAGTTTGGTCAAACATAAGGCCGCTCATGCGAAACATTAAATAACCCATTTCATATACTACAGTATTGTAACTACAATAAATACACTTATTTCTCACACGATGTGTGTGCGATTAAATATATAATTCAAACATGCATGACATAGTAAATAAAGAAAGTTATAGAATATCAAACACAATGTAATGGTCAATTGAAACCCCGCACCTACTCCTTTGTGTGGTGACCATAGCTGGAGAACAGTCCTTTCTCCGCTCTGCCTGTGTGTGGGGGATTTTTACTGCGCCATAAGAGCTAGAAAATATAACATTGACTTTATACACTGGATTATATGCTGTCACTCAGTGGAAACATATTATGTTTCAGTGCAACATCCCTAAGACAAATGCCTGAAGACATTTGACAAGTCATTAAACTACATGTGATTCACCTTTATCATGCTATGGTTTAGAAATGTAGAATTTAAGTTCATCAATGGAAAATTGGATTACACACATGACAGTACGTGGAAGTAATGAACACGAAGAAAGCATTACTGCAATTGTACGTGACGTAAGAGCATCATAAAATGGACTATATCACAATAACGATTCCAGATAAAATTTAAATAATGATACATGTACCAAATTAAATTATTAAATCACGAAACTTGACATTCCAATTTCAAATTGGGGACGTCACAAATCTAATTCATTTCGAAGTTTTAATTAACATTGCACAAGCAGCCGCTATATTCATATATGAACCATCGTTAATTTCTAGATCATTTGGTGGACAACAATGTCAATGGTGGTGCAAAAGTTAAGCTGACATTTTACTTAGTACGAGAAGGTTACTTTACCAGAACTATAACATTGATTTGTCGTTTCTAAAGTTGTATCTATAGATACGTTTTGAATCGATTTAAAAATATAACATTTTACGAACTAAGAGTGCACTCGTATTTGCAATATAATATCTTTAACGTAATTATAAATCTGACCAGGTGCTTATTACCATCAACTTTGATTGAACAACAGAGTAGTATAAAAATGCATAGGTCCGGCATACATGTTTTCTACATGAAGACATATACGAGCACATTTCAGGCACTACGGTTGATTATAAATATAGACTATCATAATACAAATAAAGTGACAGACAAATTGTTGCTGATATGTAGCTTCGGACAGATAATTGACAAGTCGAATACAAAGAATACTGAAATATGTATTTTAAGTGAATCATTACCACTGAGAGACATTACCGTAATCCGTCTGCGCTACATCCTTGACATGGAAATAAGTCTACGTCGCCTAGACATGTATATATGCTTATTCTTTGAATAAATTAGACTGCTAAACATGACATAAATCAAACAGCTGCAATGAGATATTATGTAAGATGCAAATACTTAATGAGAACTATCCCTAACAACTCGTATTTACTAAAGTGCAAACTAGTGCCGTCTACCCTATGTGATTTCTGTTCTATGTTTGCAGACAGCAACATACATATGTTCTGAGGATGTCATGTCATACAAGCCTTTTGGGGAAATATTCATATTTTTTTTAAAATATATGTTCCATCTATTAACATTTTTACTATTTTGATATATCGTTCTGCACAGTGCAAAGTAATGACCCACAAAAAAGCATTCTAATGAATTACATAATACTTCTTACAAAATATTTCATTTTCAAACCAAAATGCACACTAACAAGTCCAACAATAGAACCTTTTAAAGAATACCTGATACATAGAATACAAATAGAGAAAACAATATCAAAAATAAAAAATCAAAGTGAAATGTTTGATTTTATAATATTATTAAATTAAGAAAACACAAATATTTTTTTATTGAACAGATGGTACAAAAAGTATCTATACATTCTACTTTAATGTCTTTCTCTTTCTCCCCCTCTCTCTCCCCCCCCTCTCTCTCTCTCTCTCTTTCTCTCTCTCTCTCTCTCGAAAATAATTTATAAATCCATTTATTTTTATAGTATTTGTTAATATGTTTATAATGTGTGGCTTAAATGTAAATGTATTTATAAATGAATAAAATTGAAAGGACAAAAAAATGAAAATGCATGTCAGACAATTCAAAAAAAAGATGCTAATGCACGCCTTACGTCCATATCCCGTTAATGTGGATTTTAATTTGATAATCCGGGGTTTTTTTTCAACATAATAGTGAATGAAAAGTACCGGTACGCAATACATGTAGGTTACATTTTAACATTTTTAAAAGAAGGACATGGTATTTTACAAACAAGGTTATAAATGTTGAACTACTACGGAGTTGTTGTGTTAGAACTTACATCGTTAGTTGTGGACAATGCTATATAAGTATACCTCAGCTGATAATTAAATAAACAAGATCTCTTTTAGATGTCATCCTAATCTACGTCTGACTGTGAATCGTGATCTTGTACGCTTCAGTCTTCCGAATATCTTCTCGTCACGCAACCTCCAGTGTCTCTAAAAAATATATAGAAGGTAGATAGAACGGCTCTGTATGAGCGGCTGTGTATGAACGACTCTGGCTTCATCGACCTATTTGCTGTTTACGTTTTAATATTCGTTAAACGATTGAGCGGAAACGCTGAAGCCATTGCATGAGCAAATGCTGTTGCATCCTCCACTAATGGCATTGTATTTCCGCTGTGACAGTTTGGTGTTTTGTTAATTGCACATCACAAGGAAGCCTTACCCAATGATAATAATGTCTGCAGTCTTATATATTTCAGCTAATGGTATGAGAGACTACAACCCGATGGGAAATGACGCCTGTATTACTACAAAAAGCATGATGTCGTTAACCGCCATAATCAAGTCATTGTATTATTATGCAATCCTGTTTTCTAATAAAATCTGTTACGCAATTGCACAAGCGGTACTTGATATTTTTGACAACATTACTCCCCCATTCCAGTTCACTGTTTGTGGCAAATTTATGTTTGACCTTCGGATAAAAAGTAAGTCAATTTCTACCGATAAAACACAGTTTGGTAAGTATGTAATCCATTGTCTAACGTAAAAACAGGAAACATAAAAGAGTTTTATCCCGTAAAAAATGTCTCTCATTAGCATTTCTATTGACAAAATCCTGGTCTAATCTACTAATCAATAATTGCTGATCTATTTATGGGACACATTCGCAATAATGTTTGGTAGGAGAGTGTCTGTTGGGGATAATGGTCAGGTCCAGTGTTTTATAATACTTACTACACGTATATGGTAACAATAATGCACGTGTTATTGAAATAATACAACCATTATTTCAGTTGACATAATTATATACAGGGTAAGCGCGTGGGCGACTAATAACCACGCCGGAAATTAATTGGGGACATTTAACATAATAACTGTAAACACTGTTTAGTGGGTAACAAAACACGAGTTGCTTAATCTCGCTTATATCCACACTGTAAATGACATTGCTTTTACAAATAATTGATATATCTTTGAAGGGGAATACTTTCGACTGTCAAACATAATGTCATTTTCCAACATTAAAACCTCAAGATAACTGCCAACTATGGAGAGTGATGAAAGAATATTAACATGCATTACACTAGAACACGTCAATTTATCCAGGGCAATGCATCGTTATAGTTGCCATTGTGCGTGGTGGATTACAAAAATCCAGTATTGCAAGTGATACACTTTTTAAATGATACAATTGTTGTCACTTAAGTGTATACTATTGTTTGCACTTTTAATGAGTTTGTTCGAAATTCTAGTATAAACCAGATGATATAATGTAACGTTTCTAAGACTGAGCATCACTTTGTCATAGTTAAGCATACATTGCGCGCTAAAAGAGGACGCAATCAGTCTTTGGGCAAGGTATCATGAAGCTGTATATAAATAGTGTCGTGGATTGTCAAACATAAATCGCTATTACTCGAGGAATAGATTTTTTATCGAAACTTTTAGGTCAGTATTTATCTTTGGACAATCACAACCGTAATATAAACACTCCTTTTTGTAATTATGTACGGACCTTTGTATAAACAATGAATGTAAAATAAGTGTCGGCGCACAAAATAGAAATCAACATAACAATGGTAGTCCACTCCCTAGAAAACCATGACATATTTAATTAGCATTTTAGTACACCATTGCCACCGGGGAGTATTATCACTGTCTGAAGCTATACATCGTTTTCTAGATGCCACATTCTTTAATGTGGGGTAATGGCTGACATATGGCACATGTACCTTTTTCTACATTTATTTGTTTCAAAAATAAATCACATAAACGTAACAATTGTAATCGAACAATCTACGAGACTGCCTGGTACCATTTACATTTTTAACGAGATTAAGATGGCGATCAATGTTATTTATCGTTTAAAATTCAGTACTGAATAGACAGCTAACCAAACATTTGATCGAATTTTAAGATTCTATTTAATTTTTCTGAAGTGGTTTCTATGCATTATGTATCAATGGTGACGCATGTAGCAATTAATAATATACTTCACGAGACAGACGCATATGTAGAACTTAAAGAAGAAGTTTTGCTTTCGACTTTAAAGTCAATACAATCAAACATGAACCAAGATTAAATCATTGACATAAAGAGGTCAACGTATTTATTATGAACATTCACAACAACGATATGCATCCAAATTATTCCTGAACAACTGTGTTAATGTGCGGTGGCAGATTCTTCCTTTTACCAACAACTGCTTTTTGATTTTGACTCTGGAAATGGTGGATATTGGCACTTTTGTTTAGTGGATTTATAATATTACTTACTTACGTTCTTGGTGAGACAATATCACAAAATAAATGACTGCTATAACACGATATGCATGTGTTAAATATCCCAGAGTATTATGAACATAGATAGAAGTACCATTTTGGTCTCATATGAAGAACCAAAAATAATTCACCGTAACTAGTTGAACCAAAAGTCATTCACCTTAACAAGTTGATACATATTGTTTCAATATCAGTATATTACTTGTGTTCAGACCAGAAAACAAAACATAAATCTGAGATACCTTCAAAATGGATTGAATGACAAATTACGTTACATATGGAAATGTGAGATTCTTTGAAATTGTTGACTTCGGTGTTAAGTTAATTTCACCTGTACGAATTTGAAACACATTTCTAACAAATAAATTTGTGTCACGTTGTATCACACGTTCGCAGCGTGTTATTGGTATTGTGAGATGTATCACTTTGAACTTAACCTAGATTTTAAACGTGATAATCTTATGACAGATACCACGTAGCCAAAGCTGCATTGTCAGATTGGTATATTCATACCATAAAGTATCTATCTTATTATAGTTCGTTTTCATCTTGGATGCTGTTTTCACTATTCCTGAATTAATCTCGTCTTCCTTTCCCGAAAAATAGTTTTTCTAGGCGTTATCATGGGAATATGATGATTCATATATCAACACAACACAATTAGTAATGACTGAAATATACTAGTACATTGCAATAATGAGACCTGGTAATAGAAACAGATGTATCACTGGACCAAGCGTGTGTATTCGTGTTCCAATTGCTGCAATCTGAATGTGACAGTTTTGCATTCACAGGCTCTTATACGTGATGTATTAACACGAAATGCCAGACGTTTGTATTGAGCGTTCCTTATCAACCAAACACAACGCGTTGACCATTGTGGATTCCACAACAATCTGACCACACAATATAAAAACACTCCCTCGTCACGAAGACAGAATTGGTTTAGGTTTTGTATGTAATTTATAGTCGTCTGCATCTTAATTAGATATCGTGTTCAAAAGACTGATACTTGATATTTGCATTATTTCGTTAGCTGTAATTGTCATTTTCGTGTCACCTTGTAGACAGTCTCTGTCTTGATTAATCTATTTCTCTCCCTATATTTATTGTAATGTAATCAGTACATACATACCAATGATGTGAAACATCATTCAATCAGAAATAGCGTATTTAGTTAGTGTAGCTTTAGATGTCTTTGTTTTCTTGTTAGTTCTCCTGTGCCTGAAATGTAAGCATTTGTAAGCATAGTGATAATAAAACATCTGCAATCATCCTGTTAAGATATTATACTTTATTGTTGGTTCTCGTACCTGTGATGTCGCCTCAAGATACCACGCTCGAGATATGTGATGGTTTTAAGTTTGTAAATATACTCGTATATTCACAATTCCTTGTTTTTTTATGGAATTACACTAATGCAGTAGTAACTATGGTTTCCTTTTGTACTCGCTAAAAACAAACTGATCCTTCGTTGGAATAACTTTGATGGCATCGGTGATTTGTTTGATGTATAACGCGAACATTAAATAGTCTTTAATAGAAATCATTATAATTGGATTAAATGAGGATGTCTTACTACACGTTCCGTTTTGTTAATATTTTTAACGATTCAATTTTAACTATTATTTAACAATGAACCATCTTAGGACAAGACTACTACGGAGAGTAGAATAAATACACAGTGAAATGATCTAATTTTTGATATCGTCATTTTATTTTTATGACATGTTTAAAATTTGTTGATACATTTATTTCCTTTAGTAAGGTCACAGACAATCTAATTTTAGTTTGCAAATAACGGAATAAAATGTCTGCGTTTGCGATATTATAAATTTGTAGAAGTGAGATATTAGTATACAAAAAACGTGTGAGATATTATTCCATTCATCAAACTCCACTTTGATATCAATTTATCTCAATGACAATGTTGGAAATGCCCCCAAACATATCAAAGGTGTGAATAATCTCTGCAACGAATAGTTTGTCCTTTATAACATGAACAAAATAATGTCTTTGGCGTGAAACTAAAACATAGCAGATCGTTTAGCAAGCAATGTTTATTCAGTAAATACGTCCCTAGATGGTAGAGGAACAAATGCCAGTTTAGGCCTCTATTTTTGGAGTTACCCTACCATTCATTTTAACAAGCCGAGTCATACCTTAAAATGTTCCTAAATGTTTGTACTTTATGACAAAGGTAATTTTTTAAATACTCATGGTGGCATTTTGAGAAATCCAAGATGGCGTCCAAGATGGCCGCCAAAAAAGAAAACATCACCTTTTGTCAAATTACAGCCTCTGGGACATTTGGTATGACATTTATTATGGGAATAAGTTGTTTTTACAATAGAATGTATATTGTTCTTGTCATATTAGGTGATTTTGGTGAAATATTGGGGTGATTTAATTTTTTTCATCATATTTATCGCCAAATAAAGGCAAAAAATAGGGGGTCGGGGTAAGATTTTTAACTACCCAGGAAATGGTTTACGATACATGTAGCATTTATGTTGTTAAGTTTATGCTATATAGGTGGGGGAATATCAATATTTACTGTAAAATAAAAGTACTTAAATGGTGACAATTGACAATCAAAGTGGGTGGGGTACGATTTTCTTAAAATCTGAAAAGTGGTAATATTTTACCTTTGATACATGTTAGAGACACTATACCATAAATTGGTTTAGGTTTCACACTCCTACAGTTAGGGAAGTTGGCACTATGTGTTATTTATGTATTGTTAACTAATATTTAATGCATTTACTCAATATTTTTCTTGATTTGATTCCAAACAAATGACAATTTCCTTAGGGGTAGGGTTTTTTTTGATAATAACGAAAACCTTTCAAGCGATGACACGAACTAAACTTGTTAACTAACTATATGAAATTATAAAGATGAATTTTAGCATTAGTGAGCGTGTTACAATATTTGTAACAATATGGCCTTTGTCAACATTAATGTCAATGTCAAATGTCAAATTCTGAAGGATTTTCAGAACTTGCAATATGTATAATTATATTACCACTAAAAGGTACATGTAAAATGTACTGGCAGGAATAAATTATATATTAAACAAAAATGAAAAATAACAAAGTACAAACACAGCTTGGTTCTTTGATGAAGGAAAAAATTGTTACATTGTGTAACCATTGTACCTGGAAATATGGTTTCCAATATGGCCGCTATCATCTTCACATACAAACAAATATAATGTACATAAGACATAATTTATAATCCAGCCGAATTCGCATTGAAAGTGAAACTTATTGCAACAGAAACATGTTTGCGTTTTAAAAGAAATTTATTCATATGCTGATGAACAGAAAAGTCCTTAAAAATGCAGTTTGGAAAAGTGAAAAGTCCAAGATGGTGTCCAATATGGTAGCCATGAATGGTGAAATGCATATACTCTAAATAGTAAATGCCAAAGTGATAATTTCATAAATAGATATAATGACACATACTTGGATTGAAAATGTTTATTAACTAGTGGTCATCATATTGAATTTCAACAGTAACTATTATAAGTGCAAGGTCAAGGACTTTTCAAGGTCAAAATGGGAAAAACTTAAGTATACGTATTTCTTCTATATTTTTGTTGACATAATATACATTCCTGCCTTTCAATATGGTATAAACTAAGTTGTTTAGAATGTATTTCTTCAGTAGACATTGTATGTTTTATTCAGAACATTACAGCTTTGTGATAAAGCCATTTGAAAGAAATAAATGATACACAAGGAATCTTAAATTGATGGGTTCATATCATCAATATATGTTATTATCATTAGTTGTGACAGTTCGTATTACCATTAAATGCTACAAAGTATGTACTGAATTTAGTTTTAATTTTAAGTTACTCAAACCAATATCATTTAATGACCATTTCAAGGTTCAAATTTCTAGACACATTCAAATTTGTTGGAACTATAGACTTATATTAGGTTATGTGGGACTCATGCGTGTTTGAAATAATCATACAATCCCCTATATGGGGACTCAAAGTTCCAAAGAGTCATGGTAGATCTTATGAGGGACTTGTAAATGTTAGAAACTGTCACTATGAGGACTCACCAGTGTAGCAAACAGTATTCCAAGGTTCTATTGAAAGTTGTCATCCTTGGTTCTATAGGGGACTCAGAACTTACAGAACAAGTTATCGTATGCCATAATGGGAACTAGCAGGTGTTGGCACTTGTCATTCCAGGCCCTGCGGGGACTCGCCAGTGTAGGCTACTGTCATTTTAGGTCTAATGAAGATCTCAACAGCGTTAAAAACTGTGATTCGGGTCTATATGGGGAACCCATCAGTGTTGGCAACTGTCATTCTAGGCCCTGTGGAGGAATCTCCAGTGCTGGGAACTGTCTTCCAATGCCCTATGGTGGACTCTTCCTTGTTAGGAACTGTCATTCTAGGCTCAATGGAGGTCTCACCAGCGCTGAAAACCGTCCTTCTGGGCTATATATTGGACCCATCAGTGTTGGAAACTGTCATTATAGGCCCTATTGAAGAAACTCCAGTGCAGGGAACTGTCTTCCGAAGCCCTATGAAGGACTCTTAAGTGTTAGGAACTGTCATTCTAGGCCCATGGGAGGTCTCGACAGTGTTGAAAACTGTTATTTTATTCTGAATAGAGGTCTCCACAGCGTTCACAACTGTCATTCTAGGCCCTATAAAGAACTCCTGTGAAGGGAACTGCCTTGTAATATGCACAATGGAGGACCCTCCAGTGTCGGGAACCATCATTATAAGCTCAACGGGGAATCACCAGTGTAGTGAACTGCCTTCCAACGCCATTCGGAGGTCTCTTCTGTGTTGTGAACCGTCATCTTGTGTCCTATGGAGGACTCTTCCGTGTTTGGGACTGTCAGCCGAAGTACCGTACTACGCGAGACTCACTATTGATGGAAACAATCATACTTTGTGCTAGTGTAACTCACTAGTGTATGGAACTGTCATCTTACAAATGTAGGTAGATAACTGTCAGCCTAGGTAATATTGCGAACTCTCCCATGTCAGGACTGTCATCCTAATATTATGCACTTTGAGAAAAACTGTCATTCTGGGTCTTATGGAGGACCCATCGGTGTTGAAAACTCTGGAGAATCTTAGGTGGTGGGACACACCAGTGCAGGGAATTGTCATTCTATGTACTATGAGAGACACACCAGTGTATGGAACTGTCATCCAATGCACTATGGGCGACATGCCAGTGTATGGAACTGTCATCCAATGTACTATGGGAGACATACCGGTGCAGGGAACTACCATCCTATGTCCTATGGGAGACACATCAGTGTTGGAAACAGCCATTCTATGTTGGGAACAGCCATTCTATGTATTATGAGGGACTCTCCAGTGTGGGGAACTACCATCCTATGTCCTATGGGACACATTAGTGTAGGGAACTACTATTCTGTGTATTATGAGGGACTCTCTAGTGTAGGGAAATACCACCCTATGTCCTATGGGAGACACATCAGTGTAGAGAACTGCTATTCTATGTATTATGAGGGACTCTTTAGTGTAGGGAAATACCACCCTATGTCCTATTGGAGGCACATCAGGGTAGGGAACTGCTATTCTATGTATTATGAGGGACTCTCAAGTGTAGGGAACTACCACCCTATGTCATATGGGAGACACATCAGTGTAGGGAACTGCTATTCTATGTATTATGAGGGACTCTCCAGTATAGGGAACTACCATCCTATGACCTATGGGAGACACACCAGTGTAGGGAACTTGTCTTCCTATGTATGATGAGGGTCTCACCAGTGTTAGGAACTGGTACAAGCTGTACTAGTACTTTGTTAAAGAAAGTGATATGAACATAAGACATTTATTCCTGGACATTTTACCTGTTTGTGTGCATGCATACATATTGCAAAAATGCCTTCAGAATTTGACATTTGACCTCTAATATGACCTTGACATTAATGTTTACAAACGTTGTATTGTTACAAATGTTGTTACATGTACTAGTGCACTAATGCTAAAATTCATCTTCATCATTAACAAGTCCAGTCTATGCTATCACTGAAAGGGTTTTCATTATTAACAAAATTACCCCTACCCTAAAAAATTGTCATTTTTTGGGCCAAATCAAGCAGAAATTGAGAAATGCTTCAAATATTGACTGAAAGATCCATAAATAAAACATATATCAACTGTCCTAACTGAAGGAATGAGAAAACGTAAACAATTTATGTTATAGAGTCTCAAATATGTATCAAAGGTAAAATATTACTACTTTTCAGATTTTAATAAAATCGTACCCCACCCACTTCTATTGTCAATTGTCATCATTTAAGAACTTTTATATTGTATATTTGTAAACATTTTCATTTCTCCAATTATAAAGCATATACTTAACAACAAAAATGCTATATATGTGGTCAAAATTTTCCTGGGTTGTTAAAAATCATACCCCTACCCCCTTTTTTTGGCCTTTATTAGGTCATAAATATGAGGAAAAAAATTAAATCACCCCCAATGTTCCACTAAAATCACCTAATATGACAAGAACAACATACATTCTATTGTGAAAAAGACTTTTTCCCATAATAAATATCATATTCAATGTCCCAGAGGCTGTAATTTGATAAAATGTGATGTTTATTTTTGTGGCGGCCATCTTGAACGCCATCTTGGATTTCTCAAAACGCCATCCCATGACTGGTTAAAAATGTCATGGATCGTAACACACAATCATTTAGGAACATTTTAAGGTATGACTCAGCTTGTTAAAATGAATGGTAGGGTTCAACCATTTTTGCCCTACCAAGAAACGTGTTATTTTTGTGACTTGTATCGTAAGTAATAAACTCCCAATTTTCTGTTCTTTCTTATCTATAAACGGTGTAATAGCCTCATGAATTGTAGATATGTCTATATATCGTGCTATGGGCATGAGTCGAAAATGTAGAAACGACCCAAAAACTGCATAAAATTATAAGCATTAAAATGATAAATTAGCTTAGACAATAGTTGTAGGTGTTATAAGTGACAAATGAAATAACCCACTATACATACCATTTAATCTATAATAATTAAACTACTAGTAGTTACTTGAATAAAGTCACAACAAATACAAAAACCACTCATTCCAATTACAAAATATGTTACAATGTCAAAATAAATTACTTTAACTGCACACACGCGAATGCACGTCATGTTTTAGCCATTCAATGACGTAATTGTGACAAGGCATGCTAGAATTGTGTTACATGTATTTCAAACTAATTAGTTAACTGATAATTACAATGGATGATAGCATTACACATCTTGTCATGATTTTAAGTTTCGTTAAGATCAAATTTGTAATACTGGCAACAACAGACAAATGAGGTAACACGGTTTTGAAAATTGTCAATTTTAATAATTAGTTTTCATTATGATTTCCTTGAATTGTAATTACGTGATTTTTAAAACGGAGAAGGCAACTCATATTTATGAATCGGAATGTCATTAAATTGTGAGAATTTCATTAGATGGACAAGATGTTTCACTATATAGCAGTGTTAGGAATTTTAGTCTCCAACTGATTCAAATTAGCATTTTTGCAACACATCACCTGATTTTATTGTTTGCTTGTATTTGTCCTTTCCTCCTGTAATAGTTATGGGTATCCTCATTTGGTTCGCCCTACCTCAATGATGATATTCACCGACAAGAAAGTAAACATAAATAATGTGTTGCTGGGAAATCCAATTCAACTTAATGGTAACCAAAAAGAATACTAAACTGAATTAATTCAATTTTACTGCATACTATCGTTGTTTAGAACCATTTATGGGATCACATTGTACCATTTACATTTACAACGAGGAAAAGTGCACATACAAATTGCGATCAATTGTTAGAAGTCGAAGTTTCCGAGCACCGAATAAACGGATACGAATTTTGAAATTATATTAAATAATTCTCGAGGAGTTGCTAGGTATAATGTAAATTTTCTTTAGTTACACATGTTGTGACAAGTGACATACCAGTACTTCAAAAGTCAGTTGACTATGAATTGTACAACAGATCTTAAATTGCAAAAACTAGTCAAATATTGACGATGTTTTCAACAAGTGTACCATATGCCGTCTTGGTAATATCAAAAAAGTCGGGAAACTTGTTTTTCTTTTTATGTACACCTGAACACAATAAAGCTGGTATCTTTGTCTATAAGGATATTTCGGGAGGGATTGTCGGGAGGCAATTTCATTTGAAAGAAATGCTCGCTAAAGAATATTTCAAAGTAAAAAGCAACGAAAAGGAAGAGTCTATTGAGTAAATACAATGTTGTGAGTACACTTTGACAAAAGAGCAACAAGGAAAACCTAACTCAACCGCATTTGTAGGCGTAAGTACTCGGTATATAAGTGCACAAAATTCCTACCTTTTCAATCTGAAGGAAGTATATTAGAACGTTCAGTTCGCTCTTAGTGGAGTATCCAGACACATGGAGATGTCGATTTAGTTTACACCCGTAGTTATTAAGATACCAAAGCCAGTCGTAGGAGGATCATAGAACTGAAGTATACAAGTAGAACAATGTCAATAAAATATGGTCTCGTGTTGGTAACAATGACATCATTACCCACACGTGACCTAAGATCACTGAGTTTGACAAAATTGCAGTAAAGGTCAAGTATACTATACACATATGACGAGTGAATCAGATAGTCAGGAATTGTCTTGGAATAATCGGAACAACGTCAGCCGTGATGTCTAGACATATACATATTGTCAATACGAGATGAATGATACAATTTCCAATCAATCAACACTTAAAGGATAACGACTGAGTACACATGACTGCATTGTTACTGCATTCTCTATGACAGCACACCATAATATTGATTTTAACATACGTTACTGATATGTACTTCCGAATTTGTGTTAAGAGGGGAATCAGTAAGCGGTTGGTTAACAATAGTTCAGTGCTTTTTAGAGAATGCAAAATGAAACGTCTTAATGAAGCAAATCTATTTTTATTATCTTAATCACTGAAACATGGCCTAGACTATTCGATAAAACTCATTACAAACTGTATGCACTATAAAGAATAGTGGCAGGTAGGCCATAAAACCTCGTTCACCAAAAGAAAAATTCATATTTTTAAGGACATACAGTTCTAACAGTAATCGAATGGCATTCATGAGTAAATACAATCTACAGGTCGTGCCCCAAGGGCCCGTTTAATAGACATGTCTTAACCAAGCGTCTACTTTTTACCTAGTACAATCAAGCGAAGTTAATGTGAACTAGGTTGAACATAAATGTCCATTTTAACTTGATTCCTTTGGATGGTTTCACTTCATAAGCTCTCAATAATATATAGAACTGTCTGGCCTCATCATTACTATTTTAAGTCACTGGGAAAATGTGATAATTGATACAGTTTTACTATGTGCTATTATGTTGGCTCTTCAATAAGAAATTGGTTGTTTTCCTGTGTACGGAAAGTACAGTATGCACCGGATATTTTCGGGTTTCATGCATTTTGAAAATGTCAAATCTTCGAGGCTGTCAAAGCTAAGAATTAGTATTCATTTACTAGGCAGCTTTCAGCAAGACATTAATTCCTGTCGATGATATCTATAGGAAGTGTTCTTATGTCTTAAAACTTTTATTTTTCATGTGATGTCCTTGCTTTCTATCTTAATGATATGAAAATCCACATTGAGTAGAAGGCTTCCGCAAGCTAGTGGTGGTCAGATCGTAGAGGAGGAACTGCATTGTACTTTAGTCGTATTGGTGTTATTTGGGATTCAAGGGAATGCAAAGCAAAATCAAGTGTATGTATATGCCATTCAGAATAACTTCAATCGTTCAATCGATGCTCCGCAATGCAAACAATCAAGCTTCCCAAGCTTGTCGCTCAAGTTATTTTCTTTCCAATGTTACATTGAAGTACTTCCAGTAATGCAATATAACCATTTTACTGCACTCTAACCATTTACTAACGCATTTAATTGTTCTTTGTCTGGCTCTTTGGCTGGTGTTGTTTTTAGAAGAAACTTAAATACGCCTATCTAGTGTTTCTGTCTTACCAACAACTACCCTTTAATTTCGACTATTGGAAAAGTGGGTAGACAAAAAGAGACGTGAGCATTTTTGCTAAGTGGTCGCTCGCCATTCGTCTTGCCAGACAATATCACAAAATTAATGACTGCAATGAAACGATATGCTTGTGCTTAATAACACAGTGATAAAAGTTATTACCAGAGACAAAGTACCGATTATATTGCTACACTACAGTACATGTAAGATTTAAGTACTAATTTAGCTACCGCGAGTTAACAGAAAATAATGTGAGATACAACAATATGTATACATGTTTTGTACATGTCCAAATTAAAAGGTACGTCAGTTTTCCCATGAGTTCGATTAAAACATAATATATATATTATATATATTAAGTGTAAGTTTCGGTTAGGTATCCGCATATAAAGACAAACTATAAAGTACATATGCATACATGCAACCATTATCAAAAAGATCATACAAACGTGGACATGTGGACGGCAACAGTTAATAGCAGAAGTCAAAAGGCACATACAGAGGAACATACAAAAACAAATGGACCTTATTAAGTACATGCAACAATAAACAACAAAACGCTGAACAAGCAAAATTAATCTAATACGCTACATTAGTACAAAGCCTTACGAATAGGTGTCAATTTGGCCCAGGTTTAGAAGATCTATGCAACCCCATTAAGTATATAACGGGCACTGTACTCCTACTCATTTTGTTCGTTCAAGTTCAACTAATATCGGTCAATATATTCCGACATATTCATTCTAGATTTACACATTCTTGTCATCTGGGAAATGTATCCATGTTATTCGATTATCAACAAATATGAAAGACTAACTAAGGTCATAAAGAACGACATTTCCTATAGCAACGTCATTCGTCATCGTGCGGTCTAAATCATCATATTTGCCAACACCGCTTTAACAGGTTTACGTTTGGAATACTATGGATGCTAAAACTTGGGTATAAATATACATTTTACAGTTTATTTTGAAATATATACATTAGACATTATGCTCATTCATGAATATACAATGAAACTTGCCCTTGTCATATCACAGTGTCAACACAGTTAATACACGGTATTTTGCGGTTACAATAGTTAAATCATTTAATGATTATATTTTAGCATTTTTGTACGATTTATTTTCCGGATAAATAAATAAATCTTGGTTTTCTAACGTAAACAATCGCACATTCGATTTTGGCGAGCATTTGCAGGATGTTGGAAAAAATACATTAATTTGAACAATGTATATCGGCGGTATCAAACGAAAGACTAAATTAATTGTTAAAGCACACACATCACAAAAAACTAGATCCATAACTCTACTTTAACATACTTATAACCTTTTGAAAGAATTTGAAAGAGTGCGAATAGTGCGGGCGATTTAAATAGGGGGGGAGGGGAATATTACGTGTAAGGTATTTTACGCTATACTTCTAATCTAAGTAGCTTGTCATTTCGGTTTTCGAAACAAATGAAAGTCAGGCATCTCCATATTATTATCAAAAACGTTTATGGATAATGTGAGACCAAGCAAGTGTCTATATCACAAGCCATATTGCCTAAAAGAACAGATGTTAGCGACGATTTGACATTATGTCGTATCTTTAATAACCACGACCGTAAAGTATTATTGTAGGATTTTCCTTTATATTATATTAATTTCTTGCCTTTCCTTAAGTAAATGTAATGTTCATATTGTACTAGTAACAGTTTTGTAGCCGATGTCATAGTTATGTACTAAGTTTTTCCCTGTAGGAGTGCATGTCGAGTACATAAATGTATTGGTCAACCATGGAACAATTGTCTGCAGGTCCGTTTTAATTGTCTCTAAATGTGTTTCTTGGACAGACCAACTTTCTTGATTCCATTGTATCAAGTCATGGTTAATGCACTTGTATTTGCATATTCCCATATCGATGGCTTAGAACCAGAAGGTCGTAACTACCAAATCGATATATTGAGAAAACAATAGAAAACTGTCTGTAATTTACTCTTTACGTTATTAAAACTTCATTTTGGTCAAAATGACAATTTCAGATTTTCATGAAAATAGGCTCATAAGAAGCTCCTTGTGAAGCAGATTTATAAGGTCATAAGTAGGAGTTATGACCTTCTGGTATGACCATCGATATGTAAAACATGGCATTGAAATAAATACTCGTGCTTAGTTAACTAACATTTCCAGCCTCAAAGATTAACGGTGTTGTTTTCTTAAAGGCTTATAATTATGATACGTCGGTGAATAGGCAAAACAAAGGTACATCAAATACAGACAAGGACTTGCATGGTAAATACGAATATAAACATTTCGGAGACACAATTTATTATCTTCTGAACTTACCCTATACATTTTCCAATATGTTACTTCTAGACGTACTTTATTTGTCATATCTGGGACATACATAAAATATTGCTATGTCAGACCGTATTGCCTCTTCGCACTGAATACTAAATAAGTTGTCAACCAAAGCTAGAGAGGAACAGTATAAGTCTCGATTTTGTAGCTGTCTGGAAGTAGTTCCGCTTAAAGCAGTGGGACATCTTTGTAACGGAACAGATAAGCCGGTAAAAATTGATAGTATTGAAACCTACACAGTCATTTATGTAGCGTCTAAAAGACAAGTATTGCTCGGCATATACTAATACACTAATTAGTCTTAGGTCGATTACAAAACAGGGTCTTCACTTAATTAATATAATCCTCATTAATTTTATATGATATGCAAAATGCAATAGATGAACAAGAGGTATCTGAATTATATTTCACATGAGTTGAACATCCTATACATGTAATGTATACAATATAACACTTTAAGAAGGTTTGAATCGCGGCGACACTGGGTTAGAACTGATGCAATCGGTTGGAAGGCGCCAGCTAGTTAAATATTATTTCAATATAGTGACTCTGCTAAAAAACTTAAACAGTTTGATAAACAATATGTTACGCTACATGTGTTGTTTCCTTCAAGAAGATATTTACACTTTCACAAAACACAAAACCATCTATAGCCTGTGCTTCAGTAAAGAACTTGATCTGTACATGTGAACTCCTAGATATGGTAAATGGATTTGTTCCTTCGTTATATAGATTCAATGTTTCTCAAACAAAGAGCAAATGAAAAGCATTTGTTCTGATTTCGAAGTGAATAATCATATGAATGTAATTGTTTCTCCTTTCTTCCTGTTGCTTCATTATGATGAATATCAAATTCATCGCTAATACTAATACAATTTCGAATGACATGCGTTCATTAACTTGGCACTCTGTTACTTAAAACATGTTTAGAAGGCGTGTGTTATTCACCAAGTTGTTTAGCAATGTGCAGAATAAAATCAAATTAGAAAACAAACTTGAATGACCATGCTCAAGCATAAATGTTACAAATTACTTGAAGCAGGAGTAACATAAATCTGCAAACTAGTTATTCGGCTGTATAGTAATATAAGACGTTATTTCCGCAAGCATGTAGTGACCGATTCGCACTATACAATTGACGATGAACAGTAAATTATTTCTTGTTTTCAGTAAATAGTGGGAATAGGAAACCTTTCAGCTAGATGATTACTCGTTATTTGAGGCAAAGACACATACATGTAGTTGAACACTAGTTGAACAATATGGTGTTCACATGTTTAAACGAGTTCGACCTATAAATAGGTCTATTTAAAGACTAAATAACGAAGTGACTACACGCGATACAACAATTTGATTACATGTTACCGACTTCTTAAATGTACATTTCATAATAAAAATGGACAACCTTGACATGGTTTTATACTTTCTATAGTCGTAATTAGGACATGGTTGTGATGTAGAATAGTAATACCCATATCCGTTTCCGATGTTACGCTTTAAACACGTTAACTTCCAATCAGGAGTGATTTACCGACACGTGACTAGGATGCAGATAATCAGGACTAGGATAGAAACACTGTTCGTGGAAAAATGGGTGGACGATAAGCACAATACTAGTACAGTAAAGTTCCGCTAATAAGACCACTTTGATTATTTTGAAATAATGCAGATTTTTTTATATTAAGGTCCCAAAGTTTCAAATTTAGAACAAAAAGGTCCGATTCACTATTAAGACTACCTTTTTGACTGGTTTTATTAGCGGAACTTCACTGTATAAGATTATTATGCAAAGCTAAAACACAATATATTACATCTACATAACACCTTGTCAAATAATCCTATCCCCTTTCTCAGCAAATGAGGTCAAGACACTTGGTATTTCCTAATCTTGTCAATTGATATTGATTTTATTTTTCCACCTTTAGCATTGGTGTTTCTCAAATTAATCATAAACTGATGACCGTTCCCTGACTAGTTTTTCAAGAACAATGTAATACACTACAAGCAACTGACCAATTGCTCTTCATGTGGTAGACATAATCTAATTGTATGAATGACAAATGAGTAAGCCCTCAATATTCAGCGCAACCAGATTACGTAAATGTAGTTACAGAAGTTGCATTTGTGGTAGAGTCATTCAAGGTTCAACGGTAACCCAATTACAATATGTGGGTCAATTCAACCCAAGACATTTGTGCAAGTAATCTTAAATAATCTTCGGGAAATCTATTCGTATTAAGTTTAAATGATAGAAGTGTATGTCATTGAGTCAACAGACTATGTCGAGAACTTCAATGTATGTTATTGCAGAGAAATTAGACTATTCAGTTGAGATATGTCTAATACATCATTTTTTATGTCATTGTAGCTTGAGTGGAGGTCAATGCATTACAGTCTGGTTTCTGGAATTTGTCAAAGAAACTAAACAACGAAAGTGCATTATTGCTTTAGTAAAATCACTGATGAAATTAATGGTGAACAAACGGTCACAAACAGGATAAGTGCTCTTTTAAATTACACGCCCAAATGTATTTTGCTTCTCATTCTTAGCAATTATGTCCTCTTACCATATTTGTCTGAAATGCATCTCCATCATTATTCTATCATATATGGTGGAAAAGATTTACAGTTCATTATTGTTAGAAAGTACTGTCTCGTAAAATATCCAATTAGCCATACAAATAAAACATTATCAGTAACAGTAACTGCGGTGCGTTCGGTGGA
Source organism: Spisula subtruncata (assembly GCA_963678985.1). NCBI lineage: Eukaryota > Metazoa > Mollusca > Bivalvia > Venerida > Mactridae > Spisula > Spisula subtruncata. Next base: position 9,582,373 of record OY787671.1, read on the forward strand.
AATGTAAAGGAGGCACTGTCTGCAACTCTACCATAAAAATAGTACCATAATCGAACTTATTTGGACTTTTCAATAAAACTGAAAAACAAACAAAAACTTAATTATCATTTAATGTTTAAATATACTTTGTTAAATATTTACTGTCAGTCGTACTGTAAACATTATCAATTCAAAACGTATAACACTAAGTTGCATTTGTGTTTGCATAATAAGAATCATGAGTGACGCTTATTACAAATATGTTCCAACCGATTTTTCATACATAAATAGTGTACTTTTAATTATTAATATTCGCACGCTTTTATACGTCCAATTAGAAAAGATTTGCCCAAACACGATGACGCAAATCTAGTGTTCAGAGTGATAATAATTTGTGATAATAAAATGTTCTTCTAATCTAAGTTAGTTTGTCTTTTCGGTTTTCGAACCAAATGAAAGTCAGTCATTTCCATATAAAATATCAAAAACGTTTATGGGCAATGTGAGACTAAGCACGTGCCTAACAGAAAAGATACGTTCGAAGATTTGACATTAGGTCGTATCTTTAATAACCACGGTCGACTATGTATTCTGCTAAGTTTTTCTTTAATTTTGTATTAATTTCTTACCTTTCCTAAAGTAAATGTATTGTTCATATCGTACTAGTAATAGTTGTGTAGCCGACGTCATAGTTATGTACTAAGTTCTTCACTATTGGAGCGCATTATTGGTCAACCAAGTTACAATTGTTTGCAGATCCGTTTTAATTGTCTCTAAATGTGTTTCTAGGACAGACCAGCTTTCTTGATTCCATTGTATCTGAATACCAGAAGGTCGTAACTACCAAATCAATATATTGAGAAAACAAGAGAACAATGCCTGTAATTTACTCTTTACCATTCTTCCTGTTGCTTCATAACGATGAATATCAAATTCATCGCTGATACTAATACAATTTTGAATGACATGCGTTCATTAACGTGTCACTCTGTACACATCATGTATAGAATACGTGAGTTATTCACCAAGATATTTAGCAATGTGCAAAATAAAATCTAATTGAAAAACTCGTATAACCAAGCTCAAGCATCAATGCTACGATGTACTTGAAATCTGCAAACTAGTTATACGGCTGTATTGTAATATAAGACGTTATTCCTTCAAACATGTAATGAACGATTCGCATTATATAATTGATGTTGGTGAAAAGCAAATTATTTCAGTGTCTTGTTTGCAGTAAATAATGAAAATAGGAAACCATTCAGCTAGATGATTACTAGTTATTTGCAGCAAAGACGCATAGTTGTACACTAGTTGGACATTATGGTGCTCCCCTGTAAACACGAGTTCGACCTATAATTAGGTATATTTAAAGACTAAATAACGAAGTGACTACACGCGATACAACGATTTGCTTATATTTTACCGAGTTCTTAAATAGATTTCATAATAAAAATGGGTAAACTTTCAATTACTGAAAAACCTTGACACGGTTTTATATTTTGTATTGTCGTTATTAAGGCATGGTTGTGATGTACAATAGAAATACCTATTTCCGTTTCCGATGTTACGCTTTTAACACGTTTACTTCCAATCAGGAGTGATTTACCGACACGTGCTTAGGATGCAGATAATCAGAACTAGAATAGAAACCCTATTCGCGAAAAAATGGGTGGACGATTAGCACAATACTAGTATAAGATGATTATGCCAAGCTGAAACACGATATATTGCATCTACATAACACCGTATCAAATAATCTCCCTTCTTAGCAAATAAGGTCCAGACACTTGGTATTTCCTAAAATTGAAATTGATATTGAGTTTATTTTTCCACCTTTACCCTTTAGCATTGGTGTTCCTCAAATTAATCATTAACTGATGTCCGTTCCCTGACTAGTTTCTCAAGAACAATGTTATACACTACAAGCAACTGACCTATTTCTCAGCATCTGGTAGACATAATTTAATCGTATGAATGACAAATCAGTAAGCCCTCAATATTCAGCGCAACCACATTACGTAAATGTAGTTTTAGCATTTGTATTTGTAGTAGAGTCATGCAAGGTTCAATGGTAACCCAATAACAATATGTATGTCAATTCAACCCAAGACATTTGTGCAAGTAATCTTGAATGATCTTCGGGAAATACATTCGTTTAAATGAAAGTAGAGTATGTCAATGAGTCAACAGACTATAACGAGAACTTCAATGTATGTCATTGTACAGAAATTAGATTATTCAGTTGATATATGTCTAATATATCATATCAAATGGTATTGTAGCTTGAGTGGAGGTCAATGCATTACCGTCTGGTTTCTGAAATTGTTAAAAGACACTGAAAAACGACAGTGGATTATTGCTTAAGTAAAATCACTGAACAAACGGCCGCAAACAGGAAAATTGCTATTTTGTATTGCACGTTCAAATGTACTTTGTTACATATTTAAGCAATTGGAGTTACAATGTATGTCTGCTTACCATAGTTGTCTGAAATGCATCCTATCATTCTTATATTCTTCTATCATCTGTAGTTGAACACATTTACAGACTGTTGCATGTATCCTGGATCGGAAGCGCTTTTTTGTAAAACATCTCTCTAAACGAAACATTAGTCTTATTGTATACAGTCACTTTGGTGCTTTCGATGGAAATGCGAAAAGTAGGTATTTTCTGAAGCACTACCGTAATAACTTATCAACCTAGAACCATCTAGCTGGTTTGAACTTTTGAGTAAAACTGGAAATAAAGAATTTCAAACTGAATTAGTATGCAATGTGTCAAGAATACTAAAATATTTACTGTTTGTTTTGCTGTACACAATATAAATTCAACACGTTAAACAGTGAGATGCATTTCTTTGCGGATAATAAGAATCAACAAGGTCCAACAAAGTAAAGCATACGTCAAAGCATGACCATGCCAAACAATGTAACAAAAATGAGGAAATCAAACACAACTCAACTTTACCAGACGAGCACAGAAAACAGTAACACCATAAAAATAGTACATAGAGTAATGCCTACACCCAATTTCACAAGCAAATAACAAAAAAACGTTGATACCAAAGGAAACAACGAAAGGCAGCCGAGATGCGATCTAATTACCCCGGTCCCCGATGCAGGACGACGTAGTTTTATAAATATATGCCAAAAACGGTGACAGAAGCGACCAAACAAGGCATAACTGCGACTTGGCCTAGTTTATTAAAACCATGCACAATGACCTTACTATAATAGTTACTCCTCCAGCAAACTGGGCAAGCCATTAAAGTAAAATTGAGAGAGAGAGAGAGAAAGCATGACATAATTCTAGCCATATGTAGTCGTACAATATACCACAATGGTGACCACGCTTTAATCTATAAATAGTTAAACGACATAAATACATGCAATATCACGATGTAATTAAATTTTTACCGCATACTTTAGTAAAGATTTTTCATAATTTGGCATGACTTTGTGTAGAACAATGCATGCGCACTCATTATTGTACCAGATGATACGGTGTTACCACGTTATACTCCAATAAGGAGAGATTTGCCCAAGCATGATGATGCTATAGAATGGCAATAATAAAATGTTCCTGGAAAGATGGTTCATTTATAAACACGTAAATGACATATCGTTATTATTAGCGATCACAACTTGTCGATCGCAACTTGACAACGTCCTGTTAACTAATCTCCTTTTATATCACATGACTTCCGGGAATTATATATTTTAAAGAGTCGTTTGTGCTTTCCTCATCCGCAATTTCAATCGCAACGGTCAACACCACCACAATTATAATCATCAATTATAGACCAAATATCCTAGTATTAACCAGGAAACGTCTAATTCATGGATTATACGGTTCCTGTATTAACATATCGGACAGAGTAGGCGTCAATATATATACAATCTATTTTCATCGTGGGCGAGAAATAAATGTAGCTTTTATATACTAGAAGTAAGAATGTAATGTCTACAAGCATAAGAGTTGATTTATTGCAAGTTGTCAGCCAATATGGCAATTTATCAAATACGGATGAAAGTTCTATAATAATTTATCCCCAATAAGGCATTATTTTATGTTTTGTAACTGAAGATTTATATGATTGGGAATCGGAGACATTTCATGATAACGGCAAATCATTCTGTGTACAGGGTGTTCACTAAAGTCTCTTCTCAATTTCTAAGCTGCAATAAGTTATGTTTTTGAAAATAAAAGAATCTACAATGATCAACATAAATACCAGAGTGATCGGTTATCGTTCTAATCGATTAATGAAGTACTACGAGCAAGAAATTAAACGTGTACACCACTTTATACATTACTCAAATCAAATGTAGAAAAATGCAAATGAGCACATAATTTTTATCCTCCTGTACTTGCTTTTCAACAAACATCGATCACAAATTAGTCTGCTATTTCGTCAATGTAAAAGTTATAAATAGAATTTTGAAATCCGCATATTACATGATATTGCCTTTATCTATTTAGCGGTTGACGATAAATGCCAATGGTAAAATGCTAAGTTTGGATACGTGATTAGATTAGCTATAACGGTGCACAATTGGTTTTACTACAAAAAGCAAAAGTAGTTATCCAAATGTAGGCCATTGCTGCTATTAACAGAGCATCTCAATGGAAAACTTAGACTTAGTTTACAAAATTTAAAACAATGAGCTGCGCTATTCCCAAAGAAACAAAGAATAACCCATGTTTTGTTTGTAAATGTTGTAGCTCGTTACATAATGCTTCAGAGCTACTAGTATATAAATATGAATGAACATTTTGAGATCCATGTTTAGCTGATACACGTAAGTAATTTTAAGACTTTCCTTTATTCTAGATGCTTTATGAATACCACACTATCTAAATACTTACGGATATCTTACCCTGTTTAAATTATTGTTGCTATTTAGTAGGTGTTCATTAACTGAACTATTATGCTATTGCGTATGTATCATTCGTGATACTGTGTGTGGTGATCTTACACACATATCCTTCGTGATACTGTTTGTGGTGATGTTACACACAGTCAAGTAGATACATTACCAGCTCTCTGTGAAACAACAAGTAAATATTAATTGATGAATCATTTCAGAATAAGAGTTTACTCCCATAATTAAAACTGAAGCTTCAGCATTAAGACAAAATATTTTTTCTCTCGTCGTTCATTTTTACTGAGCACTCGAGGGATAATGATGACTTTGTAACTAAACAAAGGAATTGTTCCTCTTATTCATTATGAAGTGATTAATTTCATGAATGCAAATGATGTTTTTCTGTCCACTCGGTGCCTTCATTAAGACAAGCTTATAAATAAAATTTAGTGTTAACCCTATAACAATTAGAAATGACATCCGATCACTAACGTGAATTTTTTCATACAAAACGTGTTGAGAATTCGCAAGATTTCTCAAACTCATTTAGAAATTTGCAGAATTAATACTAATTAAACACCTGGACGTGACCGGACATCAACACATCAAAAATATATTTAGAAAAGAGACATCAAGCCGAAAACAAATTGTATAGCTGTATAATATTCGAAATTATTCCATCAAGACCCTTATGAATGTTAACGTATTTCACTGAGTTTCGTTGATAAAAAGGAAAACAATATCGTTTGTAATATGACAATATAGTTTGAATAAAGTCGTAGAACATTCGTTTGGCGAAAAAATGTCTCTAAACAATGTATGACCAATTGACTACATTAACATTTGGTGATCGATACCAGTATTATAATGTTATTCAAAATGTAATGAATCGAGCGTGGGAGCCCCGGGGTTGTGCCTCATTTGGTCGCCGTTTTGGCATTGGTTTATGTGGGCATTGCTCAGGGTAGTTGTGTCGTTGTGTTTCTGATTTCTGTGCTCAGCTGGTTGGGTTGAGTGCTACCTTCCCTGTCGGATTTTCTCATACCTTTTTTCATAACAGATAATCAAGACATTAGACAGTTTACTATACATTAATATATCTGAAGAATGTAGGTCTTCACACTCCATATAGTTCAAAAAGGGTTTGTCAAATCTGGAAAGTTATTACTATTATGTATGTTTTGACGCGTGTTTAATCGCAATACGACATGAACATGTCAATTATCGTGAAAATATTATTTTCATGGCAACTGGTTTACATGTACTACATATACTTATATGACGCCAGACGGTAAACATACTTCTATCACATGGAACAATCACATGTTAGACCACATGGCATAACGACGATCATCTGAAATACCGGGTGTTCAGTGTTGACATTCTATTCCGTACCGTATCATTTCCGTCCTTAGGTGTGTTGATGCTAACTATAAAAAAACTTACGTATCAGTTAACATCAATTGTATCGGGTATAACCTTCCGCTCAGTCTATCCCGCTGTTTGATGCAATATTTACATAATGATAGTGGGGATGCTATCTCTCTTCATGAAATAGATAACGTTGAATGCATTTTGCCAGTTATCGATACTTCGGTATCTTATTTACAATGTGCAACTTGATATGTTGCCTTTTAACTAACTAAATATTTATCTTTCTTACAAATGAAGTAACATATTGATACATTTATCGAGTTCCTCTGGGTAAAAATGGCTTTCACTCTATATTAACGCAGTTCGTTGAACTATTTTGCTTGTTTCTACTTTGTCATACCTTCAGTCAATCAGATACCTAGGTCCATTATTTGTGAGACAGAATAACTTTAACGCTAGCAACTGAAACCTCCTCCATATATTGTAGACAAGGCCAGTATCGTAGAGGAAGCTGCCAAATAATTACGTCTTTAAATAAAGCCTGTTTGAACCACTCGATAAACTAGCGTTGATTATGTTATTATACGAACATGTACGCCAATTATTAGAGCCAAGCAAAGGTCAGCAATTTATCCAATATTAAATCATGCTTAAGGTGCAACAACTTCGAATAAATATGTGGCAAATTGTGTTTGCAAGAACATGTGCGTATGCGGAAACCTGACTGAATTCAATTTAATCATCCTTTAAATCAAATTTTGTTACAACACATATTGAGATATTTATTTTATTATTTTACTGACCCAAAATTCGCATGTTGATCTTGAACGTTGAATCATAACGTCATCATAAGGCGAACTGATTATTTTCTGAAGTTCAGAAATAAATACTTTACGATGTTAGAGGGGAGTTGAAACACAACATTAGCAACGCACGACATAGTGCAATGTTGTATAGGTAGTTTGCGATAGGACAAAATCGTGTTTTTTTAATATTTCCGAAAATCTATTCATCGGGTTTCGGTAAAAAAATACACAGAACTACAATAACTTCCTACCTACTCCCATTTTGAATTTCATAATTTTTAGTCACCAATTAAAAGACATTTATTATTTATTACACATTGAAATTACATGCGTATTTACAGTTTAACGCAGGGGGGTAATCTGGTATTACATTGATAATTTCCTATCAATTATTTAACCGTTTCAATCCGTGATCGGCTTGATTGAGATTGCTGTTATAAAGACAAGAGGCACTTAAGAGGCCCTTGTGATATGGTTTATTTAGATGTGTCGCGTGTAAACAATGTACAGCAATAACGTGTACTTCGTCATATTCACAGACGGGCCTCGTATGTGTTAAATTAAGTAGGTTGCAAATACGTAATATACCGTTGTGCGTATCATGTGAACGTCAAATTGGCTATTGCAAGTATCAAGTCTTCTAACTCGATTTTCACATAAAACTGCAAATATGTTACATAGAACTTACGAACAAAACTTTTTTAACTCATTTCTGATGTTGCTGAAATTAAAGTGTTTATTAGGTAAATATATTTCATTTATCCGTGCAAAGTTTCATACTGGTAAGTGTAGTAAATACAGAGAAATACGAGTTATATGGATTCAAAGAGCAAATGAAAAGCATTTGTTTTAATTTCGAAGTGAATAATCATATGAATGTAAATGATTTTCCTTTCTTCCTGTTGCTCCATTATGATGAATATCAAATTCATCGCTAATACTAAAACAATATTGAATGACATGCGTTCATTAACTTGTCACTCTGTACAAAGCATGTATAGAAAACGTGAGCTTTTCACCAAGTTGTTGAGCAATGTGCAGAATAAAATCAAATTAGAAAAACTTGAATGACCAAGGTCCAGCATCAAGGCTACAAATTACTTGAAGCAGGAGTAACATTAATCTGCAAACTAGTTATTCGGCTGTATTGTTATATAATACGTTATTTCCTTCAAGCATGTAATGAACGATTCGCACTATACAATTGACGTTGGTGAAAAGCAAATTATTTCAGTGTCTTGTTTGCAGTAAATAGTGAAAATAGAAAACCATTCAGCTAGTTGTTTACTAGTTATTTGCAGCAAAGACATATAATTGAACACTAGTTGAACATTATGGTGTTCCCCTGTAAAACACGAGTTCGACCTATAAATAGGTATATGTAAAGACTAAATAATGAAGTGACTTCACGCGATACAACGATTTGATTATAGTTTACCGTGTTCTTAAATGCAGATATCATAATAAAAATGGGATAACCTTTCAATTATTGGAAAACCTTGACACGGTTTTAAATTTTGTATAGTCGTAATTAGGGCATGGTTGTGATGTAGGATAGTAATACCTATTTCCGTTTCCGATGTTACGCTTTTAACACGTTAACTTCCAATCAGAAGTGATTTACCGACACGTGCTTAGGATACAGATAATTAGAACTAGAATAGAAATCCTATTCGTGGAAAAATGGGTCGACGATTAGCACAGTACTAGTCTAAGATTATTATGCCAAGCTGAAACACGATATAAATTCAGATAAGTGATAAGATACAGTTGTCAGCTATAACGATACAGAGTTGGTTTTCACTACAAAAAGCAAATTTTAAAGTTCCTATCCTAATGTAGACCATTGCTTGTACAATGTTTTTACAAAGTATCTCTAGGGAAAACTTAGATTTAGTTTACTTAGGCTAAACCAAAGAACTGCACATATTTCCAACGAAACAAAAAATAACCCATGTTTTATTTACAAACGTTGTAGCTCGTTACATAATGCTTCAGAGCTATATAAATTAAAATTTTAAGGTTCGTAAATAGCTGATACAAGTAAGGGATTTTAAGACTTTCCTTCATCCTAGATACTTTGTGAATATCCATCCTAGGAGAATGTTTTATCAAAGTACTTACGGGGGTCTTAAACGTACGTTAAAATTCTTTATAATTCCTTAGCATGTTCAAATTGTGGCTATGTACATTTGTAGTAGGTATTCATTAACTGAACCATTATGTTATTGAGTATGTCCCCTTTCTGATACCATGTGTGGTGATGCTACTCACATGTAGATTCATTGCCTGCTGTCTGTGAAACAACATATAAGAATAAATTGACAATTCATTCAATAATAAGAGGTTTCCTCATTTAATGAAAACTGTGGCTAAAGAATTATTTGAAGTTTAAATATTTTTCCTCTCTTTTTTTTACTGAGCTCTCTTGAGATAATGATGTCGTTGTAACAGAAAAAATGAATTATTCCTCAATCGAAACGCGTGTTTTCAAGTGAATAATTTCATGAATGCAAATGATGTTTTTGAACACTCGATGTCTTCATTAAATCAAATTTATTGTTAACCCTATAACAGTTAGAAATGACATCCGATCACTAACGTGAATGTTTTCATGTAAAACGTGTTTAGCATAGACACGTTGTCTCCAGTTCATTTAGAAATGTGCTGCATAAAACCTAATTTGAACACCTGACCATGGCTAAACATCAAGTCAACATTCATTATCTAATGAAGAGATAACTCAGATACCCATCCGAAAAGTAATCGCATAGCTGTATAACTTTGAAATTATTCCATTTAGACCCCGGTGAAAGTTAACGCATAAACTTGACGGTGTTACTTTGAAGAAATGAAAACAATATTATTTTTACATAGCACTGTTTGAATTCAATCGAAGTACATTTTTTTCTACCAGATGCCTACAAAAAAAAAGAACTCAAGACAATCTATGACATATTGACTACATTAACATTTCGTGAACAATACTACATGTAGTACATTTGTATTAAAAAAGCATATTGTCACTGGGTACACCCTCTATTTTTCGAACTGGAAACCGTTACTTGGGACGGCTGTTTTTTTAGGTAAATATTTGATTTTCTTTCTACCACTTTGTTATCCATAAAAATAAAATAAAGCAGAGCCTTTGGCATGCTTAATAATGTTTCCAGAACGAGTTTAATATAAATATGTATATCAATTGACAACGAGTGCTAGATTCTTTATATCATATGACACTAAAAACGCAAAATATGCAGTTTTATTGGAATAACACAGCCATGTAGATAGATTTTAACAGCACACGATACGTAAAAGATTATACGTACTCGCTATACTAGCCTGTATACAAGGAATTCATGTGATATATACTAGATGATTTCAGAGGGTAAGTTTCTTACTGCCACATGACACAATCACATATTGGATCGCATGCCATAACGACCATCATCGGCATTTTAATGCTTATTATAAACCTAATTCATCTGTTAACAGTTATTGTATCCGATAAACAATCCGCCTCCCCGCCGTGGGATGTTATGTTTACCTAATCATAGAAAATATACATTTCTCTTCGTGGAATTGATAACGTAAGTGTTTTGCTAGTCATCGATACGTCTGTATCTTATTTACAAGTGGAAAATTGATACGTTGGCTTTTAACTAACAAAATACTCTTCTTTTGTATAGAAGAAGCTCCTTATTGGTACATTGTGTAGAATTCCCCTGGTTGGAAACGGCTTCAGTTTCATGATGCTGCTGTTCGTTCAACTGTGTTGTTTGCTTCTGCTTTGTCAGTCCTCCATTTAACCATACACGTAGGTCAGTTATTTGTTTGGCAGTAAAACTTTAACAACGCCAGCACAATTAAAATTCAACGAGGGGTGTTTCATAAATAATGCAACTTTGGTTGTAAAATTTTGTTGCGGTCTATTATTGAAGTTTCGTAAATTGATATGTGTTAAGCAAACCTTCTAGTGCTAGTTGGCACATGTTCAGGCATTTCGATTAAATATTAAGGTGTCTTTTATAGACCTCAGATGAGGCCATTGTACATGCCTCAATTGGCTTATCATTATTTGTAGCATAAAACTACAATTGCGGGCTTTATGTGATATATTAATTTTGAAATATCTAATACAATATATGCTTTCTCAGCAAGAACAATTTTAAACTATTGATATACTCGAAATAAACGTATTTGCTTTATTAAAGATTCTCAAGGGGGCAAATATTTGTTAAAATAACGCTATGCAAATTAACGTCTATCCTTTCATAGTTGAAATATTCAGGTCGCATGTGCAAATAATGCATGAGGCAAAAAAGAATGTTGTCGCAAATATGTGCAATAAGTATAAAATAAAGAAAATATCCAATACGTACAACATTTATGCAGTCTTTTTATGGGTTGTTATTTAATGAATTTTGGTTTTTCTTAGAAAATGCTGGTAATTCTGGAATCCAGTTCGCTTTTGCATGAGCATGCAATACATAGTATGGATAAGCGATTACTCAAGACACATAGCTTGTTTCAATAAAATCATGAAATCATACGATGCCAAAAAGTTATGAGAGAATCCGATAGGGAAGTAGCACTCAAACTCACAAGCCGAAAGCAGAAATCAGAAACACCACGACATAACTACCCTGAGCAATGCCCAAACAAACCGATGCCAAAACGGCGACCGAATGAGACACAACAACCCCGGGGCGTGACCTAGTTTAAAACACTAAGGACAGTGACCTAACGTTCTGCGACCTAAAGAGGCATCATTTAAAGGTCTATCAAAACCGGACAACGTCATGATTTGTTTATAACCGCATTGCTGAATTTAACACAGTGGGTGCGACTGGACCCTAATAGAGTTGGGAAAAGTATCCATGTTATTCGATTATCACCAAATCTGAGAGCCTCACTAAGGTCATAAGAACGACATTTCCTGAAGCAATGTCATTCGTCATCGTGCGGTTCAAATCATCATATTTTCCTACACCGCTATATAAAGTTTAAGTTTGGAATACCATGGATGCTACAACTTGGACATATTCAAATATACAGTTGAAATACATTAGGCATGATGTCCATTCTTGAATATACAATTACAATTCCCCCCGTGGTATCACTGTGTCAACACAGTTAATACACGGTGTTTTGCGGTGAAAATAGTTGGTTATCATTAAGTGATACAATTGTAGCATTTTTTGTACGATTTATTTTCAGAATAAATAAAGAAATTTTGGTTTCCTAACGCAAACACTCGCTCTATCGATTTTCGCGAGCATTCGCATGATGTTCGAAAAAGAACATTAATTTTAACAATGTATTTCGACGGAATCAAACAAAAAACTAAATTGTAAAGGCACACCCCTCACGAAAAAGAAAGTAGATCCATAACTCTATTCTTACATTATTATAAACATTTGAAATAATTCGAAAGAGTGCGCATAGTGCAGGCGATATAAGATACTTTACGCTATACTTCTAATATAAGTTAGAAAGTCAGTCATCTCCATATAAAGTATCAAAAACATTTATTGACAATGTGAGACTAAGCACGTGTCTATATCACAAGCCATGTTGCCTAACAGAACAGATACGTTCGACGATTTGACAATGGGTGGTATCTTTAACAACCATAGTCGTTTATGTATTCAACTAGGTTTATCTTCAATTTTGTATTAATTTATTGCCTTTCCTAAAGTAAATGTAATGTTCATATTGTACAAGTTACAGTTTTGTAGTCGACGTCATAGTTATGTACTAAGTTTTTCACTGTAGGAGCGCATGTCGAGTACATAAATGTATTGGTCAACCATGGAACAATTGTTTGCAGGTCCGTTTTAATTGTCTCTAAATGTGTTTTTAGGACAGACCCTTTCTTGATTCCATTGTATTAAGTCATTGTTAATGCACTTGTATTTGCATATTCACATATCGAGGGCACAGAACCAAAAGGTCGTAACTACCAAAATCGATATATTGAGAAAACAAGAGAAAAATGTCTGTAATTTACTCTTTACCAATGGGAAAACACGTTTTTAAAACTTCATTTTGGTCAATATGACTGTAACTTTCTGCAGTCTCCAGTGTTCCTTATTTAGTGTAGGTGGAGACCACTAAGTTGAGGGGTGGGTTAATATGTCCTGACTGGCAGTGAATATCAGTAAACGCTCTTCTAAGTTTATATCATAGTTTAATACATCGTAGATCTTATATACGTTATACAGATGGTAGAACAATATGTAGGTTGATACATAGTAGTTGATACATGTATAGTAGCTAACAAATACACCCTGAATATATACAAAGGACCTAACATTGTTACAACAGTATAAACATTACAGTTACGTAATACAACACATATCAAGCTTCATATAATGGTCGGAAACCTTCAGATATCTCTGCACATATAATGCAGATTATCACATAACATAACGCCACATGACACCGCACAGTCTCTCACATAATAATATATCACATGACACATAGCAAAGTTACATAACAATACATGACAGTTGACACAGCACAGCAAGTTACATAACATTACAAGTAGACACATCACTTACCAATCTATGGGATCAAGTGTCTATGCAAGCTTTCACCTCACACCAACGTTCACTCCCGTGAGTATTATATCTGTAAATAATGGAATTAGCTATTAAATGTGAAGGAATAAGGTTTTATGAAAGTGATCATAGAATAGAGTAGAGTGAAGAAGTAGAGCTTCATTACAGGTAGATTAATAAGCCTCACCTGATGACCACAATTGAATACATGGGTTCCTGACCAGACTTCCTATCTTAGATTTACTTATCTCAATAAACACTACTTATCACACTTACAATGAAATGACAATAATAAATACAAGGGCATAATATATAGAATACTTGACAAATACACAAACAACCATTCAAATGTCCAAAGTATCATCCATCAATCTCAACAATCCATAAAACATCAGTTAAAAGTATATCTTCACACAAAGACTTCTGTGTTAGATCTGGCCAAGTTTTAGAGGGAAAACTATTGATCACTAGCAATCAAAATCAACCACTGTGACTAATCTTAAGTAGATACAGGCTCTAAATAAGTAATACCCTAATTATCTCCCTTTGACCATAACTAACTAACATGTACCAAAAATGGTCATGAAAATAGGCTCATAAAAAGCGCCTTGTGAAGCAGATTTTAAATATGTATGAGTCTTATAAGGTCGTAAGTAGGAGTTACGACCTTCTGGTTCTAAGCCATCGATATGTAAAACATGGCATTGAAATAAATACTCGTGCTTAGTTAACTAACATTTCCAGCCACAAAGGTTTACGTTGTTGTTTTCTTAAAGGCTTATATGATATGTCGGTGAATAGGCAAAACAAAGGTACTTTATATAATTTATACATTTCGTAGACACAATTTATTATCTTCTGAACTTACCCTTTACATTTTCCAATATGTTAATTCTAGACGTACTTTATTTGTCATATCTGTGACATACATAAAATATTGCTATATCAGACCGTATGTCCTCTTCGCACTGAATACTAAATAAGTTCTCAACCAATGCTAGAGAGAAACAGTATTCGTCTCGTTTGTGTAGCTGTCTGGAAGTAATTCCGCCTTAAGCAGTGGGACGTCTTTGTTACTGAACAGATGAGCCCGTGTAAATTGATAGTATTGAAATCATAGTCATTTGTGTAGCATCTGAAAGCATATACTAATCTACTAATTAATCTTAGGTCGATTGCAAAACATGGTCTTCACATAAACACCTCATTAATTTTATATGATAAAAGGCAATAGATGAACAATATGTATCTGAATTATATTTCGCATGAGTTGAACATCCTATGTATACATGCTATGCATGCAAGATAACACTTTAGGAAGGTTCGAGTCGCGGCGACCCTGGGTTAGAACTGATGCAATCGGTTGGTAGGTGCCAGCTAGTTAAATATTATTTCAATATAATGACTTTGCTAAAAAACTTAAACAGTTTGAAAAAAAACATTATGTTACGCTGCATGTGATGTTTCCTTCAAGAAGATATTTACACTTTCACAAAACACAAAACCATCTGTGCTTCAGTAAAGAACTTGATCTGTACATGTAAACTCCTAGATTTGGTAAATGGATTTGTTCCTTCGTTATACTGATTCAATGTTTCTCAAACAAAGAGCGAATAAAAAGCATTTGTTCTCGTTTCGAAGTGAATAATCATATGAATGTAAATGATTTTCCTTTCTTCCTGTTGCTTCATTACGATGAATATCAAATTCATCGCTAATACCAATACAATTTTGATGACATGCGTTCATTAACGTGTCACTCTGTACAAAGCATGTATAGAATACGTGAGTTATTCAACAAGTCGTTTAGCAATGTGAAGAATCAAATCAAATTAGAAAAACTTGAATGACCATGCTCAGGCATCAATGTTTCAAATTACTTGAAGCAGGAGTAACATAAATCTGCAAACTAGTTATTCGGCTGTATTGTAATATAAGACGTTATTTTCTCAAGCATGTAATGACCGATTCGCACTATACAATTGACGGTGAAAAGTAAATTATTTCAATTTCATGTTTGCAGTGAATAGTGGGAATAGGAAACCATTCAGCTAGATGATTACTAGTTATTTGCAGCAAAGTGAAATAGTTGAACACTAGTTGAACATTATGGTGTTCCCCTGTAAACACGAGTTCGACCTATAAATAGTTATATTTAAAGACTAAATAATGAAGTGACTACACGCGATACAACGATTTGCTTATATTTTGCCGCGTTCTTAAATATATTTCATAATAAAAATGGGGTAACCTTTCAATTGTTGGAAAACCTTGACACGGTTTTATACTTTTTATAGTCGAAATTAGGGCATGGTTGTGATGTAGAACAGTAATACACGTTTCCGTTTCCGACGTTTCGCTTTTAACACGTTAACTTCCAATCAGGAGTGATTTATCAACACGTGGTTAGGATGCAGATAATCAGAGCTAGTATAGACACACTATTCGCGGAAAAATGGGTCGACGATAAGCACAATACTAGTATAAGATTATTATGCCAAGCTGAACCACGATATATTGCATCTACATAACACCTTATCATATAATCCCCTTTCTTAGCAAACTAGGTCCAGACACTTTGTATTTCCTAATATTGACAATCGATATTGAGTTTATTTTTCCACCTTTACCCTTAAGTATTGATGTTCCTCGAATTAATCATAAACTGGTGTCCGTTTCCTGACTAGTTTCTCAAGAACAATGTTATACACTACAAGCAACTGACTTATTTTTCTTATTGTGGTAGACATAATCTAATCGTATGAATGACAAATGTGTAAGCCCTACATATTCAGCGCAACCAGATTACGTAAATGTAGTTACAGCATTTGCATTTGTAGTAGAGTCATGCAAGGTTCGACGGTAACCCAATTATAGTATGTGAGTCAATTCAACCCAAGACATTTTTGCAAGTAATCTTCGGTAAATCCATTCGTTTCAAGTTTAAATGCAAGAAGAGAATGTCATTGAGTCAACTGACTATAACGAGAACTTCAATGTACGTCATTGCAGAGACATTAGGTTATTCAGTTGATATAATGTCTAATACATCATTTTAAATGACATTGTAGCTTGAGTGGAGATCAATGCATAACAGTCTGGTTTCTGAAATTGTTAAAATACACTGCACAAAACGAAAGTCCAGTATTGCTTTAAATTAGTAAAGTCACTCAACACATTTAACGGTGAACAAACGGCCGCAAACAGGAAAACTGCTCTTTTGTATTACATGAACAAATGTCCTTTGTTTCATATGTAAGCAATTATGTCCGCTTACCATAGTTGTCTGAAATGTATCCCTGTCATTCTTATTTAATTCTATCATCTGTAGTTGAACACATTTACAGACTATTGCATGTTTCCTGGAGCACTTTCTTATAAAAAATCACTCTAAATGAAACATAAGTCTCTTACTTTATACAGTCACTGTGGTTCATTCGATGGAAATGCGAAAAGGCGACATTGTCTGAAATTCTACCGTAATAATTTAACGCAATAGTATCATCTAGCTGGTTTGAACTTTTGAATAAAACTGGAAATAAAGAATTTCAAACTGAATTAGTATGCAATGTGTCAAGAATACTAAAATATTTGCTGTTCGTTTTGCTGTACACAATATAGATTCAAAACGTTAAACAGCGAGATGTATTTCTTTGCGGATAATAAGAACCAACAAGGTCCAACAAAGTAAAGCATACATCAAAGCATGACCATGCCAAACTATGTAACAAAAATGAGGAAATCGGACATCACTCAACTTTACCAGATGAGCGCAGAAAACAGTAACACCACAGAACTAGTACATAGAGTAATGCCTACACCCAATTTCACAAGGAAATAACAAAAACAATTCTACCAAAGGAACAAACGAAACGCAGCCAAGATACGATCTAATTACCCCGGTCCCGATAAAGGACGATCTAGTTTCATAAATCTATGCCAAAAACGGTGACGCAAGCGACCAAACAAGGCATAACTGCGACTTGGCCTAGTTTACAAACACAATGCACAATGACCTTACTATAATAGTTACTCCTCCAGCAAACTGGGCAAGCCACAAAAGTAAAATTGGAGGGAGAGTGAAAGCATGACATAATTCTAGCCGTATGTAGTCGTAAAATATACCACAATGGTGACCACGCTTTAATTTAGAAATAATTAAACGACATAAATACATGCAATATCACGATATGATTATATTTTTACCGCATACTTTGATGACGATTTTTCATAATTTGGCATGACGTTGTGTAGAATAATACATGCACACTCCTTTTTGTACCCAATGATACGGTGTAACCACGTTATATTCCAATAAGGAGAAATTTGCCCAAACACTATATTATAGAATGACGATAACCAGCAATAATAAAATGTTCTTGGAAAGAATTATAGCTCATTTATAAACACGTAAATGACGAAACATTATTATTAACGATCGCAACTTGTCAAGTTGAAAATGATTCGTTGCTAACGCCCTATTAACTAATCTCCCTTTGTGACACATGACTTCGGGTAAGGCTATATTTTAACGAGTCGCTTGTGCTTTTCTCATCCACAATTTCAATAGCCGCGGCCATCACCACCACAAATATCATCCTCGATTATATTCTCAATATGCTTGTAATAACATATCGGTATCGGACAGAGTAGGCATCAATATATATACAATGTACAAACTATTTTAATCGTGGGCGATAAATAAATATAGATTTTTATTTACTAGAAGTAATAATGTACATTGTAATGTCTACAAAGCATAAGGGTTAATTTATTGCAAGTTGTCAGCCAAGATGGTAATTTACCAAATACGGATGAAAGTTCTATAATAAGTATCCCCAATAAGGCATTATTTTATGTTTTGTAACTGAAGATTTATATGACTGGGAATCGGAGACCTTTCATGATAATGGCAAATCATTCTATGTACATGGTGTTCAGTAAGTTTCTTCTCAATTTTTAAGCTGCAATAAGTTATGTTTTTGACGATAAAAGAATGTACAATGATCAGAATAAATGCCAGAGTGATCTATTATCGTTCTTATTGATTAATGAAGTAAAACGAGCAAGAAACTAAACGTGTACACCACTTTATACATTACTCAAATCAAATGTGGAACAAATTCGAATGAACACATAATTTTTATTATCCTGTACTTGCTTTTCCACAAACATTGATTGCTAATTAGTCTGCTATTTCTTCAATGTAAATGTAATAAATAGAATTGTGAATCCGCATAATATGAACTAAGACACCGCCTAAATGAGGGATTAAATACACATTGGATATCTGCTAAGCTATGTTTCAGATTGAAACTTACTAATGAGTTGAATTTAGATGTTATACAATATACAAAGATAGTTATTGATCAGCAACTGATCTCTTTTCCTCTTTAAATTTAAGACCAGAAATAATAATTTTTCAAAATTTTAGATTGGCTATGTATCTGTGGTTTAAGTTTGGAATAAGTGTAGGCATCCCTAACCTAGAGTTTTTAAGAATATTATACTGATTTGTTATACATTGCAACGTAACGTCATGAGTCTATTTGGCGTACTTTTGGTATGACGTCATTTCCTGTTATTTGTGACGTCATGACATCACGTTTTGTATTGGCGCCGTGTATCCATTACAGTAGCGTATTTCTTACTTCCCTTTGCTTGTTTATATAGTTTGTTTTATTTATTGAATATTTTTAAAGATGGTTATAATTCGAAAAAAAATGAGAGGGGCAACCGTTTACAGTTTACTATTTTTTTATTTTCAGAGGACCATTCACCTCGGAAAACTGCCTGAAAATTTTGACCGAAAATAACTTTTTCTGAAAGCATTAGTTCCTGCAGAGACTCGACGAAGATACGCACGTGGACATTATTGGTATGGGTATTTACAATAGCCAGCTTCGCTGGCTATTTAATCCCCTATTACATTGTACAATATTTTATCTATTTAGTGGTTGACGATTCATGACAATGGTAAAATGCTATGTTTGGATACGTGATTAGA
Source organism: Spisula subtruncata (assembly GCA_963678985.1). Classification (NCBI taxonomy): domain Eukaryota; kingdom Metazoa; phylum Mollusca; class Bivalvia; order Venerida; family Mactridae; genus Spisula; species Spisula subtruncata. The sequence goes on from OY787671.1 coordinate 9,601,976, forward strand.
TACAGATGTTAGCTATAACGGTACACAGTTGGTTTTCAGCATAAAATGCAAACATAGTTATCCAAATGTAGGCCATTGCTGGTATTTACAAAGCATTTCAAGGTAAATCAATGAAGCGGTACAAATTTCAAAGACACCAAAAATAACCCATGGTTTATTTGTTATCGTTGTAGCTCGTTACATAATGCTTTAGCGCTATATAAAATTATAATTTTAAGGTCCTTGTATAGCTGATACACGAAAGGAATTTTAAGACTTTCCTTCATCCTAGATGGTTTGTGAATACCATACTAGGAGAAAGTTTTTTATGAAAGTACTTACGGAGGTCTTCAACTTACATAAACATTCTTCATAATTCCTTAACGTGTTCAAATGGTGGCTATTTAGTAGGTGTACATTAAATGAACCATTATGATATTTAGTATGTTCCCTTCGTGATACTGTGTGGTGATGTTTCTCACGTGTAAATATATTGCCAGCTGCCTGCACAGTGACAACTAGTAAGAATTTATTGATAGTTCATTTCAGAAAAGCAGGTTTCCTCTCATAATTAAAACTGAAGCTTTAGCATTAAGACAAAATATTGTTTCTCTCGTCGTTCATTTTTACTGAGAGCTCGAGGGATAATGATGACTTTGTAACAAAACAAAATAATTGTTCCTGTTGTTCATTATGAAGTAAATACTTTCATGAATGCGAAAAATGTTTTTATGTCCACTCGGTGCCTTCATTAAGACAATCTTATAAATCAATTTGTTTGTTAACCCTATAACAATTAGAAATGACATCCGATCACTAACATGAATATTTTCATACAAAACGTGTTTAGAATTGGCTCGATGTCTCCAATTCATTTAGAAATTTGCAGAATTAAAACTAATTTGAACATCTCCAAATAACCAGACACCAGCAAAACAAATTATTTTTTAAAAGAGACACAAAGCCGAAAACGAATTGCATAGTTCTATAATCTTCGAACTATTCAATTAAGAGCACAGTAACATTTAATGTATTTCACACTTGCATTACATTGATGAAAATGAAAATAATATATTTGAACATGGTCCTGTTTGGATTAAATCGAAGAACAATCGTTTGGCTAAACACTATCTCAAAACAATGTCTGACCAATTGACTACATTAACATTTGGTGATCAATACCAGTATTATAATGCTATTCATTTCATAACGTAATGAATCGAGCGTGGATTCATAACAGACAATCAAGACATCGAAACTCTATATAAATAGATCTGATGAATGTAGCTCTTCACACTCCATATAGTTCTAAAAGGGTTGTCGAATCTGGGAAGTAATAGAACAAATATGTCTGTTTTGACGCGTACTAAATACGCAATGTCAATGATCGTGAAAATATTATTTTCATGACACGTAGTGTATGTCAGAGGTTTAACATCCTTCTATCACATAGAACAATCACATTTTGTACCGCATGGCATAACGACGATCTTCTGAAAACCGGGTGTTCAGTGTAGACATTCTATTCCGTATCGTATCATTTCCGTCCTTAGATTTGTTGATGGTTACTATAAAAACTAACGTATCGGTTAACATCAATTGTATCGGGTATAGCATTACACTCAGTCTCTCCCGTTGTTTGATGCAATATTTACATAATGATAGTGGAGATGATATTTCTCTTCACGAAATTGATACCGTAGAAATCTATTGTGTCAGTTATCGATACTTCTGTATCTTATTCACAATGTGCAACTTGATATGTTGCCTTTTAACTAACTAAATACTCATCTTTCTTACTAATGAAGTTCCGTATTGATACATTTATCGAGTACCTCTGGGTAAAAACGGCTTTCATTCTATATTGATACAGTTCGTTGAACTGTTTTGCTTGTTTCTACTGTGTCATTCCTTCATTCAATCAGATACGTAGGTCAGTTATTTGTTTGACAGAACACTTCAAACACTAGCAACTGAAACCTCCTCCATATGCTGTAGACAAGGCCAATATCGTCGACGAAGCTGCCAAGTAATTACGTCTATAAAGTCTTGTTTAAACTACACGATAAACTAACGTTCATTATGTTATTATACAAACATGTACGCCAATTATTAGAGCCGAGTTAAGGTCTGCAATTTATCCAATATTAAATCATGTTTTAGGTGCAACAACCTCGATTAAAAGTGTTTTGCTTGCAAGAACATGCGTGTATGTGGAAACTTTACTGAATTCAATTTAATCATCCTTAAATCAAATTTTGTTACAAAAAATATTGAGTTATCTTTTAGTAATCTTATTCGTTTTACTAATACCAAATTTGCAAGTTCATCTTGAACGTTGATTGTCATCATAAGGCAAACTGATTATCTTCTGGAGTTGAGAAAGAAAACTTAACGATGTTAGAGGAGAAATAATCACAACAGTAGCCAATCACGACATAGAGCAGTGTTGCACTACAGGTAACTGTATCGTTGAAAAAGAAAAAAAGAAAAACAAGTTTTGGAAATTTATTTTTTCTATTAATCTTTTTTTTCGCTTTCAACGATACAATTACCTGTGTGGTCTACGTTTAAGCTTTTGAAAAATTATTAGGTCCATGCTGTAGCGAAAAATGGTACATGTACATGCAAACTTAGTAAATCATGTTATGTGCAATTCTCTGTGGATGATACGTTCTGTGTTCGTCTCGTGTGTGTGTGCATCTAGATGACCCCATTTCTGTACGGCTCCAACTTAACTGTTTACATATATAATCTATTTATTCTAAATTCAATCAAAATACTCAGAGGCTAATTTTCATTTGTGAAACATGTTTTGCAATTTAACCACTCTCAGTTTTTTTAATCTGTCTTAACGAGGGTAAAAAGGGATCTGAAGCTGTCTGGCTTTCTTTAATTGCTTTTTTCTGGGCATACATGTATAACATGATGATTATATGTGTTGATAAACGCAAATACGTTTTCAAAATACTAGTACATGTAAATACAGTCAATATGTTCTTAGTTGATGCATGCTATTGTGCGTTCTATTCGATTATGTAAAGTTTCGTTTTGTTATTTAGAGATCCTTTCGGTTTTTTGCGGCCATAATAATAAACTCTAAACTTTTGTTATGGACAAACTTGAACATTCTTGATTCTTAACAATAAGTCTCCACACCAATTATGATTTTTTGCGGTTCGTGGTTATTAAAAGCCAGATGCTTTATTTCTGTTTGTACATTTGTATTTAAATAAATAAGTTTAAAAACAGATAAATAAACCTTTTGCGTCATTGCGTTTGTATAGGAGCGGTCATTTTGGTAGTGGATATTAAACTACAAATCACGCGCAAGTGGTTATATCTATACAATTAAAGTAAAAAATAGAATATTCCACCTGTGACGATATGTCAAACCATTTTCAATTAAATTGTTTTGCAAAGGGCAACACATGGTTGTAAGACCTTGCGTTTTTCATGAACATGAAGCTGCATATGAAGGTTGTCACAATGTTAGGGCCTGCACGTAGGTTTTGCTGACGTCGTTTCTGCAGTGATTTTAATGGAAATGTATTTTCCTACACTGTCTTGCCAACCTTTCTCCGGTCATAGTATTGTGTTAACGACAGACCTTTGAATGTGTTCTCGGAGTATCAATCTTAATTTCGATTACTGCGAACAACTGGCATAATTATTTTACTAATGCAATAAACGTACTCCACATCATATAAGGCAGACATACAGGTCTACTACAAACGTGACTTTCACAATAATATAATACAAACACAAAACAATGCATAAATCAAGTCCGATTACAATATTCAATATCATCCGTACTCGAAAAAATTTATAGCAAACGTTATATTAAACATGTGACTCGTGCAAGACATTATATTTCTTCATATTTCAATAGCTATATTGTCTTGTGTCACCTGAATCCTCTCTCAAAATTATGCTTTACTGCCTCCACAGACTGTAACATGACGAATGAAAACATAGCAGAAACACTTAGTCTAGCGATTTATGTATATATTATGACATAGAAGTACAATTGATTGAAAATAAGCAGTATATGTGATTGCAGTCAATAACAAACATTTTGATTCGCCAGTGCGAATTTACGATGCAACTTGTACACTTGAAAGATAATATCCAAGGGATATGTAGACGTTAGACTCTAGGTTAGGGGTAATGTGACATCGCTTTGGTGCCAAAACAGCAACAGTATTCAGATTAATGGTCGTTTTGACTAAATACATATGACCATATTACACCGGAATGTTGGTAAATATACATCACCTGTAGATGATATTAAATTTGATAGACTATTTTTATTAGACCGGACTGAACAATTGTGATGTATATAATAGTATAATGCACTAGACAGACATTGTGATAAAGTATGCCATTGCCTACAAGCGCTACCGGTTTGGGGAAGGTCGGTTAATTTTACACAATGGTGTGGTATCTTAGACCATACTCGTAAAACCATATATGTTTGACTTTTGCTTGTGAATATATTAATATCATGCATCTCTATATTGAGTTTTCAAAACAATTTCTGGATATTTGAGACCATACACTGTACAATGCTTATAATGATTATGATACAGAGATCTAATAATTTTGCTTGCATGGAGGACACATGTGACTATATTACATTGTGTTGTTTTCTACTAACAAACATTCAGTGTTTTTCATATTAATGTCTCGTCTTTCCTCAAATAAATGTTAAGGTCACATTGTACTATACTAGAAATATTTGTGTAGCTGTGATTATTTACTAAGCTTTATTATATATATATTAGCGATGGTCAAATCGAGAAATGTATTGAATATCAATACAATAATGATTCCAGAACCGTATCAGTTGTCTCAATAGTAGCTTCGTGGATTGACTGCATATGTCGATTTCATTATAAAAAATTATTAGTTTTAAGCCATGTTATACCTGTGTTCATGATAAGTAAACTAACCTTACAGCAACAACACTTTTACTGTGACGTGAAACGTAATGGCTTACAAGTTATGTCGATGAATAAGTGAATACTTTCGGTAATATGATTTGTAAGTATCGACATGTGTGTGCATGGTAGACATGATTAAGTATTTTCACGGATACAAAGTATGACCTGAGGAATTTTCCCAATACGCTTCACAATGTGTTATTTCAAGATATATGATGTTTGTCATAGCAGACACTCGAATAAAAGCAACGTTTGAGAGAAACGTTATTAGTCTCGTTTGTGTGGTTGTCTGGAAATAGTTCTGATCAAAGCAGTGAGACGTTTTTGTATCGGAACAGATGTGCCAGTGTTAATTGAAGGTATTGAAATAAACCCATACGTGCAGCGTTTTTCTCAATGTATACTAATTGGAGTAAGGTCGATAGCAAAAAAGGTCTTCTAACATAAACACCTCATTAATGTTGTATGATATAAATTTCCGTAGAAAGCAATACGAGAAGTAGCATAATCGTGGCTAAACTGTTGGAAATTATATAATGTTCTTGTCAGCACGCTTTGAAATATCTCTTTTCAATCGCAAAAAGTAATGTGTCAGATTAGATATACAGTTTATGTTTATTTCAGAGGTTATCTTTTTCGAACCAGAATCAACAATATGTTAGTTAAGGATATACAATACATGTATATACAATTCGATACCATAAAATACGAGTATGTCAATATCGTACCAGAATAACAATTTAATAATAATTAATGGCAAAGTCTAACAATCGTGTGCTCATAGAAACTATTGCAGCTACAGACGAAAAATATAAAGACCATCGTTAGAATATACGGTTTTAGATACCCAATAACGTCATCCACAAAAGCTTAATTTTGAGTGTTGTGTTTGATCCAAACGATTTTGAAATTGAGATGGGTCGTCTATGGGGGATGAGCAAAATCCACCTTAAATTGTAGAATCCTAGGTCCAACCGTACTGTATTTATTGTAAGAAATCCATACCACATGTCGACCTGTGTCGGTGTATTGATAACCTTTTACCATGAATACAGATAAATGGTTTATTGTTAGTATTATACATACTACACACATTCATTAAATTGGTCAACGACCAGGGCCAGAATCAATTAGACGCATTTAAACAGACTAAATGGCTTAGCGGTGCGCAATACCTCATTTCACATTTTTCTTTTTGAAAAACTGAAACGACCATGCCCAAGTCTTCTGATAACAAATTACTTGAAATAACATAAATGTACAACCTACACGTAATTACACGGCTTTGCTAGAATATTAGAAGTTATTCCTTTAAAGCGTACTTAACTACTCATACTATATATGCCGCGATGGTAAAAGACATATCTTTTTAAATCTCATTTATGCATTTATAATTAGTGATAGAAAAAGGCCAAATGTTTCTAGCTTATTACTATGTGGTTCCAAAGAAACGTACAACAATCAAATCACGAGCTGAACATTAAGGTGTTCCATTGTTAACACCCTTTTGATCTCTAAAGAACTCTATATGAGATAAAATAATTAAAACATGACTACACGCGATAAAACGATGTGGTAATATTTACCGAGTTCTTTAGTACAAATTTTTCATAATAAAATGGGGACAGCCTTTCAATTATGGGAAACCTTGACATGATTTTATACTTTTTATTGTCGTAATTAGGGCATGGCTGGGCTGTCGTGTAGAATAGTACTACCCATTTACGTTTCTGATGTTACGGTTTAAACACGTTAACTTCCAATATGCAGTGATCTATCGATACATAATGACGAAGCAAACACTCATGCTTCCTAATAAGGATAAATAGGGTACAAACACTATTTGTGGAAATATGGTTCGTTGATAAACATGCTACTTGCCATGTTCATACTTGATACTACAATGTAGTATATTCCTGACAAATTATTACATAACTCCTTTTAGACGTACATGTAAATAAGGTCCAAAAATAAGTGAATAGTCACTTTCTATGTTAAGAATCAGTGTATTGTGTTCGTTAATATTGTTTCTGCTCTTTGTCATTCCTCTAATTAATCATATACTAAAGTCAGTTCAATCAACAAGGTTCTGTTGTATATACTACAAGCAACTGACCAACTTCTTAACTTGTTGTACACTTATCCGATCGCATGTTCGAAGTTTACATGACAAATAAGTAACACCTTCAATGCACATCACACACACAGAACGTAAATAAAGTTATTATAAGTACATTAATTGTAGTTGTATAATGCATTGTTCAATAGTTCAACGACTTCGGATGCATGTCTTGCTAATTCTCTCCCAAAAGCATGTTCTTAGATTAAGCTCAATATCATTCTCCCTCAATTAAATTGTTCTACAACACATATCAAACAATCGTCGGATAAACGTATTCGTTTCATCCGTATTTCTTATACATAACCGACGAGAAGTTGACATGTGTACATTGAGATTTATTTCAAGGATGGTGATATGCGAATAGTTTGTGTATTTCTTTTAAAAGGAGACATGGTTCGACTATAACTGGTACTTTAGACAAATTTATTTGCTCCATTGTGTATAATTATGCATGATTTATAAACGTTTATATTTGGATTAAAGTAAAAAAACGACATGGAATATACAGACTGAAGATATAGCGAGAACCTAAATGTTCTTCATACCGGTAGCATATATATTGTATAATGCAATTGATATTGGACTAAACATTGCTATTTTGGACGGAGGTTTATACATTAAAACTTGTTTCTGAAATTGGTTCATGTACTGGTAGACAAACTTTACATTCGGATATGCGTTATTACGATAATTAAATATGTTAACAAGTTTAATGGTGAACTTGTGGTTGCATACAGGAAAGCTGCTCTCTCACATGAGTACATGTACAAATGAATTAAATAACATATTTTAAGCATTAATTCACGCCCATCTTAGTTGTCTGAAATGCATCCCTATCATTCTATTTGTTTGTACCATTTATGGTGAAACATATTTACAGTTCATTCGAATGTTTCCTCTTTAAGAAACGATCTCTTGTAAAACATTAGTCGTATTTTATACGGTTACTTTCGGTGGAAATGAGAAAAGGAGACACTGTCTGAAGCTCTAACGTAATAACTTTACTAAGTATTATTATCCAACATGTTTGGACTTTCCAATACAACTGCCAGCATCAGTATGCTGATTTAATGTATATTATGTATAGGATAAGTTCATTCAAGATTACATATTACAATAAAAGTAATAAGAATAAACCATAACTTCTCTGATTACAAGTTAGTTCCACAAAAGTCAAATACGGCCATTGTAGTTCATCAGTCAATTTAAACGGCTGTCAAACATTATGGTGTACATGAACTGCTGAAATAGCGATATGACGACTTGAATACACGCAATAAGACGATGTGTTTATATTTTACAACGTACAACAGTACTGGTTGTTTTAAAATAAAAACCCTACTCATTAAGAAATCGTGACACGCGTTTATATTTCCAATAGTCGTAATTAGGACGTAAACTTGCAGCAACACAACTACTGTACAATCAATTTTGTCTACGATGATACGGTGTTGACACGTATACTTCCAATTAGGAGTGATTAACGGAAACATAATGAAGATAACACGCTTTCTTTATATTCATGATAACTAAGATCAAACACTTATGCATGGAAAATGTATCGTCTATAAACACGGAAATGAAATAAGGTTATTTTTAGCTACTTGTTAAGTTGAAACATGATCATATTCCAAGACCATATCTAATAACCTCTTTTTTATACATGATACATGTAAATGAGTATTTAAACAAGTCGCTTGTGAGTTCCTTTTGTTGAAAATAAAAATTATCTTCTTTTTCCATTATTCAAAATAAACACGGAATCTTTTTAGAGGTTGCCAAATACGTCTATAGCTAACGCCCTGTTTAACCTTGACAAGAGACTTACGCTGATTGAGTTATTATACACACATGTACGTCAATTAAGAGTCCAGCAGTGGTCTGCAGGTTATCCAATACTAAATAATGTTTACGGAGCAACAACCTCGGTAACGTGTGTTGCACTTTAAATGCAAGAACATGTGGGTATGCGGTAACTCTACTGAATTCAATTTGGTTATACTTAAAATCAAATTTTCTTACAGCAAACTTCACGGGAATGCTAATCACAATATGGAGGTATGCACTAAGCTTTTGTTTTTGCTGACCTCATGTTTCAGTTACGATAATTTCATTGGTTATTTTCAGGGAAATTGACTTTCCTAGATTTTCTGCCAACCTTTTAAATGTCTACGGGTTATTTTGTGTTAACGACGTAACTTTGAATGTTTTCTCGGAACTGAATATCAATCTTAATTTGTATTTCAATAAACAATTGGGCAGGTATAATTATTCTACTAATGCCACGACAGCGGGGTGATTTACCGATAAATGATGCCGAAACAAACACTCGTGCTTTATAATGGGGATAACTACGATATAAATACTAGTTGTAGAAATATGGGTCGTCGATAAATACGCTACTTGTCAGGTTCAATTTTCGTCGAGCCTTGGATTTTTAATTGTTTCTTTGGCTTTTGTGTGGGCACTGCTCAGGGTAATTGTGTTGTGGTGTTTATGATTTCTGTGATCGGCTGGTAAGGTTGAGTGCTACCTACCATATCGGATTTTCTCATACCTTTTTTTATACTAGTATGCTCCAGACACATTATTACATACCTCCCGTAAAAGTACAGATAATAGATGTCCAAAATTAAGTCACTGGTGACTTCCTATGTTACGAATTCAGAATATTTTGTTCGTTAAATTTTTTTCTGCCCTTTGTCCTTCCTCCAATTGCAATGCAATCATATATTAATGCCAGTTTCCACAACAAGGTTCTTCGGGACGGAACAACATTATACACTACTAGCAACTGACGAACTGTTCCACCGATCCCATATACGAAGCTTGAGCAAATATATAATATTCAGCACGTAAATAAAGTTATTATAAGTACATTTGTAGTTGTGTCATGCAAGGTGCAATAGTTAAGCCAACTTTAATATGGCATTAATTAATGGGTACTACAACTTCGGATGCATGTCTTGCCCATTCGATTTCAAAAGCATGTTCTTAAATTAAACTCGATTCTACCTAAATGGAATTGTGTTACAACAAATATTGAAAAAAATTCTGTTAAACATATTAGTTACATCCGTATTTACATTCAAAAACAACGAAATAGACATGTGTACATTGTGATTTATTTCAACGTTGGTAAAATGCAATTATTTTTTCTATCCCTGTCAAAGTAGACTGAGTTCGATCGAAACTGGTAAATTATCTATACTGAGCAAAACAGCTAACCGAACGTTTTTCAAATTTGAATATTTCAGTGTCCTGTAAGTGTACAAACCTAAAATTTCACATAGTTATTTCAATATAGATTGTGCACCTAATGCGGCTTCCCACATGAAAATACATGCGAAAATCACTCATCCATGACGAAAAAGCTTCAAATCACATTTTTGCACATTGTGATCGATTGCTCTCGAATTGCACAAGTTTTGTGTGCATGTTGTGTATCATGGGTGTTTGTAAGTTGAAAAAACAAAATATGTTGTCAATAACATGGCGTAATTGCCAAAGGTAGGCCGCAAAAGAGCGGCCGTTACGCTCCCTGGAAGGTATCAATCAGACAGATCAGTTTTACACAGATTTAAATTACCACAAACATTAATTCCTTTCATTTCACGTGTGTGTGAATACCAATGCACATAAAAATACCTAAAACAGTATTTTGGGAATCACAGGAGCAACGAAAAATAGTAAATTCAAGTGGGATAACTCTTGCATAATTTTACTTCTTTTTAAGTTCATTCACTACATTTTCCAATAAAATTGTATTGTCATGCATAAGTGAAACACGTTGACTTTAAAAAATAATAAATATTATTCCTGAGGGCTTTTTTCATGTGTTTGAAAAAACGTGTTTTCTCTCCATTTAGTATATAGGACTCTTTTGAAGTGCGTTCGTCAGGTGTTCTACAAGTTGTTAATGCAGCTATATGCCTGTTTCGATAATAAAGATTGTTTTAAGTGTATATTCTGATAAGGGAAACAATAATAAATATTAAAATACTGAGAATAAAACCAAAATTATGTCAATAATTACCCTCATTTATCCACACAAAAGATATTTGACCAAGTTACCTCCCCTTGACTATTGAAAATTAACATCATAATTTTGAAAAATTTAAAAATCGATGTTTTTGTGATCAAATCGCATCATATCGAATTTGACTATTAGTTTTATTGATTTGGCAATTAGTCTTTTTAAAATGTGTATGGAATAAACCTAAACTCTTTTATTATTTAACGCTTATTCATGAATTTCAAGTTTATTAGTCTGGTTCTGTTATTTTATGGTTCCGTGAACTTTCGTTTCGCATTTTTGAAAATAAAACTACTAAAATCGCACATCAAGATCGTAATTAACTCGCACACGAATTTTCGTGCAAAAATATTGATAAATAAAAAAGTTATACGGTAAAATCCGCTGTTCATTCATAAAATAGGCTTATTGTACATTTTGTGAATTTCATTTTGATGGGTGATGTCATTAAATACATATTTTGACGATGATGCAAATTAAATATATTGACGACATTTTACCACCAGCCTTCTAATGTTTGGATTATACTTCAGGCCAAGTTTCAGAAAATTCCAATCTAAGTTCTATAAATATTCATAAAAGACATAAGCGTTCGGTTAGCTGTTTTGCTTAGTATATATACATTCAAACAAATTAGTGTTCTCCTGTGTGTATATGCATGATTTATTAATGTTTATTTTTTAATGAAAGTAAAATACGACATAAAATATACAGACTAAATATATAGCGAGATCCTCAATGTACGTCATAGCATATATATTATATAATGAAATTGTTATTTGTCTAATACATTATGTCATTGTTATTTTGGATGGAGGTTATTACATTAAAACTTGTTCATGTACTGGTAGACACAAGTTACATTCGAACCTACGTTATTACGATGGTAAAATATGTGAACAAATTTAATGGTGAACAAATAGATACATACAGGAAAACTGCTCTATCACATAGTGCACATACATTTAGTTTTATATTTTAAGCTTATATTCCTGCCCATCTTAGTTGTCTGAAATGCATCCCTTTTATTTCATTTGCTCGTAAAATTAATGGTGAAACACATTAACAGATCGTTCGCATGTTTCCTCGTTAGGAAACACTCTCTTTTAAAACATTAGTACATTAAGATGTAATAGTTTATACATTAACTGTGGTGCTTTTGTTGTTGGCATAATCAATGTGTTGGAAGTAGCTAGGGTGCCATACATTTGTACGAGTAAGTCCCTCCGTATGATACACTATCACTTACCGTAAATCGAAGCTGTTAATATTTTTTAATCAAGAAAAGTTCAACACATTAATCCAATGTTGAATATATACTCAAACGCTTTAAAACGCACCACTGTTGAAAAAAAGTGTTTTGTCACAATTCAATTTTTGTTAAAATTAATAGTTTACAAGGTCTGTTCAGTTCATAAACTTGAACTAATCACAGAAAACGAAACGTTTTTCATTTGGAATACCCCAAAGACCTTTTTTGATTTTGCATGTTTTGCACGAGCCTTACGGATCGATGTTGACGTTAAACTGTACACTGTTGGTTTTCACATTGAAAAATCAACAGAAACAATACCTTCTAACGGTATTTTTATGCTGCGAATATCTCGAATATTTGTTCGGATGCATTTGCCTTCGCGTCCAATTAATAAATAGCATCGGTGCCTTAGCATGGCGACTCGGCTGCCACCACACAACGATTGTGGGTTTTGAATATCGAATCCTAGCGAATGACTTAGTCAAAGACCGACCTGGATGAAACCAGCGAAAGATATTGAGCCCGAGATATGAGGCAACATTACACTGGCAGTGTCACTGTAATTGGTTCCGCATGGCTGCACGCAGTGTCAAAAGAATGTCGGGTGTAAATAAACAAGCCGTAAGTACATTATTGCATTTTTATAATTAACGCTTTCATAATTGTCAATAAAAATGTAAATCATTTTAGTGAATTTTTAATGAGTTTTCGCCCCTTTAAAGCCTAACAACTTATGTCGTCAAGCTCCTTCATAGTGTTAGTTTGAGGTGCCATAGACACACCACGGGACATAGTTTGACATTTTTATCTCTAAAATCGATAGTTGATATTTGGTGGGTTTTTAAAGCGGTTTAGTGTACATTAATGGTTCACCAACCTCGAACACATGTTTGCCAATGTGTTTGCAATAGCATGTGCTTCTGCGGAAACTCGATTTATTTCAAATTAATTTCCGATAAATCAAATTTTGATACAACAAATATTGAGTTTTTTTCGGGTAGTCTTATTCTATTTGACAGTTTCAAAGTCTTATATTTTGATAATGAATATTAATTTTCACTGTTGGGATGGGGAATTGTCTTCTGAAAATCAGGGCGACATAGTTTATGTTGTTTGGGAATTGAACAAAACATTCGCAATACCCTAAATAGTGTCACGTTTTCATTTCGTCTAAGCCCTTCGACATTTTTCATGCTGATTATAGTCATTCAATAATTACCAAGCAAATAGGCGTCAACAATGGTAAACAAGTAATTTTGCAAGAAGAACTCAATCACATTGCATTCATTATGGATTGTACAATATATTTCTTTTTGAATATGCATTTAGAATATGCATAATATCCCTTTAGAAAATAATTGTTTATCAATTTATCACATGATTGTACTGGTTGAGAAGCATAATGGTTTTAAATTCTTAATTGTTATTTGTAGAGCATAGAATCACTGAAAACATTTTTATAGGTTATCATGAACATTGCTCGGTTAAATCTTTGCTAAATTACAGGTGGTGGCTATTTTTGTCTCCATATTATATCCTCATTTTTTAGACACTTTCAATTAATCTGGCTTACGCGGTGTTTATGTAGTTCAGTTCCTCTTGACACTGTAAATGACCTCAACGACAAAGTGGACATGATTTTTATTGTGATAAGCGCAATACTTGTATCCAAAGATTGTAATGGTTGTCTGTTAGTTGCTTACAATGATTTTGTCCCTACCAAGGTTGAATAAACTTAGCCAAAACTTGATAACTCAGATTTGCCGTTTTTCAATAGATATTCTTCATTGTGTGTAATATGCGTGATTTATGAATGTTCATATTTGAATGAAAGTACAATATGACCTGCAGTCAACAGACATATAGGTAAAAATATATGACAGGAATTTCAATGTGCGTCATTGCAAAGATATTGAAAATACTCCACTTGGTATTTCTGTGATATGCTATATTATATGACACTGTATTGTATTGTATTTGAAATTGGAATTTAAGGTGATAAATCACTCGCTGGTTTATTTTAATTGGTAATAATAACTGAACAAACGAGTCTGTGTTAATGCCGTGGTGAACATTATGCCATATTTGAGTTTCTTAACGTTTGTACTTTGTTATATCTTTCCAATTATGCCCATGATGCGTAAGCATATAATCTTTACTCTGTTAACGTTCCATTCTCCTTACAAGTGCATAATCTTGTATCATTCGCGTGTTCTTTTCAACCAGATTAGTTATGTTGGTGAACTTGGTTCTTTGGAAGGCGGTGCTCAAGTGGGAAGTATTACACCTTGTAAAATCATGGTCTAACCTATAGTATATGCCTTCTGTATCTTCTGTATCATGCACTATTCTCCAAAAACTAGAAATGAATATACCCTCTTCAGTGTGCTTTACCATATGGATCATCCTGTGGTGAGGATAGGTATAAACGTATTTACAACGTTTGCTTAAATTGACTTGAAATTGGCGACTGATCACTCTCCAAATGTTGATCGTGGAAAAATAATAACAACACAATGAAACAATCAAACAACTCATATCATATTGCATAATACAATCAGTGTGGTTTAGAAAGAATATAATCCAATATAATATTACTTACTGTATATTGTATGTGGGCAATGATTGCTTTAACCACCAGGTACAGTTGTATGATTACTTTATATATCTTTATTATTTTATTTATGAAAAAAGATAATACAGCATTATGAGGTTCATACCTTCATATTATGAAGGTATTACATTTTCAATGAAAAACAAAGTGTCAAGGTGATAAAAATAAAAATAAACGATGTGTTCGTGTGTTTACCAATATTAAATTTGTGATTTAATCTCATATACTAGTTTAGTAACAACATGATGTTATTCTTACAAAAATGCTGAAGACCACTCCCATAAAATGAACTTATCAGTTGTTACAAATATTCAAGCACTGAATAATATTTTGATTCGTTTAAGGATGGGCGCATAATACAATGTAACGTCGTGGTGACAATGTATCCCATCTGGTCGTTTTTAGTTCAATTAAATTACCCATACTAAAAGCTACATTTTCTGCTGCATGTACAAGTATTTGCGAAAGACTCTGATCTAGTAATTAACTTGTTAAACTGTGACTTGTATATGTGTCCGAGTCCTTTGCAATTCCTGTATCAGGCTTTGAAACTGGACAAATTAAGTGTTCCTGTTCGGTGTGCAGTGGACAATGTTCAGTCAGCTGAAAGATCTTAACTTTGCTGATGCTCTTGCGGAATTATCAATTCATAACGTAACAGTTGTTAAACAGGTTGGGCAAAACCTCTATACCAAGAACACCTAAGTAATGAAATCCGACATTGCTATCCCATGTAACATCCCTCGAAAACGTTAAAAAATTTGTCTACCTACCAGAAAATCGGCGAAGAATGTGGAGCTGGTAAATACATGGAATACTTGTAAAAGCTACGAGTACCTTCGCCATATTATAACCAATATTAAAGTCCAACAAATACAGAAAAAAGACGAAACTCTGCGTCTATAATAGCAATGAAATTCAAAGCGACAAAGTACACAATTGTTGCGCCTTATATGTCCCACGGGGGACTAAGGGTCGGTTGGTACTGCGTCTGTGTTTGTTTTATTGCCATAATTTTGACAGCTGTGGTGTATGGTCTCGCTTTTAGCTTTTGCTTCTGTTACGTTTGATTTATTCTACAGGTTACAGACAGTTAAAGTATACTGTCGTGTTCCTGTAACAGCCAAGTGTCAGCTTTTCCTGGTACGTTTTGAAGTGGTTGTTGTGACCTGCACGTGTATTGAGTTCTTTATTCGTGTTTTTGTGTGCTTTTTGTGTGTTTTCCGTTCAGTAATGATGCCCTTTCGTTTTCCCTCACTAGATTTGTACGTTTGTATTTCAACATAAAGTTTCACAACACAGGACTACATTTTTAATTGGATCGTCAAAACCATCAACCACATTAATCATGAAACTTATTTAACTTACTTAAAAAATAAATAAAACTCATAAATTGTCATTTTAACTGGAACAACTTTTTGTTATTGCCTAATAACGTAGCAATATTTTAAATAAGCATCCGATTGGTGATTTTCTTACCTCTTGGTATACAATTTGATGTTCACCAGTGTTGTAATGTTCAGTCGTGTTTCTGTGTGTTATATCACATAACTCGTCTTACTGAACTTTAGAATGGATTTGCTGCTTTGGAATAATTATCCTTTGTAGCTGTTGTCTGGGGTTATCTTTGATTTAAACTTAACCTTTTGTTTATAACTTGTATGTAGGAACAGATGTTCCATTTTAAAATGAATTTGTTTTGTTTGAATATATAGCCTTTGTGTAGTATTAATAAAAAGGCAGACACTTTATTGAGTTATTGTATACTACAAGTACATGCACTTTATCTAATGCGGATTTTCTATCAAGTTTTATAACTCATAGGCATCACTCTCCAAACTTCTACTAATGCTATCGAACATTACGATGTTATTTGAAGAATAGCCGGTAATTGACTGTATTGATTTGAACGCGGAGCAAGGGATAGTTTTGTACATGGACATGGGAATTATCCAGTGGTGTAGACTAATATCATGACATTTCCATTGTAAGGTACAAAATAATTTATGTTTTATTTAGGTATTTAGTAATTTAAGTGATTCCGGACATAAACCATTAACATGATTAAAAATACTGACATTCGAAGTACTTCAAAGTCGTTTCCGTATTTTACACCACTGTCCGATAATGTCTGCCAAACACATCACATCATTAATAACGGAATAATATAAAATGTTTGTACACATATTTCATGGTCGGTTACTTTGTGGTGGTGAGTCTGGTGACCCTTTGTTTATATTTTGATAAATACATTTTACGCATATTCATCGAATTCGCCTGCAAACTTCGCTAACATTATATGCAGACGTACTCACACAGAGTAAATTGCTTAGTCGTGCGTTTTACCATGCATAGACCTGGTGAATAACATTGTTTACTGACGTCATAATTCCACCAGACAACTTGTTAAGGTATTCCTATTGATCATACCAATTATTTTAGATAACATTGTTGCATTGTGTGAACAAACTAAATGACAACGACCTTTGTAGATTTTGTATTCATTCTTCATGCGGTAGACTCATATTCTTATAAGTATGGGTAAATTCGGACCTTTGTGCATTGATCTTAGGTTATGAACTGTGGTTATTTGTTAGTGTTTCCACGTAATATTTATTGATTATCATGTTTGTGTTGTTGGTTATGTTGTTTTTGTTGTTGTATTTGGTATCGGTATCTTTGGGCGTATAGTGTAACATATGAGTACACAATTATGCATTGCTCAATATGCATGTTATGTTATTCATAAGTACATGGAGTTATTTCGTTCGTGGCAAGTACTGTGTACAACTCATTTTGAACATTAATGTCATTAACCGTAACCGTCGCAATGTGTATTATATCATAGGAATCGTACGACGTCAGAACGGTTGTTTTCATATTTTCATTGAAAATGATATTAATTAAATTGGTATTGCTATTTGAGGGCTGCATCTTCCAGAATGTCAATTAGATTTTTATAACTAAATTTGTATTATATGCATAAATAATTGAAGGTTGCTTCACTAAGATATCTTTTGCTTTTTACATTATTCATTGCGAATCAAGTAGTGTACATGTATTACATGTACCAACATTTATTTCGGTCCAAGTTGCCCTCGACCACTGTGTTGTTAGTTTCTGTCTTTAACAAGGTCAATCATTAACTAGTGTGTGCACTTTCCTTGACCACAACTGCCTTACATATTGCTGGTGGTACCCTATTAGATGACACTTTAGCTAGACATTCTACATATTATATGATTATTATACACATACAGAGCACTAAATACAAACAACTCATGCATAATTACTTGCGGGAAATTGGGAAACTGGTCGATTCAGCCGTTCAATCACCCTTTTGCAATTATTTAGACCTTTCCTGTTATTTGCATTCAGATATTCGTAACTCTTTCTGTAATCTGTTACAATTATCCTTTGGACCTTCGTTTATACATGAACGACTAAAAGCGTTGAATGATACTCTACAACAAAATTTTCAATTTTCTAGGAAAACTGTGTCTAAGAATATTAATACACATTATAAAAATTGCGTTGAAGGGTTTCTCCTCCTAAGATGACGAGAGTAGGGAGAGTCGTGTTATTGTGGTTTACTTTTTTGTAATAACTATTCCGAGTTTGTCATAATTGATCTAATATGTTTCCAATTATGGCTCTTACCACTAATAGTCTACATCTTAAGAATATCTGGGAAATTGTTGATACATCTTATGAAGTCTGGTATAGTCCATCAATTGAATACTTACACGTTTTCTGGGCACTTATACACAAAACAGACATTTTCCTCTCCTCTCATTTTTTCACACCTGCTGTGTCATTAGAGTTTATCTTAATCCTAGGTCCTACTGAGCAGTTTTGCTTCGGCGACGTACTCCCGATTTAATGAATGAGCATTGAGAGGCATCGGGAAAAGGGTACTGGTGGTCTACAAGGGTTTTGTTATTGGCCATTAGAAAATGTGTGAAATTTCTGTTCCCGAAGCTCATTTATTCAAATAGGTAAATCGCTGAAACAAAAGATGATCATAGGGATCTAGGCTTTAGAACAAAAATGGCGTAAGCGCTGATCCATATATATTATGGGATATGTCTTGCATTGCAAATCTTTGTGAATGGTTTTTTTTCATGAAAACCGAAAAAGGTTGTGTTGACCAAATTGATGTAGAATCGGGCATTTGTTGTCAAGAAAGAAGTAGTTTTCAGGCAGTTGTCTTGTTTTCTCAAAGGAGCAATTGTGCATTTACGATCGTATCCTTATAGTTAGACATTTTCTGTTCCTGTCTTCATAAATGACAGTTTCACCATCTGTTACACTATATATTTGTGTGTATTATCAGCCGTTCATTACTAGCGCTTCCACTAGCAAATAGAGAAATAACACGACATTAGAACATAAGATGTCCATCAATTTATTACGATAAATGGTATCAAAGATGAAAGAATGGAAGAATGATGACACGTGTGGTAACATGTGATACATGAGTGGTCGTCAAACCTGTTTATGGTCACCTCCAGTAGGCAAGCACCTGTAAAAAAAAAAAGCCGCAATCGTGTCAAATCCCTAATGGTCCATTTTGTATTTTTAAAGCTCATGACTAGGGTGGGTATTCAAATCTTAGCAGAAAGAATATTAGTCATAGACATTAGTTTAACATGTCAATCAAAAGATGATTACTGATTTCCCATAGTTTTCAAGTAGTATTTTGTCAAGAAATAAGACTGTATCTTCAATTTGTGAGAAATATTTGTAGTATTATATCATTTTTCAACGTAAAACACACACTTTTATTTTTCCACTGTGAATACCATTCCTGATTAATAATTTATACAGCATTTAAGCTACCATATGTCCTGGGTATTGGGAACAAAGCAGCAAATTTATGTACTCTTTCAAAAATCATATGGCGTATTGGTGATATGAAATACGATATATTATGCATGAACATTAAATGTGGTACACAAAATAGTAACAAAAAATATAATGAAAACATAGTACAATACAACATATGAATGAAGAGGTAAGAGAGATATGGATCCGAAATACAGATGAGAAAGAACCGATCGCGTTCAGAAATCAGCTTTAGAGGACGAAATTAATAGTTTACTCGTATATTTATTGACCTAGTATTATAGTTTATATATTATAGACAACAATAGTGAACTATGCGCGAGCTTTCACATTGTGAATAAAACACATGTACGAGATTTACCTCAAAATATTTTTGAAAATATTTCCAAATCATTTCATGAACACTTATTGAATTAATCGAAAAGATGCTGGTGTTTTGGTGCTCTATATCGTAATTTTTATTTGCAATCGTGGTTCTTTCAAAATGATCAAACATGAGATAGGAATGGAATGTGCTATGTTTGGGATTCAATTACATATACCCAATTACGCTCTTGCCGAATAAACGTTTTCGTTCGTTGCAGAGCCAATGCCACCTGACAAACTTGACCATTTTCAATGCACTATTATTATGGCAAAAACACACACATCCCTAGTCAGATTTTCATAATCTTAGACCTCTCAGTCACCCTGATGGAGAATTACACTTACTCGCCATGACAATTGCAGCAGACGAGGCGTCCTTTGTCGAAAATTCACAAAACAAAATTATAGTCAGGTCAAGATTAGAGACAAATATTCTAGCTGAACTCAATAATAGCATTAGTGATGCAGTTTGGTTAGATATTCATGACATTCAACTACTAGTATCTTAACATAGGAAAAGATAAGTAAATTGTCTGTAGGTCATAAAACATTGCCTTGGAAATATACTTTGTTACATATAACATAAAACATTGCCTTGGAAATAGACTTTGTAATATAACATAACGATTATAAACGAGTCTGGTAGTGCGGTGCAACATATCCAACATTCTCGTGTCCGTTCATTGGTGCATGTTTTCCATTCGGTATGATTTCATCGTCTATATGAAGTGATGCTATGCGTTCTTTTCTCTTCTCCGTACTGTCAGGGCTGATCGAAACATCCTGTTAAGAGGCAATCGTGGACAAAATAAACTACTTTACGACATATATCGATCAAGAATTCAGTTAACATATGAAATTATATAATTTTGGAACATCGAAACCATTCAACATGTGTGTTCAAAATTAATGATAATAAAAAATAATTGGAAAATAGAACGGACACCATTTTGAATAACCTTAGTTTGACACATACTGTATTGATTCACGTATTTTATATTCTACACTTCATTTGCATAAATCAACTGATTTAGATGCAATTTGGTTCTTTTAAGCAATGTTATATCACATATCACATCTAATATTAAAGCTTATATTACCTCTCCGTGGCGAACACCAAATCGTAATGGTTTCCTCCATGTTTCAGGCAAAAATGGGAAGAAAATGTCGAAAAATGGGCATATCAGTTTTGGATTTAATTTTCTTGGATCTGTCGTACCTAAAACAATACAGGTTGGTATTAATTCAATTTGCAGAACATGTTAACCAAATCGTAAAAATACATGCATATACGTTACTGAGTGGAATGACCCCTTGTCTTTAGTTTTAGAATTGTCGATCTATCTCGAGGTTATATCAAATCAATATATAAAAAAACAATACGCACTATCCCAAACATTTCTTGCAAAATGCGGCCGAGATATGACGGCACAATAACATTGTCCATATGTCACCGGTTGAATATGTCCATATTGTACAGAGGGTATGTTCATAAATCTTGATCATCCATACGCTTGTTCGGTAATTTCAAACAATCCAAATGTGAAATTCAGGATATTCAATCTAATGAAATGTTGTGTAGTGGATACAACCAGAACTTTAACACAGACATTCCGGGTTCTAATCTCGGCGGATACGTTTTCATTTTGATCTTTTTACGCATAATTAACACGACATGCATGTATAATTATGTAACTTATAGAGGTATCGAAGTGTGAACTTCACAATGTTTGAAAGAAATACTATTAGTCCTTAAGCTACGCGGATATCAATATGTGTACTGTTGTATATAAATTTCGTTCGCTTTTGCTGATGATAATATCAGAAAGAAAGCAAAGTTGAACATTTGAATAAAATTAAATGTAACGAGAATACCAATAAATAATGTGATTTAATAACACACAGTTTACTGGAGCTAAATAATTTATTGTCAGTACCAAATGAAATAATTAGAAAGGACCTGAATGAGATTCGAACCAGCACCTATAATTGAATTTAACTGGAGTTCCTTGGCTTTACTAACTGACCTACAGAGGCACAAGTGAGGCATGATTCCTATAATTATTTTAGTCGTGAAATTATCATGCGAGCCAAGCGCCTAGCGACCCTGACCCCAAATGATCACCCCTTTCTATTGGAAATGAAATCGTCGTCTAATTAACATATGTCAATGTTATTGTGCCATCATATCTCGGCCACACTATACAGTCATATTACATTTTTGACGTTTCATCCTCGGTGATCCTTTTGACAGAATTTAAAGCTTTAATAGCAATTGGCAGACGACACATATAAAGTTTGTGCCATATTCATTATTGAACCAATTTAACTACAGGTTTTGTATGACTAAGTAATTGGATCGAACCCAAGACGTCCCACGCTGTATGTGAACGTTTCAATAACTTCACATATATATCGATGCGGTGCTCTGATGTTTAAAGAATCGTAATACAAATAAGAAAACAAATTACCAGGTGACCTACCTGTGATGAGACTAACTATCATACCGACAATTACGACCGTACATACAGCAATACCGGAGTACCATATATACGACACTGTGTATAATCGGCTTACACCTCTGAAAACACACAACAAAGAAATAGCTAAAACTAAAACTGGAGTACCATATATATGCCGAACATAACCTTTATTTGACAATCAGGCTAGTGTTGAAATATGACAGGCACATGCGAAAAGTGTCTCCACGTGTTTTTGAACTCTGATCGCCAGATTAGACGACACGCGCTATATAAACTTGGAAGTGGTACCAGTGTAACTTTCGGGTAATTTCTCTACGTATATAGACAGATGGATGGATGGATGGATGGATGGATGGATGGATGGATGGACGGATGGATGGATGGCCAAACGAAGGCGGATGAATATCGGTTCGTTGAGTTTAAACATGTGTTATTTCCAAATAAGTAGCTAGTTTCAGCAAACACAACGTAAAAACAAGTAGCTTAGCGGCACCCATGTTGCTCCAAACGTTTCTTCTGTCAAAGAAATACAAACAATAATAATGACAGGAACTTAACCATAAAGGACTACACTATTGCAGTAACTGTTTGGTAATATCTTACTCAAAATTGTCATTTATGCCGTTGCTTTCTAATGAGGTTAAGGCCGCTGCTGGTGATGTCGTTGTTTGTGTCATGGCAAATATAGTTGTTGTTGTGTGTCCCGAGATGTTCCAGTTACACGTGGCTGTTGATACAGAGGGTTTTATTGTGACACTTGTACCACTAATGACTGTCCCAATACCTATCCACAACAACAAGGCAAGGCTTGTAGAGATACCAATCAAACCACCCTGCAAGGTAATGAGAAAATATCAACATTAAGTGATGAGTACATTTTTAGTATTTTGAATATAAGGAAGATAATAATAAGAAAACATCAACATTAAGTGATAAGTACATTGTTAGTATTTTGAATATAAGGAAGATAATAATAAGAAAACATCAACATTAAGTTATAAGTACATTGTAAGCAGTTTGAATATAAGGAAGATAATAATAAGAAAACATAAACATTAAGTGATGAGTACATTGTTAGTATTTTGAATATAAGGAAGATAATAATAAGAAAACATCAACATTAAGTGATAAGTACATTGTTAGTATTTTGAATATAAGAAAGATAATAATAAGAAAACATAAACATTAAGTGATAAGTACATTGTAAGTTTTTGAATATAAGAAAGATAATAATAAGAAAACATAAACATTAAGTGATGAGTACATTGTTAGTATTTTGAATATAAGGAAGATAATAATAAGAAAACATCAACATTAAGTGATAAGTACATTGTTAGTATTTTGAATATAAGAAAGATAATAATAAGAAAACATAAACATTAAGTGATAAGTACATTGTAAGTTTTTGAATATAAGAAAGATAATAATAAGAAAACATAAACATTCAGTGATAAGTACATTGCAAGCAGTTTGAATATAAGAAAGATAATAATAAGAAAACATAAACATTAAGTGATAAGTAAATTGCAAGTATTTTGAATATAAGGAAGATAATAATAAGAAAACATAAACATTAAGTGATAAGTACATTGTAAGTTTTTGAATATAAGGAAGATAATAATAAGAAAACATAAACATTAAATGATAAGTACATTGTTAGTATTTTGAATATAAGGAAGATAATAATGAGAAAACATAAACATTAAGTGATAAGTACATTGTAAGTTTTTTTTGAATATAAGGAGTTACACTATGTTGGCATACATATACATCTGCGAGGTGGTCCACTGAATTAAATAGAAACGTTCTAAGCCGACTAACAATTTGTGAATCACCGTTTGCAAACGTATGGTTGCGATTGGTCGTATAATATAGTAATACAATGCTATGCACTCAATGTCCATCTATGATTTGTTAGTACCGTCTGTTAAGGGAGGGGGCAGAAACACAACATCTGAGGTGAGACACTTCGGTGCATCGTACGTTGGTTTTGATAAGCAACACTTGAGCAACTCATAAGCAACACTTGAGCAACTCATAAGCAACACTTGAGCAACTCATAAGCAACACTTGAGCAACTCATAAGCAACACTTGAGCAACTCATAAGCAACACTTGAGCAACTCATAAGCAACACTTGAACAACTCATAAGCAACACTTGAGCAACTCATAAGGTGATGGTGATATGTACCTGTATTGTATTCAGTCAAAGTCTTTCCAAATATGATAACTTGTGCAACTACAACTTAACAAAATAGATACGACTGAGTATACTTACCCATTTGTTAGCCCAGGGAAATAACATGCCCAATGTAAACATTCCAAGCAACGGCCCACCAAGTACACCGAACAATACGTACGCCAACTGTAGGATAAGTAAGACACGAGTACAATTTAAAAAGCAACGTTTATGCATTATAGTTTTGCTCGTATCTAAACAGTTAGCTGTTTCCAACACACCATGAATAAAATATTGAAGCTTTTCACATGCCAACTAACTGAGAATATTTGCCTTTCGATTCATATCTGGATAGTCATACATACATTGAACTACGTTTAACCATCTGAAGTCGGCTAAAAAAACGGCTGTTATATCAGAAGAAATGCAACAGGGCTTTGGACCTTCGATCCCAATACCAAAGGATAATGCTTTGACTACTCCAAATCGATACAAAATAACGAGATATGTGTGTCATCTGATAAAGCCAGTCCATTGTGTATTGGTACGAACAGCCATCCTGGAAATTTGACAATGCGGGGACATATTAAGTTGATATGATTGCAATATGACGGATAAGGCTACCGAGAAACATTGTTTAAATATATATGTCCAATGGTAGATACACTTGTAAATAGTCATTTATGGACAATGTTATTGTAACCTTGTTGTTTGAACTATTGTACCCAATTGTATATACGTCCGATAAAGTTTTCCAGTTTGGATAACTTATCCATGAATAACTTTATCCAACGTTTATACAATTGGGTGCTGATCGATAAGGATAATGTAGCAGTTACCTACAGCGTCCATACTAAGTTCTAGGAACATAATAACATGTACGCAACTCATTTCTTACTGATCGGTAAACTTCTGGTATATAAGCCTACAGATAGGCTAATGAGGGCAAAATTATTCAAACCGAAGTATACCATTTAAATAAAATAAAAGATGACTCACCTGTAAAATCATAGTACCAAGCTGAGAGACGAGGAAAGCAAATGCCAGCGATATCAGTCCGAACAGTATTACTGTAATAACAAAGGATATTGGAAAGAAATAATTTATGCCATTTTAATAACTGCATTAATCAAGGGTTCCCCTTACACAGTTGGGCCGTTACAAATTTTTTTCTTAAGGATGAAATCATTAAAAACCAACCAGTTTCTCAAACGTTGAACACTTTGTCCGAAATTGTTTTCCAATGTGCTGTCAAACGCTACCTTTTACCTATACATTATAATGTGACAATACAGCACGTGTATTAGGAACGGCTCTTAAGTTACAGCATTTTTTGTTTCCCTGATACAAGCACCAAACAAGCTCTCTCAAAACATACGGATAGTTAAAAAAATCACGAGCAATAATTACCTATCACACAAAATATGCAACTCTGAAAGTGTGTTGTACGAATATAGAATATACATATAGCATACATGTACATAACTCCGAATTGGTCTTTGAAAAGAAAAACAACAGTAATGGAAAGAAACCTTAGCGCTGAAACATTATTTGGTACCACCACTAAAAACCACACAGAGCGAAATGGAGGAAACTTGTTGTGACCTTATTTGCCACCAGGGACGAAGAGGATAGGCAGATAGATAGGAATGTAGATAGGTACATTTGTACTAACCACAATTGTACCAAGTCAGGTAAAATTACCGAACTTCTGTGGGAAAGGCTTGACTGTTTACTTGCAGTGGTTAGAAAACAAATAATTGTAAGGGACTTGTTAATGTACTAACTATGGTCGCCTTGCTATTCTTTACTGCACCAAGTTCAACGAATGCAACGGGTGACTGATATATGCTTACAATTCACATCCGCGTGAAATGCAGAATGGTTAATGTACTTGATTACATATCTAGAGGTCCCTGATAGATTCTCGACCAGTGCCTTGGATAGTTCGCTAGCGCTTTAAAGTGTGTCTCATCCAATTAAAGATAATTTGATTTGAACCCAACTGTAGTTTTGCGTTTATCGAAGCAAAACCGCAGGCTTTCTATGAACCAAAAAGTATATTTTGGACAATGTCTATGTATCTTCCCTTGACGTCTATGATTATCAGCCAATTAGGCAAAGGAATAGCAGAGTAACCACACACGATAAGTCGAACGCAAAATCCAAACATGTATTAATGTTATTTCACAAGTTTTTTTAAGTTTTCCGTACGAATATAGCATACATATCTATAGTTGTTGCCAATAGAACCCGCATCCGAAAAACTAATAAAAACAACACTAATGGAAAGAAGCCTTAGTACTGAATAACTTAGTGATATTGTCAATAACGGCGAATTTAATAATATTAATTAATATATTTCATTTATAACTTTGTGAGAGGCTTGTTTACTTACACACGGTTTGTTATTCCTACTTTATCACGTTTGATATATGCAACGTGCGTGTCTTATAATAGTTTGATTTAAATGTTCACCCGTGTGAAATGCACGTGAATGGACTGAACAAGACTAGAATCTATAATTAATTTTGTCACCAGAAAATATTGAGAATCAAATTTGTTTAATTCCTAACATTTAAACGGAGAAAATATGTTTATTTTTTACATTATTAATTAGATATAGCTTGACCACATTAAACTGAAACTTTTTGCATAATTTGTTAAAATCCGGAAAAAATCCAATGTTATTAAAACATATACCTACAATTATAGCTGGCCTTATACGGATAACGGTATACAATAAATAAACATATGGATCGAATAGAGCCGAGTATAGGCGGACCAGCTGATAGACTTCGATGAGTGTCAGTTTAATCTGGTCAAGCTTTATAACCCTAGCACTGAAACACTATTTTGATGAAAAAATACTAAAACTATACCAATTTAGGGAGAATTCTCTCAAACAGTTTATCTTGTATGTATGTGTTCTGTTTAATAAACTAACCTTAAATCGCCGTTTGTAGTGTTTGAATATATTGTTCACAAACATTACCCTTTCCAGAATCCATGTCCGTATATTGCGCACGCACGTTTGGTACTGGTTTTGAAAGAAAAA
Source organism: Spisula subtruncata (assembly GCA_963678985.1). NCBI lineage: Eukaryota > Metazoa > Mollusca > Bivalvia > Venerida > Mactridae > Spisula > Spisula subtruncata. Next base: position 9,629,862 of record OY787671.1, read on the forward strand.
ATGAGAAAAACGGAACGAAACAAAAACAGATTACACGAACTTTTAAATGATCTGAAATTGAACTTACCAAATCCCTTTGATAACCATGTGGCTCTACTACTGCTGATGTCTTTGCAGCACATTGGTTTGACAAAATCTTCTAACACGACAGCGGCAATAGCATTCAAACCAGATGATATGGTACTGAAAGTATAGTGATATCTTTATTTCTGTCGCATATTTAGTTTTGTAGATTACATCAAAGAAGTCATTTGAATATACGAGAGAAGATCCATAATGGCTTTTGATATTGCTTCAATAGTTTTTCTCAAAATAGTCATATGCTTTATTATCTGAATATTGTTTACGATAATTCGAGTAAATAGTGCATCATCGTAAAAGGTAAGCATAAACAATGCTTGAATTGGAGAACAATGAAAAATATTCATTTGTAGGTAAAATTGCTTGGCTGCGATAAATTTGGCAGACTTGGACGTACAACCATTACTTGGTCGAGGTTTGTACGCTATAGCTTTCTTTACAATAGTCCTGGCAGCATTGTTCAGTGATTTAATATGAATTTATCTTTGTTGTTTTCTCTGTGTGTTCGCTGTTGCTATAGGTACGCGATTTATGCAGAACTATGATTAATTTCTGACCGAAGGCAGATTCATTAGAATTAAGGAGTATTTATTTACATTGTAGCCATACCTGAGACCTCTTATTGTTTAGAAGTTGTCGGACATTCAAGTTAGCATCAGTGATAAACAATTATGTTTTGCTGAGTCGTTTGGGTGTGGTATGTTTTCGCCCAACTCTCAATTACGTGGGTGTCTAATTGCCATTAAAATTGCTGAACAGCTTGGCAAAGGTAAAGCACGATCCCATGGAAACTGATAATTTCAATTAACAGTCATGTTTCAATAATTATCATTCAACTTGGGAGATACGCATGGTGCGTTCTGTGTTGGTCTCTTGTGTGAGTGGCTAGGAGTAATTGTCGCTGCTGTATATGGCTTTGAATAATACTAAGTCGTGGTTGATGTTCCACATGTAGTTTTTCCGACCAATCCACTAGCGGAGATGCCGCCATGTGTTCCACCTCAGGCTCATGAGCAGGATTATGGTGAGGACCCAGTGGCTATTCCCACTATAAATATCTCTCTAGGCTCGCACCTTTCCCCAGCAATCAAATCAAAGATATGCTTGGGGCATTATATTGATCTAGGCAGTTTGCTGGAGGTAGATCCTACTCAGGATTTAGATATCCAAGCAAAAAGTTTAGGGCTGAGTAGTTCTGGCCAGCTAGTGGTATCGCCTATAAGGAAGCCCAAAAGAATTTACACAATAGCGAAATGGACCGATGCATTTTTAATATTCATGACCATATATATTGATAATCATCCTGGTAAAACCATGGAGCTAATTAAATATCTGCATGACATTCGCCTGGGGGCAGAGCGTCACTCGGCGGGGTGGCAGCAGTACGACCAACAGTTTCGTCTGCGCATAGCCAGCAACCCATCTATGTCGTGGGGCCAGATCGATTATGAATTGTGGCTTATATACATGAACCCCCAGGCATTTACCTCAGGTAATCCAGTTGTAGCATCGGTCAAAAGGTGCTACGATTTTAATTACTCATCATGTTCTAGGCCTGTGTGCCAGTATTCACATACATGCTTAACTTGCAGCGGTCACCACCCTTGTAGGTCATGCCAGAGAAGCAGCCACCTTAATGGACCCCGGGCTCAAACCTCGCGGGGCGGGTACAGACCCTCATTCACACCACGACAGCCGAGTGGCCGCGGCCCAAGAGGACAATCTACTCCCCGTTTCCCATATTAATGCTATTTGGGCTCTGGGCAAGTCCCCAATTAATGTTCACAAGTTAAAGCAATATTTGTCAAATTATCCGCATGAGAAGAATGCAGCTATCCTAAGTAATGGCTTCAGTAAAGGTTTTAGGCTATTTTTTACTGGATCAAAAGGGGGCACTGTGGCTAATAATCTTACATCAGCCACGTTACACGCAGATGCAGTTCGCATTAAATTAAAAAAAGAGGTTGATTTAGGCAGAGTGGCTGGTCCTTTTAGGACACCTCCCATTGCTAATTTGAAGATAAGCCCAATTGGCGTTGTTCCTAAATCAGACGGAAATTGGCGTTTGATTACACATTTGTCCCATCCTGTTGGGTCAAGCGTAAATGACGGTTTCGATGATAATTTGTGTTCCGTTTCATATACATCTTTTGATAAAGTCGCTGATTTAGTTTTTAAATGTGGTAAAGGTGCTCTTATGGCTAAGCGGGACATTAAGTCAGCGTTTCGCTTATTACCGGTTTTTCCCGGTGATTTTCACCTCCTTGGCATGAAGTTTGAGGATAACTTTTATTTTGATAAGTGTCTTCCCATGGGTTGCTCTCGTGCTCCAATGCTGTTTGAAACTTTCTCCACTTTTATTCATTGGTGTGTGGCTTATGAATCGGGGTTACAGACATTGGATCATTTTCTTGATGACTTCATATTCGTCGGTAGTAATAAAACAGACGAATGTGTGCGGTTGGCCGTTACTTTTGAGCAGATATGTAGCGAATTGGAAATCCCTGTGGCTGCAGAAAAATCTGTGGGCCCAACGACAGTGTTGGTATTCTTAGGTCTTGAATTGGACTCCAACGAAATGTTGGTTAGAGTTCCACTCCATAAGATTGAAGAGTTGCTTGAACTGTTGCAAAGTTATGCTTCTCGGAAGAAAATGTCATTAAAGGAATTACAATCTATTGTGGGAAAATTGAGTTTTGTTAGCCGAGCTGTTCGTTCTAGCAGAGCCTTTTTAAGGCGGTTTTATGACGCCATGTCAGGGTTAAAGAAACCACATTACAAGCTTAGAATAAATCAGGAGCTTAGGGCTGATTTCCTTATGTGGGTCGAATTCTTAAATAATTTCAATGGTGTAGTTTACATACCTGATGCTGTTTGGTACGAAAACTCAATCATCAATTTGTACACCGATAGCGCAGGTGGCGCTTCATTAGGCTGTGGTTGCTACTTCGCGGGGCAATGGGCATTTTTCCAATGGCCCAAAATCTGGGAGAATTACAAAGTGTTGACAGATATAACATTTTTGGAGATGGTACCCGTGTTATTAGCAGTCATGCTTTGGGGTGACAGATTAAGAAACATGAAAATTGTTTTAAGAATTGATAATGAAGCCCTAGTACATGTGATAAATAAACAGTCATGTAAGTCAAAAAGGACAATGATTTTACTTAGGAAATTCATTTTGCTAGCCATGAAACATTCTATTATCTTTAGAGCCATGCATATATCTACCACGTCAAATTTTATTGCCGATTCTATTTCTCGGAAACAGTGGGACAGATTCTCGTCAGTAGCCCCCGAAGCAAACAAGCTACCAGAACCGTTACCAAAAGAATTCCAGTCATTCATCTGCAACATGAGGCCGATAGATTATTAAATGCTTCCATGTCCGTTTATACAAAGACCACCTATAATGTTGGGCTCAAAAAATTTAAGTCATTTAGACAGGAGTATGGTTTACTAGATAATTGGCCACCTGAGCTTGAACATGTCGTCCAGTTTATTTCATATCTTTCGCTTCAAGGGTTATCCTATAGCACTGCTAGGTCGTATGTCAGCGCAGTTAGTTTTCAATGTAAAATATATAACAAGCCTGACATTACCAACAATTTCCTGGTAGTGAAAGTGCTGAAAGGTCTGCGGAAGAACAAAAAATCTGATTCTAGGTTACCAATCTCTCCTGGGCTATTGAAGTCTATTCTTCATAAATTAGTAGTGGGCTGTTCAGATAGTTACGAAGTTTCACTTTTTTCTGCCGCATATACATTAGCATATTGCGGGTTTTTTCGTGTAGGTGAGATCGCAGTGTCGAAAAATGATGCAACACTTCCAGACCGGGATAAGGTTGTTGCATTTAGGGACATATCATTAGACCTGAAGGCAGGAATTATCGAAATCCACATAAGATTTTCAAAAACCGATCAGTATGGCTCTGGTTCTTTAATACGCATTAATAAAACCGATAAGGAGGTATGTCCAGTTAAAGCCCTTGCAAAGTTCCTTGCCTTACGGCCCCAGTTTCAAGGTCCACTGCTAATCCACTATAATAAACAACCGTTAACAAGGTATCAGTTTTCAGCCACGCTTAAAAAATCAGTTGCTTTAATTGGCCTGAATTACAGTGTTTTTAAGTCACACTCTTTTCGTATTGGAGCGGCGACATCTGCTAGCCAGTTGGGTTTTTCTGTCGAAGATATTAAAAAGGCTGGGAGGTGGTCTTCCGAAGCATACCAGTCCTATGTACGGCCAATGCCAGTAATAATCCCGAACATACTAGGTTGAGTGAAAACCCTGTAGTTGGCATGTGTTGCCCTTGTGTCAACAAGAAGTTGTTTAGTTCAGTATTGTGCGCTCATGAAAGGGCCTTTTTCGACACCTCATTCGTGAAGGTTTCTTTTCCATTGTTTATACACATCAATTCGTATATTCTTTAAATCATTTCGACACCTCATTCATGAGGTTCCTTTCTTAGCGAAAAAATGCCAGTTCTATCTATAATAACATTATTCAAGTTATTCATAGGTGATACGGTGTGGATTGTCGGGTCGTCGATTGTAAAGAAGGCTTTCTTAGCTGCCTGGGAGATGCCTGAGGGGAGTAGTATGGGTCTAAATGCGGTCATCTGGTGGCAGGGTTACAGCGGGCTAAAGCTCATAGAACTGGTCCAGAAGTTGAATCACCTTTCCGTTGTTGGCCCTCAGCCAGGTAGTATCATGATACACTGCGGTGGAAACGACTTGGGAAAAACCCCCATTTCAAAGTTGAGAATCGTGGTGTCCCAAATTTTGGAACACATTGGTAGTTTATTCCCTTCTGCTAAAATCATTTGGTCCGAGATATTGCCTCGTACAAATTGGAGGTATTCCAAGAATACCCTTGCCATGGAGAGGGCAAGGAGGCGATTAAATAACTTTGCTGCTAACGCTGTCATTAGCCTGGGTGGGTGCTATCTGGCACATACTGATTTTAAATCTTCCAATAGTGAACTCCTTAGTTCAGACGGGGTCCATTTATCAGATATAGGCAATTCTATATTCATTAACAATATCGCTTGTGGTTTGAATAATTTCTTGTGTAATGGGATGAAAGTTCATAGGTAATAGCTATTCAATATTGTTGGCGACTAGTTTATATGACGGGCTCTTAGGATTATCCTGGCGCTGACGCAAACATTTGTTTGGCAGTAACAGCCTAGGCGTTTTGTTTGGCTGTTTTATGGCGGGCAGCGCTAGGATACATGATTTCGCGATCCTGAATACATGTTTAACAAGTGTTATTTGGGTCTGGTTGCTGTTTCCCAGGACCAGCCCATATCACACTATTCCGTTATTCAACTTCAAGTTGAAGTTGCAGTTAGTTATTTGCAGTTAGTTAGGGCTTGCCAACATCATAGTTTTGAGGCAGCCCGTGCTATTGTCACATTTGGCACTGGTTGCTGTTACCCAGGACCATCCCATATCATACTCACAGTATGTGCAACTATCTATGTTCAATTGCCAGTTAGCAATTGCCAGTTAGTTCATTTTAAAATTGCTTTACATCGAGCCACGTCATATATCATGCCAACATTAAACAAACATCAAATCTAGTTATTTTGTCAGTTATTTCTTAAGTACAAACAACGACCAAGTTGGTCCAATAGGTAATTTCCTTGACTTGGGGATGTACCCAGAGCAGGGATTTGTACCTCATAAATAGGCGAATTCAAGGCGCATCAGTTGCAATTTTACGCGCCTTCAATGAGCTGCATACTTGGTGTAAAAAGATTATTCTAAAATAATAAGTGCTATTCCTCAGAAATAGCATCATTTATTGAAGAGAATCTATAAAAAGAATTTATGGGTGTCTAGCCTAAACGTGAGTGTTTTTCACAGCGTGTTATTTGCACAGCACAACAACGTTCCAACTTTCATCCTTGCAGGTTTGAAATTAAAATTTACCCACCCACCCTGTTCCCCCTTTTGTGTTTATCGAACGTGTGCTGCTGTCTTTGTTCTATCTTTTCAGATCTCCGAATGTATCGAGCTTGTTTACTAGTACAGTACTCAGAAACCCGATGTGGCTCGATTAACTTGTTTTCCGGTAACACAGACCTGCTGTCAAGTGCCGTGGCGACGAAGCGAACAATATTATAAACATTGGTGTTATTTTAATTTAAAAGTGTTTTTTTGTTTATCCATTTGTTGCGTCATGGCGGGCAGCGCTAGGATACATGATTTCGCGATCCTGAATACATGTTTAACAAGTGTTATTTGGGTCTGGTTGCTGTTTCCCAGGACCAGCCCATATCACACTATTCCGTTATTCAACTTCAAGTTGAAGTTGCAGTTAGTTATTTGCAGTTAGTTAGGGCTTGCCAACATCATAGTTTTGAGGCAGCCCGTGCTATTGTCACATTTGGCACTGGTTGCTGTTACCCAGGACCATCCCATATCATACTCACAGTATGTGCAACTATCTATGTTCAATTGCCAGTTAGCAATTGCCAGTTAGTTCATTTTAAAATTGCTTTACATCGAGCCACGTCATATATCATGCCAACATTAAACAAACATCAAATCTAGTTATTTTGTCAGTTATTTCTTAAGTACAAACAACGACCAAGTTGGTCCAATAGGTAATTTCCTTGACTTGGGGATGTACCCAGAGCAGGGATTTGTACCTCATAAATAGGCGAATTCAAGGCGCATCAGTTGCAATTTTACGCGCCTTCAATGAGCTGCATACTTGGTGTAAAAAGATTATTCTAAAATAAATGTGTATATGCATAATAGTACGAATTTAATATATTCAACCCTCCTCATTGTCGTGTGTCTCAAGCTGCCAGTTGTCTTTACCAGTCAAATGGCTATTTTACTTCAGACATATTATAGAATCAAACCCTAATCAAAGCGGTCACGACAAGATATGTGTTGTGAAGTTGACTGTCAAGATGATAAATCCTTTGATGTTCAGTTAGATTCAGGTACTTGTACATACCATGTTCAAGAGCTCAAAAAAGTTATAAAAAACAACGAGTTACTTATATACAAGATCATATCCTGAAATTCAATAGACACATGCTCCCCATGCATTTATTGTCTTTTCACTATTGATATTTGTATTTCAAATTGAATATTAAGTTTTTAAGTTAAACATATATTTTAGTTTTCGAACATCACACGTATATTGTAAGGAACATTAGTATACATCAGTAACTTATGATGGCCTTACCTCAAACTTCCGCTGAACACAGTTGATAGAAGTAGTCCAGGCAAACCGTGCATATCTCCTAACAGGTCCATCATATACAGCGGTAATAACTGAAATCATAAACATTAACAACAATATGAAGAAATCAGTCAGGGAAGGCAGCACTCAACTTAACCAGCCGATCTCAGAAAACAGACAATATCAAAAGGAGTGACCTCCCATGAATAGAGTTCAGTCTCGGGTAGAAACAAATTACACAGCTAAAATCTCCCTTTACACATGTAACAATTTGAATTCATTGTTTATGCTTACTTAGTGATGTGTGCTGTCCCAGAAGATTGTGTTATTTTTGTGCATTTATATAGCATTAGTTTACAACTTTAAAAGATCATCCTTATAACGAGCAGTCTGTATACGTCATATATAATTGTTGAATATAAAGCTTGGATATGACAGATTCAGTGTAATCTCGAGAAGAATTGTACTTGAGTCTATCTGTCCACGAGGTACATGTGACACAGTTTTTCTCTGTACATGAACGTATCCCTATTTTAACAGTTCATAAAAAAGCAAACTGTGATATTTAAACAATAAAATACGAGGATAAATATCGTCTGGCAATTGTGAGTTTACAAGTACCAACGATAAGGTTACTGAAGTTATATTAGACGCGGGTATGGTAGATTTACTGAAGAAGGGACATAACTCGTATAAACCTATAGCCGACATTAGCGAATGGAAGGAATTATTCTTAAATAGAATAGGTCGGTATAAGAGGGGGCGGTCTCGTCAAAGGGATAATACTACAGGTATAATATAAGATTAACACAGTTTGACAACCTACGGGTGATTATCGTTTGTTATGGTTTTAGAACTGCATATAGCTTGTCAAGTTTGCAGGGGGAGAAACTATTAAAATCAGTTCACTGGGCTACGGGCATGGTGTTTGTTAACTAGGTCAAGTCGCAGTTGTTTCATTATGCCGCACGGGTCACCGTTTTGGCTTAAATTTGTTAAACAAGTTCATCCTGCAGAGGGGATTTTGGGGAACTATGTCCAGTGTTAGATGTGTTTCATTCTGTCACTTTGGATCGCCGTTTGTTTGTTATCTCTTTGTAAAATTGGATCATCCTGTATTTTGCGGGGGTGTCGTGTGTGTATTGATGTGTGTAGTTGTGGTGTGGTGTGTGGTTACTGATTTATGTGCTGCCTTTCCTGTGCGGTATCTTCATATCGTTGTGTGCACCATACCGCCTGTCCAGAGTATGTTGTTTCCCCCATAAAAGTACGGAGCAAAGTTATGCATACTCGGTTGTCGACCGTGGTAAAGGGCAATGACCCAGTGTGTGTCTGCTTTAAGCACATTTTTCACGTTACTCAGTTATTTCCTTTCTTTATGATTTGTCTTATCTTCTTAGATTTTGACGTTATGGTGATCATATTTCATAGAATTAACGCTTGTGAATGGATTAGCAGGGCAGAAAAGTACAGAATATTTCAAGACTATATAATGGACAACTGTGCTTTTAACAAGTTAAAGCTGTCATCGGCGGCATTGGAGACCAGACAAGAACACTAAATTAATTCCGATATTTTACTGCAAAGTGCACGGAGGTATGGGTTAGCAGAAAGTACTTTTTGTACAATGTACTATTTGAGCGGTCATAGACACGTCTATGTTTAAATAGACCACACTCTTAATTTATGTAAACATATGGGAAATTAAAATGTGTACGTAAGTTGTACTCTACAACAGTACATTTACATTTCTAACAAAAGCTCATATAAAAACTATACATATGTATTCCGGAACCACAAATACGAGCGGTATGGTGTAAAAAATGCACTTGGGAACATATTAAGATCAATTCCAATGTTATATATAAAAGAAAATATAATAATAACACATTTGAGACAGCTCTGCTTTGTTAGATTTCAGTGGCCGAATCATAATATTTTTTAATGTTGCAGAACGCTTTACTACATTTTGTATGAACGTTAAATAAGTAAAGTTAATATTTCCGTAAGTGCTTTAATATAATAGTAGCAAGGTCCCTAAATGCATCATTTCCCGGGACATTAATGAATCGCAGTCCTTCGAAAAGCTTTATAAATCCATACGATACGTACCCTTCAAAAGTGCAAGTAAATGAACCTTTCAATACTAGGTACCGGTCACTTGAATTAATAAAACGATAGAAATGAAACGCACATGGATTTCTTTTTAACAGGGTTTGTGTTGCAAACGGACCTTTGTGCTAAAATAGATAAGAATGATAAATCACGGGATGACTTTGTGATTTATCTACCTGTTTACATTTCGCTGACAAACACCCCTACATAACCACTAAGTCTAAAACACGTGTGGCTTAAATACTTGTCATTTGAACTTGGAGAACTTGGTCGAGTATTGGCTGCGTTTCATTTGGCAATAACCGCTAATATATAATTTCTTTGTGAAAGTGGGTAATCCTGCATTTTATCGGCGGGGACTTGAGATTTTTAATTGTTTCTTCGGTCTATGTCTTGGCATTGCTCAGTGTAGTTGCCAGGAATATGTTATATTATTTCCCACCCTATTCCTACCTTGCCCATTATATTAACTAGGTCAAGCCGTAGTTTTGCCTCGTTAGGTCACATAACGTTAGGTCACTGTCCTTAGTGTTTTAAACTAGGTCACGCCCCGGGGTTGTTGTGCCTCATTTGGTCGCCGTGTTGGCATAGGTTTGTGTGAGCATTGCTCAGGGTAGTTCTGTCGCGGTGTTTCTGATTTATGTGCTCGACTGGTAAGGTTGAGTGCACCATTCCCTGTCGGATTTTTTTTACCTTTTTTGTATTTGGAAATGAAATATTTTTTAACCAAACTGAAGGCTATAGCAATGTCTATAAAATGGGAATCTCAAACTATGTGTGGTCAAAATTGCTTATTACTTATGGACATGATTGCTGCACACAATGAATACAAGTTCAGTACGCGATGTATATTCCCGTTAACACAGGCAAACATTAATGGGCAAAACAGTGGTTTTATGCTGAAAGTTCTGGTAGAATTTCAGTATTTTCAGTATAATAATAGGTATGGTTGTTAACGACTACCATTAGATAAGTAGATCTAATAATGTCTGGTATTATATATTTTATCGTTCTATGATCTTTGGATGTGTTTATCCTTTTGGTGACCATTTTGGCTATAAGTTCCAAAATTATAATAAATCTAATCTAAATGTAACTGAACATACGTGGCGCATTATATCGCGACAAAACATCAATAAACTCCGTGTTTTAACAAGTATTTTACAATATTTATTATCATATTGATGCGACAAACATAATTGTTTCAGCTGCATTTTACCACGGTTCCAAATACGATTATTTAGTGACCACAAAACGAGTTGAAACTGTTTCTAAATATTCAGATGGTCATTGTAAGTCTTGGCATTTATATAATGGGTGCAAATCAGTCGCACCAACTATAATTACCAAGGAAATCGTGTTATACCGATGTCGTTGTCAGTAACCCGATATTTACCGCATATTGTAACAAAGGTCAGAAACAGAGATTGGAATATTACATAACTAAAATACATTACACTTAAAGAGAGAAAATGACAAAATATATGATAACAAATAAGATAATTTCCACTTTCTTTTTGACATTACTTTCTTTATGGTGGTCTGTGTAAATGTCAAATTAAATGTTAATGGAAACCTGTAAATATCAGAACATATAATACCATAAGGAAAAACGCCATTATAATACCATGACAAATGCTAAATCTATATGGTTAATTGCGTTGGGTATCTACACAAGAATATTAGAATTTAATCTAATATTGAGGAAGTTTTGATTATGAAATGGAGTTAAATCGAATAATTTAGTCCTATATATAAAATATTCTATTTATTAATCTTAAACTTCGAAACCGATAATTGTTTTGGACTACACTTTCACCAGGGTACTGTTCAGCTAGGATGCTTTTATAGTGACGTAGTAGTCGAGTCCATTATTACGGTGTGAATCAATTATAATGACTTATCCAGTCATCTAAAAAGCAAACATTTTTAACGAATAAAATGAAACGCGACTCCGCCTGTCCTATCTGCCCTGCGTTCAGTTAGAATCTTCGTTCGGAGAACATATATTTTTTACCGAACTGTCTTACCGAACGACACCGAACGGAGAACTGAAAACAACAATGGCGGCGCCCATGAAAAAACTGCTATCGACGGACGATATGTCGGATAATGGGATGTCTACGAAGTATTTTTACATCGAGATAGCATTCTTCGATTAAGTAACGATCTCTGCAGGTAAATTTATAACAAAAAGAAAAAAATATTTCATATTTTTGTATATATCGCCTTTGTAACATATTTTCGCGACCCTATGACGGATCGCCGTTTTTTCTTCGTGGGAAAAGAAACCACAGCATAATTATTTTCGTAATTGTTTACATAAATAACAAGTTTAGACAGTTTTAAATTGTTAGGCTACTCATTTCTGAATGATATAAGGTTATCCAATGCTTAATGGACGTTGATTTGAACATGGAGTTACATAGACAAAGTACTGATATATATATTTGAACAAAATATCATTCTGTAGGTCACTACTGTAGAATAAACATCTGTGATATATTAATTATGTAAATGAGTTAATCTAGAAGGGCTTAGATTTCATTTCCTATTGCCTTTTATAAAAAGGGTAACATTTGTTGATTATAGAGTCTACCTTATTGATAGGGGCCTGTCAAATTTGGCTGATGAGGCACTGCATGCGTAAACTATCTCCAGAATCCCTTCTCGTATTGCTTGGTGCCTGGCAGAGATGGATCTAGTCTACAAATAATAACCTTTTTTAACTAGCTGGCAGCTCACCAACCGATTACTTCAGTTCAACACCGACTTGCACCAATTATAAGATTCAAACTGTCAACCTCCCGCTTCCTAGGCAGACCACTTAGCCACAGGCGCTTTCATTTCTGATCGCTTGTTACATGTTTTACGCCTGAGTAGTAATGAGCCAGTCAATTGAAAACCAGTGTCTATATAACTAGACATATAAAACCTAATAAGACGGTGCCGAAACAAAACCCTGTAACTCAATTTGGCGTGAAAACTTTTTTGCAGCATCCGCATCTACTAGACGTTCCACGCATTTCTGTCTTGTCGCCATCTAAGTAACGCAATTGGCTATTGAAATGGCGACAAGACAGAAATGCGCGGGATGTGTAGCAGATAAGGATGCTGCAAAAACAGTTTCGCGCCAGAATTGAGTTACAGGGTTTTGGTTTGGCACCGTCGATATGTTATATGCGGTCAAATTATTCAATGCTGAATTGTATCTGATGGTCCAGTTAAAGAGACAGGATGAAACACAAAAAATTCATGCATTCATTTGTTATTGCAGTAGGCCCTACTTAATAATTTGTGATTTCCAAAAGGTTTTGTTATGTATTTTTCAGGACTACAGAATTTTAGAAGTCTGCCAGGAATATAGATGCCATCCTGAAGAATTGATTCAATAGCTTTAGGGATGCGGGTACCCTCAGAAAGTGTCATTACTATCAGTTCACAGCTTCAATAAAGTACTGGTTGGAAACTTAGGGTACTGCTATCAGAAATAATCTGATTTTCAACTTCTATGGAACTTTAAACTCATCCAAAAAAAACAAAATATAAATATAAGGAATTAACGATATCAATGTGCTAGGTTCTATCAGTGTTGACATGCGTAATACATCAAGGAATTCCTGCAGTGTTATAGGTATCTTATCACAATTCTGTTCCAAGACGATTGACCTTATCACATATCTAATGAAGGCAGAAGAACCCATGTGATGTATCGGCAGACCCTTATTAAAACATGATCAATGGTGAGGAAACATAATATATTTATCTTATTATATGAACACCATGCATTCTGTAAGTTGTTGTTGTATTCAACAGTGTCTTTATAGATGTGTTTATTAAATAAAATCCATTCACCCTAGATTATAATTAAAACATATAAAGCAATTACGCTGTTGTGATACTCTGTCTGTCCACCCTGCCTGCCTGCCTGCCTGTCCACCCTGCCTGCCTGCCTGCCTGCCCAAAGACCTACAACCTCCACCTGTTTTCAGGTTACTAGGTTAGAAACCACCAAATAAATTTGCTCTATAGCTCAATGTAAAGTGCCCATAGTAGGCCCAAATTTTTATCTGTTTTTAGTCTATGGCCACCTGAACCACATATATCATTGTAAAGAGGGGCATTTAAGCTTCAAAATAATGCAATAAAAAAGGGGGGTCATGTATCTTCTAAGAAAGTTTTTGTCCTTCAAACATGGTTTATCCGTTTTCACACATGTCCGGATTTATAAGTTCCGGGTTTTACCCTAGTCTACTTTCACTTTGGTATCAAGACCAAAATGGTGGAATAATACAAATATTACAGTTTTACTACATCACATGCATATTTACCAACCATTTAAGCTCAATTTCATCATTCAAATCCACATTTGTCAAGAAATATCTCCATTTACAGGCAAACCAAAGTTTTTTTAAGGACTACTTGAGTGTATCACCACTTGGTCCGCGGAGGCATTTAGTGGTTCTTTACCTTAAGACAGCCTAGTTTTACTTATTTAAGTGTTTTTTGCACTTTTCTCAAAACTACTATGTATATGTTGCACACAATAATCAATTCTAGACAATTTGTGCATGAATTCTAGAAAAAATGACAAACACGCATAAGCGCCTTTAAGGAGACATTTGGCCAGCACCTGCAAAATATGATGAATATTGATTTTAAATGGGGTTGTATTTGTGAAAAACTGTTTCACTGAACACTAATTATGCTTTAGATGCCTAAAAATAAGTCTATTTTTCATATTTAATCACAATTACCCCTGTCTGACACTAAAATAAGGTCAATATTGACATAATAATGTCAATTTTAGAAGAAAAAAATCTGACATTTTCTAGACTTTCATGATAAAAATCCAAATTTTCACTTTTTTTAGACAATTTAAACAGATAAAAGTGGTCAAAACCCTATCTGGGATGCATTTCCATACATTTGAACGCAAAAAAATGAAAGCAAGAATTTAATAGAATTTTGCCCTTCTTAAGGTTAGAAACCACCAAATAAATTTGCTCTATAGCTCAATGTAAAGTGCCCATAGTAGGCCCAAATTTTTATCTGTTTTTAGTCTATGGCCACCTGAACCACATATATCATTGTAAAGAGGGGCATTTAAGCTTCAAAATAATGCAATAAAAAAGGGGGGTCATGTATCTTCTAAGAAAGTTTTTGTCCTTCAAACATGGTTTATCCGTTTTCACACATGTCCGGATTTATAAGTTCCGGGTTTTACCCTAGTCTACTTTCACTTTGGTATCAAGACCAAAATGGTGGAATAATACAAATATTACAGTTTTACTACATCACATGCATATTTACCAACCATTTAAGCTCAATTTCATCATTCAAATCCACATTTGTCAAGAAATATCTCCATTTACAGGCAAACCAAAGTTTTTTTAAGGACTACTTGAGTGTATCACCACTTGGTCCGCGGAGGCATTTAGTGGTTCTTTACCTTAAGACAGCCTAGTTTTACTTATTTAAGTGTTTTTTGCACTTTTCTCAAAACTACTATGTATATGTTGCACACAATAATCAATTCTAGACAATTTGTGCATGAATTCTAGAAAAAATGACAAACACGCATAAGCGCCTTTAAGGAGACATTTGGCCAGCACCTGCAAAATATGATGAATATTGATTTTAAATGGGGTTGTATTTGTGAAAAACTGTTTCACTGAACACTAATTATGCTTTAGATGCCTAAAAATAAGTCTATTTTTCATATTTAATCACAATTACCCCTGTCTGACACTAAAATAAGGTCAATATTGACATAATAATGTCAATTTTAGAAGAAAAAAATCTGACATTTTCTAGACTTTCATGATAAAAATCCAAATTTTCACTTTTTTTAGACAATTTAAACAGATAAAAGTGGTCAAAACCCTATCTGGGATGCATTTCCATACATTTGAACGCAAAAAAATGAAAGCAAGAATTTAATAGAATTTTGCCCTTCTTAAGACAGCCTAGTTTTACTTATTTAAGTGTTTTTTGCACTTTTCTCAAAACTACTATGTATATGTTGCACACAATAATCAATTCTAGACAATTTGTGCATGAATTCTAGAAAAAATGACAAACACGCATAAGCGCCTTTAAGGAGACATTTGGCCAGCACCTGCAAAATATGATGAATATTGATTTTAAATGGGGTTGTATTTGTGAAAAACTGTTTCACTGAACACTAATTATGCTTTAGATGCCTAAAAATAAGTCTATTTTTCATATTTAATCACAATTACCCCTGTCTGACACTAAAATAAGGTCAATATTGACATAATAATGTCAATTTTAGAAGAAAAAAATCTGACATTTTCTAGACTTTCATGATAAAAATCCAAATTTTCACTTTTTTTAGACAATTTAAACAGATAAAAGTGGTCAAAACCCTATCTGGGATGCATTTCCATACATTTGAACGCAAAAAAATGAAAGCAAGAATTTAATAGAATTTTGCCCTTCTTAAGGTTAGAAACCACCAAATAAATTTGCTCTATAGCTCAATGTAAAGTGCCCATAGTAGGCCCAAATTTTTATCTGTTTTTAGTCTATGGCCACCTGAACCACATATATCATTGTAAAGAGGGGCATTTAAGCTTCAAAATAATGCAATAAAAAAGGGGGGTCATGTATCTTCTAAGAAAGTTTTTGTCCTTCAAACATGGTTTATCCGTTTTCACACATGTCCGGATTTATAAGTTCCGGGTTTTACCCTAGTCTACTTTCACTTTGGTATCAAGACCAAAATGGTGGAATAATACAAATATTACAGTTTTACTACATCACATGCATATTTACCAACCATTTAAGCTCAATTTCATCATTCAAATCCACATTTGTCAAGAAATATCTCCATTTACAGGCAAACCAAAGTTTTTTTAAGGACTACTTGAGTGTATCACCACTTGGTCCGCGGAGGCATTTAGTGGTTCTTTACCTTAAGACAGCCTAGTTTTACTTATTTAAGTGTTTTTTGCACTTTTCTCAAAACTACTATGTATATGTTGCACACAATAATCAATTCTAGACAATTTGTGCATGAATTCTAGAAAAAATGACAAACACGCATAAGCGCCTTTAAGGAGACATTTGGCCAGCACCTGCAAAATATGATGAATATTGATTTTAAATGGGGTTGTATTTGTGAAAAACTGTTTCACTGAACACTAATTATGCTTTAGATGCCTAAAAATAAGTCTATTTTTCATATTTAATCACAATTACCCCTGTCTGACACTAAAATAAGGTCAATATTGACATAATAATGTCAATTTTAGAAGAAAAAAATCTGACATTTTCTAGACTTTCATGATAAAAATCCAAATTTTCACTTTTTTAGACAATTTAAACAGATAAAAGTGGTCAAAACCCTATCTGGGATGCATTTCCATACATTTGAACGCAAAAAAATGAAAGCAAGAATTTAATAGAATTTTGCCCTTCTTAAGGTTAGAAACCACCAAATAAATTTGCTCTATAGCTCAATGTAAAGTGCCCATAGTAGGCCCAAATTTTTATCTGTTTTTAGTCTATGGCCACCTGAACCACATATATCATTGTAAAGAGGGGCATTTAAGCTTCAAAATAATGCAATAAAAAAGGGGGGTCATGTATCTTCTAAGAAAGTTTTTGTCCTTCAAACATGGTTTATCCGTTTTCACACATGTCCGGATTTATAAGTTCCGGGTTTTACCCTAGTCTACTTTCACTTTGGTATCAAGACCAAAATGGTGGAATAATACAAATATTACAGTTTTACTACATCACATGCATATTTACCAACCATTTAAGCTCAATTTCATCATTCAAATCCACATTTGTCAAGAAATATCTCCATTTACAGGCAAACCAAAGTTTTTTTAAGGACTACTTGAGTGTATCACCACTTGGTCCGCGGAGGCATTTAGTGGTTCTTTACCTACTAGGTCAAGGTCAGCGGGGGGCATTATTGTTTCACAAACTCGTCTTGTTTTGCATGTTCTGTAACCTGACCAGAAGCCTGATGCATAGCCAAAGCACTATCAAGCGCTTTTGGTAGCACTTTACTACATCTATGCAACAACAGACAACATATGCTGCCAGATGTATTATGTAAACTTCACAATTCAATTTCGGAATGTGAACAAACATACCTATGGTGTGAATGAGACATAAATAAATGATAAATATGTATGACAGATGGTCACCAAGACAATGACTGTATAGCTTGTGGACAATTAAACTACCTTGTTTACAAATACAGTAAAACTTTGTTAAGGTGAGCAAAATTGCTCTATGTAGTAAATCAAAATATGATTTGATCCAATTGTGTTACTCTCATAATAACATTTAATAAAGCATAATTTATTTACAACAATTACATACGTAATTATAACAATAAACGGACCAGTTACTGAAACAACCATGGTCTATCCCTCAATATAACACTTGTATACATGGCTAGTTATATTGTGTGCAAGCTATACAACCATTATCAAGTTCAGTGTGATTAATGTGCTGCATAAAAAGACAAAAGAAAACATGCTTGATAAAAGTCACTGTGACTGATCTCAAGATTTATAGGGGTCATCTACTGTTGCTTGCCAACCTCCATGTAGAGTTTGAAGATCCAGGGCAAAGCATCCTCCATTTAATGAATGAAAACCATTTGATCGACTGACCTATGGACATGTGCAAAGATGGGGGGCATAAATATTGTTTTAATGAAGGACATCTTGTTTATTTTCAGCACAAAAAATCACACGGAAGTCAAAACAATTCTTGAAAAGAATAATTCAAAACTGAACAGAACACTAAACAAGATGAACACATATTTATTATTTCACAAAACACAAGAAATTCACTATGAAGAACAAGACTGCGTTCAATAAACGCTTATGCCCCCGTGGAAGCCATGTCAATAAGTCTAAGTCCAAAATTAGGTCAAGGTCAAAATAGAGTCAGGTGATACAGGCGTGTGGAGAGTGGTCAAATAAAACACCCATGCAAGTTTGAAAGCTTTGTAGCAAGCCATATTAATGCTAGAAAAAACGGTCAATTTGAGTTAACCAGGCCGGACAAACGAACGGACGGACGAACAGACAGGTGAATCACTATATGCCTCCCGATCTATCGATGCGGGGGCATAAAAAGCATCATTACAAAATTCAATGGTGCAAATTTATACCAAGCTGGTCGAATTGTTGAAACGCTGAGATTGTTAGTGGTGTGCATCTGTGCAAACATTTGAGCCTTGGATATTCTTGGAGAAAGTATAAATGTTTCTTGACAGTTAATCAACTTTAGTTCAGTAACTATTCACCACACACATTCAATAGCCTATAAAGTTGTACTGGTGATTTTCAGCTTTTTCAGATATTTCTTGAAAACCCTTAGCAAAAAGTACTGGTCTTTTTACCAGTTAAAATGCAGTTAAATACCAGTATTCAGTTTTTTTCCAGTTATTTTCCAGTAATTTGATCAAATCTTTGTTAGTGATCAAGAAAAACAGTTTTTCAAACCAGTTAAATGACCAGTTATTTGCATTTTATCCAGTATTTTATCATTTTTTGAAAACAGTGGTTGATTGACCAGTTTTTTTCCAGTAAAAATCCAGTTATTTCTAAAAACCAGTTTTTCCTCAGATGACAGTAAATCAAATACATTCATATATTACTGTATTTTTAATACATAATGCCTATACTCAGTTGAGCTAAATATGTGAAGCATGACAAAATTATAAGTGTTTGACATTATGTCTCTCCATCATAATTGCATGACAAGTTTGGATTTTATTCTTTAGGACATATTTGACTAAAATAATTATCAGATTGAATTAAATTACTTAACTAAACCAACTAAATAATTTTAACAAACAAAAAAAGAAAGCTGGAAAAATCATTTTTTCGAGTAAAAGTGACCTAAATGACCCAAACTACAATCTCACATGAGGTTTTCATGCTACATGTTCATTTTCATCAAAGTTGGTCTATCAAAAATATTTTATTGACTGGAAACCATCCAGTATGACGCCCGCCTGTCTTTGGCCAATCTAAAAACCCAGTTTTACTTAGCGAAAACCTGGTTAATAAAGACAGTTATTTGGTTTCGAACAGTTTTGCAAGCAATTACCTCTGCATTCACTAATTTTATTGTTTAGAACACCGATTTCTACAACTATAACAAAATATATCGGAAAAAATGAAACAGGGATTCAGATACACAACATAAATGCAAATTAGATAAAATTGATATTTTCATATTCTAACTTAGTAGAAGAACACACGTGATGTTAATACTTATAGCCCAGATGGGCCACAAGGATATACATGTAGGTTAAGAATATCAAAGTAAGATGTGTAAGTACACTTTTAAAACAAGGTTACTGTCTCCCACAGCTTAGTGTCTGATATCATTTTTGTAGATACAAATATGTGGTTAACTCATTGAGCCCTACTGCCACGATTTCGTGGCAAGATAAGCAGCCTTCGTATCCCGCGCGCCCCGATAACGCGTCGCTGTATTCTTTATCCTAGTCCCGTACGGCACGATATCGTGGCGTGGTCTTTAGCTATTCTGTGTACCGCGTGCCACGATAAGTCGTCAAATTTCATTGGGTTAAAATCGTCCTATAAACCAGACATTTGAGGTATTAGCCAATCAAATTCGAGGTTACATAAAAACGACGGAAGTTGATCAAAACGGAAGTAAAGTTGTCAAAACATTTTAACAAAGCGAAAATAGTGATTTTGAAGGCTAAAAGCGATGGAAAATAACGAAAATCGGCGCTCGATGTTTGATATTACGTTCCAGTCGGACGTTGACGAGAATGATGATTCGAACAGTGATATTAGTTTGAATTTAACGAGTGAAAGCGATGCCGAGAGTTATTCGTCTGATTCGTCCAGTGATGAAGAAAATTTGGTTATTCAAGATGACAATCGGTGGAAAATTAATGACAGAACGAACATTCCTAAGCGTGAATTTAGTGGTCCTGTTCCAGGTCCCAACATTGATTTAGATCCTGACCAATTGGAGTTTGATTTCTTTGAACTGTACTTTCCTTTGAGAATGATTGAGTTATTAGTCAGCCAAACAAACCTGTATGCTACCCAGAGACAGCAAGCAAGGGGAGTTGTAGACTCAAACTGGAGACCGGTTGTGTTCGACGAGATGAAAGCTTGGCTCGGGATCCGTGTGTATATGAGCATACTTGAAGTATGTATAACTCTATTATTATGTATTTATAATTTAATATTTTAGCATTTATTAAAATATATATGTCTAATGACTAAATATGAAAATAAATACATAGATGACAACTAGTTTAATTGAGATTTCAATTTAATTTTGACAGGTTACTACATGAAATGAATGACAACAAAATTCCAAGTTCTAAAAATATTTTTTTTTGTATTTTCAGCTTCCCCAAATGGCTATGTATTGGTCAACAGACTCATTGTTTGGTGGATTGGGAATAAAGAAGATAATGAAACGTGATCGGTTCGACAAAATCTGCCAGTATATTCATGTGAATGACAGTACTCAGAATACTCCAAGGGGTCAGCCCGGACACGACAAATTGCATCATGTACGCCCTGTTCTTGACTGTTTGAGACAAAATTGCCTTCGAAATTATAATCCTCACCAGAATACTAGCATTGATGAAGCTATGATCAAGTTCCGAGGACGGTTAGCTTTTAGACAATACCTACCAGCTAAGCCAGTGAAATATGGTATCAAAGTTTGGATGCGTGCCGACCCAACCAATGGTTACACCAACGATTTTCAAGTGTACACTGGGCGAGAACAGGGATTAAGGAATCTGGATTAAGTGGGGTCAAAATTGAGGTCACAGAGTCAAATTTTAGAAAACCCTTATTCAACCCTAGAGGCCTCAGTGTTGGTCCATTATTCATAAAACTTGGTCATAATGAATGTCTCTATGATATCTAGGTCAAGTACAGATCTGAGTCAAAGGGAGTCAAAATTGAAGCCACCATTTAGCCCAATCTTGAAAGTGGTTAAGAATTCTGATCTTTTCAATATCTAGGTTAAATTGGAATCTGGGTCAAGAACTAGGTCACTAGGACAAAATTTAGAAACAACAGTTGAACTTCAGTATAGTTGTCACATTTGGATATTTTCATGAAACCTGATCAGAATGTTTGTCTTGAAAATAGGTAGGTCAAATTCAGCACCAGTTGTTGATTTGCTCAATAGTTAGCTTTATTCACAAACTCAAGTCAAAACTAAAGGTTTGATGTATGTTATTGCCCAAACAGTGGTGCATGGGCTTATTCTTATGCAACATGCGTTTTGTTTGTTTGTACCAAGACAGTATTAGATGTTTTTTTTCTTTAAGGATGGTTTTTGTTTATTTTCCGTATTGCATTTAAATTCAATTATTATACCAATTTGACCCGAGACTCCATTATAGTTGTGGTATAAATCATTATGCAAGGCAAAAAAGATAAATAATGAGATTGTAACATTTACAGTACTGCTCAAAAATAACGTAATATTCACAAGTCTCAGGTCAAGTTGGGCGAGTAATGAATTCAAATGCACCCACAAATATCATGTTACTATTTTTTTTCAATAACATGATTTTTGTTTTCAGTGTTTTGATGTAGATGTAACACATTTGTAATGGTGTGATGGAAAATAAAACAAAATAAGCGTGATTTAAGTAGTATTTTATTCAAGGAGACTCTTGATCATACTATTATGTTCGTAGTCAAGCATGTTTAACTAGCCTATATGAACATTGGGTTTGGGTCTCAGAGGTCAAGGTTACCATATTTATGTCTTCAGGTATGTTAATATTCTATAAAATGTTCGTTTTTTTCACTGCAACAGGCTGTGTTCAATGAGTTGCCTGCTGCTTGAGGTCAAGGTCGTTCAAGGTTCAAATCAGTTCGAGCATCGGATTATCTATCCACTTAAATGAGCAGTTATTTTATGAAACCAATTAACTGGCATTTAACTGGTCTATTTTTAGACCAGTATTTTTTCCAGTTTTTATTATATCATTTAACTGGCTAGTTAACTGCTCATTAATTATGCAAATTAACCAGTATTATTCCAGTTTTTTGTGATGTCATAGAACTGGTCATCTAATTTAAATTTTTCGCTCCAAAAAACTGGTTTTTAACTGGGAAAAAACTGCTTTTTAACTGGTTTTCCAGTAAAACTGGTCAAAATACTGGCTAATTTGCATATTTCAACATTAGAACCCCCATTCACAATTTACTGATTAGACGCTCAAATAACTGGTAAATAACTGGAATTTAACTGGTTTCAAATAACTGGTAAATAACTGGAAAAAAACTGCAGTTCTTTTTGCTAAGGGAAGGTTTGATTGTGAGGGTCTTCCTGTCTTTTTTCCCATGCAACTTATACATCCTTTCTGAAATTGGTATGCCCGGCCCACAACATACAAATTAAGTAAAGTGCTGTCCAGAGATGTATTGTCCTTGAATTCTGACTTGAATTAAGATCTTTATGGTTGGTAACTGCAGCTTGACACTGTAAATAGAAAAAAAATAACCCTTATTAAGGAAATTTGGTCTTAGAATTTAGTGCGAGTGACATATACAGTGTATGAGTGATATAGACTGTGTATGAGTGACAGAGACAGTGTATGAGTGACACAGGAAAATGTGTAAGTGACATATAAAGTGTATGAGTGACATAGCCAGTGTATGAGCAACATAGAAAGTGTATGAGTGACATAGACAGTGTATGAGTGACATAGACAGTGAATGAGTGACATAGACAGTGTATGAGTGATATAGACAGTGTATGAGTGATATAGACAGTGTATGAGTGCCATAGACAGAGTATGAGTGACATAAATGGTGTGTGAGTAACATAGACAGTGTATGAGTGACATAGAAAGAGTGACATAGAAAGGGTATGAGTGATATAGGCAGTGTATGAGTGCAATAGACAGTGTATGAGTGCCATAGACAGAGAATGAGTGACATAAATGGTGTGTGAGTGACATAGAAAGTGTATGAGTGACAAAGACAGTGTATGAGTGATATAGACAGTGTGTAAGTGATATATACAGTGTATGAGTGATATATACAGTGTATGAGTGCCATAGACAGAGTATGAGTGACATAAATGGTGTGTGAGTGACATAGACAGTGTATGAGTGACAGAGAATGAGTGACATAAAAAGTGTATGAGTGACATAGATAGTGTATGAGTGACATAGAAAGTGTATGAGTGATATAAACAGTGTATGATTGATATAGACAGCATATGAGTGCCATAGACAGAGTATGAGTGACATAGACAGTGTATGAGTGACATAGACAGTGTATGAGTGACATAGACAGTGTATGAGGGACATAGACAGTGTATGAGTGACATAGACAGTGTATGAGGGACATATACAGTGTATGAGGGACATAGACAGTGTATGAGTGACATAGACAGTGTATGAGGGACATAGACAGTGTATGAGGGACATAGACAGTGTATGAGGGACATAGACAGTGTATGAGGGACATAGACAGTGTATGAGTGCCATAGACAGAGTATGAGTGACATAAATGGTGTGTGAGTGACATACACAGTGTATGAGTGACATACACAGTGTATGAGTGACATAGAAAGTGTATGAGTGATATAGACAGCGTATGAGTGATATAGACAGTGTATGAATGCCATAGACAGAGTATGAGTGATATAGACTGTGTATGAGTGATATAGACAGTGTATGAGTGACATAGAAAGTGTATGAGTGATATAGACAGTGAATGAGTGATATAGACAGTGTATGAATGCCATAGACAGAGTATGAGTGACATAGACAGTGTATGAGTGACATAAACAGTGTATTAGTGCCATAGACAGAATGAGTGACATAAATGGTGTGTGAGTGACATAGACAGTGTATAAGTGACATAGAATGAGTGACATAAAAAAATGTATGAGTGACATAGATAGTGTATGATTGACATAGACAGTGTATGAGTGATATAGACAGTGTATGAGGGACATAGACAGTGTGTGAGTAACACAGGAAAATGTGTGAGTGCCATAGATAGTGTATGAGTGACATAGACAGTGTATGAGGGACATAGACAGTGTATGAGTGACACAGGAAAATGTGTGAGTGCCATAGACAGTGTATGAGTGACATAGAAAGTGTATGAGTGACATAAATGGTGTGTGAGTGATATAGACAGTGTATGAGTGACATAGAAAGTGTATGAGTGACATAGACAGTGTATGAGTGATATAGACTGTGTATGAGTGATATAGACAGTGTATGAATGACATAGACAGTGTATGAGTGACAAAGAAAGTGTATGAGTGCCATAGACAGAGTGTGAGTGACACAGGAAAATGTGTGAGTGCCATAGACAGTGTATGAGTGACATAGAAAGTGAATGAGTGACATAAATGGTGTGTGAGTGACATAGACAGTGTATGAGTGACATAGAAAGTGTATGAGTGACATAGACTGTGTATGAGTGACATATACAGTGTATGAGTGACATAGACAGTGTATGAGTGCCATAGACAGTGTATGAGTGACATAGACAGTGTATGAGTGACATAGAACGTGTGTGAGTGACATAGAAAGTGTGTGAGTGACACAGGAAAATGTTTGAGTGACATAGACAGTGTATGAGTGATATAGACAGTGTATGAGTGATATAGACAGTGTATGAGGGACATAGACAGTGTGTGAGTGACACAGGAAAATGTGTGAGTGCCATAGATAGTGTATGAGTGACATAGACAGTGTATGAGTGATATAGGCAGTGTATGAGGGACATAGACAGTGTGTGAGTGACACAGGAAAATGTGTGAGTGCCATAGACAGTGTATGAGTGACATAGAAAGTGTATGAGTGACATAAATGGTGTGTGAGTGACATAGACAGTGTATGAGTGACATAGAAAGTGTATGAGTGACATAGACAGTGTATGAGTGATATAGACTGTGTATGAGTGATATAGACAGTGTATGAGGGACATAGACAGTGTGTGAGTGACACAGGAAAATGTGTGAGTGCCATAGATAGTGTATGAGTGACATAGAAAGTGTATGAGTGCCATAGACAGAGTATGAGTGACACAGGAAAATGTGTGAGTGCCATAGACAGTGTATGAGTGACATAGAAAGTGAATGAGTGACATTAATGGTGTGTGAGTGACATAGACAGTGTATGAGTGACATAGAAAGTGTATGAGTGACATGTACAGTGTATGAGTGACAAAGACAGTGTATGAGTGATATAGACTGTGTATGAGTGACATAGACAGAGTATGAGTGACATAAATGGTGTGTGAGTGACATACACAGTGTATGAGTGACATAGACAGTGTATGAGTGATATAGACAGTGTGTGAGTGACATAGACAGTGTATGAGTGATATAGACAGTGTGTGAGTGCCATAGACAGTGTATGAGTGATATAGACAGTGTATGAGGGACATAGACAGTGTGTGAGTGACACAGGAAAATGTGTGAGTGCCATAGACAGTGTATGAGTGACATAGAAAGTGTATGAGTGACATAAATGGTGTGTGAGTGACAGTGAATGATTGATATAGACAGCGTATGAGTGCCATAGACAGAGTATGAGTGACATAGACAGTGTATGAGTGATATAGACAGTGAATGAGTGATATAGACAGTGTATGAGTGCCATAGACAGAGTATGAGTGACATAAATGGTGCGTTAGTGACATAGACAGTGTATGAGTGACATAGAAAGTGTATGAGTAATATAGACAGTGTATGAGTGATATAGACAGTGTATGAGTGATATAGACAGTGTATGAATGCCATAGACAGAGTATGAGTGACATAGACAGTGTATGAGTGATATAGACAGTGTATGAGTGATATAGACAGTGTATGAGTGCCATAGACAGTGTATGAGTTACATAGACAGTGTATGAGTGACATAGAACGTGTGTGAGTGACATAGAAAGTGTGTGAGTGACACAGGAAAATGTTTGAGTGACATAGACAGTGTATGAGTGATATAGACAGTGTATGAGTGACATAGACAGTGTATGAGTGATAAAGACAGTGTATGAGGGACATAGACAGTGTGTCTATCGATACGGGGGCATAAAAATTATGTGAGTGACTTATATAAAGCGAGTGACTGATGGGCAAAGCATTCAAGTTATATATAAAGTGGTCGAGTGCAAAATAATGTGAATGAGTGACCGAGAAAGTATTTATATGGCATAGAAAGTAAGCTGGTGATAGCAACTTTTTTGTTAATAGTACTCAGTTAATACTGAAGTTGCAACAGCAACAGCAAGAGCATTCAGCAGTCTGAATGCAGAGTAAAAACTAACATAATTAATAAGTAAGATTTAAGGAATACCTTGTTCATGTGTATTCTAATTGACCATCGAAGAAGACAATTAGGCAGTTGTAGGGTTATCTCATCATAGACATACAGACTGTGCTTCAATGAGCTTACTGAATGGCCATCTAACCACATGCATGTAATATATTCAAACTAACATCCATCACTCAGTCAAGAAGTTGCCTTGTATAAGTCAGTAAGATCCTGTATGATGACCATAAGGACTAAAAAGAAAAAATGTGTACATATAGTCAGCTATGGTATATTATCCACCAACACATCGAGGCCAGAGGGTGCCTGCTTATCTTTGAGACAAGCCCTATAATTTAGAAGTACACAAACTTCATATTTGAGGCCTTTAATTGTTATTTCATGTATAAGGGATGATCAATATATAACGAGATAAAAAAATTCTAATCGTTTTTGATTTTGCGAAACCTTTTACCAGATGTAGCGACATATATTAGTAATGAATCTGTACATATTCAGGATCATAGCTTAGCCTACAACATGTTGAAATCTACGGTAGGTAAGGTAAAACTTATTATGCATAGGCGTGGTATATTTCTTGTTAAATTCCACAAGCGTTGATTGGTTAAAATCCCCACTATTAATAATGTGAAGTTCTTTCATTGGTGTTATACTAAGTACCGTACCTATTTTACCACAAAACAACCTTATATTGCCTTAAATGTAGTAATTATATATGTAGAAACAAGGTTAAATAAAGTTTTATTAAGATTCAAGCAAAATGAATGCTGGGAATTTTGTCCATCCAACGCTGGGGATTTTGTCTGCCTAGACAAAAATTAGTAGTGGGGATTATGTCCATAGGGGATTTTATCCCTATCCCATAACTAATCCATGCCTTAGGAGGAATCCGGACAAAATCCCCATTGGACAAAATGCCCACTGCTCATTTTTGACATGGTGGACAAGCATTTATTATCCACACCTAATAAAAACTTGGGTTCATTCGCTTTGAAATAAGGGTCAAACTCCTTCTCAATCATTGAATCTGACAAAGTTATTAAAGTTATTTATGTTACCATACTTTAATGATCACCCTGTATTAATTGTTTATTCCTGTACTGTAGCCAAGCTTATTTCAAAGCTAATGAACCCAAGTTTTTATGAGATGTGGATAATAAATGCATGCCACTCGAACTTGAGGTCAATAACGTCAATGATGAAGCCATACATTTTCAGTGATTCCCGTAAATTTTGCTACCCGAAACATTTCGCTGAACTTGAAGACCGCATTAAATTTGCCCCTACACTCACAGGATTTAAACCCTTTGGGCTTCTGATCATGGGAATTCCTGAAGGAAGGAGTGTATAATAAAAAAAACCCAGCATATTTACTTGATTTGAAAACAACAATACAATGTGAAATTGGAAGCATCAGTGGGTAAAATGCATGGAATAAATTGGTAATTTAATACAACGTAATTTGATGCTGACAATATATATGTAACATTTGAAAATGATTTATGTCCTGAATAAAACTTGCATGAATATATTAACCAATTGCCAATAACACCCAATATTATCTTAAAAACTGACAAAGTTATTAAAGTTATTTTAATATGCTACCATATATTAATAATCACCCTGTATTTCGTATTTGCAAAAGTTTAGCTGGCATTGAAATGACTTTATATTACTGCACTGAAAATGATTAGCATATTTAAGTTTATTATACATTTATTTTAATTAATTGTGGTAAATATTGTACAGACATTCCAAAGCAACCCAGTTACGACGGAATAGCCTAGCCACCAATAAAAGAGTAATTAAAACATAAACAATAGTTTAATTCTAATAATTTAATTATATTAGGCAGATGGACATTTATTTTAATACTATGGTTAAGGCTTAATATTAATACAAGTCTTTACTATCATTAAATTATAATCATTACAAAGTTTTCAAAGCTGTGCAATTAAAGCTTATTTATAATAATACAAGCTAAAGTTCATTTTAGTTTTTTTACACATATATATAAATAAGATTATTTGTGTAGACCATTTTAAGTAAAACCATAACAGTTTATAGATTGCAAGAAAATATATCTTGGTCACTTGATAAATATCAAACGTAACAACAAAACCCAGACCATAATGTGTTGTACAATCATTTATGATAGACCAACAACAGTATAGATCCCCCAGAGTGCAATATTAAAGGGGGACTTTGCCAGCAGTAGGGGGCACAGCATGGACCGTATTTTCATTTCATTGATTATAATTATTTCATGTAATATATTACACAGCAATTACTGGAAATGATTGGGATGTATTTCTATCTTTGACCATCTGGGTATCTAGCATAGCATACTGACTATGTTACAATATCACTACATGGGGCACTGCTTGATATGTTACCATTCTATACATCAATGGTTTGTAGCTACACTTTACTTGTAATCTTGTGAATTATACAAGTCTCTGCATTTATGCCAGACAATTTTGGTGATGAGGAGTGTTAGTTATAAAGGAACTTTCTATTATGTTGAACTTTGAAAACTTAGAATAAAATGTTTCTAATATAACATCCACGCTTTCACATAATTTTTTATCATCATATTAAAACATTCATTATCATGCTGTAGTTCTAAAAACAATTCCTCAATATTGATGTACACATGGTAAACTTCAAAGTAAAAGCTTTTTGTGGCCATCCCCTCCGTATAGAGCAATAACATTTTAAACATTAAACAAAAATTCATTTACTTTTTTGCAATTTAATTGAAAAGTTTGTTACAGTTCAACCCAGGGTATACATATAATTTAAAATCAAATATTTCAACTGCAATATTTCAATTTAAACAAAAATCTAGTCTAGTTTTAAACTTATCTAGCATCTGTTTCAATACAATGCATTGTGAAAGAACAATAGCGTCTTTTGATTATTTCATATTAGCTTGATTGAATTATTTCGTATTGGTCAGATGTTACATTTGAAGTAATGTACAGTATGAGTGTATTAGTTGGAATTAACCATCATGTACAAACAATTTATGTGAATGTGTGTACAGTTTATCCATTTCTAATTTCTTCAATGTTATCATATTATTTACGATATCAAATTAATGCAGTTTCTGAGTGTAAAACAAGATGCTATCATTCGCATATTATATTGTCCAAGTTATCCTGACCATAGGACACATGCTGGTAGACGATGATAAGGAAAGATATAACACACATGTTATGACTGACCCTCACAGATACCAGTTTTCACACATTGTCATTAATGAACAGCCTGCTGATCCACTAATTTTTTTCCTGGTAAACCAAAGTCCCCCTTTAAGATAAGATATCAAGATAAGACACCAATTAGTTTGCACCCAGTCTGGCACAGTGGGGTATTACTATAACCAATAAACAACTAATCAGTACATATGGTGTCATAATCTGTCACCTTACACAGCAGCATTGATCAGTATCTTACAATCAATTATTGACAGCAATTATAAGGATTAAAAAAATACTGTAGTGTGTGTTACATTAAATTGGAGGCAATAAAAGATATATATATATTTAGGCAAACAAAAAACCCACAATGTTCCCAGTATCACATATTGCTCAAATCTAGCTATAATCATATATTAAACAAAATAATATACATGTATATTATATTACATTTTTTTTTAAATTAAAAAGAGATAACTAAGAAATTTGAATATTAAGTAAACTAAAAAGTGAAATATAATTACACAGACAATTTACCGGGGACTTAAAATCCCATTTTGTCTTATCCCATTTGGTCTATATTTTTTCACATCCCCATTTTGTCTAAAGTGCTAATTGAAAGGATTCCAATTTCGTCTAAAGTTTTAATTCCTGTTTCATCTAAAATTTTGTAAACTTTATAAAATTGATATAGGAAAGAAAAACTTAATTATATATACTTTTACATCGAAAAAAAATTTAAAGACAGAAAATTTAAGATTTTTTAGTAAAAAGTATAAAAAATGATATAATTATTAAGAAAAACTATTTTATTCATGCTGAGCATAGCCGTAATGGGGGAATTTACTGGTATCATTTTATTTTGTCTTTGCTATGACAAAGTCTGGGATCAAACCTCCCTTCATTTGAAACAGATGCTTTAATATTTCAAACCACTATATAAATAAAGTATTTAAAAAAACTAAATTTAATGCAGATCAAAGACCAAAAATACATTGATTTAGGTCTTTGATTCAGATTTTAAAAGTTAAACTTTGGTATAAATTTCTCTCACTTTCAATTGAAATTAAACTATTGATGTTTTTTCTCCAACTGTAAGTATATATTGTTAAATTAGCTTGTCCAACTATCACAGGCTTAATTTCCACTGCCCTTTCAAAAAATAGTAGGGTAAAAGTAAGGTAAGATTTTATTGAAAAAGTAGGAATTTCTGACATTAAAAGTAGGATTTTTCATTGTTTTAGTTGCATATTATCAGTGTCCGATACAGGCTTCTAGAGAGGCATAACATATATCAATCCCTGAATCTTGGTTGAACGACATAAATAAAATTGCCACCTGACAATATATGTCATAGATGCGAGTATTTCCTTTTGAAATGAAAAAGTAGGTAAAATAGGGCTGTTTAGCAAAAATTAGGACAAAGTAGGGCTAATAGCCCTTAGCAAAAAGTACTGGTCTTTTTACCAGTTAAAATGCAGTTAAATACCAGTATTCAGTTTTTTTCCAGTTATTTTCCAGTAATTTGATCAAATCTTTGTTAGTGATCAAGAAAAACAGTTTTTCAAACCAGTTAAATGACCAGTTATTTGCATTTTATCCAGTATTTTATCATTTTTTGAAAACAGTGGTTGATTGACCAGTTTTTTTCCAGTAAAAATCCAGTTATTTCTAAAAACCAGTTTTTCCTCAGATGACAGTAAATCAAATACATTCATATATTACTGTATTTTTAATACATAATGCCTATACTCAGTTGAGCTAAATATGTGAAGCATGACAAAATTATAAGTGTTTGACATTATGTCTCTCCATCATAATTGCATGACAAGTTTGGATTTTATTCTTTAGGACATATTTGACTAAAATAATTATCAGATTGAATTAAATTACTTAACTAAACCAACTAAATAATTTTAACAAACAAAAAAAGAAAGCTGGAAAAATCATTTTTTCGAGTAAAAGTGACCTAAATGACCCAAACTACAATCTCACATGAGGTTTTCATGCTACATGTTCATTTTCATCAAAGTTGGTCTATCAAAAATATTTTATTGACTGGAAACCATCCAGTATGACGCCCGCCTGTCTTTGGCCAATCTAAAAACCCAGTTTTACTTAGCGAAAACCTGGTTAATAAAGACAGTTATTTGGTTTCGAACAGTTTTGCAAGCAATTACCTCTGCATTCACTAATTTTATTGTTTAGAACACCGATTTCTACAACTATAACAAAATATATCGGAAAAAATGAAACAGGGATTCAGATACACAACATAAATGCAAATTAGATAAAATTGATATTTTCATATTCTAACTTAGTAGAAGAACACACGTGATGTTAATACTTATAGCCCAGATGGGCCACAAGGATATACATGTAGGTTAAGAATATCAAAGTAAGATGTGTAAGTACACTTTTAAAACAAGGTTACTGTCTCCCACAGCTTAGTGTCTGATATCATTTTTGTAGATACAAATATGTGGTTAACTCATTGAGCCCTACTGCCACGATTTCGTGGCAAGATAAGCAGCCTTCGTATCCCGCGCGCCCCGATAACGCGTCGCTGTATTCTTTATCCTAGTCCCGTACGGCACGATATCGTGGCGTGGTCTTTAGCTATTCTGTGTACCGCGTGCCACGATAAGTCGTCAAATTTCATTGGGTTAAAATCGTCCTATAAACCAGACATTTGAGGTATTAGCCAATCAAATTCGAGGTTACATAAAAACGACGGAAGTTGATCAAAACGGAAGTAAAGTTGTCAAAACATTTTAACAAAGCGAAAATAGTGATTTTGAAGGCTAAAAGCGATGGAAAATAACGAAAATCGGCGCTCGATGTTTGATATTACGTTCCAGTCGGACGTTGACGAGAATGATGATTCGAACAGTGATATTAGTTTGAATTTAACGAGTGAAAGCGATGCCGAGAGTTATTCGTCTGATTCGTCCAGTGATGAAGAAAATTTGGTTATTCAAGATGACAATCGGTGGAAAATTAATGACAGAACGAACATTCCTAAGCGTGAATTTAGTGGTCCTGTTCCAGGTCCCAACATTGATTTAGATCCTGACCAATTGGAGTTTGATTTCTTTGAACTGTACTTTCCTTTGAGAATGATTGAGTTATTAGTCAGCCAAACAAACCTGTATGCTACCCAGAGACAGCAAGCAAGGGGAGTTGTAGACTCAAACTGGAGACCGGTTGTGTTCGACGAGATGAAAGCTTGGCTCGGGATCCGTGTGTATATGAGCATACTTGAAGTATGTATAACTCTATTATTATGTATTTATAATTTAATATTTTAGCATTTATTAAAATATATATGTCTAATGACTAAATATGAAAATAAATACATAGATGACAACTAGTTTAATTGAGATTTCAATTTAATTTTGACAGGTTACTACATGAAATGAATGACAACAAAATTCCAAGTTCTAAAAATATTTTTTTTTGTATTTTCAGCTTCCCCAAATGGCTATGTATTGGTCAACAGACTCATTGTTTGGTGGATTGGGAATAAAGAAGATAATGAAACGTGATCGGTTCGACAAAATCTGCCAGTATATTCATGTGAATGACAGTACTCAGAATACTCCAAGGGGTCAGCCCGGACACGACAAATTGCATCATGTACGCCCTGTTCTTGACTGTTTGAGACAAAATTGCCTTCGAAATTATAATCCTCACCAGAATACTAGCATTGATGAAGCTATGATCAAGTTCCGAGGACGGTTAGCTTTTAGACAATACCTACCAGCTAAGCCAGTGAAATATGGTATCAAAGTTTGGATGCGTGCCGACCCAACCAATGGTTACACCAACGATTTTCAAGTGTACACTGGGCGAGAACAGGGATTAAGGAATCTGGATTAAGTGGGGTCAAAATTGAGGTCACAGAGTCAAATTTTAGAAAACCCTTATTCAACCCTAGAGGCCTCAGTGTTGGTCCATTATTCATAAAACTTGGTCATAATGAATGTCTCTATGATATCTAGGTCAAGTACAGATCTGAGTCAAAGGGAGTCAAAATTGAAGCCACCATTTAGCCCAATCTTGAAAGTGGTTAAGAATTCTGATCTTTTCAATATCTAGGTTAAATTGGAATCTGGGTCAAGAACTAGGTCACTAGGACAAAATTTAGAAACAACAGTTGAACTTCAGTATAGTTGTCACATTTGGATATTTTCATGAAACCTGATCAGAATGTTTGTCTTGAAAATAGGTAGGTCAAATTCAGCACCAGTTGTTGATTTGCTCAATAGTTAGCTTTATTCACAAACTCAAGTCAAAACTAAAGGTTTGATGTATGTTATTGCCCAAACAGTGGTGCATGGGCTTATTCTTATGCAACATGCGTTTTGTTTGTTTGTACCAAGACAGTATTAGATGTTTTTTTTCTTTAAGGATGGTTTTTGTTTATTTTCCGTATTGCATTTAAATTCAATTATTATACCAATTTGACCCGAGACTCCATTATAGTTGTGGTATAAATCATTATGCAAGGCAAAAAAGATAAATAATGAGATTGTAACATTTACAGTACTGCTCAAAAATAACGTAATATTCACAAGTCTCAGGTCAAGTTGGGCGAGTAATGAATTCAAATGCACCCACAAATATCATGTTACTATTTTTTTTCAATAACATGATTTTTGTTTTCAGTGTTTTGATGTAGATGTAACACATTTGTAATGGTGTGATGGAAAATAAAACAAAATAAGCGTGATTTAAGTAGTATTTTATTCAAGGAGACTCTTGATCATACTATTATGTTCGTAGTCAAGCATGTTTAACTAGCCTATATGAACATTGGGTTTGGGTCTCAGAGGTCAAGGTTACCATATTTATGTCTTCAGGTATGTTAATATTCTATAAAATGTTCGTTTTTTTCACTGCAACAGGCTGTGTTCAATGAGTTGCCTGCTGCTTGAGGTCAAGGTCGTTCAAGGTTCAAATCAGTTCGAGCATCGGATTATCTATCCACTTAAATGAGCAGTTATTTTATGAAACCAATTAACTGGCATTTAACTGGTCTATTTTTAGACCAGTATTTTTTCCAGTTTTTATTATATCATTTAACTGGCTAGTTAACTGCTCATTAATTATGCAAATTAACCAGTATTATTCCAGTTTTTTGTGATGTCATAGAACTGGTCATCTAATTTAAATTTTTCGCTCCAAAAAACTGGTTTTTAACTGGGAAAAAACTGCTTTTTAACTGGTTTTCCAGTAAAACTGGTCAAAATACTGGCTAATTTGCATATTTCAACATTAGAACCCCCATTCACAATTTACTGATTAGACGCTCAAATAACTGGTAAATAACTGGAATTTAACTGGTTTCAAATAACTGGTAAATAACTGGAAAAAAACTGCAGTTCTTTTTGCTAAGGGAGATTAAAATAGTAGGGGAAAGTAGGAAAAGAAGGGCCCAGTAGAAAGCCTGCTATCACTATGTATAAACGAGTCAATTTCCGGCACTTGCAATAAGGCATACACATCAATTTAATAATAAATGGCTAATTTTATATAGTATGACAATAAGTCATACAGTGATCAGATTTTACATGTGCTTTAAATAGCAATACATGGTACAAGTTATATTTCATAGTAATCAGATTTATAAGTCATGCATTGATTTGGTTTATATGCTGTAAATATGCATCTGACGAACATGCAGTTACGAAAAATCAGTGAAAAGTGAAGTTTTATATTCTGCGGTACCTAAAAATCTTTGGAGGATCCTTAATGTTACCCGTATTAGAAGGTATAGACATTTTTGATACGAATGGAGCCAGCCAATTTTTACTTGATAGCCATTTTTTTTAAAAAAAAATAGCCAAACTAAACATGCCTTCAACACGTTTCTGATTTTCCATTAATTCATGTAAAAAAGGGACGGGGGGTAATTCACGAGTGCCTGGACGCCAGCCATACTTGATTTTAAACATGCATTGCTTAAAAAGTGCTTTATAAAGGTCCATTCTAAGGGCAATTATGCTGAGAGTTGAATCAGGACCGCTTGATCAGAAGTCAGAATAGAACTGTTATCTTTTCAACCACTGTGCAACCCTGACTATTATGTATAATACCGTAAGAGGTTAATATACCACAGATTCCAGCAGGGATCAGAAAATGAAAATAACCTTGATGACCCTAAGTTAGTGGGTGATCAATCATTTCATTTCAAATCACCTCTCTACTAAGGGTGCAACCATATATCGTATCGCGATACGTAGCCCACAATACAATACGTATCGTGACATAAAGCAGATCACAATACGTTTTGAACCTAAAGTGATATCAGAATATTATTGTAAATGTCTGACAACTAAAAGAAAAATTAAAACACTAATGCAAAATATTGTTCATTGTTGTTGAATAAGCTCAGTGTACAATTTCTTCGAGTTGAATTAAAATGATCAAGTAAAATAGTTCATATTAATAAGTAAAATGTCAACTATATTCCGAAAAGTATCAATACTTTATAGGAGAAATAAGGTATGTCTGTATCGCAATATGTATCGTATCGTCAGCCTTATATCGCGATACGTATCGTATCGTTAAGTGACCGTATCGTTACACCCCTACTCTCTACCAGGCTATGAAGTGTTATTTTAAAGTCTTAGATACAATTGTTCAATTTAAACCTCAATGGAGGTAACAACAACTAGTACTAAGAGCAAGAGCCAGGAGGGGATCCAGACTACATGTAAGAGTATGCTGAAAGATAAACATTCATTGAAAGGAAATAAATGTAGAGTCAATTCAATAATGAGGGAACTATCCCATTCGAAAGAATATAAAGTATACTAGCATTCAGTCAAGTGACAGATATCTACAAACAACAAATAAAGTAACTATAGTCGATTCAATAAGTACATTTGTAATACTTATGAGGGAACTATCCCATTCGAAAGAATAGCGGTGAATACCGTTAACTCATGTGACGTATATAGCTTATACCCAGTTAAACCTAGATACACACAGATCACCTGCCGGATGATAGTATATTTACACCCGTTCTCGATTGACTTTGAAAGTACTCTATAGATCTACAACAAGCGCCGAGGCATGACTAGTAAACACTCAGTATTCTATCTCTATAGAGGTGACAGGTCACGCCTCAACGCTTGTTGTACATCAATACTGGAGTGGTATATCATAATATGTAATACTATAGTATATCTAATATCTAAAATAGATATGGGCAAAGTAACATCACTTTAGTTCCATAATTAAGCCACACTTACATTAATACATAATGTGCATCTGTTCAGCTAGGCCAAATTTGAGACTGCATGCTTACTGGACAGATACAACAGTCCTGTGATAAGCATTTTCTTTTGATGGCCATAATAGGATGCAAAGAGGCTAATTTTTGTTGGTTATGAATAGTAACGAATGCATCCATATTCATCATATGAAATATAGAGACAATTTCCATTTGATTATATATTGCCAGTCATAATATTAAATAATGTACCAGTCAGTTGAAACCCTGCAGAATGGCAGGATAATGGTGAAGAATAGTCCCAGATTTGTAACTTTCCGTTGTCTTTGCGCTGTCCGATGAGAGAGGAATATTTGTACTGTGCCTAAGCAGTGCTGACCTATAGCCGGGCATATATTTAACAGGTTGGAGGGAGGGAGGTGATATTCTGCATGGGATTAACATTTTACCCAGGATTTGAAGAATCATAATTAAATGATCTGACGTTGCATCATCGTCAAAGCCCCTTCGACTACTCACTACAGTGTTATATTTCTACACCGTCTAGTAAACACTGAAAAAAGTCATTTGGGGATTTGTTGTTCTTGCTTCCACTGCACGGGACAATTCTGTATTGAACATTTTGCCTGGTAAATTCCACGGCTATATATGTATATGTATTGCTGTTTCGGTAATAAAAATCCCTGCGGTAACACGGCTACTCCCGTGGATCCTCGGGGTACATATCTACAGTTATTTACAGTAAAGGTACAATATATAAATGTATTATAAACAACTATACATTATGCAGTCAGTGTAGGTCTAGCAGGAAGCACCTGGCCCCGTGTTCACAAAGAAAATTATCTGGCTCAAGCTTGGTTTTGGATAAGACCGATTTCGGAGCTTGCTTGAGACCGGGCTTAGATTTGGAGTTCACAAAACAATTTTTTGACAATCTCAAGTAAGCTCAATTTTCAAGCTTCGTTAAAACCCATTGTATGATACTCGGCTACAAAAAGGTCAATAACTTCTTTATTACTGAACAAAAACATGTAATATTGGGGTTCATTTTCTTAGTTGAATCATTTGCCATAAGTTGGTTTAAGGTTTGATGCAAATTTCTAAAAAAAAATGTTTTTCACTTTTTTGGTAGGTCAGGACAGCAGGCCTACCATGGACTACAAAGGTTCCTTTTTAGTAACTTAGCAAAATCATATCAGTAAATTTATGCTAAATTTGATCATAAATTTACATATTTATGTTGGTAAGCCCAGCCCTCAATTTTGGTCAGTCACCTGAAAATGTGAAAAACATTTTTTTTCAAAATTTTGCATTAAAACATGCACAAACTTGTAGCAAATGATCAAAATTAGAAAATAAACCCCCACATAACATGTTTCCGTTCAGAAATAAAGAAGTTACAGCTATTTTGGTAATTAATTATCTGGCTTGAGCAGCTCAAGCCTACTAATTATCAGGCTTGTGTTTTGGGTTTTGAAGCTTGAGCTCAAGACCAATTTTGAGACCGATATTTCTTTGTGAACACCAACTTTGAAGCCAAGCCCCAAAATGAAGCTCGATCTTGATTCTGAGACCAAAAATCGAGCTTGAGCCAGATAAAAAAGTTTTGTGAACACGGGGCCAGAGTATCCTAACTAATAGGCCTACCGGTAATTCCAAAAAATCCAACTTAAATTTTAGGCCAGAAATTAAAATTCAAAGTTAAATCCTTTGAATATAATTAAATGTAACATATAATATAAAAAATATGTTGGTTGCTGGCTAAATGATGAAGATTTATTTTTAGAAAGGACCGCAAATTTCTTAACCCAATCCGCCCGCTAGAATTGAGATCCCGATTTCCACTTTATGACACGATTTATTGTACTTTTTATCCAGAATATGTGCTAATGTATTAAATATAACATTTTCGTACATATTAATCATCAATTATATCAAATAACGCTGAAATCGAGAAAAAAAACCAAATTAAAATGACACTCGACTTACCCGTTCGCCATATCCGCCATTTTGTTTGCATATTGTTCGCTAGGCGTACTACCTCGGATAGTAGTTCGCTTCAACTGCGAACCGTTCTGTCCGAACTATCCGTACAGTTAAAAAAAGTTGCGTAACTACCGAACGGTTCGGTAGCGTTAAGTCTTACTGAACGCACGGCTGGACTGTGACAGTATCAAGCTTATGATATACGATACCTGGTCAGGTTTCTTGATAAGTCCAAATGACACTGGATCACAATCAGCGTAGAATGAAAACATGACCACGCCCACCAGACAACTCAATGTGATGATAGATGCCATTCCAGGTAGATTTAACCAAATTGCACTAAAAATCAAAAGTACGAATTAAAGCATAGAAATACTTATATAATAGACAAGCTTACATAAAATCATTTTGGTTTTAATCTATTTGGATCATATCAATGGCAACTTAACTAAAGGGTTGGAGCTTCAATAAGTGCAGTAACTACAATGCCCCACTGTTGTTGCACTCCAGATTGGACAATGGTATAAAACAGATAGAGACACAGACACTCGAATGTCTTAGATTTATGTCTCGGTCCCGACGAAAGTAAAATAATCTCGCGTTCTAGTTTTCTGTCTATAATTAATTTTCTCGTCCTTGAAATACGTTTTGAACAGTCCTTGAGACGAACAACCCCTTGTAAACACATTATCGTTTTGGTGGAGTTGGTCGTCGTATTGAAATTGTAAAAAGTACATTAATTTCTTAATTTGCATTTGTACACCTAGTGCTGTCAATTATTAATATTTAGTCTATAGCAAAAGGTGAAGCACTGATTGTCATGTCAAATTTGAATACCACCGATGACACCTCGATCTGGTATTAAATTACCATTTTGTGAGACGTTTGAATAATAAAATAGATTGCAATGGTGAATCGAAATATGCATATAAATTATGCCATGTTTGAGCGGTAGTTGAACATCGTTTATATTATAAAAATGCAGAAAAATTGCTACTACATGTTACAGTGTATAAAATTATTATTTTTCAAAGCAATTTTCTTTTAATTTCGTTGTCAAGTACGACCACGAAGTCCAATCCACACGAAGAATAGACCTACCAAAATACAGAACATTCGTTTATCCATCAATTATGTTTGTAATCAACGAATTTGGACCAAAAGAAAATGCACAAGTTTCTGTTCAAAATTCACGAAATGCTAAACCCACGAAACTATGTGATTTTACAATATGATCTAC
This sequence comes from Spisula subtruncata, assembly GCA_963678985.1. Taxonomy (NCBI): domain Eukaryota; kingdom Metazoa; phylum Mollusca; class Bivalvia; order Venerida; family Mactridae; genus Spisula; species Spisula subtruncata. The sequence continues at coordinate 9,670,271 of OY787671.1, forward strand.
TTCTTTAAGTAATTTCAAGGATGAAGACATTTACCAAACTCAGTTGAATGTTGAAGCTGATTGAATAAGAATGTTAAGTCTAGGTTATAAGCGAGTCCACTAGAATGTTAAATCTAGGTTATAAGCGAGTCCACTAGAATGTTAAATCTAGGTTATAAGCGAGTCCACTAGAATGTTAAATCTAGGTTATAAGCGAGTCCACTAGAATGCTAAATCTAGGTTATAAGCGAGTCCACTAGAATGTTAAATCTAGGTTATAAGCGAATCCACTTAAAGTCTGTATCGATGTAAAATAAGAACACACACACATAGCAAGTCGGGGTAATAGTTTTATTTGATTTGATGAGTAACGGACAACCGTCGTGGTAAGTCAATAACGTCCTATTTGCACCAGTATTCTGATCACAAACAACGTGTCCTACATCTATGAGTCCTACATCTAGGACATTGTATCTCTCTTGTACAGTACAAGTCTGCGTAATGTCAAATGCAGTCGTTGCGAGGAACAGTAAAATAAATGTTTGCTGGAATTTTATGGTCACGTTACTTCCCTGTTGTGAACATACGAGTTGTTTTGGTGTAGTAACTATTTCAACTGAACATCGATACTTTGTAATTCGTAAGAGAGTGTCGGTGACACACGGGGCTGTCGGAGTACTGACATATCCTTCTGTCAGTAGATATATGGGGTGTCGGTTAAGCTTATTTGAACCCAGTGCCATTTATGTACCCGTATTTGAAACTTAAAATCACTTCAAGTATTTACTGTCACTTCACACAGTGTCAATTAGTAATTTAAAAACGAAACTTAAGTGAGAACGAAAAGACGAATTGTTGAGGAGGAGTGTTAAACAAAGCGTTAGTACTACTAGTATGATTGTATTGGTAGCCTACATACTTAAAGGAAAACAGACACTTCCCGAGTTGTTTAGGTGTAGTATATATTTTAATACCGTCCCTTGCTATAATAATTTGACCGTTTTCAATATAACAGCCATCAGGACAGCGCGTTACTCGGGATCACTCTCCATATACTGAGCTCTCGGTTCACGAGGTATTTCAGACAACATATTCGACAATGTGCACTATAACGGCAACCGAGACAACGCCGTGCGATAATCCGCAACATTTTGGACTTTCGATTCATGAGATATTTTAGAATCACTCATTTTATTGCTTCAGAGACATGTGTATTGATTCAGTTTGTCTACCAATGCCACGCGACCTTCGCATTGTATTTTTAGATCGTGGCTTCGCCATATTTTTTCGTAAAGCAACATACTTCATTTGTATTCTACTTGAATCCCGATGTTGGAAGACGTGGAACCATTACACAACACTAATCTTGTTCAACGGAAACTATTTCGATCATGTTTTTCTGCTTCATAATTATGTTAGCACAGTTTAACAAGTTATGAAACCATTTCATTTTCTGGTCTTTGTTATTTAAATAACATCGTTAGTTGAGAAACACAATGTGCATGCCCCTCGAGATTGCTGAACTAGAACTATTGATGGCGAACATACTTCGCGATGGTTTTAACATAATTGAACAAATAACGTAAAAGTTAAACATGTCTGAATGTGATAAATGCAACTGTTAAGCCACAATTGCACAATAAAACCATAGACTGGCTGCTTATAATATTTCTCGGTTAATTGCGCAGGACATATAATGTGTAAGTATCTTGGGACGAATTCAGAAGTTGCTCATAACCTCGTGACAATATATAACATCAGGAATGAGGTGTCGAGAGTGATTAATATAATTTGAAGAAATAGTTTCTCAATGGACCATAAATAAATAAGTTATAAGTAAGTCGGGGAATTCGGCCAATCTGGCAAGAATGGGAACGTCGAATGAACGCGCTCTGAAAGCTGTCTCTGTTGAAAGCAAACAACCAATCAAACATTAGATAAACACATTAATTTGTGTTAAATCGGTCGAAAGTTACAGTTTACTTACAGTCTTGATCTTTCCACACTTCTAACAGATATTGCCCTCTGTACTTGAGCTTGGTTTGTACCGAACACGCAGCACCAGAATATTCCTCCACCAATCACAACGTTCCATACAGAATGACGTAATCTCGGGTCAGGATCAAACCTAAGATATAATTATCATTGCGAATAAGTTGTCTGTCCCTGATATAACGTAGATGACAATGGGGATAGGCCTACTGTTTGGATCAGAATTGAAACATGCAACGACTGTACTGACATTTGCCGTCGTTTTAAGACAAGTTTTGATTTTTTGTTGTTTTATGAAATTAAGACTTTGAGAAAGGTACTCAGATAATAGCATACATTGAAAAGATTGTCAGCTAAGCTAAACATTTAAATACTTCTGGTAGTTGCGTAATGTACAAACCGACACTAAGAGGATACACAAGTAAGTGTGTGTATTTGCATTTTGAATTATGTTTTATAGGCAATTTGAGTAAAATACTACTGACTGTTTTACTTCGGTTTCATTTCCAAATGAAGGCTTTGGATAGTTAGATATATTCGAATAGAAAAATCCCCGGAGAATGTACTCCTAGAACATACGTGAATGGGTCGTGTACGCCTGACGCAAATTCTATACACGTTCTAGATATTTGCCGACTTACTTTTTTTATTTAGTTTTTGGGTGCGTTAGGTTTATATTATGTAATGGTATGATTATGTGTTTTGGGTGTTCCAAATGACACAAATAGATGGGACGATGTCATATATTGGGACGAAGCTATCTGTTGGAGTGTGGGACTCATGGTACCACTCTAGCAAATTGAGTCGGACATGAGACATACAGGACCAGTATAGACCAGCCAGATGTAGTCATCATAAGGATTTCCGTTATATGTGTTTTCTGGGACGGATTTATACTCGTATTCTGTGTAGCACATATTCTGGTTTCCGGTCGTACTATAGTGTTTTAGTGCGTCCCAGTTAGTGAGGTATTCCAGACCATGTAGTACAATGAACAATTATTTGGTTGTTTTATGGTCCTCTTTTAGTATCCAGATTGTCTGAAGATTGTCATGCAATGTACATTTACTGTAAAATTAATAAATTAATAAAAGTCTATTATTATCAGACAGAAAAAGAATATAAAATCAAAACACTCAAGAGCATTATTATATGATTTATGACTCCATACCTTCACTTAGGTATTAATTGTGCACTAAAGAGATCAGGACATACAAGTGCGGTTTATAAAGCTGCCTTATGCATTTTGCAGCAAGGCATGTAGTGCAAAGCAATAATCCATTCAAATGGTGGCATCCATTGTGTGACATTAATAAATACAATGTAGCAACGACTTACTCAAATATGACAATTCTATCCCGACTGTCCGCGATGTTCCATGCATTCTCAAATCCACCTAGTACATTACATCCGATGGTGAATAAAGTAATCATACCAGCGTATACAATCACCATCTGTACAGTATCTGCCCACAATACTGCCTTCATACCACCCTGAAGGACATAGACATTGAATTTATAACAATAAAACAAGCGTTTTATTATGCCTAGGTCCAATTAAGAATGTTTGCTTCGACAAATTACTCCCGATTAAACGAATGAACATCGAAAGACATCGGGACAAGGCTCTTCGTGGCCTATGAGAAATTTCGGGGAAGCCATTAGAAAATTTGTGATTTCCCTGTTCCCGATGCCTCCCGAAGCTAATTGATTTAAATCGGGACTACATCGCCGAGGCACGCATTGCTCAGTGGGACCTTGGCTTTAACGGTTAAATATCAGAGGTATAAAACAAGAAATAAATAGTTATAATTTATAGAAAGACCAAAACGCATCATGTCTCGCTTTTGATAATAAAGTTGTTTTCTTATAAAACCAAGCATTTTCAACTTCAGTTTGGCCAACATGACAAGTTCCGATTTTCATGAAAATAGGCTCTTAAGAAGTGCCTCAAGGTGCAGATTTCACATATATGTATCAGTATTATAAGGTCGTAAACGTGCAATGTAGTAGTTACGACCTTCTAATTCTAAGTCAGCGAATTATGATCAACTTACCAGGGCTGTGTAGAAAATACAGACAAAGCTGACAGCCATTACCGATCCCCATAAGTTCAAACCAGTAACTGTAATACAAAAGTTCATTATGATATTGCTACCACATAAGTTGCAAACCGGATATGTTTGAATCTCTGAGGCGACAGTTCATTTTCTGGTTCATTTTTTGGTAGTCATATGGACTCGTTTTTGTGCATTGTGCCGTTCGTGATCTATGGTTTCATTTGTGTACTGTCTTAATTACGTTCTCCGATTCATTATTATCTTTTATATAATATGCTGTTAGTCAAGGGTTATGCTGAACAGACTATATTATGTAACCTGGGTACATGTAAATCGGACCATCTATTCAAATGATAGTGTTTACTCATGTTGCGAAGATATAACATTTTTACCACCTCTGTATTTTACAAACTTTAGAGAATGTAAGATTTAATACAATCAGACAGTTCATAACACATGTGATGATTTGCAGTGCAAATATTTGCATCTCATTGTACGAATGTTTGAAAATTGTACCACTTGAGGACTTCCAAAACGCCCCGTTTTAGTTAAAGGCAAATACGTCGTAATTAAGATATGATGTACTTCACCTTTACTGTTAGTATCAAAGTGACATTTCTCCTGCATGCCGTTGCTTCGTAGCTTGAATGTCTTATAATGAACTGGGGGTATTTTAAGCAATCAAAGCCAGAAAACGCGTGTGGTTATGAATACATTATCAATGCGCGTCAGTTTTCCTAATTTACACTATTTATCTAAATTAAAGGCGATATTCCTCTGTTATACCAATGAAGTATGCCCTCTTTTTCGATCCCAGTCCATAAAATGATGCTTGTTGTAGTTGCTGTATTTGTAACTTGGATATTAATCACTGGTTTGACAGCATATTAGAGCTGTACACACCTGAATGGATGTGAGGTTCTATATCGTTTAACGGGTAAATGTACTAGGGGTGTTCTCTAAGGTACGTATGTATGACTACAACTAGATTTACCATCAAAACACATGATTCAATTCGCCTGGTTTATATTATATCCAAATCCTCAGTTGTTAACGCTTAAACTTTACAGATATCCATATAGGTCTAGATGTGCACATCTCTATTACGACTGGGACATCTCGATATCATATAGCCAAGATAATTTATGTGGAACGTGAAAAAGTTATTGAAAATCCGACTGGGAAGGAAGAACTCTTCTTGAACAGTCCATCGCAGAAAGCAAATAAACACGCCCCATACCACGACACAACGTCCTTCACATAATTAAACGATAACATGAAAGTAACTGCCGAAAGTATAGTAAAATTAAATAACCTAGTTTCAGCAATAAGCATTACTATAAGATGCCATTCCCACAAGTTTGCTTATCCTTATGCGGTATTTTGCCTTAATTTTACATTTGTAATGAAATAAGCAGTAATAATAATTTAACCTGATATCAGCATCTTGCCAAAAGTCAAATACCTGCATTTTCAATCTACCAAATGCGATATTCAACGTAGTCCGTCACTTTGGAAGTACAATTTACATTATTATAATACATTCATGTATGCGTTCGATAATAAGATCACGTGCATTTTGTTTAAAAAAATAGTAGGACTATTTGCAATTTGAAGAACTAGACTATTAATATAAAAATCCGCTATTTTGACCAATTCACGTTTTCATACTTCTTTTTGTAAGGCCTCTTTAGCGGACAGGGAACATGCACGAGTTTAACTTACACTGTGTACGTTGTTTAGAATTAGGTCGGGTCCTGTCTCGTGATTTATTTTTTTGCACTCTTGGCAATTTTATTGTTATTGTATTTTTGGATTGTATTGCGTACACTGTGTGTGTGTGAGCTATATCGGACGATATTTTTTTTTAAAGTTTCAAAAAATGAAAAACAGTAATGCTTTCATATCCATTTGATCATTTTTCACTTCAGTTTTAACAGAAACTCTCTCTGTGATTTATTGGACTTGCGAACTGTCTATTTTCGTACAAAAGTGTTCTAAAACACCCTTTGAAATTATAAGAATCGTCTATTTTTCGACGATTGTATCAAAGTACACGGAACACATTCAAAGTTTTAATTTGCAATTAAGGTAGTCTAGTATCATACTAAAAACGATACAAGTAATTATTTTGACATTAAATGACTGTTAGAATATAGCTCAGTACACAATCTTATAAAAATATATATGACCTACTTTCTTCACATTGTAACACTATATGGCTTTAAATGACACAATAAAGTGATGCAATTTGGGTTATTTTCTCTGGTTTGGTGAGCAGGGTATTCATCAACATCTCAATTGCACATTGATGTAATAGAAAAAACCCGGGTGCAATTTTTCGCTTGGGTAAGCTTGTTTTTATCATCTCTTGTGTCCATTGATAAGATAGCTTTAGAAAACAGCATAAACCGCAATGATTATTTAAGTAATGCATATGACTTGGTGCAATTAGGTTATTTGATTTCGCTTTAGGACGCTTGGTTCTGTATCATATGTTTTGTACATAATTACAATATATTTAGGTTTATAATTGTATTCAAACGACTGCAACGCTATATGCCTATAGGTAGGATATAATGCTCATTTATAACAATACGGATACTATCTGCTTTCGGTTACATGTCAAACAAATGGGGTAATCAGGTCGGAACATGTCAAACTGGGGTTATATTCTAGTTAACTACCAACCGGAAAGTACAAAATTAAACCAACAATAGCTTATTTTCTTCTTCCAAAAGTCTAGCTAAAATAACCAGTAAAGATATCTTTGAGGTTTGTTTTGTATAAATACTTACCCGCATTTAAAGCTAGCGACGGAGCATACATCACTATGGCCATATAGAACAACTGAAATTATACATACATTGTATGAGCATTTTCTTAATAACTATGTTATAATATATTGATATATTAGTTTTAAACTCACTTTTTTTATAATGCAACTGTAGGGACATTTACGGTATGGTTGAATTATCGCGATCGTAAAAAAGTGAACCAGCACAAAGTTGACATTCCGCAAGAAATTAGAACTGCACGCTTCACATATTTGCGTTGCACTTCACCATAGATCTAGCCAATATCAATAAAACTAAACGTATACTTTGAAAAATATTTTAGTTAGATAGAATGTGGAAAATAAGACAGCTGAGTTATGTGACTGGTATTATGAAAATCGCAAGGTGTGTCTATTTTTCACATGGCTTGACACTTGACAGTGTGCATACAATTAAAAGTTCCAATACAGACAACATAACTATGAAATTAACTTGCAAGAGCTCGTGTTAAATAAATAGAAGTACAAAAATATGTAAAAATAAAGAAGATGTTCACATGAATCAGCAGTTTGACTGTAGTGAGTGTTAATATCGTTGAGCTGCTTGCCATGAAGTTTCGCTCCATCTTGGGTGGTACGAATAATATGAGTGTATGATAACTAGAGTGTACAGTATGCTATTCATATAATGATCATGTACACTATAATGGAATTCAAACATGTCGTTCATATGCAGTGGGTAATGGGCTTCTTCATGGCACACTGTTACGTCGCTTTTGACAACTTGTATGAAAGTTTTTCGACTATCTACTGAGTGATTAAGTCGAAACAAATTCATATAAGTTGTTAAAATCGACGAAAACGTATGCCTGTGCTTCATAACATAAAAAGAATGTGATCATTCACCAGCAATGAAACTTATCTCCGAACTATAAACAAATTTTACAACCCGTCATTAAACAATTAAATTCTTACAACAACGCTCGCTATGAAGAGTTATTGTTCTGGAAAATTTATGCAAACAAATGACTAGATTATTTTCTCATGAACTTTTCAATATAAATAAACAGCGGATGATTCATCAAATATACGACAACAAGTATATTCCCCCGACGATAACACAAACGAGTCATGTTTACAAATCACAATTTAATGTTTTTCTGATGTAGATTGTTGTTCAATATCGTATATAATCTCATTTATGTCAATACATGTACTCTTGAAAAGGATACTATATGGGGAGACACACGTAACATCACCAGGGATCCTATTCACCAACGTTTCAAGTCTAAAACTCATACTCAGACTTTACTTAGGCAAATGTTCTATGCGCTTTAATGATGTTCCTTATATTGAAATGCATCGATTATGATATAAATTGGGTAAATATGTTTAGTCGGTAACAACAAATACTCCGATAAAATTTCTCATGGTAAAATCTACATGTACATGTAGTTGCAAAGAAATGGCAATTATTAAAAATGTTGTCAATTTTGTCTGAGTTTCAATCTTACACTGTTGGTGAATAAGGTCCCTGTATAGCGTTGTCTTATCAACATTAATGTTATACCATGGTCACACATCACTTTCACAATGACACAGGCCACCATCCCATCCGATGACCGACCGGTCTCCGACCGATTAGACCAACGTATACCGTTCGATCATCGAACTGGGATTAGTTTTCAACACAAATGGTGTTATCATCGTCCAGTCGTACATATTTAGCGACAATTATAGCGTAAGAAATATAGTTACTTACCATCCATGTTAGATAAGCAATGCAGGCCACCATTCTTGTTGCCCTGCCGAATCTCATCTCAGCATACTGCAATACAAGGATCAAATTCTGAAACATTGGTATATTTCATTCATAATGAAAAGATTGAGACCCAAAAAACAATGTAACTTAGCGAAGAACGTTGGACATCGACCTGAAGAAGCGGAGAATGTCAAGGGGGTGCTGTCAAACGAAGGCCGCTGACCGAATACAATGGCAAGCAGTAGTGAATGTCTTATATACGCCAGTGGGAGTAAAGAGGATTACGGTGCGAGTATTCCATTCATAATGACGAAATTATCACATGCCGAAGAAATTGTATCACAAACTTCAGTTATTACCTCACCGATGTATCATCCATTCAATACAGTATATATTTGACAGGTTTGCAATGTTTCGGGTTGGGTTCCATTGTCAATATCAAACAACGTGACAATGTCTTCCAACACGGAACTGCTCATCGTCGAAAGTAACAAATATTTTAACGTAAACACGACTAAAGATATATAATTAGATGGTTTTGTATGGTACAGACATAATTAGTCATGACCAAAACCATTTTTCTGGCCTGTTTATGCGTTAAATGCTACATTTATGTAGGGGCGGTCAGAGACGTTTCGAACCTGTTCTTTTATCTGGATGAGTGAAAATTTGGGGATGTTAAACTCTAGTTTTTTGGTGATATAATTTCATAATTTCTTAAAAGGTCTGTGTAATATTATGGATATTTTATATAATTCTCACCACGATCGTTAATTAGAGGTCTAGACAGAAAGCTTCGTTATTCTCAAGTACAAGATAAACACATTTCATCAAACCGCTGATGAAAATAAATATTAGCTTTGAAATGTTTTTATTTAAATAAAGTACATTTACCCTTGTACACGGTACACAAAGTTAGACTAAGATCAAATAGCAGTTTTTTGTAGCTCAAGGTTATTTCGCACATTTATACTTAGTGAATAAATGTAAATAAATTGTTTTTACAAAGATTTTCTGGCTTATTTGAACGTACACGATTTTAACCGAATTCTTTACCGGATCCCGCTTCATACATTGCGTACGATCAATTGTAATGTATAAAACATTCGGAACTATTGTTTTATACACGAATAAAACAACTAAAAAATCGCATTAGTAAAGACTAACTTTTTCCTCAAACGTTAATACTGGATTAAGTTGAAATTGAACAGTTTACATGCTTTCCTTAATACCAAGTAAACATATGCACCTTGGAAAGTCCCCCTTTTTATACTCGCTCGGGACAGTTCCCCCATTCAACATAAGCCCAGACACATTTCCATATCATTTCTGCGCATACCAAAAAAATAACAGAAAATCAGGGAAGGCCACACTCAACTTAACAAGCCGTGCACAGAAACCATAAAAAAATGCTACACACCACAATATTGCATGTGCAACGCTTTTGATGGATGCATGGAAGGTGTGCGTCAAGCAAAATCGGGTAAACTGTATTTAAGCACGCACCAGAGTGTCAATATCCATGTAACATACGGGTTATTTGTAGGTTAGGGAAGTCGGGATTCAGGTTCCTATACGCATGTTGGTGATAATTTCATAAGAGGAAACCATAGAACAAAGCCAGTCAGGTATAGGCTACTGGTGAAGCAGACTTGGATTTAGTACTCCGTAGATGAACCAAATTAGAGTCAGACCCGGAACATTATATAAACATGTTGGTAAATCTAGACAACCCCTCATGTCGTGCAGTATAACGTTTACACACTTCTTTGTACATAAGTTTTGTTTGACTATCTCCTTAAACGACAATTACATATTTACATACCGGTTTTTTGAAGGCTACCCCATCGAAATGTACATGTACCTTTACTTTACACTCAATTAAGTCAATTAAGTTAGAAATGCGTTTAGTTTCAGGCGATATATGTGAGCTCTTAATTACTTGAAATACATAGACAGCTGACCGGTAGGAGTTCAGGTATCAGTCATAATGGTCAACTCGCTGGCTTAGAATAAGAAGGTCGTAACTACTACCTACGACCATATAAGACTGATACAGATTTGAAATCTACATCATAAGGCGCTTCTTATAAGCCCTTTTCAGGAAAATCGGAACTTGTCATGTTGACCAAACTGACGCTGAAAAAGCTTGTTTTACCATAATGAAGAGTGATTGTCAGACAGTTTTTTTTTCTCAAAATATTGATTTTTTTAGTTACAACATTCTCATTCTAAGCCAGCGAACTGTCGGAAACGTTCGTTCCAGTACTCGGTCAGATATTTCATACAAATTGCTAATGACTTGGTCCCATTGGACATGTTTAGCCTCGATGATGTACTCTCGATTTGAATTAAGTAGATTCAGGAAGCCTCAGGAAGCATCAGGAACAGAGGTATCACAAAATTTCTAATGATTGCTCCGACGCTTCCCCTAGACCACGAGTGTCTTTTTCCCGATGTCCATTTACTAGTATTTAATCGTAGTACATCGCCGAGGCAAAAACATCTCAGTGGGATAAAGGAATAACTAACTTACTGAAACTAACTTTATAACTGTCTGTTATACTTCCTGGCACGTAGCGCGACCAAATGTACATTTTGATTCATCTTAAGGATGTCAATCACACATTGCACAAATCGGATTTCAATGAAAGAGACCGTATACAAGCAACTGATGTTTACGTCATTCTGTTAATGAATTTCTAGAACAAAATATCAACATGTGTGCATGCTTCTGTGCCTGAAGTTTCTGACTCATTGACTGTTATTCATCATTCACCCACCCACCAGAAGCTGACAAACGTAGGAAACTATCAAAACCTCCCGGTTCCTCGGTTCACTAGATGAATATACTAGTGACATGACGTATGTACAGGGTGTCAAAAAAGAAAGTATAGTTCGATTTCGAGCATTGAGCCGTGACTGCACTTTTAAAGTTTAATCAATTCGCCGATAAAGCTTGTTACGGCATTGACTAACTGTGTTAAATTGCCAATTGATAAATTACACATATTATAGTAACTATCATATCTTTAAACCATGACTATTGAAATCAATAAATCACGAGTTACCCGCCCAAATAGAATTGTCTTTAGAAAAGGTCATGGCTCAGGGTTCAAAATTGAACTATATACAGTCAGTCCATTTTAATAAAAGCTTAACGCTTTGCTATCGCAAAGAAATTTAGCACACGGTTAGTCAAAAGATGACTATTTTATCTGGCATCAGTTTAAAACTTGTAGTTTGGATATTTTTTTTAAAAACGTAAATTTTCTAAAATTACCGTATTCTGTCTGTGGCGTCATTTGACGTTATTGACAAAGTTTTCACAATTTCTGTATTGTTGATGTTTCCCGCATTGCACGCATTCTTGGAAAATGTTCATTGCATTTCACAAATGGCTAAACTGATATTACATTATGATGTGTATCACAAGCATGGGCGTGCGTGTTGGCTTTTTATAAGCTATTCACTAGCGACTCAGACAGCCAAATAGAAAGACGAAACCCCATTCTGTTACTTGCCTTTGTTAAGCAAGTTCTTTCTGAACTCCGCAGGGAATCCCTTGTTTTGAATGTAGTATGGTTTATGCAAGTGAAGCCAGAATGACACATGGCAATGTACGGTATTGGATGAATTACATGAAATATTTGATGTCAAAATAATTTCTTGCAAATTCCACTACAGTGTGAAATGGCCCATCTACAGCCCGGGTCTTAATACATGTGGCTTTTTTTCTTTTGGGCTATCCGAAATCGTTTATGTACAATCAAAATGCAATTTAAGAAGACCAGTTTGTAAAATTATGTGTAAATGTCTTCAGCCTTTTTAAAGAATGGGTGCAAAAACGGGAATCATGAGACGGACAGAAATTATGAAAACGTCGAAAATTACGTCAACATGACGTCACGGTCAAAATAAGGTATTTTTGAAAATTGACATTTTTTTAAAAAAGTATTTGAGTTACAATTTTCAAACTGGTACCAGAAAAAACTTACATGTTTTGTCTAACCATGTACAAACTTTCTGTGCGGGAGCAGAACATTAAGAATTGATAAAAATACCCCGAAACTCTATACTTTCTTTTTGGACATCCAGTATGTCCTTTCAAGTATCGTCACCGCACATCGAAGTACTTTTAGTAATTTCACTGTTAGATACCGTACAGCGGAAATAGCCCACTACTTTCGATGCCTTGTAGCGGAAATAGCCCCCTACTTTCGATGCCTTGTAGCGGAAATAGCCCCCTACGGCCGACGCCGTACATCGAAAATAGACCTCTACTTTCGACGCCGTACAGCGGAAATAGTCCCCTACTTTCGACGGAAACGAAAGTAAAATCGTGGCCATCGCTTTCGGGCGACAGTAAGTTATTAGTTATTATTCTGTAATTTTTTATGTGATCCGCTTGAAGTGAACACATTTAATTATAGTTGTGTAATGATTATTTTGGAGCTGCAAATTGGTATTTTTGCTCTATCGTTTCGTTAATGCTTGACAAATAATTGGGCATAGCCTTTATTTGCTTAATTTCTACTGAAACGTGGCAGGCATATAATTTTATATGTACCTCCACCCGAATTTGAACCAGTGTCACCAGATTAGATGGCAAGCGCACTAACCACTGAGCTACGGTGGGCGACCTTGTTGTGTTCTTTCATTAAACGTAATAGTACATCTGAGTAATTTTAGTATGCAGAGGAAACTTTTTAAATCAGTTTGTGACCTTGGTGTGTAATTGAATGAAAATTCTATTTTTGCTGATGATGATTTGAATCATGATACGCCCTCTCACCTGCACATGCCTGTAGATACTATCAAATCACGTCGCCGGGTTCAATTTTTTGTGAAAATAATTTTGAGTGATTTTTACAGTTTTGGGGATAGTGCCTTGTGACAAAAGCTTTAATTTATACAGGTCGAGTCATGAACTGGAAGTCATCAATTGGTATGTACTTACGTTTACGCCAACAACTTGTAAACAACTGCTCCATATGTGCATTGTGCAAGACCTGACGGTCATAGCTAACGAAACATTATAAAACATTCTTCCCAAGAATCATAATCCCACCCTATTACCTAATTACCTAATATGCTGAACAAAGCCTTTAGCTGAAATGTGACAGGCATATATACATATGTATGAGTGTCTCCATCCGGGTTTGAACCCGAGTCGCCAGATTAGTCGTGAAGCTCACTAACCATTGAGCTACGGAGCACAAAGGGTAATGTTAACATTGTATTTTCTCCAAGCTGAGCCTGCTCGCAATTTGAGTCAAAGAATATAAGCGATCGAATAGTAAAACCGTGAACCGAAGGCTAGCCTACTTGGCTCAAGTAGTTTGCACATATTCTATAAACTGTGCCAAGAGTTTTACCAACGGTTAACTACGGATGTATATGCACGTGAACTAAGCGTACTAATTATCACGTGATCATCAAAGTCGTAAAAAACATCGCCCTTTTTGCACATGACGCGGCAATGCATCTCATATTGCACCCAGTTAATGTCATGGTTCAGTGGAGATACAGTTTAGAAGTGCACAAAAGTATTCTGGATTACGTGTATTTTTGTTCGCCCATCGACCTACTAGAACTTAACACCACACTGCCTTTAATGTTGCTCCTATTTGTTATCTTGTTTTGCATAGTGATGCAGAAAACGTACAAAATAAACAGTATTCGAGATTATGCGTATTTTGACTCCGTTTATTTGCACTTACTTCAACTGTACATAAAACTTTTGTACCCACAGAGTTTGCTAATGTTTTGAATGGTGAAACGGCATATACGTACACAATAAATGAGATTTTATGTACTTTTGCCTCCCTTTTATTTGTTCGAACAAGACAGCTAATACATTATTCTCTCCTCTCGTCATCCATAATGTTATTTACTTTAATTTAACACTATATAGTCAATCTCATTACAGGACCAGACACAGTACATGGCACATTGCACATTTAAATTACAATGAACTTGACCTCCAGTATCTATATTAAATCACACCATCTTTCTTTCATCAGACACGATTGTAAGTTTCAGATAAACTCGGAAGATGACAGTATACTAGTGTTACAGTCGGTCTTTATTTGACGTTTACAATAATTAGATGGATACTGTCTACGACTACACATTTATACACATCTACATTGTAAGGTACATCTACAATTCATTGTACATCAATCCGGTCACACTTCACTATAGCGCTATGGGTGTAAATTGGCTTATACTCTAGAGCTTCGGGCGATGTCTGTACTCTCCGTATTACAATAATTGGATATGTATCTCTCCTCCTTTTGATGCCATGGTGATTATGTTGACAAAGATACTCATTTATGATATATACTTTAAACTCTCTATATCAAACATTTAGTTATTTGATAGCATGGTGATATGGCTGACGGAAGATTATCATTTATCTGTATTTTTAATGTTCCAGTTGGATTACTTTTTTATATGGGCTTCAAGGTCATGTCAATAGTAATACAATCAAAAGTATACTATAAAAAAGATAAGAACTAATCGGGCTATAAATATACGGAAATACTTAGTAAAACACAAAATTTACATCTTGCCAGTAAAGGTCACAAGGGCAAATATTAATATTAGCAAGAAAACAACACTGTGCTCGTTAAAAAAACGCTTATACATGTATGTCCGGTCGGAGCCTTGCCCTTTAAATGTGACTCTTTGATTCTGTTGACATGTTGGATAGTGTAACATTGTCAATGATGAAAACATTGCCTTGTTGAACTTGTTAAAAATGAGTTTCAACACCCTTATCGTTCTCTTTAACACATTCGGACTGACGGACTAGTTAACGGACATACGAACATGACAATGATTAAACACCTCGTGCATCAGTAGTTGCTGGGCATAAACATACATGAGACTGCATATCCCAAATATTTAACATCCTGCATTCAAAGATAGGTGCAAGTATAGGCAGACGATTGCGACTCTTCGGTGCAAGAGTGAGCAGACAACCGTGAATCTAAAGGACGATTACACACCATGGACGTCTTGAAATCACCCACACGAACGTGAAAATAACGATACCATATCAAGAAAGACAGGTTTTCTAACGACAGTAAAACAGTTCGTAGCGTTTCCACATTGAGTTGTAATAAGTGCATCAAACTTTATTTTATTTTATTTTTGTATATAAACATTCGTTTTGCGGTTTGTTCGACGTACAAAATCAAAAAATCTCGTTATTATAAATCAATGACATTTAGCACGCACTTTGCATCAGTTGTATACGTATCAATCAAATCGTAACAGGATATTCATTAAACACTTGTTGACATACACGCTTTTATTTCATGTAGATACAACATGATAAGATTTAACAAACAACGACAGCTTTCGAAATATTATTCAGAATTTGTATTGATAGAAACATTGCTGTATCAAATTGAAACGGCACCGGTAGCAACTAAAAGTTTGCTGTACTCTGCGTTAATATGTTAATATGTAGTTATAACCAAGAGCAAAATGGTTAGAATGGATATTTGTGCTCTGACTTTGAAGTGGTGGTCTTATTCTAGAGGTTTAACTGAGACTAAGAGAGGGGTTAAGAAATTTGTCCTTAACTAGAGATGGTATTTCTATTGAGCTAATCTTTGACTAATGGCTTGAAGTAAGCTTTTTTAGGTAGTATTGCTATAGCGATGGTTTTGATTTGTAGATGTACATTCCAGTTTTGTTCTATTTGTTTCATCATAATTCAGATAGCAAATTGAATGTACTTTAATAAATTTTCCGCTCAATATGTATGCCTCGGTATCTAGTGATGCAGGAGGCATTTAGTGAATGTTGTGTACGATCGTCCATCCGTTCTTTAATAAAAACTGTCAATTTGTTGAAACTCATATATTTTCAAGTTTGGAATTCTTGTTTACCATGATCACCTTAGTTAGTCATAGCCATGTAACTATCCAACATTTGAACAAAATTATGGTTCCTGATAGTCTTAAGGCAGCGTTATGGACAAGGCTTCCACCTGGGTATTCATAAGCATTTATTGAACACAGTCTCATTTTGACTTAAACTACCTACCTGGAAGATGCTGGTGATACCAAGGTTGTAGAAGATAGGGATAAAGATATGGGCAGCACCCATAGCAGTGATGATGAACGCCACAGAGATCCACCAATACATCGTACTATAAACATACACTTCCGCCGGCGTTCCTAAAATTGTTATCGCCGAGATGAAACTAGAGAGAAGTGACATAGCCACCGGAAGTGGGTGCATGGAACGTCCAGCTAGAAGGTAATCTTCTGTTGTGTTCTTATGTCGGTCTTTTATGGCGTAAAATATGCCAATTACGGCCGATATACCGAGCGTGCATCCAAACACGGCATAATCAGCCGCGTGAAATGTTTTAGTCACTCCCGTCTGGTAACTATACGGTCCCGAAGACATTTTAATTGCCGTTTATTATAAATCCCGTTTAACTGAAATATTTCCAACACAGGTTTGAATCGTAAGCTTATCCCACCGAATGCATTGATGGCAGTGTTTTAAACAAATATTAACAGACGCTCATACCACTGTTTTCAATTCCTACTGCTTGTACATCATAAATCCAAACCGTTTTATCACAATATTCATTAATTTATTTATATGTTGTTTCTAGTTTCAGTTAATTGATATACCTGCCCCGCAGCTACATGTAAGTCAGATAAATAGTTTTGACCTTGCAAGTAATTAAACTGTCATCAACGTACGCTGCTTTTATTCACCACGCGCTTGTCAAACGTTTAGCGTGGATACTATCATATTAAAAAGACGCAGTATTTTTTCGGGTTTTATATACTTAAATATTGGAACGATATGGTTGGTAACTTTTGCAACGCCTACAAAAGTAAGACATGTGTGTGTTTGGAGTGGCGCTTTTGAAGCTGGGTGATTGACCACTGTATGACGATGTCACGCGTTGAGCGTCTGAAAAGAACGCTAATTATAAATCATTTGTTCAAATAGTTTTCCTTTCGGGTTTATGTCCTTTATTACCAATATCTATTTCAAATCTTTGTTCGAATAATTTTCCCTAGGGGTTATGTCATGTTTCAAACGATTAAAATATGATACAATGTATGTCGCCGGACATTAGACAGTGGATATTAAAAAAAGACTAACAGTAGAACTTCCATATTTAAAGTGCATGGCCATCGTTGATATCATAAAAAACGAATATGTAACATGTAGTGCATATCCTAAGGGTCTTTCGGTTATTATTTGCACGGAATACTTATAATATAACTTGGACTAAGTTAAATTTCATGTACTGCATAGTAGGCTTTACCAAATTATGCGAAAAACGCATCCTACATTTGCTTTCGTGACCTTCTTCTGAACATAGACAAAACATGGCGAATGTTTGTGTTTGTTGCCGATGTATACGTTATAGTTCAATTTTGAACCCTGAGCCATGAACTTTCCGACGAGTCTATTTGGGCGGGTAACCCGTGATTTATTAAATAGTCATTATTTACAGATATGCTACTTACTATTGTTCGATTTCGAGCATTGAGCCGTGACTGCACTTTTAAAGTTTACTCAATTCGCCGATAAAGCTTGTTACGACATTGACTAACTGTGTTAAATTGCCAATTGATAAATTACACATATTAGTAACTATCATATCTTTAAACCATGACTATTGAAATCAATAAATCACGGGTTACCCGCCCAAATTGAATCGTCTTTAGAAAAGGTCATGGCTCAGGGTTCAAAATTGAACTATACTGTGTGTAATTTATCGATGTACAGTTTATCGGCATATATATTAAACTTTAAAAGTGCAGTCACGGCTCAATACTCGAAATCGAACTATAATAGATATTTTACAATGAAATGGTACATACACATGAACATAATTTTGATTGGGCATGTGTACAGTTCGAAACCATAAAACACATGTTCGTTGGTTGCCTGTCATAATCATTATTCATGATGTACAAAATTGATGTAAATTTATGCAAATCAGTAAGCTTTGTGCGATATTTTATTTGATCGTATTGATAATAAGCAACATGTTAGTGTTAAAGGAAGTGATATCGGCGTATATATTAAAGGTGAAATTTCATTTTTGTTGCAAGTTTTTTCATTATGAGTACGTCAAAGAGCAAATCGAAAGTGCATTAAGGAATTTCAAACAGCTTTTTTGCCTTAATATAACATTATTATAGTTTGCCTTATTATGTTAAAATATCATGTCATAATGGTTCATTGGATAGTGTATGATAACATGTTTTATATAATTTATAGAGTTTAATTCACATTTCAGTGAAAGTGGTGGTATGTAGTGTATTGCCTGCTCTTCAATCGGAAGTAATGAGTTTAAAGATATCAGAACATCGGACCGGGAATGCAGCACTCAACTTCACCAGTCGATCAATTAAACCATTTTTAGAAATCACAAAACACAAAACACGGCACAATGTCCACACATAACCGAACGAGAAAATAAAATCCCAGTCTATAGCAATTATCACGGAAGTATTTCGTATCTAGATAAATCTTCTGTTTGTACTGATTAACGTTATCATGCTGGTATTAACTTGATTAACTAAATCCTCAGATAAGAATAAGCTTACTACGACTTAAGTTTACTGTGATGTAATTTTAGGAGATATATTCATACCGCATAATGATCTAAAGGACACGGAATTTCAATCTTAGAAGTTCACAGTGTATACGTCGATGGTTTTGATTAGATGGTGGATCGTCATGAATATGGCTTTGACAGTGCCAAGACTGACCGACTGTTTGCTTAATGAGAATTCCATGTTTTCTGTGGTTATGCCTTACTAGGAACATTCGCAAGCTATTTTTTTGAAAATTAAACTTTCAATCTATTCAAAAAAGAGCAGATTTATATGCACATGTCGAGTTTTTTTCAAGAAAAAGAACAATGCATTACTGTCTGAATTCATCAAACGCTGGTTATATTGGCTAATTGAAACTATGCATTGCAATTCCCTGGTGTTTTCGCAATGTCAATAAATATCTCATGACTTCAACGAAGTTTCCCCTAGACCAGAGGATCCTGTTGCCGATCTTATTTATTTACATCGGTAGAACATTACCGGGGCAAACATTTTCAGTAGGACCTAGGCTTCAATGAGCAGCTTCCCGGAACCATTTGACTGATTGACAAGGCACGTGACATGAACTACGTGTAGTTGTGTGTGTAAATAGTTAAATATTGCATTTCAGTAGCCTAAGTATTTAACATGGTCGTGACTTTACATTCACCGGTTGATAAGTTACGGTTTTCAAAATAATTTAATTACAAGTCTACACTTACACACGTTATTCATGCTTACACATGTATGATTATGCGTATACATGTATTGTATATTTCCTTTATCCTGGATTCGATTAATTCAGTCTTTGCGAATCAATTCGTACAGATATCTCCAAAAGGACAAATTTCAGTACATCTGCCTCATACGAGAATAGTTTGTACGTTTTCTCATTTTCTTGTCGTTTGCTCTTTTTCGGTCAAACGTTCTAGCATCAACGTATATTACTATGCTTACTAAGATTGAATAACGAAATATAACGATTCCAGCAAGTGTGTGTGGATACTTATATCAACGGACTAGAATAGACAGCTTTCCAGTGAGTTTCATGTACTCTCCGGTATCTGTCAGGAATCTGGGACATACCTTACTGACTCAGCAAAATCCAACACAAGAATTTTGCTGACGACTCCATCATCATATCTTATCATAAAATCTACGTCAGACAGAGTATCACTCCAACAAAATATCACCAGTATTAAACCATGGGAAGAGACTTGATCCATGAAGTTAAAACGGACAAATGCGAAATACTGCTAATCTCAAGACAGAAAAACTTTATAAGTTACCCTTACAAAATCAGCGACACTAAACTTAAAACTTGTGATTAAGCAAACCATTTAAAGCAGGACGTATTTAAGAAAGCAAATGCGATAGTGTGCGGAGCAAAGAAGTCGGTAGACTATGATAGTATTGGAAATGTCAACGATGATCTAATCGCCAGGAATACCAGTATAATGAGGACAGGCCTTCGACTAGAAGAGCCAGTAGATATGGATTGTGTAGTAAATGAACCTGAAGCTATATATAATTCAGGTAAACCTTACCTTAATTTCTCTGGATTCGAGCAGAGTATTGTATGTCTTGATTCGCACATATACTTGCGTATAATTGCGTTTCAGATAAAAGTTAAATTAATACATTCCCAACTTGAGTTCTTGGAAATCGAGCAAAGTATGGTTTACCCTGATTCGAATTGAACTTGAGTTCACGTACATTAAGATTTAAAACATAAACATAACATTATAACGATTTTTCTCTGACATCGCCTACCCCTGTAATAGTCGGCAATCGACAGATGGATGTATGATGTAGATAAAATGTTCCATCGTGTAAAAAACAAGACATGACACACACCACAGCTCAGTATTCAAAACGTGCAAGTTCAATAAGTGTTTATGTGAATGGTATCGACCTACTAGAGTATAAAAAGGAAATTCTACCCATTACACAATGCTAACCAATTTTTTTAACTTTTTACCAAATTTTATTTTCTCCTGAGTTTTCAGATAGGGCTCTCTCCTATATTTAGCATAACGAAGGCATCACTCTAAAATGCCGAAGCTACAAAACCTTACGTTTTCAGGTCCATTTCTTTCAATATTTCTGAGAACTCATATTATAAAACAGAACCGTATTGTTTGGTACAAGCAATACTTGTTTGGTATTCGGTATTCTGTTTTATGTATTTTGAGCAGCTTCGGCATTTTTGACACATCCAGCAAATGACAACCGTCAAAAAAGACGCGCACATCTAGGTCAAATGACGTGTCTTTGGCTTTCACAAACATTCCCTACTAGTGCCTTGTCGGATTGAAGGATCGATGGCCTATGTATTTTACAGAGCAAAATAATGTACCCCCCCCCCATTTGTAACTTTGGCATGTTCACTGCGGTATAACGTACACCGGATATTGCTAGCAAGATGAGTAATATTATCAATTTTCGCGACATTCTAGTGTTGACAAGGGTAAGTTGAGAGACAATTTTTAGTTTTTCTGAGTGTGTTGAATGTACATTTTATACAAAACTATCTCCTCCATAAATTTGCCTAGCATTTGCAACCGGTAAATTGCCTGATATTTCTTAAAAGTGTGATTAAAAGACCAAACTCGCTTCGTTACTCACGCAGAAAGTAAGCTCGATCTGTCGAAATTAGATGTTTTTGTTTATATTTTTCGTTAAAATACTCAACTTGAATCGAGCGAATTGTTATTCTTGTTACAAAGATTATATTGCAAATGTTGTATCCGAAACTAATTGAAAATGAGGGTGCATTGCAAGAATAAATATAAGTGTTAGTGTACGGAGTATTGCTATATGGTTGCTCCCTGGTGAACGGAGTATTGCTGTATCGTGTACGGAGTATTGCTTATAACTGCAGTGAATATTTGTCACTCAAATTGAATGAATACAAGGTATAATCAGTGTTATTTTGTAAAAATAATTTATACTGAATAGATCGGAACCTATTTAGACTGGATTACATGGACTACATGAAGCAATTAATGTAACAAGCTAATCCTAGCTCCAAGCCCCCCCCCCCCCCCCGCTAATTTTATGGGAAACTTCTATTAGCAATTGTGTCTTACATACAGTAAAGGGTCATAACTGGGCAATCGCATTAGACAAACACAAAACTACTACAATGCCCACTAGTTTGAATTAGCAACGTTGAATGTAAGTCATAGCAAAGGAACCTCATTGCAGCATCAGGAATAGTTGAGAGATTAAAAATAAACCTTGGCGTCTTTATATGGATGTGAAAGCCCTTATTTGCCATTTGACCATAAGCATGACTCTCAAAGAATTGCATATATACAAGCTAAATATCACATTTGTACTACTCACAAGAACACTTCATGCATAAAATTCAGCATTCTATATTGTTAATCGCATCCATCTGCCTGACGGATTGAACTATTTTAACATAACCATTTAAGAATATTCTTAGTATATCATATAACCCATAAGACATGACCAGACGTTTGCAGACGTAATAATACGATAAAACTGTACATTTACATACTTTATTTACTCATTTTAGTAAGCAATACTCTGTACACTAAACAGCAATACTCTGTACACACCCGTGTTTCTGTTTTGGTGCGTACCTTAGTTGTTTTTTTAACAATATTTATGAAATTTGGTCACAACATTTTGGAATTCAATATAAACAAAATGGCCAGTTCAAAAAATCTACAATTTGGTAATACAGTCTTTCCAGAAGCTTGTACAGTACTGCTGTCAATATTAGCGAGTGAGTAACGGAATAATACTTGATCATTTTAACCTTTCTATGACCATTTGATATACGATAGTGTTCTATAAAGTTACCAAAATGTCCGAAGAATTTAAACCTCAATTTGGATATGCATAAGAAGTCAGTAATAAGGAAAATATCGCGTCTAAACTCACCCTGGTCTCCATTTCATGTCCTTAAAATTGATAATATTACTCACTTTACTAGCAATATCCGGTGTACGTTATACCGCAGTGATGTTGAAGTCGTGCCAGTGATAACTTAACCGTTGGCATTAAAGAAAAATTTTGAATAAACATAGTTGACAAAGAATATTATTTTATTAAATGAGGCAGTAGTTACATGCGCATTTTCTGATAAAATGTAGTAAAAATCACAGTTTGTACTGAATAATTGAAAAGTAAAAAAAAATTGTCTGACGGTTGAGCAAATTTTTGACATGCAAATTAAATTACTATGCTCATTTAAAATGCAACTAGAAACTGATTTGTGGCAGAAATATGTAAAAAAAAAGTATTTTTGCAGACCACACAATGTCAGCTTTGTACATAAACGTATAACATGGCTTTTTAATGAGGTCGTTTTAGGTTTCTCAATTTAGTCTACAAAATGATACTTGTCACTTTCGGTGTCTAGTTACAATGTATCATCTTCTTTGATATGACTAGCAATTTGATTATATTAATATACTAAAGATGCTTACACGTCACTTGAAATTTACTTTAACTATTAAACACAGTGCATCTTAAATACATGTAAATATATTGTATGTCCTAAATGCATAGGCATTCTTTGCGGGTGTAGAAATCAGAAGTTGGCATTGATTAAAGTACTCAGCGTAGTTCTTTTTTATGTTGAGTTAATGAATTATTACAATGAACACAATTATCACGCGTAGAGTTGGTTCTTAGTTGGTTAGTTGTGCATTCATTTACAAGGCAACTGCAATATACCAAAGCCAGAAACATTGTCGTGTTGGTACAGTATGCGGCACAATATATCTTTTATTTACAACTTGAATATAGCTACTATCTAGGTCTGATGTGTACCACATTTTATCAGCAATTGACATCGGGACATTTAATTCAAATTTATTTCTTATACTTCAAAAGCCTGTACAGTGTCTAAATGCGGGAAATATCGGATAGATGGTTCTAGAAAAGCTCAAAGTTTGTCGACCGATGTGTCACACAGTAATAGAATATTTCACAGATAGACACGGGGTGCTACATTATATAATAGAAGCTAATTGATCAGACACCCGGCGATATAAACAACGCTTCGCCCGTTAGTTTACGAACATTTAGTCAAAGATTATCGAGCAAATATAGTGGGTTATGCAAACAGAGGCAACACCTGTACTATTTTCTCGTATCATTTTATATGCATCATTTCCAATAATTTGCAACCAAACTTGAATCCTTTGGTCAACTCAATAATCACCATTTTTGCATGGAGTTTGAGTAGGAGAATGAAAAATGTTTATAATCACTGGGCCTGAAATTATCAAATAATATTATTTGGGGAGGCGTTCTTGTGACTTATGTAGTTTGGACAGTTGACATGAGACTGATCAAAATTCTGCAATTACTCTGTAGGTACTAATCCCCTGTTGTTATAAGCATAAGAACGTTGATTCTATTGACATAACGTCACGATACAAGCCCATTAGTCTGTCAAACTATTCCTCGTTAGTGTTTTGTAACAGAAGTATATACATACAAAGGGAAACAACACTGTTACATTAGTAAAACTAGTATTTCCTGATTTATTGTTCATGTAAGAGTATATTTTATACATGCTCATCCGTTACATGAATGTATATCTAACATCGTCTGAATATAGCTCACTTATGTGCGTTTCATGTATATTGTTCATTAGTGCATATGAGTAACTGTTTCACGTTTGATGTGTATGAACATCGCGTAGGTTGTAAGACTTCTGGATTAAAATCAACAAAATTAACGCGATGTGAATTCTGAGGAATTTTCTGTGATTGTTCATGGAAGTACCTCTATATATACTACATGTAGTAAATACACTGGGTACAACGTCGATCTCTAGAACCGGAAATGTCGTTACTCGACACGGCTATTGTAGGTAGGTAAATATTTGATTTTCTATCTACCGTTTGTTTTGTGATCTACTTAATTAAAGCAAGTAGTGTGGCATATAAATGTCGAGTCCGAAGTTTGATCCACCAATTCCAAAAAAGCATATAATCTACGACGACCATACATTAACTTCAGCCTTCCATTCGCCTTTCCTGTCGTTTTCCGGAGTTCCAAGCATTTTCATCAATGTCTGGTTAAAACGACCAGTGTGTCTATTTCCTTGAGGGTGGTATTGAGTGGCCCTCGTGTGTTTTAACTAGCAATATGGCATATTCCTGAATGACCAGAGACAGACAGTTCTGTCCCTAGTCACTTCTGGAAACCCATAGTGTACAAAGTAATTCTCAACGAGCACTTTAGCTGTCGTGCGAGCTCTGCATGGCGGGAAAACGACATCACGCAAAACACTTCAGGTATATAGTGGAGTATTTAAATCATGTAAGCTATTTGAAGCATGAAATAAATTGAATATTAGTATTTTACCGTGTATGATCGTTTGATAATTCACCTCGTGAGCAGCTGACTTATATTTTCACTCGTGGCTACGCCACTCGTGACAATATTACATCAGCTGCTCACTCGGTGAATTATTAGCCGGTCATAAACGGAAAAATACAAATATCATCTATATAATGTTCTATTATTTGTTAAAGATTAAGAGAGCAAGTGAAAATGCTAATTATTTTATTTTTGGCGGCGGAAAAATGTGTTTAAAAAAGTAGTCCGTTTGCGTGAAATTATGAACTGTGAAATTATGGACTGTGAAATAATCGGGGAATATAATCCACCGTTATTCCGCCGTAAACCACCGATAAGCATGATATAAAATACATATCTTATAATTTTGTTAATTAGCTGTATCAATAAATAACAATTTACAGGTAGTAACTTTACCAAATTCACCGGAAACAAGTTTCCTTATTCCCATGATTATATGTTGGCGAACAGACACATCTGTACTTTCGTCAAACATGAATTTAAATTTGGAAATGTCATCAACTTTAAGTACACCATCTTGTAACACAGAAGCAATGTACTGCTGAAATTCTTTCTACTATGGTTCACTGTTGAATGTACATAGTCAGTGCGATTGTTTCTTCTACAGTGTACGGTCTATAGCCTGTTACAGCGTGATAACACCGGTAGGGTGGCGTGCACAATCATTGACCTAGTAAGAGGATCGATTTGAATCCCTCACTTCAATTGTCGTCAACTACATCACATTTCAAGTCGTCTACTGTATCTGTTTAACACATACAAAAGTAAAATAATCAAATGACATAATAGTCTTATAGTTCCTTATAAGAAAAGATAGGTATTCGTCTGTGCATCAAGTTTTCAACCTACAGTACCTCCGCTACCGTTGGCCAATTTTAGCAATTTGCGAAAAAAGATTCTACCTGATGCGAACTGCATGACGGTTAAGATGTTTAGACATATACATAATATTGGCAGAGAACAATTAAAAATTACCCCACAAGTATTATGCTTTATGCAAAATAAATTTTAGTATTCGCAAAAAAAATTATTACACAACCAATTAACCGTGGAATAATTATAACGTGGTTTTTTGACACGTGACTGAGACCAGTACAGATATTTAATGAAAATTCACAACAAATAATTGAACTACTAGTATTTCCGTAATTACCACACAGAAGGCAACACAAATAAATATTACCTCACCCACTGTCGGTAATACGGACGGTGAACGATATGATAGAGGACCACTAGATGATGCTAAAAACCAAATATGATAGCCCTGGGCCTTGGGCATTGGGGTTTCAGACGAAAATATTTTGAAGTTTGAATTTTTGGGGCCTCATCACCTCAGAACCATTTGGACAACTTTGGTAGAGGTCCATGCAATGAACATTCCAGCAAACTTTTAGCAAATTGTTTAGGAGATGAAATCGTTAGAAGAAAGTGTAAACGGACTAACAGACGGACGGCGAGTGATCACAATAACTCACATTGAACACTTCGTGCTCATGTGAGCTACAATGAGCAGGTAATATAAAGCAGAAATATTACCCCACCCACCAGAAGTATATAACAGGACCTGGTGATTATACTGTCACGTGTTTATCACGTGATTCTGACTATAATTTCAAAATTACTAATTCGTCAGGACATAAATAATAAAAAAATATTTTGCGAAAAAATGCGTGACTTAAATGGTACACCTGTTTCCAAAACGAATTAAACACGCAAATGACGGTGAATTGTATTACAAATGAATAGCGCAGAATTCGAAATAAAGTCGCATCGTCAATGTTGTACTACTCAATGCCGAAGTGAGTGAATACAGTCTAAGACTAGCGTACTTCCCAAGACCCGGAGTTATCTCGTACGGAATACAGGGTATTGACACAACTGTTGAGTCTTCTTAAGCTTCTTCGACGGTCGACTTACGGGTGATACTCGCGTCGACACAGAGACTTCCGGATGGAACAGAACAGTTTCATCGAATGTTTTTTCTTATATTTGACATAAATGTTCCCACAGGAAACTGTATCGTTGAAAACGAAATTTTTTGTTGTTGAAATTTTGTATTTTACTATAAAGGTTTGTTTGTTCTGAATGCACCATAATTTCAACCAATCAAAAACAAAAATTGACTATCAATATCTCCATAAACACAAATCTGTATGGCCGTCCCCCACAACGGGTTACACCTGCGACAGTAAAAACAAACGTTTAAGCAATGGAATTTATAATATAAAGCTAATTTAGGATTATATTCATCCCATAACATTGTGTGTTAGCACACATCCTTTTATAGATAATCGGTATGCCTAAAATAGTTTTTTTCATTAAAAACAAAGTGCATCTCTTGAACCGGCTCGTGGATTTCTGTACAAATGGACCTTGAAAGAAAAATATAAATTTTCAAAAAAAAAATGTTTTCCTTTTTTTTCATTTTCAACGATACAGGTACCTGTGAATGTTCCAGGTCCTTATCTCAAAGGTGAATGCCACAGTTGAAGGTCAAGGGTCAAATCGAAGTTTGTCCTGACATTAATTTTGTCATATATTAACTATGACCAATCGTTCTAATATGTGACATATATATTCACCTCTAAGAGGCGGAGTGTCATCCTCTAATTTCTATGTCAAAGATTAAGATACACAGTTGTAGGCCAAACGTCAAAATGTTTGTCCGGGCAATAACGTTGCCAGGCATTGACCAATCATTCGTATACTTGGCATACATTTTCACCTCTATGAGGAGATCATGCCCAATCCCAGGTACCTATCTCAAAGGTCAAGGTCACAATCGGAGGTCAAAGATCACATTGAAGCTTGTCCTAACCATAACTTGTTCATGCATTGACCAATCTGTCTTATATTTGGCATGACTGTTCACCTCCTTGAGAAGGAGTATCATGCTCAATCCCGATGATTTTATCTCAAAGGTCATATCCACACTTGGAGGTCAAAGGTCAAATTGGTGCTTATCCAGATAATAATTTTGTTGTGCATTTACCAATCTTGCTTACAATTGTCATGAGTGCTAACTGCTATGGGACAGAGTGTCATGGGCAACCCCTTGTTTCATTCTCAAAGATCAAGGTCACAGTTGGGATCAAATATCAAATTGAAGTTTGTACGGATCATTTCTTCTTTATGCATAACGGGATACGATATAACTTGGCACATTTAAGTTTGCGCATTATCAACGTGCGCCGAGGATTGACACAATTTGCCTGAGGGTACACAGTTCTAGTTTTATAGATTTACTGTATCTTCATTTAAAACATAAAAACAACCGGTTACAACATGAGATGCATCGTCGCGTCAAGTGCTAATAGGCCAACGATGTTTACGAGTTTGATCGTCATGTTCATGTTTAAGTACTGTTGGTTCATGTGTACATGCATCCGTAGTCAACCGATCGCTAGTGATTTTGCAATCAGTAAGCCAAGGTAACCGTGCAATTTATCATTTCTTATTATAGGCTGCCATAGGGGCATATCCTTCAGGTCTTGATCGATTTACCATTTCTGTAGATATTTTACCAAATGAATTAAAGTGTATAGAGCTATATTCTAACAGTCATTCAATGTCAAAACAATTACTTGCATCGTTTTTAGTATGATACTAAACTACCTTAATTGTAAATTAAAACTTTGGATGGTTTCCGTGTACTTTTATTCAATCGTCGAAAGATTCTTATAGCTTCATAGGGTGTTCTAGAACACTTTCGTACGAAAATGGACAGTTCGCATGTCAGTTAAATCACAGAGAGAGAGTTTCTGTTAAAACTGGAGCAAAAAAATCTAATGGATATAAAAGCATAATCGTTTTTCAGTTTTTGAAACTTAAAAAGAAATGTCGTCCGATATTGCTCTATACACTTTAAAGAAAACCAATATCTTGCTCTCAGGTTATGGATGCGTTCAACAATTTCTGCGGGAATCGCAATTATCATCATTGCTGATCTACGAGTATGTGAGATACATTATTCATACTGAATGTCATGCAACACTGGACAGAAAAACACTATTAAGTTTAGGACTATATAATAATATTGATCGAAGATTTTGTTGTTAGATTTCACTTTTATGTACCCGACAAGTACATGAAGCTTACTTGCACTTGCTCAAGGCCAAGGTCTTCCGGTACTGTGAGTTAAAGATGTACTATGCCCGTATGTTTGATTGTTTTTCTTGGGTATAAGACACTTATAGTGAACTGACGATTCAATAAGTAATACTAACGAGGAAACTATCCAATTCAAAAGAATATGACCGATTACATTTAATTCAGTTACACCTAGTATAACCTAGATAAACAGAGTTTACCCGACGGGCAAGTTCATGTTCATAACCGTTCTCATTTAACTTTGAACGAATTGAAGTTTACAAACTCAATAGTTGGATATCTAAGGCAACAGTGAGGCCCAAAAAACGGCGATCATAATTTTTGGAGGCAAACCATCGTTAAATACATGCTACACTAAGACAATAAACATTGCAGGTAACGATGTCGAATCAGAAAACTGTATTCGGCATTTGGGTGAATTTTTGGACGAAACTCTCGACTTTTAAAATACATGTGAAAACAAAATGCCGATTGGCTATGTTGAACTCACAGGTAACTGTATCTGGAAAAAAAAAACGAAAAAATATTTTTTTTTTGAAAATTTATATTTTTCTATGTTTTCGTTTTTTGTTTCGTTTTCAACGATACAGTTACCTGTGGTTGAACTATTTCAGAGTAAAACCCATACGCAAAGGTCTAACTCATTCTTAAAATTATATACTGGGATGGTTTAATTAATATTTAGATATACTTTGTGTAATGATGTAGAGGATCTATCACGAGTTGGCAATTGATGTTCGCTTAATAAAATTTCCAAAACTCGTTTAATGTAAATATATCAACTGACAATGAGTGAAAGATCCTTTATACCATACGATGACACTAAAACGCAAAATACGCATCATTTTATTGAAAAAACACACCCTTGTTGTATTACTTTGTACTTCACATGTGGGATATAAGATTATACGTACTCGCTATACTAACCCGGATACAAGGAAAGTCATTTGATATTATTTTAAACTAGATATATGCTTGTAATTCATATAAGAGTTAAATTCAATAAAGCACGGATTTTATGAAAAGGCACGAAATTACGAGACAGAGATATATATGAGCCAGGCTCTGCGATTTTCATCCTTATCACTTAAGTCTTCGATTTTTAAGTTAGATGTATCACATTTTCTAATAATTCAATTCTTCCTGATCTCAGAAATGTAAATTATTTTAATGCGGGTTGACCATAAAGTGATTAAATGTTTTTTTTTAAATGTATGTACCTAACAAAATAGGCCTACTATTCGTATCGTTTACCATTGAATTATTGAATTAATTCAGTTTATCATGAACATTGTGCCTATTTACCCAGCAAACGCCGCGGTAGCATGATTTTGATTACTTCCGCATTCATCCTAGTTTTGACGTCATTTATGACGTCATTTACGGAAAATGACGTCACTTGCGATAAGGATGAAAATCGCAGAGCCAAGGGTCCTATTGAAAGGGTTCAATGTGTGGATTTAGCTGCGGGTATCAGCGGTTAGTGAACGTTTCAATTTCTTTCATTTAACTTTTTATGGGCATATTTGCATCTGCAATCTTCTTACATGATCACAGAAGTATCATGGAATTGTAAAAAGCTGTTTCAAAACTACTTTTAAAACATGCTTCAATACGTGGGTGGAGTAATGGTTTTTTTCAAAACCCTCAAATTAAATAATTTGAGCCTTGAAATACCTGTCATATCATTTATTACAACATTTAAAATTCTGGTTTGACCAGCTTTATGTATATAAACCTCAAAATCAGACTTTTAATTTTTTGGATGCAACCGTTGTTATCAGTAGCGACTTTGTTAGCCATTTTCTTTGAAATACTTGTCTGATTTTGACAAAACTTTCAAGAATGGTCATTTAGGGTATTGCCCTCACTGCACCAATGTATTTTTTTATTTTGAATATGTGTATACTTACCAACTTGATTAAAAACATGATCAAATGTCCTATAACCCTTTCTTTATACTATAATATAAGAGAAACTACTTTTGGTACTGAACCCTGTGGTTTTCAACTAAGATGTTTTCTGAATACCAACCCAGATGAGCAAAGTATATCTTTAAGAATCAGGTCATGTGATTTCACGATGTCGGGTATCCGACTATTTTCATACCACATTATATATTTTATATGAATGAAGCAGTATTGGATTTTTCTTATGATGAATTCAGTAAGTTTATTAGATCAATACTTTTTATATTTGCCATTTGAAATACATGCATGTATTATATATTATAGATATTTTAATAGTTTTATTTAAAAGCAGTAACCCTAAGGCTGTTTTATTTGAAATTTGAATTATTCATGTATTTTCATGTGATGTCGGTGACTATGGTGTTCACAGTTCGCTGGCTTAGAATGAGACGTTCATTAGTACAAAACCGCTCTTTTGAAAACAAAGCAAGAAAAAACTGTCTGACAACTACTCTTAACGTATGGACAAAATCAACTTTTTTATCTTTAGTTTGGTCAACATGATAAGTTCGTATTTTCCTGAAAAAAGGCTCGTAAGCACTGTGATGTCGGTTTTTAATATGTATCAATCTTATAAGGTCGCAGTATTTGTGAACTTCTCATGCTAAGCATGCCAGCGAATTGGGCTAATACGACGATAGGTAGGAAGGCATATAGTGATTCACCTGTCCGTCTGTTTGTCCGTCCGCACACACGAAAGCTACTTTAGGTGGTCGGAGGTGTGGCCTAACACAATAGAAATCTATTCAATTCATTCCGTGACCACTTAATTCTTTTGTCCTTTTAGTGGTCATTCCTTTGATCTTAAACAATGGAATGACCACCTAAGGTAGCGATCGTGGGGGAGTCCGTCCGTCCGTCCGTCCGTCCGTCCGTACGAGGTTAACCAAAACGTCCGTTTCTTCTTTCACCAATATGGCTTGCTACAAAGCTTTCACACTTACAGGGATGTTGCAATGGAACAATCTCGACACACCTATATCACCTCACCTCCTCACCTCAATTTGACCTTCTACTTGGCCTACTATTCGACTTAGACCTGTTTAAGGGCGCATATTCAATATGTGCATGTGCGCATGTCAGTCCGACTGGATTTGTCCAGTCCATAACGTTGGCATGCATTGGTAATCCTAGCTTGTGTTTGGCATGAATGTTAATGGAGGAGTGGCATGTCTAACCCCCAGGTTCCTAGATCACAGTTCAATGTCACAGTTTGAGGTCAAATGTCGTAAGTGCCACTTACGACCTCTTAAGAATTATGCATATTTGAAATACATATGATAAGGCGCTTCCTATAAGCATATTTTCATGAAAATCGGAACTTGTCTTGTAGACCAAAGTGGAAAAAGCTTGTTTTACCATAAGTAAAGAGTGGTTGTCAGACAGTTTTTCTTGTGTTCTCAAAATATTGATTTTGTAGTTACGACCTTCTCATTCTAAGCTAGCGAATTGTCCGAACCATACTTTGTCGTACTCTCATCAATCTTGCTCATATTTAAGCTCCATAGAAATTCCATGCACAATCTCAAAGTACCATCCTAAAGGTCGTCAATGTCACAGTTGGAGGTAAAATGTCATAAAGAAGTTTGTCCGGACCATAACTTTGTCATGCTTATACCAATCGTTCTTACGTTCGGCATGAATCTTGACCGCAATCAGTCGCAGTACCATACGCAACCCCAAGGTTGGCCACAGTTGGAGGTTAAAGGTCAAATTAAGTTTTTATGATTCTTATCTTCCCTATGCATGGTGAGATTAGCTGTAACTTGCCATATTTAACCTTGGCTTTTTGTGAACATGCACAAGCTCGACATGGCTAGAAGATAGTTAATTAGATAGTTTGTCACGTAGGAACAATTACCATTCCATGCATCGAAAATCATATATGTACTCAAATGACTAACAACATGTACGGGATATAATTTATTTTCAAGGTTTCAGGCAACAAACGTGTATTTTACAGTTCAGTAGCCGCGATAAAAATGTTATTGACTATAATAAATACCCGTTAACTCAATATGGAACAAATGACTACTAACTCATGTATTAACAAGTGCAATGTTGATGCTGGGCATCAAAGATGCCGCTAGTTCTTTTTAAGTAAATCTTTTTATTTAGTAAAAGGTATTGGTAGAAACTTGTAAACAAACTAAAATTCCGGCGTGATGTGTGATGCACAAGGGAAGTTATTCTCATGTGTTGAGTGTACGCTGCAAAAACTTAAGATTGCTGAAAATGGGTATTTTTCACTAATTCAAGGGCAATAACTCTGGTTGTACTAAATTGAAAGGGGAGTGAAACCCCAGGTGCACTAGAGTACATGCTGTCAAACATTTCTATAAAGGTTTCATGATCCTAGGTCAAATACTTTTTGAGTAGCATGTGAAACAAGTCAAAAATGGCTATTTTACACCATATAATAACTCTGGATGTACTAAACTGAAAGGGGAGTGAAACCCCAGGTGTAGAGAAAACATCCTGACCATTTCTGTGAAGGTTTCATGACTCTATGTCGTGTACTTTGAGTACCGTGCGACATAAGGAAAGCGGCCAATTTTTTCTGTTTCAAGGGCCATAACTCCGTCAAAATTGGTTGAATCATAAAACCCTGATAATATGCACCAGGTCACATGATGACAATCATTCCCTGAAAGTTTGGTTGAAATCTATGAAGAAATGTAGGAGGAGTTGTGCACAGAAGAAATTGTTAAGGCCCGCCGACATTCAGCAATCTAATAACCAGAGTTTTCCTTTGGAAAACCTGGTTAAAAACTTGAAGGCAGTGAAACACCAGGAAAGAATAGAAAACATGAAAACATTCTATTTTCTATTGAAATATTCATTCAAATGAACATAACATGTTTTAGAAATATGAGCACCATTATAATATTGATTAATGCTTCACAGATGGCATTTAGCATGTTTCATAAAATAACAAAGTGTATTCCAATAACGTGGTATAGCCTGACAACGTGAAACTGACACTAAAGGACATTGTTATTTCGTGGTTTGTGAGCTTGATAAGTAAATTTATTGCGAATTAATACGTTCAACATAGTTTAAAATATGCATAGAACTAGTTCCATTTGGCAGGAGTATAGGAGCGCATATGAATATTTTGTAAATAAGAAGTGTCAGTTCAATGTTGGCAAGCTATATTTACCCGTTTAAATTTTGGCAAAACAAACTATTCTGACATACATAAATAAAGAAACATAGAGATTAAAAAAACACTTGCATTTATCAAATTTAGATTAAGACAAAACCTAAGAACTGGAAAAAATCGAAAATCATAACTAAAAAATATCTGACAGACATGAAAGTATTTAACATGTTCCATAAAAGTTCGAAAGGAAAATCGCCGCTCCGCGCAAATAGTTTTTTTTTTACTTTTTAATAGCCCCTGCTAAGACCCGCAAATTGCAACATATGTAGCCGTTATATAAACACCCGTTCCGAACTGATTTGGACTTTAGTACCTACCGAACATTTATCATCCTATTTTACCCCTGACGGGCGAGTCCAACAGCGTTATAACCAATCAAATCTTGTATCCTCCTGGGACTTGGACTTTAGTACCTACCGAACATTTATCATCCTATTTTACCCCTGACGGGCGAGTCCAACAGCGTTATAACCAATCAAATCTTGTATCCTCCTGGGACATCTGCTTGCACCCTTTCATACTCTATGCCGCCTCCTGGCGGCATAGAATGAACAATGTTTCATGCCATGCACCTATACAGTGATAGTACTAATGAACGGTGTCTTATGTTTATGCACGGTTCGTGCTTGATATTTGATCGGGATCTAATAAATGGACATATGTTTTTTTGTTTTGTAAGACTACTTAACTATGATCAGTCACAATAACAACTATGTTTTGACAACGGATAAGCATGGATGTTCAAGGATTATACATACTATATGTTATAACACATGAATCGCTGGCTTAGAATAAGAAAGTCGAAAGTACTACTTACGACCTTTTAAGACTGATTAGCTTCTCATAGCGTTCCTTGTGAGACTATTTTCAAGAAAATAGGAACTTGTCATGTTGAATTTGTTTGTTTAACCATATCAAAGTAAAGAGTAATTTTTGGACATTTTTTCTTGTTTTCTCAAAATTTCGATTTTGTACTTACGACCTTCTCATTAAAACCTAGCGATATGTGGTGCTTAACCAAGTCATAAAAGAGATAATGTGTTTGGGCTGACCAGGCAGCTTGTGATGCCAAACAAATTTCAATCGTTCAGTGTTAACCTTCCGTCTTCGTTCAATTTGTTTTCTTATACCATCGATAGGTAGGATGGCATATAGTGATTCACCTGTCCGTCTGTTCGTCCGTCCGTTCGTCCGTCCGTTCGTTCGTCCGTCCGTCCGTCCGTCCGAGGTTAACCAAAACGTCCGTTTCTACTTTCATCAATATGACTGGCTACAAAGCATACAAAGACTGATCATGCCATGCACGTATACAGTGCATAGTATTAATGAACGGTGTCTTATGTTTATGCACGTTTCGTGCTTGATATTTGATCTCTGATATTTGTTTTCTGTTGAAAATATATCTGTGTGATCTTTGGACTGTAGGTCATTGTCAGGTCTTCATGCTTAGACTTATTTGAAATTGTTTAATTATGTCTTAATTATGATTACCTTTCAACGCATATAGTCCAGTTAAGGTTAGAATACAGTAAACCAATTATAAAGGAATGTATTTGAATAATGTTGACATTGAGAAAGTGTTTTATGAGCATGACCTATGTTTGGCTTTTGCAGAATTACTAGCGATTGAAGAGTAGCAAAGATTGAGGACTATTTACCAAAAATGTCGGGAAATGATATTCATCTTAAACCTTCGAAAAACACACAAATGACGAATTCATCGAACGTGGACCGTGGATGGTGTTGGGTGATTTTAGTTGCATCATTTGTGGCACTTGTCATAACATACGGGTTTATCTATTCGGTTGGAGTATACTTCTTAGCATTACAAGACACGTATGGTGGAAGTAAGGCGGCGATTGCATGGATACCTGCTATCCTGACTGGTGGTCTGTCTTTAATTGGTAAGATGTCTTTGTTATAAAAAATAAATACATTTCGATGTATTATATCTTATTTTCTTAAATAAACTTTAAAACTGAATAATATAATGTTTGTGTGTCTTTAGTGAGCGTTTGTCGTTTAATCTGGCGACCCGGTTTCAAATACGAGGAGTGATCAATATACGAGGGTTGTCCCAGTAAATCGTGTACTTTGCTAATAATTTTCTTATTTGACGTCACACGACTATGATTTTTTGCATTTTTTTTTATGAATCCATTGTTCATCGAAATCCCGTGTGAAAAGTGTACGAATATATGTATGATGCACATCATCAGTGATTAACCAACTCCATGTACGCAAATGCGGCGCAACCCATAATACGCACCGTTATTCGTTCTTTTGATTTTCAAAAAACTTGTAATTTTCATCTTTTTAATAAGTTATTGCGCAAAATATTCACGGCGGTTTTTACGTGTGTCTGTTTAGTGTCATCATAGGAAATTTCAATTGAAAATGATTATGTGTGCAAGAAATACGCATGTTTGAATAGCCACACTAAAATATAAACGTGCGAAAATTGCGACGTCAGGAGAGGAAACATTCGTATAAAATAGCCGTGCACGTTATAGTTTGGGATTGTTTGTTGCCGAAATATAGTTTAAGACTCTAAACTACATTGACGGATATATCGTAATGTGTCTAGAACACGCATGGATGAGTGCCGGGGAATAGTTAATGCTGTTTTGGACATCAGTTGGTTTAACATCCACCTTATCTACAGTACCATGCATTACAGGGGTTTTATTCTTCTGGCAAGAGAAGGCATATGCTCCGCCTAGGTGTTTTCCACCATGTGGGTTGGTTGGTTAGACCAGAAGGTTTTTCTATGGTGCATTGGACTGAAATTGGCTCGCAATTGTGTATCAGAAAAAAGTATTATGATATCGTAAGCATATTAAATACAATGAAAAATAATTAAAGATAGAGAAAAAATGTTCCTCGGTATGACTTTATCACTTTGACGTCACTGTGCGCCGCACTTGCATACCATGTGTACTAGTATTGTAAACTAAATTGTATTTCTTGGTATATATTTATGAAATTCCGGATAACTGCTTAGAACATGTTTATTACTCATCACTGAAAATTTGAAACGAATGCTGTGGGTACTTTTTGTGTAATGAGCAAAGTACACGATTTACTGGGACAACCCTCGTATAGTCGAGGACTTTCCTTCCCAATTTTGAAATATTAGAACTAGAGTAATGAAATTTCAAACTGATATAGATCAATCAATTATCTGGCGTTTCTTTTAATTTATTCTATATGATAACGTCACTATTTACTTGATGACGTCATTTTTTGTAACTATGGTGAAACACGCACCGTCGAGCATCTCGGACGTAACGTTATTTCTGAGCAACGGCATGCTTTGAAAATTAACGCGAAATTTGCAAAATCCTCGCGATATCTCTGAAATGACTTGACTTAATTGTACATGGATTCTGTGAGCTCCAAATTGGCCATTTCCCATAATTCGGAATCCGTAGTTTATTTGAATTAAGGGGCTCTGTCAAACCAACGTCACGCGCCCCATGTATGAATCAAATAATTTTATTAGTGCATTCGGTCGGAGACATCTTACTCGGAATGATGTTAAATGGCTTTAAGCTGGCTGCCAATATGAAATTGCTACATGAAAAGTCCTCGAATATATCGATCACCACTCGTACATGTGGGGGAAATCACATGTCTGCGGCAGGGGCGTATTTAGGTGGGGGGCTAGGGGGCTTGAGCCCCCCCAGCTGGCTGGCCAGATACGATTTTATAAAAATGAGCCCCCTAAAATTTCAAACATATCCACTATAGGTACATTTTCAGTTAACTAGCCCCCCAATATACAGCTATTAGGGTAAGTGTGATTTTTAGCCCCCAATCATAAACTTGACAGGTTATAGTCTAGGTAAACTACATGCTTCATTGATTGCTGGTGATAAACCACACTATCTGATTGGCTAAAGGAGAAACATCGACTAATGAAATTCCCTGAAACATTTAGCCCCAGGCATAAGAAATTATACAACAAAATGTATTTACACAAATTATTGACAACCAACCCGCTTAGCTCAATCGGTATGTAAAAGAAACCAGGGATGCTTCTGGAATTGGGGCATCATAGTATTTCATGCACTTTCCCCAAAAAACTAAAAATACTAAAACTCCTCTGGGGGCCTCGTCCATATGAGTTATCCGGTGGCAAGGATAAAGAGACTCATTAAATAAATAAATTAATTTTTTTTATTGACATCCCCTATTTCGGTCATTACTAAAAGTAATGAGATTTAGAAACTGTACTCTGAATGTTGTGATATAATTTCTACGATAATAATTATCATATAAAAGTATGTGGTTTTGTTGATGGTGATTTTTTAAATTCATAAAATTTGCAATTCATTACTTATTAACAAAATACCGAAATGTTGACTCAAATTGTCGAAGTTCGTATGTTGATTCGTTGAAACACTGTCAATAACTTTGAGGTTATTCGTGTT
Organism: Spisula subtruncata; assembly: GCA_963678985.1. Taxonomy (NCBI): domain Eukaryota; kingdom Metazoa; phylum Mollusca; class Bivalvia; order Venerida; family Mactridae; genus Spisula; species Spisula subtruncata. The sequence continues at coordinate 9,709,497 of OY787671.1, forward strand.
TGTATTGCATGCACAACGATGATTAAATAGCAGGAAATCGCACCAATTCAATTTGCCATTTAAATTTTTTTCGACCACGGGAGCCCTCCCGGGACCCTTCCCAAGATAAGCCCTCCCCCTGAAGACAGATTTTTGTTCTGTTCGCAAAAAGCAGACAGACTAAGATGAGGGTAGATAGATTGAGATTAAGTTTTCCACAACAAGAGGGGTACAACCCTATATTTAGGACCACAACCTTAAAATTTTCTAGATGAACTTTGCGACCAATCAGTTTTATGAACATTTGTCCAAATTCTAACTTCTTGAGTCTTATACATTTATAATTCATACATTTTATCATTTTCAATAAATTTGTAGTTTTTAATGTTTAAGTTTTGCGTGTTCATTCGTCAAGCATAACGGTGATTAGAAAACAGGAAATTGCACCAATTCAGTGGGCCCTTTAAAAAAATCGCCCACGGGAGGGGACACCCCTCCCGGAACCCTCCCCAGGTTGAGCCCCCCCTCTGAAAAGTTTCTGGATACGCCCCTGCTGCCATATTTCAGCAGGAAGCTCGCTGTCAAATAAAGGCTAAGCTTGACTTTTTCGGCGTATGATTATACAAATTTATCGAATGTATTATGAAATTTTATACTACGATTTATACTACGAGTATACATTAGGGAGTATAAGACTGTATTGAAATGCTGAACTACTAATAAATATTATTCCAGGTCCTGTGGCGAGCACGTTAGTTAACAAATTAGGATGCCAATTAGTGGGCACTATAGGATCAGGCTTGGCGTTTCTAGGCTTTTTCCTGAGTCTGTTTGCTCCAAACATCTACGTATTGTATATCACATTGGGTACCATTACAGGTATGTTTACGACGTTTTAAAGTAATAATTTAGTTCCCAGTAGCAATTTGGTCCGGTAGCCGTTAAAATCATTAACATGTATGCACTTATAGAGGAGTAAAGTGGAACTCACGATAACACAAATAAAACGTTATTTTAAAACAACTCATAATGGCTTCATCAGTGGTGAAATACATGGAAAATAAATTCAAGAAGTATGTCTGACATTATTGTATACATGAAATACCCAATTGTGGAGGGATGTGAATGCTGTAGTCTGTGCCTGTCGCTGGTGGCCAGGTGCTGTTGTCGTTTTCAATGTGTCTTTGAATTGTAAGTGCATATACAGTACTGAATTACTTTTCCTAAAAGGAATTTATCATGAATATACATGTTTTATTTCCAGGCGCTGGGATTGGACTGATATACCTACCTACCGTTTTAAGTGTTACTGTATATTTTAATAAATACAGAGGAATAGCTTGTAGTATTGCATTTTCTGGGTGTGGAGTGGGAAGCTTCATATTTAGGTAGATATTTTTGTGTCAGAAATCAGATTTGACAGGAAAACGTTGCTTTTATTTGTATAATTGATGTTCCATAATATTTTATGTATTTATAAAGTTGATTTCCCCTTTTTAAAATATGTCTCATTGTCTCCTTGTACTGTTTACAACAGCGTAGGATAAGCGTACGAGACTTTTATCCAAAACGCTGGCATATGGGCTAGAATACCCTGCTGGTGACTTTAAAACAACAATCGGTAGCATTATCTGGTATAATGCACAACGAACACACATTTTCTGTGTTACAAACGGGTTACTTATAACTAGCCCATACATTAAATCTTCGTATGACAGCGCATGCCCAGTATTTCTATCATTCGTTGCAATTGTTAAAGAACAAACTAAGGCAAAACACAATGGCAGTATAAAATGTGGTAACTTTGGTTTTTGAAACAATTCTTTTATTTTAAATTATGTTTCAGTCCACTATCAGAGTATTTGCTGCAGGAATATGGCCTGAAGGGAACATTTTTGTTATATTCTGGAATTATGCTCAACTGTATACCGTGCTGCCTCATGTACCGAACACTGAACCAAACGGCGTGTTCAAATTCGCAAGTTGATCTCAATGCAATGAAATATGCAAACTCATATGATGGGAATACCTCGAAATTCTGTGAAGATAAACATTATTTGGACATGATAGTTAACATTCCAACTGAAGAGCAATCAGTGACTTTGTTGAATGCACACGTTGACGTAGCAGAAACTGTTTGGGATAATGGAGAGACAAATGCAAAAACTAAACATAAAATAAACGAAGCTGATACAGACTTTATGGAGCTACTTTCTGAAAAACCTGCTGCTCATAATGAGAAAGACATTATTGTTAGTGCAAATGAAAGACGTACAACAGAAATCGTGTTTTCAAAGGAAGATTCCACTCTAACTCGATACATAAAACTATTAAAAGTGCCACGAGTTTTGTTATTTAATGTGTCGCAGTTTTTGTTTATTGGAGCATGCTGGATCCCCGTCATATTTATACCCGATAAAGCAAAACTACACAGTAAGTATATATTAAATTATATTTTCTTTCTACAAATCCTTTCCAATATACTTTTAGTGAAACATCTTAAATTTATACCACGACTGTGTAAAGTGGCAGGATTTTGTTTAAATTACTGGTTATGTGCTAGTTCTTGCGCAGCAATTATTATTTTCGAAATTTAGACAGGTTCTAAAATGTATGTTTTCTTGCAAGCGCGTGTATGTTTTACCATTAATGATGAGCAATGATGCCTTAATTGCTAATGTACTGAATTTTCCATGACATCTTGTAGGCGTCAAATTACCGACAAACGCGTGTTTCCATATCTGTGGCTTTGTAAGTCATTGACTGGGTCTGGTTCTGTAAAAATATTTGAAACGTTTTGCTACGCATAGATGGGATGGCCAAAGGCCTGGTATTTCGTCCACATAAACATCCTTGTATATTCAAATGTTTGGTCTGATGGCGTTACGGTTTTTTGTGGTTTGTTTAAGCTATGTTGGAAATTGATTCCTTGTCAATAGGTATGTCAGTGTCAATAACACTTCATGGCTTTCGATTTTGCATAAAGATTGGCACAGCCTCCTCTTGTACATTACTTTATATTCGTGTTTTGTGTATTGTCAAGTAGATACTTGTATATGCTTGTAGTCGTATATCGTTTTATTTCTCTCGACAATAAATGTGTCTTGGTTAAAGACATTTGTCAAAGACAACCAAGTACACGCGATGTTACCTCGCGTTATATGGTTATTGACGATCTGTATTGTGGGTGTCCCTTTACCTGTACGAAGGTGCTATATTAGCAAAGTATTACACACATCGTTTATATATTCTGTATAGATATAAAGGAGGAAGATTCGGCTTGGGTTGCGTCAGCTGCTGGCATTGGTGGTATTTGTGGTCGTATAGCTCTTGGATTTGTTGCTGACAGACCGTTTATAAACAAGTGGGTACATAAATGCACTTTGACTGTGTGTACATACACAGTAATTAATACTAACCGTCTAGCTATGTAGGCACAAACATCGAATTATCTAAGTTGTTATTGCTCGTGTCTACTACTGCCAACGGTTCAAATACCGGTGGGGCACTCATATACCTCATAATTCAGCAAAAAAGCTGACTGGGAAATAAAAGCTATGTTCGGTATTTTTTTAACTATCGTTCTCGTATATCTATATTTCAGGAATACTTTGTATAAGATTGTGCTCATTTCTAGTGGTGTGAGTACAGCCTTATGTCCCTGGCTAAATACCTTATGGTCGTTGTTGATATATGCTGCAATATACGGAACAGCTATGGGTAAACACAAATTATGATATTAGAACTAACGATGTAAGAGGAGTGTTTGGGAACATATGTCGTAATATTAAGGACAAGTGATCGTAAAAGCACTATACCTCCTCACACTTCGTCTATGTGATATCACTATATCAGAGTGTCCAATGGTCGATCATTTGACCAATATGTTCATCATATAAAGCCTACGTAGACATATAGCATAAATAAAAGTACTGTTCACAGTGGAGTTTTTTAAGATATACTATTGAAATTGTATTCCGCAAAGTCATGTTATTATCTTATTATCAATTACAAATGCAGGAATAAAACAATGCAACATACTGATATGATAATAAACTTTGAACCTCTTTTTGTCTCTGATTACAGGATCAACTGTGGCTTTAACATCAATCATTCTTCTTGATACAGTGGGTCTATCATGTTTTACTGATGCAATCGGTCTGCATTACTTGATCGGTGGACTCGGTGGCCTCATTGGACCACCATTTGTAGGTAAGTGAGATACCTTCGTAACTATGTGTTATAGTGTCTCGTTTTGGTTTCACGCCGTTTTGCAACGGAGGAAAATGTCATTTAAAAGCACGCGGTACAATGTTTCCATAATCTTGCTTAGAACTTATTTCTAGTTGTCCAACCTTTCCTTCTCATAAGCATGTAATTGACAGACAATAAAGATAATCTCAGAGTCCAGATGGCTTTATATGCATTACATGCACAATGACTTTTTGTAACACACATGTTTGAAATAGCATTACCACGAATTCTAGATCATCAGTGTAGCGCTCTACCGACGAAATAATAGTCGACTGAAAGCCATCACTGAAAAAATAATACGAAGACGACCGCCATACACACAGCATAATTATGTTTGTAATAAATGTACATTATATACACAGTAACTTGACAAACTGTAAATTCAACCGTGTCCAGGAAAACCGGGCTTAGTGACAATATTGTCAAAATGTTGATGAATATGTGGTTAGAAAAAGGAGACTCTTGTGATCAGATTCTGAAAATTTGAACAAATTATTCCATACACTTACTAAGTTATAGACTTTTTAAACCAACCATTACCGCCTACTTTTTGAGTGACGTCGCGAACGTCATTCTGTACGTTTTTTACGTTACGTCAACTGGCATTTCAAAGATCCAGTATCTGCTAAATTTTTGACGTAAACTTTTAAAATTGTGACACCTTATAGAATAGAATCCTATTTGTATTTTAATAAAACATGTCCCATGTGTGAGTGTTTGCTTACAGAAATTGCAAGTGTTTTAGCCACTTCACCCTTGTTTTCATTGATATGAGTTCTCTTTAGAAAACGATCACCATAGCAATCTTAACACAAATTTAAAGAAAACTTGAAGCTAATGAATAGTAATATAATATTCAATTACCTAAATATGAAATCAAAGGACACAAGTTTTTTTCTCATTTTAGACATGTTTCTAAATCTTATTGCATAATTACAATACAATGTCATTAAGCCCGGTTTTCCTGGAGAACGGTTTATATTTAATATTTATTTTAATCAATTAATCGACCGTCAGTTGTACTGAATGGACATACCAAAGCGACGTACTCGCTTCCAAACGAACGAGAAGAAGACGAATATTTGTTAAATCGTTGTTTGCCCTTTCAGGTCTATTATACGACTTGACCGAGACTTACACCGCAACATTTTTGTTCGCTGGAGGTGCAATGGCAACAGCAGGGATCTTGGTCATCGGTTTATAATGTTCGTGGACATTTCATATCTTTTCTACACAGTTTTGTTATTAAAGTTGTATTTGATCACCAATATTTATAGCATTTGTAATAAAATACATGAACATACATTGTACATAAGCATTCACCCTGGTTACTCGTCCAATCAATTTCAAGTTATTTTCAATTTTCTGACGATTTTCCTTGTACCTTCGTCAGCTTTTTAATATATTGCATGGATTTATTAAGCAATCGGGGATACCATGGTTGTTTCCAAATTAGTTAAAACCACAAAAGGTTTTCCATATTGCTTGAAACTGTCCCACATGAACATTGGATACCTTACCAATGTATATTGGGTGTCAAACAAACTGTTTATTTCAACAGGCATCAACTTCATAGCCAGATTCTCATCACGACAGATCGTCCCTTGGTGCAACAATGTTGTATTTCACTCTATGTTATATAATGAGACGCAACCATACATGTCAAGTAAGGTAAATCCAAAATAGGAGTAATCAAGCGAAACATATCACAAGATGCACTCAAATGTGATTTAAAAGGGATTTAAATGCGTACACAAGGGGGTATTAATTATAATGGTTATAAAAAGCGGAGATCATAAAATTAATCAAATGTCTTTTGACAAAGGTAGGCAAACTTGGAAACCAGACTTTTATCAACGAACATAGGAGTAACTCGACTTTAATTGGAGTACTTGGCAGATAATTTTGGATACAACCTTGTATCCAATCCCGTATAACCTGTGTTACCCTATGAGTACAATGAATGAATTGTGTTCATAAATTTTTCTGCACACATATTCAAATATAGAAAGAGACATCCAGGTTTGGGTGGCCTTTTATTGTTTGTGAAGCACATGTCAATCACCTGTATACTTTGTATGATTAACTATGACATAAACATAACATAGTTTACCAATTGTGTAAACATTGACATGTTGAACATGAAAGCTAATCATCAAAATAAAAAATGACGTATCTAAAATGTAACACTTGATAGAGTTTGATAAAGAGCTCGTTTTGTCAAGTAGTCATTAACAGTTATAGTATGTTTAAGTTCCGTTCTTAAATTAAACTGATCTTATCTACCACCGAAGCTACGATATAAATCAAATAAAATTTGTTGAAAGTGAATTTGTTCTTGACCTACATTTCAAGTATATAAACATTTTTCAGCGCTTATGAATCATTTTAAATTTCTGCTGAAACATCACACAATTTATAATATAATTTAAAAAAATGTAATTTGAATTGTGAAGAATGGATGTAACGATAATAAAACCACGAGACACAAATTTATGATTATTATCTATTAACAACGTTTAGCGATATGACGTTTAATGTCAATAAAATTATAAAAGAAATGAAAGCGGTGCAATAATAAAAAACAGCATGGAAGTATAGAACCACTAGAGCTTTACCAAATATAAAATTAACATTAACACTAACATAATGTCAAACAGTGCGTTCCTTTGGCACAAAAGTATGAACCTATCATTTGGCTATATTTCGCTGGCTTAGAATGAGAAGGTTGTAACTACAAAATCAGTATTTTGAGGAAACTAAAACAACTGTCTCATAATCACTCTTTACTTTGGTAAAAAGGTATGAGAAAATCCGACAGGGAATGTAGCACTTAACCTTACCAACCGAGCAGCACAGACATCAGAAACACCCCGACACAACTACCCTGAGCAAATGCAAGCTTTTTCAACTTCAGTTTGGTCAACATGACAAATTTCTATTTTTATGACAATATGCTCTTTAGAAGCGAAATGGTGCAGATTTCAAATATGTATTAGTCTTATAAGGTTGCAAGTGGCACTAACGACCTTCTCATTTAAAGCCAGCGATTTGTAGACACAACCTTGTTGCATCATAGGTAAGATGTACGTATTGGAATGTAAATCCAATAGCTAAATTGTGAGAACTAATTATGTTTTAAAATAACGTATGTTCAGTAATTGTTAAAACATGAACTTCCATAGTGTAGCCCAATAAGAACGAAACGCTGACACACAATCAGGAGGCCGTACTTATGTAAATAAGAGAGATTGCGAAACCGTGTTTCGTGATTACGTTTAAGACTGTATGTCGTCAATGTTTCTCTGTCAAGCAATGATTATGTGGTCGGTGCATATGATTCCACCCTAAACAATGTTTTGCCATATCGATCTTGTCCATAAATTTATTCAGAATGAAACATTTTCTTTGACATACGGCATTCTCCAGCAAGAATAGCACTGCCACTTGCTATGAGATCTATGCGGTATCAAGACGCATCGTGAAGACAAGGCGCATGTCCATCCTGATCCTACAACAAGGCTGGTGACCAAAGCAGAACATAGCTAACAGAAGGTTTGGGACAATGTGAACCGCCAAATGTACTGGCATGTACCGGTCTTCTGGAGACAACACAACAGAAAGCGTGTGGATTTGGTAGAATAACGAACTACAAGAAACATTTATTGTGACAGTCAGAACGAAGATAAATGTGTTCCTTTTTTACATTAGACATGTGCCAGAATGTTTGAACCTTGTCCATATCTTGTGTAAACCGTATACTAGTACACATCAAGTATCTTGCAAACCGCATCGAGGGTTGTCCGCAAAACTGTAGAAACTAGTATATAATTAAAGAAGGACTTACTACAGTGTTGCAGGCATACCTCGGTGTGATGAAGGCCGCCGAATTGTTCAACTATTCTAATCGCCAACCACATTTACATGTACGCGTACATATGCATTGTGTATATAAATGGAAGACTTCATAATAATGTGTATGACTTCGGTGCTTAGCAAATTATGATTAATGTAATTGTAAACAGTCGATGGTATCGAACACATTCATATATAACGGTTCTACAAGTAAGTTTTTTGCTAGCGAATTTGCAATGTAGTAGATAATGTTGCGACTAAATCCATGACAAAATAACCGTTACGGTAGTACCGTGATTAATGTACTGGATTTGTGACCAGGTTATCCCTGGTAGGTGGGTGATACCCTTCCATGAAATTTTGACAATGTTGATTTTGCTCCACATGTTGAGAAGTTGCTTGTTACTTACAGTATGGAATATGTTTATAAGTTAATATGGTTTGGTTCGATCATGTAGTCAGGAAAAATAAGTGAGGTGAGTCGGCGTTCGATTACCTTTCATTAAAAAAATATTTTCTCCACGTGTAGATAGGTTGTCAGACCCGTGTGGAAGGGTAGGTTAGCGCTGATTGTTAGGATCCAGTCAGGAAAACAGGTTGGATGAATCGGCCATCGAATATAACTGAACTACTGTAGTTGTAAAATGGCGAGAAACCAGAATAAGCAATTGCATAGTATACAACAAACAGTATTGTATTGTATAAGTTGGCAGTGTTTATTGTCAAAATACAGTTTTAAACATAATTCAATAATATGATAATTATGCAATATACGCGATGCAGATATATGTATATTGAATAGCAAGGTAGTAACATGTCTTTTGTGACATATAGAAACATATATAGCAAAGCTAGATGGTCACGTACCATTCAGAACTCAAAACATTGGTAGCATAATATTATACACGTATTAAACACGTTTTCAATGTAGGAATCTACCTTTTTTAATGAGATAATAGTAGATTTAATAACGGTCAAAGTTCTCCAACTGTGTATTTCCCAGTCTCCTATCCGATCATTACACTATTTGCCTGAAAGGTCGGGTATCAACCAAACAAAGGCGATTTACTAAGACAATATCCAAAATGGCGGAACTGTATATGGTAGCTTCTATTCAGTCTATTGTAAAAATATCAATATCACAAAGCTTTAAGGGAACGACACTTTCCGTGATGCTGAACCTTTGTTGTGATCGGCAACGATACTACGCATGTCCTTTCAAATATGCAACTTGTCGCCCAACTGGGTATGGACATCACAGGTACTCCAATAAATAAGATTCACCGGTGTGCACACAATATGTCCCGACTGTTACTCACAACTTCATTAGTGAACCGCCCACTCAACCAGGATGCTTCTTTGGAACGCATGGCATTAGACATTGTAAGAAGAAACCTAGAACCATGCAAAGTCCTGTTGCCAGAAACGATGCCGTAAAACTACCAGTTTTGTCATACATCAAACCTGTAAATAAATAAACATAACGATAATAACATATTAGAGGCGATACAGTTAAGTAAAAACAGCAGATAGTATAATTTACAAAAATAGTTTAGATGTATTTTTTCAGCCGATGATGGTGTCGTCTTGCAATTTATAAAGATGCTTAACGGAAGATGTAAGGCTTCGATTGAGATCAGATCACCCGAGAATTCAATAAAAAAAACATTTCCACAGATATACAAATATACTTCAATATTTGAAATATTACTAAAAAAACATGTTATTCAAACTTTTTGAAATCCCATTAAGGTCACATTTTTATTTCTAAGTGACAGTTTACTGTCATAAGGAGGGCATGGAAAATGACAAAAGTCTCTTTGATGACCCAATGTCGCTCACACAACGACAAATCAAGGGCTTTTTGATACTAGTGTTGTTTTTCTCATTCCCTCCTCTACACAGCATATGTTTAATCCTGTAAACTTAAACACAGAAAACTGGTAAGCAATTGACACCACAACGGGGTTTTTTCAACAGTAATGGGCGAGTTATATTCAATTTCGTAAAACAATAAATTACCTTTTCAAGTTGAAGATGTAGATGTAGAGATTTTAGAAGTTAGAGGTATTGTAGCTTACCTAATAGTGGTGGACCAAGCAGTGCTCCAAATCCACTGAACATGTTGTTTAATCCCATAGCATCAGTCATAGATTCCATACCAACAATTTCAACCAGAACCACAGTGGTCTGCGAAAGCAGCACAGCTATATTAACAACATACACCATAGACAATTATGTTCTATATTATTTGATGAGTTGCACATTTTGTATTAATATATTGGCGTACAACAAGCAATGCAGCGTCAGTGAAAGCTAATGCCTAGGTCCAACTGAGCTATTGTACATGTACTCCCGATTTGATCAATTGGCATCGGAAGGCTTCGGAAATAGGGTCTTCGTGATCTATTAGGGAAATCTTCTGACGCATTAGAAAAAATCTTGAACTCTCTAATTTATCTAAATCGGGAGTACATCGCCGAGGAAAATAAAGCTTAGTGCACGGGACATAAAAAAGGAAAATAGCTGAACGCATTAGTGTTTGATATATGATATTCTTGCATTTGATACAAATTTCAGTACAATTTGTACTAATAATTAACGGCATGGATAAAAGAACTTAACAATTGAATTAACAATTATTTCAATCTCTATGTCGCTGGTGAGAAAGCAGATAACTTATTGCCGTTCTGTAGTTACATGGAGGCTTAATTTGAAAACTCTTTTTAACCAGATTTTTCCATAACGATTTTCCCACAAATTTGATTTTGGAATGAAATATCATAATGAAACTTGTGCGGGTAGCGAATATGAAAACATTGCTTAGAGTTGAAAATGGGACCGTTATGGTTATGTCACCGTTTGGCTGCCATGAAAAACTAGTTTTCTTGGAATTTCCAAGACTTGTTAAAGATGTTGAAATGGACATATTATAAAAATTATTGAACCTTTATCACATATTTTAAAGGGGTTATTTTCTCTTACCTGTTGAGAGACCATACATTACTGCATAACTGACTAACAGCCCGAATGATTTGAGTAGAGGAACAACCGCTGTAGTGATACCAGCCAACAATAATGCCACCTTGTATAAACATACTCTGTCAAATATATAACAGAATGAATTAATGCTGATCATAAACATTTGAAAATACTTGATTAAAATAAATACTAGTTATAGCAAAGACTACTGTAACAGTACTGTGAGGTCCCGCTACTAAAACTACTTAAATTATTTCGAATTCAAGCTGCGATGTTTAACCAAGTCTTAATGCAAGTATTCAACTGACATTCAGGTCATGTATGTCTATCCACTATAATAATAATTTTAAATATAAACCATATTAGTATTGGATTAAAGGAAGGAAGGATATTCATTGTGTTTTAAGGTCGATCATTAATCCCCATTGAGAATTAGAAAGACCTTGAGATACCTGACAAAATCAGAGCTTACCAGAGAAGAAATACTAGTACAACTTGAGATAATGCACAGTTTGCAACGAAGTATATGGTGAGATTCTAGCGAGTCATTGCTATTTGAATCATTATCGGATCATCAATAGCATTACATTTTGCATTCATTTGATTAGATACTATTGAAGAGAATTACATTATAAAATAATTGTAAACATACGAACAGTTCGCTGGCTTAGTAAATACTAAATCGTAACTACACAATCAATATTTTGAGATAACAGTAAAAACTGTGTGGCGATCACTGTTTACTTATGGTAAAACAAGCTCTTTCAACTTCAGCTTGGTCAACATGACAAGTTCCGATTTTCATGCAAATAGGCTCATACGAAGCGCCTTATCATGCAGATTTCAAATCTGTATTAGTCTTACACGTTCGTAAGTGCCATTCATTCTAAGTCAGCGAATTGTATTCTTGACTTTTACCTGTTCATGAAGTTTCTGTCAGACAGATATCCCAGCACTATACGTCCTATCACAGTAGATATACCAATAGTTGATATAATCCAAGCCGCTGATTGCTCTGATATACCTAAAGGATTAACAAGTACAGAACTTTTTAGTAAACAATAAAACTGAAAATACTAAAAAACTACAGAACATAATTGTTCAGTCAAACACAAATGTTAGATGACATGACCACATTTTTGGTGACAAATATATCTACTAGTATATATTAGACTGATATTCAAAATAATAACATTTTTTATGTAAACTTCCTTAAGTTTCTTATCGAGACTTGCGCAATTCACTCGCCATACGTTTCCTTCAAAACTTTATTCTTCTTGACCAATCTTGATTTTGAGTTTGGGTAAAGAATAAAAGAGTTCGAATGGACTTGTAGTGTTTAAAAAAGATACCTTCTCATTATTGAGAATACACGACAGACATAAAGAATTGAAATTGTCACAAAGAAAAAAGTTATTAAACACATTGCTAGCTTTCCAAGAGAGTAGTTAGCAGTAAAATGACGAATAAGGAAATATGAATAAATGTACTTAAGAGTACGTAAATTTCTTTCTATAGAAATGTGAGAAGTAATATATCGTGTTATTACCTAAACTGATTGCTAGCTCTGGTATAAAGACAAACGGTTGATAAAGTCCTGTAATAAACAAAACCTGTGAGCTATAAAACAACATCATCTCCTTTCGCTTCAACAGCTTAAAGAATGACAGTCCGGAGTAACATCTTTTACATGATATTCCCTCATGACGCTCGTTTTCAGTTGTAGTTTGTAAACTTCTTCCCTTGATAACTTTTCTTATTTCTTTATCTGATGAATATTTTGAGCAATTATGATCTTGGAAAATTGTTAGTTCGTCTTCGTATTCTATCACAATAGCTTCGCAATCAGCAATGTCACTTTGTTTAGCTCTTTGTTTGTTGAATTTGTCAAACTTTTCTTCAATATTAGGATATGTATTTATAAAGCTATCTAGTTCAGTTGTTGTATCTTTTGAAGGACTTGTTTCATCAGCTAAATCATGTGCATCACTAGTGGTTCGTAAAGGTGTGAGTATTTTGGTTCCAGATTGCAAATTGTTGCCTTCAGTTCCAATATTTTCAACTTCTTTAAGTATCTTTCGTTGTTCTGAATCAATTTCCATTAATGGAATCAGCTGAGTTTTTGTCTCCCCACCATTGGCTACCACTGCTGATTCGTAACGCTTGTCTGATGTCACGTATTTCTCTGGCCGCTTGTCTTCTCCGTTGAGTCTTGATTTGGTCATCTCTAAGGAAGGGGTGTTGTCCTTTGTGTAATTCGACAGAGCAGTATTACCAGTGAAAGACATTGAGCATGGAATGCAGTTTAGAAGTATAGCTGCCTGTATGAGAAGAGTACCTCTCCATCCGTATTCGTATAAAAGTACTCGAATCAAAGGACTGGAAGTCATAAAACAAAATGTCATTAAACTGAATGTACAATAAGCTTATACAATACAATTATAATACTAACGACGTAAACAAGCCTTCAAGAGATGAAATGTTTTGCAAATTACCTTTTGAAGCATTGTTTCATTCCATTTATTTTATTGGATTGCAGTTCCGTTAAGTCTTACACATGTGAAATTTAAATCTTAGGTAATGAACATCACTGCTGGTTTTTTCAGGGTTTGAACAACGCAAAAGAAAAATAATCCCCCAATATTATTTATTAAAGTAAGATTGTCAAGTGGTTGAGCGTTCGCTTTGAGGGCGAGGGGTCCCAGGTTCGATGCCAGGCCGCGTTATACAAAAGACGAAATAAAAATGGTACAAGAAATCCCCTTGTTGGACGTTCATCAAATAACGGAAACTGGCTTTTCTTCTCTCATAACAATTGTGTCGATGGTGATTAATATAAGATGAAAAAACTTGTTTCGCAACCAACCTTAAATAAATTGGTATAAACTAGTTTTACCTGATCACAAAAGCCCCGAATCCCGCTCCTGCTACTGAAGTACCACATGCCAGGGCTCTGTATTTGTCAAATCGGATAGTAACATCGACTACACATGGTATAAACTGTAAACCAAATCCCAAACCTAATACAAATAAAACAAAACCTGTTCGGTTATGAAATAATTACTACTATTATTTACGAAATTTCAATAGCAGCAATATTGACGGTTTCGACTCGATTTACCGGTTATGATCGTTATTTATTGTTACTTCACAACGTTCTGGGCACTGTTTTATCAAAGGACGAACATTTTAAACTTACGCTCAAATTTAAATTCCTTATAATGCGTTTACATCTGTAAATGAAGGAAATATATTGTTTAAAAGCATTAACTGAATTAATTAACTTATGATTATACCTATCGCTTTACCAGAATTTGAAGCAGTTACATAATTATAAACGATTCAAATTTGAACGTAAGTTTACGATTACGGTAAATGCTTTGATAAAACAGTGCCATGGACAATATACACGTATTAATCATACAAACATTTGATACGGGTGTGTATATATTTGGCCGGTTTATCAAGGAGAGAGTTTTTGGTATAAACAAGTTTAGTCCATGGATATGTCATCAACTTTTAATTTTATACATCAGGTTCAACAAGGAAGCTGCAGCATAAGTAGTACTATAAAGCAATTAAATTCTTATGGTATCATATTGGAAATTGGAATGAGCTTTTATTGCGTCGTGGAGTATTCTTGAATGACAATCATGATGGATTGCAGAATGGCTAAAGGTCTACTTACCGGTCATAAATCCAAGCGAGAAATACATAAAGTATAGACTTGGTGAGAATATTGTCAGAATGTATCCGACTGAAGATATGAGCGTTCCAATTATAGAGACAGCACGGTTGCCAAGGCGACGTACAAGAATGCTTGCCAATGGACCTGAAATATAAAGTCTTCAGTCAAAACCAGAAACGTGTCTAACGTGATTTCTTTACATTACTTCTAGTATTTGTGTTTGTGTATTTCAAATTCTATTAACAAAATACATTTGCTGTGTTACTTTTTGGTTATTTCAAGCAAGATATATTTATCAATAAATATTAAAAGGACGCTAAATATTATAAAAGTAACCAACAGATAATAAAATTTCGCACAGGGAATGCAACTCACAACAAAATGATATGATCACAAAGGTACACGAAACGACAAATATGACCGACGATAAGCACACGACCCAATGGCTGACACAAAACTTGACAATAAATACACGTATTTAGTTATAGACATGGTATTTGTAGAATTGTAATTATCTGAAGCTGCGTTCCATAGCCGCCATGATATGTATCTTTAATAGGACAACATACTTGTAAGTAGTCTAGCCAACCAGATGATTGAAGACAGTAGAGGTTTTTTGTAAATTTCTTTTTCGTTTTGTAGATGACACAAACATTAAAAGGCGTAGTGATGCATAAAATGTGCAAACTATAAACAGAATACTAAATGTGCATGTACAGTACTGAATAACAAACAACTGCACAATTCGCGGTTAATGACGCATGGAAGCAACGGTTTACTCTAGTTAATCTAGTTCAAGCTACATTTTCGACTCGGGTTCATTGCACCTCTGTGTATTATGTATATCATTTCAAATTCCTTTGGTTAAACGGTTAAACTAAAATATCGGATTCTATAGATGTGTTGTAAGCATTGTGTATAAACAACCGACAATATTGACCATCTAACTTAACTGATATTAGATTCTTGCTGTCCTTAATCAGCCGGTTACGTATAGCGACCCCCCATTAGAGACCAATGGGGTCAAAAAGAAAAAGAGTAGGACGAAATATCAACACTTTGTTGGAATCACGAATATTTGGTTGTTGTACAAAGGTTGGTGTTCTGGGGAGGTCATCGTTATGATGAATGTGTACTTTTATGCACAAACGCTTGTGTTGCTAAATGGAGGTTGCTGCTCAAGGGGAGGGCCTCCTTGATAGCCTAGTGGTTGAGCGTTCGCTTCGAGTGCGGGAGGTCCCGCGTTCGATCCCAGTTCGCGTCGTACCAAAAACAAACTAAAATGGCGCCAGTAATTCCCTTCCGTGACGCTCAGCATTAAAGGAAGACTGGCTTCTCTTCTCTCATACCCTCTTGACGATTGATAACATCAGGAATGAGGTGTCGAGATTGATCAATAAAACTTGTTTCACGATCGACCTTTAATAAATTAGTAAAAACTAAACTAAGAGGAGGGCTGCTCTTGAGAAGCTGTTCAACCTAGTGTGAGCAACCACGCTATAACAATCGACTAATGTGACATATTGTGTGCACCCTCTCCAAAATGACCGGTACTGCCTCACCCAGTATGTGCAACCTCTCTACACCAACCGACTATGTTCCTCCTAACGTACATTGCTCTGGAGAGGTTGTAGTATACAGTTTCATATTTCAGTTATAAGCTGTTACAGCCAAATCATGCATAATGAAAATAAATACCAATTGAAAATTAAAATGTCACAGTCCGTCCTTTAATAACGTCCAATATATGTATCACACATCAGTTCTGTACATTTAGTATTAGCGAAAACATTCATACAGATTAGGAAACTGCTAACGCGGTCGATAATTGAACTGCAATATAGTAAAACTTCACATAATTATCACTCAATATCCCGAATACCTATTCTCTTATTGCCGGACATCTGACAGAGATGGGCCTATGTTGACCATTATTTAACTAGCTGGTTCATCAACCGTCCGCATCAGTTCTAACCCAGGTTCCGCGGAGATTCAATCTCCTTGCCCCAAGGCATACGCCTTAACCACACATGCATGGTTTATAACGAGATCACCAAGGACATCACTCAATAGTCTCATCTAACGAAGTCGGAGGTCATTGACCAATCCGGCTGGGTATAACCGAATGATCTCGCACTTACGACTGCGTCGGTCGAAGGCAAACGGCCAACAAATTAAAACAACATATCTAAACTGAATGCACCAATTTACACAGCGAGCCAAAGGGTGGTCTTATTCTAAAGGTTTTACTATACGTGCGTGTTTGAATTATAGAACCTCTCCAGAGCGACCATCTGTAGAGCAAAAAGTCATTTTCCTCTCTATAACAACACCGTAGCATTTCCCTAAGTCGATATTTACTTTAAATTTAACCCCTGCGGTACACCAACCTCTATACAAAGGTCAATATGCGCAGCTACCAAGAGTGGTGCTCAACAGAGATCTCAATATATATTGAAAACTGTATATAACTCAGAGTCAGACACAACTAAAGTTATCATCGGAACAAAGGCTTAATAGTCTATTTGGTATATTTGCAACACAAATTTACTACACGCTATTGATTGCAAAAACCAGTTAATAGAAAATATTACAACATTACATTCACTTTACATCATAAACGAATGTTGGGTTTTCGCCAAACATAACTGACTTATGAGTACTGTACATTGTACGGTAACTGAGCATAACCGGTTCGAATTGGTTTTATCCGGTATACATATGATTTGTTGCGTTGAGTGAAGATATTAAATATGAACGACGGAAATAGATATTGAGTGTAGATATTACATTACATATAGAGTAAATTTTTAAGGCTAGTCTTATTCATAATACATGTCTTACTCAAATGTAACTGTATAATGGATAAAGACTAAAAGAAAAGAAAATATCTCTGATAATTGTAGCTACTATTTCGCCTCGCAGACAGACACCGCACACTATGCGACGAAAAATAAATATTTTTGTAAAATTGATATTTTTCTATAAATCTTTTTCGTTTTCAATGATACATTTCCATGTGGTCTTACCACCTTTGAATTTCACTTTTACTTTAATATAATTTATGTATCAAGTATGTGAACACTGTATTAGCAGACAGAAAAATGAATGCTATGTACAACGTAATGAGGAATATATATACAAACGTTTAAGTATGTTTTCAGACATGTGTTCGTTCAACCGACTGTACTGACTGATCGAGTCCACGATGGCACGATCGTCTACATTTTTGTTACCAGCCACTATCTATATCGTTAATAACATGAAGCAATCAGGTAGCATCAATTACGTCTACGTAATTGAATTGTATATCTTTATTAAAAATCATATGCAAGTTCTTTATCAATATAAGAACGGGACGGGGTTTAAATCTGTGCGAATATTGAATATATTTCATATGGCCTTGATATATCGTAATGTTCAGTTTACGTGAATTTCTTAATCCCCCACCTCACAAAATACCTGACTAGATAGTGTAGCATAACATATATCATTAGATTAAACTACATACAGCATAATTATGACTGATTGCAGAATCCCCGACGGTTGGTAATCGGTTCACTGTCTGAGAATATGATTAAGCGGACATATTTAATATTTATTTCGTTATTTAGATATGCCAGCTAGTGGACATAGCATAGCCTTTATTTTCCAGTCAGCTTTTTGCTGATATATGACAGGCATTCGAGTGCCTCCATTAGGTTTCGAACCCGGGTCATCGGATTAGTTGAAGCAAGCGCGCTAACTAATGACCTACGTAGAGCCACATGCTTTTGTTGTCCTTGCATTAAATAGGCCTGCCAGCCAGTTCAACCCTGTTGTTCGTCATAGCAAGTCCGACAGGATATGATCGGGTTCACCGGGAATCGAACCCGGACCTCGTGGGGAGCAACCCACCGTTACAAACATTCACGACTAACATAGTGGACTCCTTAAAAATTGCGTAATATGTATGGAGAATGTAAACTTTATAGAGACTGATGCAATTGGTATTGAGGTCAAGTGGTTTTAGCGTCAACTTCCGAAACGGGTGTTCAATGGTCGACTCGATGTTTATCGCCTGCATTCAGCACTATTATAAGTACGCACCAATCGCACTGTTGTCTGGAACCAAACGTACCAGGGCATTTACAAGACCGACCAGCATCAGGATAAAATCACCGGGTAGTAGCAACGTGGCTACAATTCTACCGATTGCATCTGGTGTGCAAATCCAACATATAAATAATGCTTTTAAAATTTTATCAGTGTTGGTGGAAACTGAGATCCCAAAATTAATAAATATGTTGTTCATTTTTGCTATTTTGTCGTTAAAAAAAAGATAAAACACTCATATGGGTATCTTACAGTATGTACATGTATGTAAACACAAAAAGAGCACATACCTGAAAGGTATAGCGAGCCTGTAGTTAATGATACGATCCATCCTAACTCTGCTTTAGTTCCATGAAATGCTTCACGAAGACTCACAAACAGTATTCCATAAGAATACACAATTCCGTGTGTCAGAGCATGTATCACGAATGATGTAAACACCACTAACCAACCATACGCGGTATCTTTCTCCATATTTCTCACTCAATCATGAACTAAAAACATGTTCATTGTATACTTCAGTATAGTCCATGGAACGGTAGAGTCGAGTATATCGATTTGCTGTCTAATGTTTATACGTGAATTATTTACGTTTTAAGAATTTGATTTTAATTTGTCCTCAGCGGTCTAGTACAGTCATTTATTTACATATTGCTATTATATTTTTACAAGCATTGTAACGCCAAGTACTATTTATATTCAAACTATAAATATCGATATATAAATTATATTTTGAAGATTTTGACCTCTAATAGCATATTTTCACAGTCGACTTATTGAATGTATTTTTAACTTCGGGGTGAGTATTAAGCTACATACATGTACAGCTTGGCCAATTTGACTTGACCCTGACCTTTATGCAAGAATATATTACAAGGTTCTTGCTTTGAATATATCAATTTCCTCAAGCATATCGTGCGATATCGGTATTTCAGATTTGTGTTTGTATACATCTCGAGTGTCTTCGTGAAAACATACAATCGGTGTTGTATCGTATGTAATTTATCGACTGTTAAATTATGCTAATCAAAAGGTCATGAGGCTCGTGTCAATGTGGCCAAGCTATACATACATCATGTAAATAATATATTCTGGAGATATTAACCTGACCCTCTTACCTTCTGTTAGCATAATTTTACCTCAATTTATATTCTTGTCTAAGCTTAACCCTGACTGCTTGTTTTTCAACAGCTGGAACTATTACGAATATACACAAGATAATACAAACACAAAATCTTAACGACCGTCAATGACCGATTTTCTTTAGCAGATTTCGGAAAATCATATATTAGACACAAGAACCTTGTAATTAATTTATTTAAATCAGACTAATATTAGCTCCACTACTTTACAATGATATAGGAGAAAGATATGGAGCAAATGTTAGGATCTGATTTTAATGAGATTGTAATTAATTCAGTAAGGATTTGATTAACATTTCCGCACTATGCTTGGTGTAGCTTGCCCACATTGACATGAATCTGACCTGTTGATTACCATAATTTTACGGTCGATATATTGCCAACGCTTACAACACCGATTTTATGTTTTCATAACCGAGGAGTATCACGAAGACGCTCGAGATGTAATACAAACACAAATCTTAAATGCCGACATTGCACGATTTGCTAGCGGAAATTGATATATCCAAAGCAAGAACCTTGTAATATATTCTTGAATAAAGGTCAGGTTCAGGTCAAAATAGCCAAGCTATAATAACGTTACAGCTGCTAGTCGAGCATAATGAAAGTACGATTCACCCGTGGGAAATTATTGTACTCGTATGTATTGTACTGTTTTCCACCTAATGATCTTTTTACTGCCTAGTACACCAATGCCAGGTAGTCTGGCCACCCGACTAGATAATATATTTCATCAATCAAATACTAGTAGCATACTTTTTTAAAAATTTTGCTAGATTTTATTCTGGGCTTGATTTTGAGGGTGCAAAGGGAAATAATTTCATGCAAAAAGAGTAGATTGAGGAGATGTCTTTCTAAACTTAGGGTATTGACAAACTACCATGCCAGGGTACATATCGAAGGTTGCGTGATAGACTGTTATATGTTGTTCGTTAAGTATAAACAGTTACGACAATCTTGCAGGCAACCCTCGTTGTGTACAGAGAAAAATACTAGATTAGTATCTAACATTGCCAGTAATAATGATTCGGGTTGCAACTGTCACTGACATCAAGAAGAAACACAACCACCTCATATGTTAGAGCAAAACATACGTGAACTAGTGATAACATGTTTATACACCCAGTAATCAGACAGTGGTTGGCATTCCAAACACTCTCCAGTGACACTCAGTCACAGGTGAAAATAATTGTTGATAAACGGAAACTTATTCCTGTGTGGGAACAGTCATGGCAGTGAATGGATCCATCCTAGTGACTCTTGTACACGAATGCCTTGGTCTCACTGAGCACTTTTAAGCCTCGGTGATGTATTGATTGTATACCGGACTTAAATAAATTAGCTTCGGGGTATCGGGAACATGGATATTACGCATTTTTCTATAATTATCCCGAAAATTCCCCTTGACAACGAGGACCCTTTGCCAGATGCGTTCCGAAGCCCGTTTTTTAAATGGGGAGTACATCACCGAGGAAACATACTATCAGTGTGACCAAGGCATTAATGATTTATTTGTTATGATACAACATTAGACTATAAGTGTATCCTCACACATCAGTGATTATTGTCAATAATAAGTACCCAGTCACAGAACTGTGAAGAATACGCTAGCCATCATAAAATGAGAACGTTATATAACCACGTGTATTTTATTACAAGAAACTCGTCGTACATGTATGAGTAATATCGATTATTGGAAAAGTTGGATATTTCATAGGATGATTAAAATCCGAAACATTCCATTCCTGAATTGTTTGGAAAAATACGAAATCGTATTATATCCCTTGTATATGTATACGGGACGGGACGGGACGGGAGTTCTGTTGAGCTGTCCCCGCTCAGAAAAAAACTGAATCGACGCCTGGAGAATTATTATATTGATCTCCCTCAGAAAACCTATTTAAGATGTACAGTAAGTGTAAATAAATGATGTTGATTAATTATTTAATTTACTTATTTCAGTTGCCACGTCTCGTCACGGTACACACAGTCGCATTTTCTCGCCTCGTTGCACACACCCGATCATGCATCTTATATAAGGAAGTTTACTAAACGTATTTGTAAGTATGTAGCTACCCAAGCTTGCAAGTTGCAGTTTACATGCACGTATGCATGTGTTGAAACACGATTTTCTCATAAAGATATCATATATATTTGTGAACGACAAGGTTTTGGTGTTAACTTTAGTTTGGTCTGGTTCGAATGTCTGCACCCCAACTACAAAATTACAAATATTAGCTGCATATATTTCTAACATAACGAAAAAAGTCCAATTGTGTTTACATAATGCTTCTAGACTTCAGGTAAATACTTGATAATCTTGACTTTCCTAAGGAAAGGTTAAGATTTCCAGAAAAAAAACTAAGATTTCTACTAAAATTCTTTGTGAATGTCGTTTGCCAATATGTTACATGAGAAACGAGAGTTTTAACATTTTCGTTGTATGAAATACGTTAAGTTTTTCCCCTACGCTACATACGATACTTGAACAAAGTGGTGAAAATTTTCAAGCGAGTATGCCATATTTTAATAATTTTAAGTTACATGACCGTGTATAATATTGATACTTCATTATAATAACTCCTTCTATGTATGTGTGTACATGAATATATATGTTCACTGTCTCGCAACGTGTTACTGTACGTATGGCAATGACCTTCCGTTTTAAACTGAACTTTAATTATTCAGGGTAGTACTTAAAACCATGAAGATATATTAAGATCAAATTGAGGTCGTACACAAGATCTAGATACAGTTAAAATCATTCATGTATTTATCAAAGTAGATAGTGTGATACATGTATAGTGTTCTATATTATGTACAGGGTGTTTCATAATAGCTGTCCCAATTACAGACGGCGTCATAATTACATACATGATCACATCTTATATCTTTACATCTGGTCTACTAATGGAAAGCCAATATTTCAAAATCTTTTTCAATATAGAACATGACAATGTTACAATCAAACCAGGAAATAAAATTCTTGCAAAATGTCATTGTTTCATTAGGTGGCAAAATGACGTTCAAAATTATTTTTATCACAAAATGATAGCATAGCATTATAAAGTATTGAATGCTTTAACAAGCTTAATAATATTCATAATCAAAGTAATATATTGAGTTGAACGTTTAAATTATAAACAAGTTAAAATTAATTAGTGTTACTGCTATTTTGGTTTCTAGTGCTAGGCAACGAAAGAACTTAACCACACAGATACATTCTCGCTTGTAGTCAAGTAAACAGGTTTTGGACTATTATTTTTTACAATGGATGCTTTAAATTCACATATAGACATATAGAGCCTACAATACAACCACAAAAAAACAACTGAAAACTTTAAACTGATAATTTACAAAGAAAACAGCCAAAGACCTGTCACTGATTTACGAAATGTTTTGTGTTAGATTCGTTCAATGACTAGCAACTGGCAACTGGCAACTGATTATTGAAAAGTAATGACTTTTCAGAATCTAAATTCCTGTGTTGCATTGATAGTAACATTGTCGCATTATACACGTATACAAAATAAACTTTGAAATGTTGACTTTCTATTGGTACATGTATATGAAGATATCAGAAGAGATTAAGCACTTTCTCGTGGCATTAGTCTGTAATGGTGTCAGATAGTATGAAACACCCTGTATATCATGACAATTAGTAAAACACGAAGTCTTCTTAAACGTGTAAGAGTACAGCAGCCCGTGAGCTCAGTGAAAACTATTGTAACTTCATTAATTTATAGAATCATGTACCATAGTTTTGCACTGAGCTCTCCATCTGCTGTATGTGTATAAACAGATACTAACAAATCGTCGGACAGGGAAGTCTCCAACCTTACTGAGAAACCAAATCAACAAATAGTTCACTACGTTTATTCAGCTATCTACGTATATATAACAGGCTCATAAAACACACAAACCATAGATACCGAGATGTTTGCTGAATTACAGATTACGAAAATCGAATATGGCATGTATCAAGTACAATACGTAAAATTATATTGTTCGAAATATTTTGACATTTCAGGTACTGTTTGCTAAGTATACGCCTACAACCAATGGAGCCAAGCCATGTGATTTGATCATAATTATGTCCATTATGACATCATGGTGTTATGCCCAGGCGGTTCTTGTTGCTGAAACGAAAGAAAAATGAAATAATTCGAACAATAGTTTACAGTTGTGTATGCCAAATGTTTCCATGTGTATACTTTGAGTTAACGTATTATTTTCTTTTCAGCCATAGCATTTACATATACAGATAATTTATTGTAAGAACATTTTGGCACCAAAATGCTTATATAAAGAAGATCAATTTGCAGCGCCAATAATAATAACATACGAATGGTTAAGGAAATATGACATTAATGTATTGATAAAACTATAAAACTATAAAACTGTGACATGTATTACTAGTGTTACCGTACTCTGCAGGTATTGTTGTCGCAGTGGTTGGAGCTGCGGCTCTTATAGCATCGAAACTCTGCAAAATGTAAGTAGTTTCATAAAGCAAGCATTTTCTGAAGGTTTTTTCTTGTATTGATGTTACAATAAAAGTCAAATCAAATATTTCATTACGTCCAAGGCATCCATCCAATACATAAAGCCAAGTGATATGATAAGCGGAGGATGTTTTTCAATTGTACAAGGAATTTTTATTTTTCGTGGGTATAGCTTAAATCTACTATGTTCCGCTACTATGCCTATAACTACTAGTCGTCCCACTAAGCATTATTTTTCATCCGCGATGTACCCCCAATGAAATAATGAGTATCAGAAGCTATCAATAAAAAGGTCCTCGTGGTCTAGGGGAAGCTTCAGGAAGGTCAGCGGAACATTTATGAAATCCCTGTTCCTGTAATTGATCTTAATCGGCAGTACATCGCCGAGGCAAAAATTACTCAGTTGGACCTATGCTTAAACCAATGAAGAATATTTTAGTGCTGCTCTGGTGTGGCCTTTAAGGCGTTCGCTCCAGAGTTTTGCATGAGAAACGGACAATAAGCTCCCAATAATAGAATATGCCCAACCTTGGATACATGGACAAACAGACGAAAGAAACAAACAATGCAAGTCGTCGAATTAGTTAATTCGTTATCTGCCCTTGAAATAACTAAGGGTTCACAAAATGTGTGGCTTCAATTGCAACTAGTCATTAGATTTCTAAACTTTTGTTAATACTGCACTGTAAGTTACAGGACATAATATATGCGTTACCCCAGTTTTACGACGCGTTGGAAAGGTCATGTCAGCATCTGAACCTGTCCGGGTTGTAGACCACTTCCGGCGCTTCTCGTAGAACTTCTTCCGAATCTAATAACGAAAGGAAGTAGACAAATATATTTTATCCAACGGTAAAACAACATTACTCGTAAAAGACAGAGTTATGTCAATCCATACCAAATGCAACACATACATTTTTCAAAATCTAGCAGCAAATTAGGCATGATATTTTGATGTGTTCAACGTTTTGCTCAGTTTACGCCAGATGGACATAAATATTTATTTGTTGGCCCTTATGAAAGTTTTAGGATATAATTACCAATATATAGTATTATTATTATCTCACTGATTTACCTGTTCATTACAGATACAATGTAGGAAGAAGATGCACATCCCTTGTACAGTGTTAGTGATGACTACACGTATCTTACCTGTTCATTACAGATACAATGTAGGAAGAAGATGCACAGCCCTTGTACAGTTTTAGTGATGACTACACGTATCTTACCTGTTCATTACATATACAATGTAGGAAGAAGATGCACATCCCTTGTACAGTATTAGTGATGACTACACGTATCTTACCTGTTCATTACAGATACAATGTAGGAAGAAGATGCACATCCCTTGTACAGTGTTAGTGATGACTACACGTATCTTACCTGTTCATTACATATACAATGTAGGAAGAAGATGCACATCCCTTGTACAGTGTTAGTGATGACTACACGTATCTTACCTGTTCATTACAGATACAATGTAGGAAGAAGATGCACAGCCCTTGTACAGTTTTAGTGATGACTACACGTATCTTACCTGTTCATTACAGATACAATGTAGGAAGAAGATGCACATCCCTTGTACAGTGTTAGTGATTACAAAGAAGTAGTGAAACACCACACTGAATGGTACCAGTAGACTGAAAATCCAGGTCACACCTAGCAACGGTAACAATGTCAACATAGCCCTCAAACTTCCCCTAAAACATATACAATGACTCTGGATAGATAAAACGTTTAACATGTCACGTTTTACACGTACAATGTCATGATACTGATAGCCAACAATTGACACGTTCTGCTACATGATAGTTGAAAAAAATCCTATAATTTAAATTTAAGTCACATTCATGCCATATTAAGCATACTCGTATATATAAGGTAAGCACTCTCTCCAGGGTGATAGTCATTTGCATACTATTGTTCTGTTAGCCTCAATAACAGACACATTGATACTTGCCTGAAGTTGTCAATTGCATGAAATTAGCCTTGATAAAGGAAACACGATTGCTGTTTTCCTGCAGTATTCAATATCATAACATTATCCCCAATAACAGACACATTGTTATTTTCCTGAAGTAAGAATTCACAAGGGACAAGAATGTCACATTTTGTATAAAGTGTCCATGGAGACCATGAAAGTTTCGTCTAAAAGAAAATTCGATTTAGACGTCGGAAACTCTGACTAGTCTTAATATTTGTAGAAAAGGGGGAATAAGAACTACGACGTAATGAGAGACTCGATTTATTTACCTCTTGTAAAATCGCAAGTATGTATGATAATAATATACTATACTGGACAGATTGGCGGTTGCTCCTAAATAGTGGTATAATAATATGTCTATGCAACGTGTAATAAATGTTCATTCTCACCTAAGTCTAGCCACCTCAGTCTTGTCCGCGTTCGCCCTTAGGGTAAGGAATACCTTCACCACAAGGCCCATAACTCCAATGTTCATCTACAACATATAGCTTCTTTTTATTTCAGGATAATTATATAGATAAACAAAAAGGTTAAAACCGAAACTAAATTTCAGTAAACACTAACACAAAGCACGTGTGAACTATCGTTTCCCAAAAATTCATTAAAACAGAAACTAAATGTCCATTACTCACAAATATAAGACAATTTTAATTATTAGACGCATCCGCTAATAGTCGAGCCTTATAAACAAGTATACTAGTAGTCGTTAAGCAACTACTTCACCATAGAAGCATATACATGTACATACCAGAACAATAATCAGCATTGGTGCAAGAAACGCCCATATTAGTCCATCTTTCACCGATAACCAACAACTATAGAGGAATATAAAAAAATATATAAAAAAACATATGAAGTACAAAAAAAATGTACTTAGTCCAGTAGATTAGTTGTGCTTGCATTATGCTCAAGTCATCTCAGTTTCCTACATTTTGTGAAGCATTTGTGTGAAGCGCACTTACACCAACCATGAACAGTGGTAGGGCGTCTACAAAGGACCCGCTACCCATGGCTGGCAGTGACCAACACCTGTGATTACAGAATGCATGTGAACTTGGTCATTCAGACGCGGATAGTAGCTTAGCATCTATGACAAATTGAAGTGGAAACTAATCGAAACTTGTGCAGTTTAAACAGCTACCTTCATATGCAACTGACCACTTGTTTGTTCAACCAACACTCCATGATTATCAATGAACATTTCATAGTTTTGCTCACCTGTACTGGGGTCCCGTACCATAATTAGGAAATCTCGCAGCCAATGAGATGACTACAATCACTACCGGAAGTCCCCATCCTAACAAAAAGTACTTAGTGCGCATGTCTCTATGTTGGAATATACCTTTAGTACAGCACAGATACAAGGCTATACCTTCCACCATCATCCAAGTGAATGTTGCCATGAACAGAAAGTGGAGAAGAACAGCAACAACTTTACATGCAATCTGTAAAAATAGGGGAAATAGTAGTTCAAGTTTTACTGAAATGGTCAAGTTTAGTGAAGTAAATACTAAGTGCATTGGTGAATATCGCAAATTAACAAAATAAAACTCGCTGACATTTTCTTATAGAAATTACGACATTCACCACCCTCAAAGCAGTATGTCACTATTGGCCAGTAAGCTACAATAGAACCAAAATGACCACGCATTACGACTGTCTATGTCCAACACAAAACTCGCGTTAATGTCGTAAAAAATCAACTACAAGAACCAGTCACAGACAACCATATCCCCCTCGGAGAGAAAAAATGTACCAAAAATGGTTGGAAATAAAATTGATTATCCATATTGAGTATGGGGTATGGGATGCAATGCCACCATTACATCAACTTGAAATGCGATCATTACATCGTAATATAATATTGTATAACTTACTGGATCTTTATGAGCATCACTAGAAGAGACAAAGACTATTTGTGCCAACAATAACGCCACCGACAAGTTTGCATGAATCATTATCTTCTCATTGGTCAGCATTCTGCAAAAATGGCGCAGTCACTAATGATGCAGTAAATAGTAAAAATAACGCAGAAAATAGTAATAATACCGCAGAAAGTAGTAATAATACCGCAGAAAATAGTAATAATACCGCAGAAAATAGTAATAATACCGCAGTAAATAGTAATAATACCGCAGTAAATAGTAATAATACCACAGTAAATAGTAATAATACCGCAGAAAATAGTAATACATTTGTAATTCCGCAGTAAATGTAATAATACTAGTAATAATACCGCAGTAAATAATAATAACACCGCAGTTAATAGTAAATAGTAATAATACCGCAGAAAATAGTAATAATACCACAGAAAATAGTAATAATACCGCAGTAAATATTGCCACAGTCGATTGCGACATGGATAACGTAAATAATTGAAATAGTTAAAACTCATACATACACGTACAAGTTAAAATCCCAGACTTACGATGCAGTTCACTGATACGCTGGGTTCCAGAACGGAAGTAATGCGGGAAAAGATGTGCAACATTAATAATGCAGAAAATATTGTAAATGCTTGTTATAGCTGAGCAACTTAATACTTGTCGCTCAATGTCTGTGAATGTTCTCAATAAATAATGCAGTAAATGTACAAAAACAAGTGTCGCATAATGTATGTAAACACCAGGCCAATTGTAGCCTCATTGTCAAGATGTTTAGCGTCATATTTCTTGAAAGTTACTTTGCACAAACCATTAGTTATCATTACGTTGAGCAATCTGGACCTAAATCAAATCGAAAAAATATATTCAGCTGAGATTATTTCAAATCCCTCCGCAGTGATCTCCCTCAACATCTAAAGTAGTATCATGTGCAACATTTGATATTACTAGTATTAGTATTTGGAGTTATAGATAAAAGGAAGTAACTATGTATCAGACCGTCGACTTGCATAGTTTTTAAGTTATAGATAAAGGGAAGTAACTATGTATCAGACCGTCGACTTACCTAGTATTTGGAGTTATAGATAAAGGGAAGTAACTATGTATCAGACCGTCGACTTACCTAGTATTTGAGTTATAGATAAAGGGAAGTAACTATGTACCAGACCTTTGTCTTACCGTAAGTAGATATAACATATCAGTGCCATCACCAAACATGCTATAGAAAGACTACAGCCTACAGTTGTCATGGTGAACAACGCTTGCTGACTCTGTACAGATATCTAAGTAATAGAAATGAACATAATTACAAATCCTTCAATTACAAATCCAGCAACTAAATGAAGTTAATTTTTGGGTACCTAAATGCGATTAGCGGAGGCACCGACTGTGGGTATCCGACGATATGTTCATGCATACAGTGACCAGTTCACTTGAAGCTATCTAAAGATATTATGTGCACTTCACTTTACATAAAAATCATAACGTAGTGAGAATCAAAGCTATACGTATTTATAAGTCAATTGTATAGGCTGATAGTCTGATCACGGAAGTATATTAGGTACGTCGACCTTGGTCTGATTGATAGGCAATAATATGCAACATACGATATTTACATAATAATTGTATGTGTGACCCAAAGCAATGAATAGAATAGAATAGTTTATGAATCCAATCATACGTCATACAGTATGACTTGTATAATCATCCATATAAAACATAATGCATGAACATAATATAAAGAATGTCAACCAACAATAAAGTACGGAAGAAGACAATAAGGACATAAAACTTAAGCTAATTCGTATTTGTGAAAGCACAAATAACTTGGAAGTGTCAATGTCAAAGTAAGAAGTAAATTAGGGTAGAAAAAGTCTTAAATAACAGTTACAATAATACAAAGATTTAAATAAATTGGTGTCCATAATGTTGATGTAGTATGTATACTTACATCTTGTGTCTCCATATACATAACTAGAATAGCGAAGCTGGTTAAATGATTACATTGGCAGGATGTATGTGTGGTGTTCTTGGCCACAACATCACATCCAGTGGTTGACCATTTCCTGTAAAATGACAATAAATCGAACAAGAAACGCAACAGGCAGTAAATGGGAACACAATGGACACAAAAAGAAAACATCGCATAGGTTCAATGTACAAAATCTCACTGCTATAACACTTTTATCAAGCATTTGTATGTCAACTATTTGCAAATATTTAGTGAACAATCGTCAAAAGATGGTCGTCCATACAAGGCGCAATGATTCTACAACAAGGGTAAATCTGAATACGGTCAGGGATAAAATGCAACCGAATCTTAACCATGCGTAAAGGCATTACAAGAGTAATTAAGTCACAAACAGTTTAAACAAGGCGAAGTCAAGCAACATGAAAGAAATTAATAAATCAGATATCACAGTACTTAGCACTTACCGTTCATGAACATTCCAGAATGAACACAACCTCTCTTCTTCATGCTTGTTCTGGGGATAAATGTAAACATGTAAACAAACATTGACCCATAGAAATTAAAGAGTTGGTTTCATAAGAAGTGTATCAAACATGACTGCTTGTTTCATCTGATTAATTGATAAAGGAGAAGCGATAAAACATCTTAATACAAGAACATTCAGCATGTGTGCAATCAATTATTGATAGTTTAGCCTGAATAATACAGGTGACGAATAGTAGAATATGATATAAACAAATTACACACATAAGGAAGCACTTACCGAAACAACAAAAACCAAAGACCACACAACGAGCACACGGAAATGAAACGTATAGATTACCAGTACAAGTCACAAAGATGAAAAGGGAACAACTACGAAAACATGACACTCTACTCTCGCAGCCTAAAATATATGAGAAAATCGGACAGCGAAGACAGTACTCAACTTAACCTCCCGAGAATAGAACACTAAAAAAGTAAGTGCTTAATATATCGAAATGATAAGTCAATCAAATATTACAGGAGTAAGTGCGAGGAGGCAACAACCAAATAACGAAGACAACATACACATCAGTAATCTACAGAAACAGTAAAGCAGTAATCTACACAATGACCAGTAAGAAGTAAACTGAGCACTCACCCCGTCAACTTCAGTTTCCATCTCAAAGTATATGGCATTATTGATCCTGATTACACCGGTCTCGGAAATGTTATCTGAATATGATAATAATAAGTTTATATTTTGTATACTACATCATCACGTAACGATACACGCTAACATGTTCAACGTTTTTCAATTTTTTCTGAATTCAGATTAAGGTAAATATAATTGGTGAGAAATAACACATACAGTTTGTTGTTAGAGAAACATTTAGACGAAAAGTTGAATACGTAAGACAATTGTTCAAAAATGATCAAAGTTTGTGAAATATAAATAAACATAACATAAACAATTTAAAGAAGTAAATTCGTTCATGAATTTTCACACGTTTCCATATACCTGTACTTGCAGTCCCTCGAAGAGGAAGATTACTGGTCAATCAGACATATATAAACCAAATGGTCATGCATTTCAACTGTTATATAAAAATACAAATGTATGTGTGCATATATCACTGATTGTTGTTTTTATGATATTCAAATTGTGTAGTTTACGTTACCATGTAGATAGTGAATGGTCACGGAGACTACATTGCTACTGATATGTTTGTTGCTGGCTTTCAACACTGTGTCAATTTTCTTGTACGTCAAAGCTGATACACGAATATCTACAGAAATATAAACATATGTGGAAAGTATTTACGGAGGTTATGATATAAAATGCTTAATAGTATCCATAAACATAATGAAAAAATCAGTCAAAAGTCATGACAATTATAATTTATTACACAGACATGTTTCGAAAAACAACGATTGCTTTATTAGTGTGAAGTATATGAGATGTTTATGTCATCGCCGTAGTCAATATGAATATGCAAATTTTATTTAAAAGGTATAGTTATCAAAGTAATATTCATGAATCACATCACGCCAAATGGATTCACTTTGATGGCAGGGGAATGGTCTTTCATAAATGGCATGATGGTTTGTCCCTATGAAGTTGAAACTCGTATTACTGGCAAGCGTAACCTACGATAATTGCGCATCGAAATGTAAAATGCAAAAACAATTATTTAAAAAACATGCGATTATTTCAACTAAATTTCAATTTAAATGTTAAACATACCTTTACTTTCACATGACTCGAATATTGATTTTGATAATTGAATATTGTTCTTCTCATGTACCGATCTGAACGCCACCATTGTGTTATTATCGGCTTCATCCGATGCAAGTATTTTCGATTCCAAATCTAAAATGAAAAATATATTTTGTCCGCCATTTTCTATTCTTAACCTAAAATGAAAGAAATATTTTAGCCTTCATTTCCGAGTCCAAACGTAAAATGAAAAAATAGTTTTGCCCTTCATTTTCGAGTGCCAACCTGAAATTAAAGAAATATTTTGACCTTAATACAATGCTTGATTATCATCAACCGGGTTAGCCGTATCTTCCATGTTTCGAAATATTCAAAAGGTAATATACGAATTTATATCGTTATGATCATTCTTGTCAAAACGTTTGAAGGGTTTCCCAAAAAAAGTGTTTTCTATTTCTTTACTTATATTTTTTATCCCTGTGTGTTTTCGTTATTGTATGTACGTAAGGATGTACATGTATAAAAAATAAATTAAAAAAAATGGTTGTTTTGTTATTGTTATTCTGAAGAAGGCCTCGGCCGAAACGTAAATATAATAATAATTCTCATAATACGTGTTGTTGTTGAACAAATTCCCAATTATCATAAGGATGTATAAAATAACAAATCCCACAGTGAAACATATATCTACGAAATATTCATGAATCCCAGCCAAATTATCACATATTACATGCATCTAGCAAACCATTTATATTTACTTACCTATTTCATTTGTTGTCATGACAACAGTTTTCATTGAAACTGGTATCTTAGCCATTAGATGTTCGCCTACATTCAAAACGTCATCCAGTATGGTTGTCTGTAAATTTAACAGGTTGTTAATCTTATAAACCGATTTATAAACAAGTTTTAGAACAGAATATCATTAGCGGTTTTAAGTAGACTGTATTATAACCAATACGTATTCACATTTCCACTACAGACACACGACTGTCTTGACTTAATAAACTTGCATGAAACAAACAAAAAATCGGACTACGTAAATAAGAGTGAAAGAGTTTCTGAAACCATTTGTTTCGTGCAAGTATATTAAATCAATGAAACCGTGTGCCTTTGATTTCCACTAGCAACTGTCCCACGTGTTGCGGAATAGTTGACACCATGCTTGTCAGTTTTTAATCAAATTCCCATTTAGGCAGTGCCTTATTCTGTTTTATTGTCATATAGTATTACATGAAAACTATTTCGTTTATTGGAAGGAAATAATGTTATCGCTGGGTATATTTACAAAATATCCTCTGTCGATGAGTTTCCAGTATCTTTATAGAAATGATTTTTTTAAGTTATGCTCTTTTTGATTAGTGCTAACCTGGAGGTCTGAGTTGTGAGACCATGAAGTCCCATTTGTACTATTTTTCTGTAGTACATTCAATAAAAACGATGTGTTTCTAAGCATCAAAATGAATTGATTACGTCTATTTGACCGGGCCATGTGTGCTTTATATGTGTGCTAATGAGTTATAAGCTGGTTGTGGCCTTGTTTCTGTTACGTGCTGCATTTCGATTGCCCTTGTGTTGCGTGGTCGTCGATGTGATTTATACCACTGTTGAATTTTATTTCGGTTCTGTTTTGCTGACTGGAGCGACGAGCTGTCAGGAGGGAACTTTATGGTATATTCACTGTGTTAGGTATAGTTTGTGCTGGTTAAGTTTTGTCGAAAATATATGAAAAGATATGGGGAATCGGACAGGGAAGGCAGCCCTCAACTTTACCAGCGGAGTACAGAAAACAGTAACAATACAACAAAACAAAACACAACTTCATCGAGCAATGCCCACACACAACCCAAATAAAAAACAGGAATCACGACAGAAAGTTTGATTCATAGACTCGCCCATTGAGACCGAGTGGTGGGACTATGCTAGCCTAGCTACCTTTAAAAGATTCTGTAGAGCATCACCACATCAAAACTGACGATGTTAACGACTAAAGAAGAAGTAAAATAGTGTTTTGACATTGTTGCGTACACTTTTCGCCTGTACTTTTTTCTCTCTTCTTTTATAAATATGTTCGTGTAACGCTGTTCACGACCTATCACCCGAGTTTGATTTTTTATTTAAATTAAGTTATTCGAGTGTTGCCCACAAGATTGTCGTATCTTCTTATAATTCAAGAAGGACATACAGCACTCTAGCAGGCAACCCTCGTTTTGTTATTTGTCGTTTTTAGTTTACCTTAACAGCATCCGTCTCTGTTGCAATGTGGGCGTCAGTTCCGACAATGCTGACTGTGATGGCAAATACCTAAATAACAAACAATATGATAATTAAAGTAACTGTTATATTCGTAGAAACTATGTTATTACAGAATACCACCAGGTAGTATAAGCATTGGAGTTCAAACATTGCTGTGTGATAGTTGTATATTTCAAAAACAATATGCTTTGGACAGCAAAAACAAATAATTTATAACGAGGTGCTGACAAAATCCTGAAGCGCAGGTAAGTTTATTTGAAAATGTTAAGACATTGTATTTAATTAAAGATGTTTCCTTAAGGTACCAGTACTAGTATTCAGAAATAAAGTTTTACTTGTACCAATATTTACTTGTAACAATGCAAATTATGTACCTTTAGAGTTTTGTTGTCCGCGGTTTGTTCTTGTTTCAATGCATTCAGTACTTTGCTTATATTGTGGACTCTCGGTTGCGGCATGTGATGAGGAGGTGAACCTGTCCATGGTCGAACCTTCCAAATAGAAATACACGTGTTCCTATGTTATAGTACAGAAAGAGTGAACTGGACCTCGATCTTCTGTTAATTAGCATACTTTAACAATTGATTTCTTGGTTATATGCCATATTCTGTTTATTAAAACAAATCTATCTTAAAGGAAATTGTATGGCAACAAAACAACATAGATATCTTAGAAAACGTTATATGTCAAACCCCGGTCGTATGCATAAGCAAAACATTTTGGAATCTTTATGTATACCATGTCAAATGTCCAGATAAAAAGGCACTCTAAGTATTGCCTACAGAACCTTACGTTCACATTCATTTTGAAACAACAGAACATTTTTTCTTGTGCGTATACAGTTGCTACTAGAGCTGTCGCTATTCGGCAGACTAATACACCCCCAACCGGCAAAGGGTCATAACTCTGGCAAAAATCACCGCAGCGCGAATTCTTTCCTTCGCGTGCATCTACATGGTGAGGTTGTTTATTTGCGAAAGTTTGAAGGAAATCCTCAATAAACTGTAGGAGTCCACAAGAA
Source organism: Spisula subtruncata (assembly GCA_963678985.1). Classification (NCBI taxonomy): domain Eukaryota; kingdom Metazoa; phylum Mollusca; class Bivalvia; order Venerida; family Mactridae; genus Spisula; species Spisula subtruncata. The sequence continues at coordinate 9,745,295 of OY787671.1, forward strand.
TGCGTCTACGGACAAGCAGACAAGCTGAAAACAGTATACCCCCTACAACATACCTTATGCAGGGGGTATAATAATATATAACATGAATAAGATCACTTACCGACCCATTGTTCATCCCTGATACTTGGAATTTGACTTCAGTTACTGGAGGACCGCTATGGTTGGTGTGTGTAGCGTTGTGCTGTGGTACCTCGGGTGTTGCTATGGTAACATTATGTGGAGCGACTTCCGTCGTAGTCTCAATGGTCTCGGATACATTAACCTTTTCAAGTAGCTCAAACACGAAGTTTCCCCAGCTAACATTTCGGGTTCCGTTTCCGTCAGGTATTTGTAATATTTCTGATGGATTTACAACTTGTGAGTTTACAGTAGAAGGTGATGTAGTGTGTGTGGAATTATACACAGCTTGGTGGTCATCTTGTACCGAGGAATTGCAAGCACCATTGCTTGTCGTAGATTCTGTACTTGTATCATTACTCGATGATGTATTTAAAGAATCGAGTGGTACATCATGGGTTAGCAGTATTCCTCCTAGCTCACTAAGCTCTTTCAACCGTTCCGTAGTAACTGTTTCATTCGTTCCATTCTGACCATGTGTTGTTGTTGATCTAAATGGTGGTATTTGTGATGGTGTTCCTTTTGATGATGACGGTGTTGTTATTGATGTTGTTATTGACGTTGTTGTTGATGTTGCGGCTGTTGTCGATAATACTCTTGCTGTTGTTGTCGATAATAGTGTTTCTGTTGTTGTCGATAATGGTGTCGATAGTGGTGTTGCTGTTATTGTCGATAATGGTGTTGCGGCTGTTGTCGATAATACTGTTGCTGTTGTTGTCGATAATGGTGTTGCTGTTGTTGTCGATAATGGTGTTGTGGCTATTGTCGATAATGGTGTTGCTGTTGTTGTCGATAATGGTGTTGCTGTTGTTGTCGATAATGGTGTTGCTGTTGTTGTCGATAATGGTGTTGCTGTTGTTGTCGATAATGGTGTTGCTGTTGTTGTCGATAATGGTGTTGTGGCTATTGTCGATAATGATGTTGCTGTTGTTGTCGATAATGGTGTTGCTGATGTTGTCGATAATGGAGCTGTGGATAATTGTGTTATTGATTGCGATGATGAAGTTGATGATGGCGTTAAAGTCGATGAGGGTGCTTCGGATGTTGTTGATGTTGGTTGTGTCGATGATGATGCTGATAAGGTTGTTGCTGTGGATAAAGTTGTACTTCTTGGTAAAGATGATAGCGTTGTTGTTGTCATTGTTGACGGTAGTTGGGTTTGGGTTAATGTTGTGGCAATTCGGGTGATATCAGTTGTAGGTTGCGCGGATGTTACATAGCCAGTTTCAAGCCCAAGTCTGTTAACTTGGTAGATTTTGTCGCAGTGTGATAATTCATCTGAAAATTAATGAAATTTATAGTCTGGTTCCCGTCCCAAATCTTATATTAGTCTGTGAAGATTGTAAGGAGGATCGGGAACCACATTACGGCAATGGCAACTACGCAAACAAAATTACATTGGTTTAGATACAATACAAAATAAATTCTAGTCAATTCACTTTTTGCAAATTATTAATCTAACGTTAATGGTACTGTTTAACCAAAGCACTAAGAGAAAATTAACTTGTTGAACGTCCCAATATATATTCTTCCTATTTTTACCTAGATGTAAGTTCAAATACTGGAAATTAGAAATGATTAAGTTAATCAGCGTAAATGTTTCCGAAATTGCTGAAACAGCACCCTGGTGAATAAAGTCCTTATCGAACGTTTTATATATGACATTATCAAGTTTATATGCAAAGCATAAACTATATTTGTATTTGCAAAGTCAAAGATCATTCGGTGTATCACTTGCCAAAGCACACAGTAAGATATTTTCTTCTTATGGAATTCAGAGTTCAACGTATCACAAGTTCATATGCAGAATGGTAAATAAGGAAAATGAATTGATCAACGTACAAGATTCGCAGATGGTCACTGTCAATTCAACGGTGCAATTTTCGGCCACAAACTCTTCATTTAGGAGTTTCACACAAATATTTGACGTTTCGTCACGTGACAAATCTTCCGGCTGTATCAACCAATCGCTGACGATCTTAACGTAAAATGGCGTGTCGTTTGCTGCCAAAGAAAGAAGATCATAAATCAAACACGTGCTAGCCTATGTATCAGATACGTGTACATCGTAACATCCCTCTATTAGAAGTTTATTTGTCCATCTTACCATTGACAATAACACATGCTTATCATACATAGATGCGCAACGCGGTTCATGACCATGCGGTGCAATTAAGTTATGGAATGCATCCTGTGAATTAGAACTGAATGCTTGAGTATGTACTGGTATGCTAGGTAACGTGAAAACAAACATTGCACATTGTAGCAGGACTCGTTGTTTTTAACATTATTTTCATTTTATTCACGTTATTGTGCGAATTTACACAAATGATGGCGTATTGTCGCAAGATGAAGATAAGTTGAAAATAAAAAGATATATCTTATGTATGCACGTGCGTATTATCATATTTATGAGATGTTTGTTAAAACAATTCTCGCAGATATACATTGTACAAGCATTATTTGGGTGGTAAAATATCTTGGAACTAAAGCCACAGCCCAAATGCAAACATTAATTAAGAATATCTAGATACAATTAAATATTGTTAAGGTAGACATTGAAAAAGCCAAAGAGCTTGTATGTAATATATTTTATGTGCTATTCTAATAAATTTTCCAAAACTCAAAAAAAAAGAATATCTAGATACGTACATATATTCAGACTGTTCAGTATGATTGTCCCTGTATCAGAGATATTCAGTGTTATCACACTACCACCAGACTCCTCACAGGAATCTTCAGCAGACGTCATGTTCCCGCCATGTGTTGCCCAGATACAGCATCCGGAATGGAACATGGCATTCTGCACGTTTGCCACAACAGCTATAATTTATGACAAGGTATATGATTATAAAGCATTTGATGTCAAACTCGACTTCAGCTTGAAGCTAGGTTGCTCCTTACCGATACATCAATTCAATCTCCTTAACTCTATTATGAAATATTAACCAACTTTCTGTTAGGCTTCCCATCTAATATATAAAAGTTTCAGTAACTTTGTATCACTTATTTACGTAAAATGGTCGCAAAGTATCGGATTTTAGAATTTTGTTCTTTTTTTAATAAAATTTATCAAAATGGTGCATGTTTGATTTTGGAGTAAAGTATTATTTTGTAACAACTAAAAACCACCGGGTTCAATAAAGGTACGTTTTAAAAATTGGACAACACAGCAATGGCGTAAGTTCTTTGGCATAATCCATAAGAAAGTTGCACTCTCAGGAAGTTTATTATAATAATTTAATTTCTTAAAGTTGAATAAATAGACATTGTATTTTTCTCATTTCGCAAAGGAACACATGTTTTACATGGGCTTACCTTCGCACGTATGGCTATGTAGATCAAAAAGTAGCATTAAACACAACAACGTTGATAAAACACACTGTCCGGTCAACGCCATCTTGAAATTCTATTCCGTAGCTAAATCACCAAGGAACACTTTTGGCACAAATAAAACAAAACCATAATGTAACAGTCAGGTGGATCGCTTAAGAAAGTATTCCCAGAAAGTTCCAGTTTGGCGTATTTAGACAGAATGAATAGAGTTAATTATGCTGATGATAGTTTGGTAACTTTCTGCAAGTTTAGGCCATAATGAAATAATTCGTAAAATGACAATATTTTTAAAAACAGTGAGGTACGGATTTTAAAAATCTCTCAAAACGTGCTAGACATGCATTAGTGTACTGTGTTTGAAACATTTCAAACCGACTAGCGAAACATCTACGTAATGTGTGGACTATGCGTAGAAAGGGTCTAGCAACATGACAACTAGGGGACAAGAGGGGATGAGAATGCAGAATGCACTTCTTCTGGCCTCTACATGTTACTGGTGAGAATTATCACAGGACGACATCGATAAATCAGTTGAGTTATCAGACTTCTTCACTAGATCAATATGACGTTTAGACAATGTTTCACAAGTTCCAGAAATTATCACCCGTGTCCAAACATCTCGTGAATTGAGTCCACTTTGATCTGCTCGAGTCATATGACGTACTGTTCAGATAAACGCTGATGTATGTTGTCATCAGATGGCCATGTTCTCACAGAAAATGTTTGGTTTAATGTAGAAATCCAGGTATAGAAATAAACAGGTAGTGTTAATTGAGAATAATGTGACATTTACGTTTTATTATGCCCCTCACTTATTGATGTGGGGGCATATAGCATTGGTGCTGTCCGTCCGTCTGTCCGTCCGTCCGTGCATCAGTCCGTATGATATGCAAAATTAATCGTGTGTGTGGAATTTCTTCAAACTTTCACGGATTAACAACCTTGACGTGAAGTTGAAGTTTAAAGGATGGAATGTTTGTTGCGTCAATTTTTACCGCAGTTATGGTCCTTGGTAACTTTTACTATATACCCCCAATGCGGGCATCAATGGGGACATCTGTGTTAATGGACACATTTCTAGTTTTCATTATGTGCACTATATTGTTACCTACACAGAGTTTCGATTTAGTTGATCATCCAGTGATACAGACTCAATAATGAAAAAGAAAACTCAAATACTTCATTTTTATTTTTTTTATTTTTACAATATATTAAGACTATTTATACATATATTGAGAGCTGTACAAATAGGTGGTATGTACAATATATCCATCAAGGACTGTATTTACAAATTAATGTATGTGAAGATTTTTAAAATAAACATTTCTTGTCAAAAAAGATTCCAATTTCTTTTGTTTTTCTTTGACAAAAAATATATATAGGAAGCTTTGTGAATGCAGTCACTGATACCCAACGTGTTCTATCACAGACAGCAATACATAAACAAAACCATGGTTACAATATAAATATCAACATTTATCACCATGTATCACTCATGGGACGTTATATACAGCAATAAAACCTTAACAATAGCAGTAAGGATTAAACAAGAGGGTCCAAAGGGCCCTGGGTCGCTCACCTGTTTGGCCTAGTGACCTAGATTTTGGCCCAAATGACACAGTATCTAACTTGACCTAGATTTTATAGAGATAAACATTGTGACCAAGTTTCATAAAGATAGAGTCAAAATTGTGACCTCTAGTGTGTTCACAAGATTTTTCAATGATTTGGCCTCCTGACCTTGTTTTTGACCCCAGATGACCCAATATCAAACTTGACCTAAATTTTATAATGATGATCATTGTGATCAAGTTTCATAAAGATAAGGTCAAAATTGTGACCTCTAGTGTGTTCACAAGCTTTTTCAATGATTTGGCCTCGTGACCTAGTTTTTGACTCCGGATGACCCAATATCGAACTTGACCAAAATTTTATAGTGATGATCAGTGTGATCAAGTTTCATAAAGATTAGGCTCAAATTGTGACCTCTAGTGTGTTCACAAGCTTTTTCAATGATTTGGCCTTCAAAGGCTTGTGACCTAGTTTTTTACCCCGGATGACCCAATATCGAACTTGACGTAGATTTTATAGAGATGATCATTGTGATCAATTTTCATAAAGATTAGTCTCAAATTGTGACCTCTAGTGTGTTCACAAGCTTTTTCAATGATTTGGCCTTGTGACCTAGTTTTTGACCCCAGATGACCCAATATCGAACTTGACCTAGATTTTATAGAGATGGTCATTGTGATCAATTTTCATAAAGATTAGTAACAAATTGTGACCTCTAATGTGTTCACAAGGTTTTTCAATGATTTGGCCTAGTGACCTAGTTTTTGACCCCAGATGACCCAATATCGAACTTGACCTAGATTTTACAGAGATAATCATTGTGATCAAGTTTCATAAAGATTAGGCTCAAATTGTGACCTCTAATGTGTTCACAAGGTTTTCCTTTGATTTGACCTAGTGACCTAGTTTTTGACCCCAGATGACCCAATATCGAACTTGACCTAGATTTTATGGAGATGATCATTGTGATCAAGTTTCATAAAGATAAGGCTCAAATTGTGACCTCTAATGTGTTCACAAGGTTTTCCTTTGATTTGACCTAGTGACCTAGTTTTTGACCCCAGATGACCCAATATCGAACTTGACCTAGATTTTACAGAGATGATCATTGTGATCAAGTTTCATAAAGATTAGGCTCAAATTGTGACCTCTAATGTGTTCACAAGGTTTTCCTTTGATTTGACCTAGTGACCTAGTTTTTGACCCCAGATGACCCAATATCAAACTTGACCTAGATTTTATGGAGATGATCATTGTGATTAAGTTTCATAAAGATTAGGCTCAAATTGTGACCTCTAATGTGTTCACAAGGTTTTCCTTTGATTTGACCTAGTGACCTAGTTTTTGACCCCAGATGACCCAATATCGAACTTGACCTAGATTTTACAGAGATGATCATTGTGATCAAGTTTCATAAAAATTAGGCTCAAATTGTGACCTCTAATGTGTTCACAAGGTTTTCATTTGATTTGACCTAGTGACCTAGTTTTTGACCCCAGATGACCCAATATCGAACTTGACCTAGATTTTATGGAGATGATCATTGTGATCAAGTTTCATAATGATCAGGCTAAATTTGTGACCTCTAGTGTGTTCACAAGCAATTGTGAACGGACGGACGGACGGACGACGGACGACGGACGAAGAGCGATCACAAAAGCTCACCTTGTCACTTTGTGACAGGTGAGCTAAAAAGACAAGAACAAGATGTTTGTTAAATATGTAAATCTTTATGGCAGCCACATATATATAGTCCTTTATGTTTTAAGCGACTTTCGATCGCTTGATCACAAAATCAATATCGGTAATAATCATCTACTGATGATGACTGAACTCCATATTAAGTTTGAGCATTTTAGGTCAAAACATTTCTAAGGTTATTTAACAAAACACATTTCAAGGGTTCAGTGCAAAACTATGGTAACTACCTTTATATATGCACATACCACAGCATTGCACCCTTGATTTGGTCTACCAACAGACCTACCCAATAACAGACATCACATCAAAGAGATGCATAATTATTCACATTAATGTTGTAAACAACTACTTTGTGCATCTACATTATAAAGACTCAATGCAACACTGTCGTGACTAGTTGAATTATGATTGTAATAAGTCACTTATTTCATAAATACCATCAACGTTTCTAGAAAACAATGAGGAATATTTTGTAAAACCTATAGTTAATGTGTACATTACTTTGGCGTTGTTTGATTTTCTATTCTTTTCAAAAATTTGGGAAAAAAACATTTTAAACAAACTAAGTATTTGTCAATAAAAAATAAACGGGATGTAAGAATCTTGGAGAATGACAAGGGGAGATAGTTGAAAATTATATTTATTCTGTCTGTCAAATGAAAAATCATGACAGTGTTGCATTCAGCCCTGAATTGGGATAAACTAATAAAATGTTTTGTCAATATTGAAGACAACTTGTCAAACAGTACAGGCAGTGCAATACTATTATATTTTGGTTACTAACACATTTAGCGGTAGAAAACATCCAGATTATCATACAAGTATCACAGTAATTCTACATAGACCACACAAGAAATAGAAAACATGTTAATTATGACTAGTTAACGAACCTACAAAGTTTCAATGAAGCGCATAATAAAGACACATTGAGCAGAAATTACATATGATATTGGCATGATTATAGTCAACAAAAAGTATAACAACTAGCGAAATATCAAATATTTTTGCCATTATGGAAAATGTGGATACTGGAAACAAACAATATTAATTTTGTTTTTAAGCCTGAAAACGTCGGTGAAGGAAATTCTGACACTAAATGGTTAAAATTTCTCACGCAAGTCTATTAGCAGAACTATCTTAAACTAATAATTAAAATTACGAAAATATAAAATAGTTCCATAGACATGTAATCTTGACCTTTACTTTAAACCGACTGATCATAAAATCAATAGGGATCAATATTTTATTTTTTATGGATTGGATCTACAGACGGACCAATATACCACCTGACATTAGCAAGACAATATACCACACTTCTATGATAGGGGTTTAAAAATGGTCTCACAAATAATATAACAATATTAACAATATAGCCCTCATCAAAGATTTACGGGGAGGGGGCAATATATATATAGAATATAGTGTGGATAAAAATCCAACACTACGGGAAAAATATGTGGTTAGTTATCACAAACGTTATATATATACTAAGCAAAACAGCTAACCGAACGCTTATGTATTTTATGAATATTTATAGAACTATCCACTGGAATTTTCTGAAACTTGGCCTGAAGTATAATCCATCCATTGGAAGGCTGTTGGTAAAATTTCGTCAATATATTTAATTTGCATCATCATCAAAATATGTATTTAATAACATCACCCATCAAAATGAAATTCACAAAATGTACAATAAGCATATTTTATGAATGAGTTGCGGTTTTTACCGTATAACTTTTTTATTTCTTAATATTTTTGCACGAAATTTTGTGTACTTGTCTTTTACGATCTTGTGGTGCGATTTAAGTAGTTTTATTTTCAAAAATGCGAAACGGAAGTTCACGCAACCATGAAATAATAGAACCAGACATATAAATTTAAAATTCATGAATAAGCGTTAAATAATAAAAGATTTTAGGTTTATTCCATACACATTTTAAAAAGACTTATCGCAAAAATCAGTCAAACAAATAGTCAAACTCGATATAATGCGATTTGATCACAAAAACAAGGATTTTTTTAATTTTTCAATATTATTTTGTTAATTTTCAATGGCCAAGGGGAGGTAATTTGGTCGAATATCTTTCGTGTGGATAAATGAGGGTAATTATTGACTTAATTTTGGTTTTAATCTCAGTATTTTGATATTTATTTTTGTTTCCGATATCAGAATATACACTTAAAACAATCTTTATTACCAAACTAGTCAAATAGCTGCATTAAACATTTGTCAAACACCTGATGAACGCACTTCAAAAGTGTCTTATATACTGAATGGAGAGAAAACACGTTTTTTCAAACACATGTAAAAAAGCCCTCAGGGCTAATGTGTATTATTTTTTAAAGTCAACGTGTTTCACTTATGCATGACAATACAATTTTATGGGAAAATGTAGTGAATGAACTTAAAAAGAAGTAAAATTATGCAAGAGTTATCGCACTTGAAAGTACTATTTTTCTTTGCTCCTGTGATTCCCAATATACTGTTTTAGGTATTTTAATGTGTATTGGTATTCACGCACACGTGAAAAGAAAGGAACTAATGTTTGTGATAATTTAAATCTGTGTAAAACTGATTTGTCTGAATGATACCCTCCAGGGAGCGTAATGGCTGCTCTTCCGCGGCCTACCTTTGACAAATGCGCCATGTTTTTGACCAAAAAAAATGTTTTTCCGACTAACGAACACCCATGCTACACAACATGCGCACAAAACTCGTAAAATTCGAGAGCAATCGATTACAACGTGCAAAAATGTGATTTAAAGCTGTTTCAACATGGATGAGTGATTTTGGCATATATATTCATGTGCTAAGCTGCATTAGGTGCACAATCTATATTGAAATAAATATGCAAAATTGTAGGTTTGTACACTTACAGGATACTGAAATATTCAAATTTAAAGAGCGTTCGGTTAGCTGTTTTGCTCAGTATATATATATATAATTAATTACATTGAGATTCAGAATTCTTGCAATTGAAAGCACACATACCCATTCATGATTTAGAATTGCAATAATATACCCAAATCAAACATTTTGATTTAAAAATGATTTCCTGAAGCTTGGAAGACTAACATACCAGTACCCCCGAGCAATCTCTTTGTTAATATCAAATTATGAAGGTCTACCATTGACATTAAGCCAGTTGTCAATCAATACCCTTTAAATCAATTTTACTGGTAAATTATAATTGCATGGTCCAATGGATTGAAAACTTGAAAACTTTGCCCAAGCTTCCTGCGACAAACAGTCAGGTCGAGCAATCTTGGCTCTGGGGTATTGTCAATGGCGAGGGGAAATAATCTTAAATTCACATGATGGTCTGACATAAAACCTGGAAACATACATGCCATATGTAACAACTTTTATAGAATGATAACCGTACTGTATTAGTGGATTTTTCTGCAGATAAAAAAAACGAGTTAAATTAATTTGAATTTTAGACATTTAGAGCACAAAAATGTTGGTGATCGTTTAATTTCTTTGTAATGGAAGAATATTTTGTAAATAAGTAAAAATTTATCAGTAAATATATTTCCATGCTGCTAACTTAACAGTAGTTATTTTTACATGAGTGCTGTTTTTTTTAAAAAAACACAGATTAGTATAAATTTATGAATAATTCGATAGCACAGTATTGATTGCAACAAACTTTGCAAAACTTGGGACCTCAGAAATTAAACCATTTATATTGTAGTCAGCTGAAAAATCTGGTTAAATAGTGTTACTATGGTAACCTACAACATTTTCAAGAAAGTTAAACTACCATTGTTATATTTTTGCAACAAACTGTTTGACAATGTACATGTGCATTACACAATCACAGTACCATTCTAATGTTTGTTTTCTCAACTTGAACACAAAAACAGGATTTTCTAAAAATGTAGAGAAAATAATAAGAAATGCGTCACTAATGTCAAATTTTGTTCCCTCAGACAACTCGATGAACCCGACTCCCTCTTTTGTCTCTACCAGTTGAAGTTGTAACATTTCTACGAATAAAAACTCCCCCGTCATCTTGGCTGCGTTTCTTTGATCCGGATCGTTTCTTGGTAGCAGACGTTACACGCCTTGGAGCTCTCTGTACATAGCCGGTATCATAGTCAGACTGAAATAAAAGATCAAATTGCTTCATAAGTTTTTAAACAAGAAGGGCTTTTGACACAAAAGAGTATGTCTTCTACAAGGGGATGTAACTCAGGCAAGAAAAATAAGACTAAATGCACAACTAGGCTGTGTATCAAACATTCATGTGTACTAAAGAATGATAATGCATGATTTATTCATGAAAAATAATATATTCTCGGTGTAGTATATTCGACTGAGAGTAGTGTGTTGACTTTGAAATGTACTGACATGAATATCAATAAGGCAATATCAAACATGTATATATGTATTATTGGTAAATATTGTATTCGTATGATAAAACATTATGTTGTATATATGCCGGTGGCCTTTAACATGTTTTGAAATAAACTCTAAACTTAAACATCTCTTCAAACATTATGCAATTCTATCTGCATGGTCATTTGGTTTCCCAGCAAATTAAGCATTGACTTTGTAATGTACTCATGCATATTGATGAAGATCATATCAAATATCATTTCAAACACCGTCTATCTACTTGGCTTACCCCTGAATCCTCGGCAGCTCTACTCTGTAATCTATAGCTAAGGTCAGCCATATCACGTCGGTACTGGTCCAGTTGTGCTTCTAACTTCTCACGTCTCAATCTCTCATAGTCTAACTGTGCTTCCAACTCATTGATAGTCCTGAAGTCATACATACACACATCATATCAATGATCTAAAGTTGCATACACACAGTAAGTTTTGATGTATACATCTTGACCTATTAGTCAAGATGTACTGAGTAGTTACGTCCACCAAACATTTTCTCTAGATGTACACTTTCGTTGTTACCAAGTGATAGGAGGGAAATGTATGGACATGATGTACATGTGGTAAAATGTACATCCTCAACTTATACACCAAAACGTACAGTGTGTACGCACCTTTATGAAGATAGTAATGTAAAATCATTAATTTTATGGGGGAATCAATTTCATGGATTTCGTGGTTCATCTTCAACCACGAAATCAATCCCATCGAACAGCAATTTTGACCCTTGTATAAAAATTTATTAACTGAAATGCAAAGCCACAAATTCCTTTTTACCAAATCCACGAAATTTCGTCCCAGCGAAATTAAATGGTTTTACAGTAGTAAAATAGAATTGATTGTGTTATGCTATGGCTAAGCACTTTAGTAATAAAGAAAATAAAATATAACTAAAGGTGTTTTGACACAAAGTGTGTCAAGAAATAGAGCCATAACTGTAGCAATATTGATTTTACCTAAAATTTTGGTAATATTCAAGTAAAATGACTTGCGTCAATATTATTATATATCACAAACAGCTTTCTTGTCAAAATTCTAGAGGGACTGGGCCCTAAAATGTTGGTAATATTCAAGTAAAATAATGGACAAATTAAAAGTTTGCACAGGGGGTTAAACCTGATAATTTTCTAAGAAGGGTTTTTCTGGTCAGACTTTAAGCCATTGACAAACTTGTGTCAATATATCAGATACAGCTTTCTTGTCAAAATTCTAGAGGGACCGGGCCCCTTGTCGGGATCCCCACATGCTAAGACAAGATATTAATTGGAGCTATTCTTGTACAGGTATTATTAATTTCCTATATGAACCCTTACTTGTCTTTATCCCTGATTGTTTGTAATCGTTTTCTATCTTCAGGTAGTGTACCACCAAGTTGTGTGTAATTTCGTTTTGCAATCTCTAACAGCCTCTCCAAATCCTCAACCTTCCTTCGTGCTCGTCCTGAAAACATCATTATATTGATGGCTTAGAACAAGAAGGTCGTAACTACCAAATCAATATATTGAGAAAACACGGAAAAACTGTCTGACATTTATTCTTTACTTATGGTAAAACAAACTTTTACAACTTCAATTTGGCCAACATGACAAGTTCAGATTTATATGAAAATGGGCTCATAAGAAGCACCTTGTGATGCCTATTCTAAATATGTATGAATCTTAAACGGTCGTAAGTGGCTCTTACGACCTTTTAATTCTAAGCCATCAATATCTTCATTACAAATCAACACAGTCCTCAAACATTTCTTTATTCATTTGACTGAGACAGTCTTGTATTTTGTGGTTAATCAGTTTTGTTTCTGCCATATTGGCAAATGATGCCCTGCTTACCAGAAGTGACAAAAACTTTCTGCGAGACAAGGAATCCAGGTACACTGCCTTATCTTTTTGGGATTAGACTACTTGGTTTTTTAGAGTGCTTTGTGTACAGTACCAGTTTACACGAAACTACCACTATAAAGACTTGGTTTCCAACTGGTTCATCTCTAGTTGGGTGAGAAACACTGAAAACTGTTTCGGCAACTTTCAGTGGCCAAAAATCAAACCAGGGACCTCAGAATTGGTAGTCAAAAGTGTTAACCACTCATTGACCATTCAACTCTACACCTTCTATTAGCATAATTTTCAAATATGTATAAGGTGTACTATAAACATCAATCTTGATCTCCGGCAAAGCAAAACTGTAGTCCGGCACCGATACTTCTTCTTCTTCTTCCATGTAATTTGCAGGGCCCACTCTGGGGCATTATCGCAAATGTTAGAGACAGAGACGAGATACAAGGAATCCTGGTGCGATACCCTAGCTTGTTTCGAATAGTTTCCTTGTTTCTTTAACGTGCCTGGTGTAAAGCACCGATACATGCGAGACTACCCCTGGGTTACCAACCAGGATCATCTCTAGTTGGGTGGGAAACACTAAATAGCGTTTCTGAAATGACCAAGTGTCCCGGCCGAGAATCGAACCTGGGACCTCTCGATCAGTAGTCAAGCGTCTTACCACTCGACCACCGTGCCACTGGACCACACATATTTAACAATGACAGAAGCACAAACCTCTAGATTCTTTCTTTTGTTTATCGGTCATCTTTAATGAAGCACCATCAGTATTGCCTTCTGTACCACACGCTTCATCATCCGACCATTCTGTTAGATGTTCTAAATCATCTGTAACAATAAACAACAGCATACATTTATAAAGCTCAAGGGCAATAACTCTATTTTCCTTTTATTTGGGTTAAGACCCTTTTAAATACTGTAAAATCATTAATTTTTGTGGGGGATTAAATTTTGTGGATTTCGTGGTTCACCTAAACCACGAACTTTAATACCAACGAACATTGATTTTGACCCTTGTTTTATTACCTGAAATGCAAAATCCACGAATTCAAGTCCCAACGAAAATGTTTTTTTACCAAAACCACAAAATTTCGTCCCAACGATATTAAGTGATTTTACAGTTACTGTATATAATTTCTTTGGTAAAATGTTTTACATGCAAAACTTTTACATGCAAAACTTTAACCTTGCTTTAGCCTTATATTTCAACAACCAATGCATATTGATTTGATTGAAATTTTACACGTAATCAACCATGTTACATAACTCTTGGATGAATTCAATGCAATTTTTAAAATAGAACTTTCTTGGTTTAAAGTGTATCAAGCTATATCTGACGCTATTTTTTTTTAAAAATCAAAAACTGAAAAACAATTATGCTTTCATATCCATTAGATCATTTTTCGCTTCAGTTTTAACAGAAACTCTCTCTGTGATTTATTGGACATGCGAATTGTCCGTTTTCATACTAAAGTGTTCTAGAACACGCTATGAAATTATAAGAATCGAATCATTTTTTCGACGACTAAATCAAAGTACACAGAACCCATCCCAAGTTTTAATTTGCAAATAAGGTAGTCTAGTATCATACTATAAACGTTGCAAGTAATTATTTTGACAATAAATGACCGGTCAGATATAGCTCTATACACTTTAAATGCAAGTTTCATCCGGCTATGTCTCTGCTTAGTAACTATCCATGATACTGTATTGAAATTACACTTACATGTACTGTACAATTACACTTGTTACCCATCACTTCAAGGACAATAACTCTTATGTGGGTTTTATGTGAGTAATTTTTGTGGTTAAACTTTTCCATGCAAGTTACATTCAGACCATACTTCACCTACTAGCAATGGGTTAGTAATTTGCATTAGCTTTCGTTACAATATAGGCAAATAAGTACGTGTAGCATACCTCTTAATTTGTCTTATGTTTTGGTATTACAAAAATGTAATATAAATTGGAGAAAAGTGTTTCACAATCGACCTTAAATAAATCTAATAGTATAAACTAAACAAAGATTGTAAACACATCTGATAAATGAGGAAGTGGATTCAAATTTCAAAACCACAAATTATAGGTTTAAATTTTGTGATTCACTATTTAACTGTACTATCTACTTTTAAAAAATTAGTTAGTGTCTGAATACGGTTCAATGCACATTTTAACATAATTCTAAACATACTGATAGTAACTGTTTTACTAACTTTGTGCAAATAAAATAAATAAAATAATTTAAAGAAACATTGTTCGAATAAACATTTTATGAATATATTTAATTAAAATATTGTAATGTTTCTGCATACTGTGATACATTTGTATAAAAATCAAGTTAAATGTCGGGAATTCTGGATTGTAGTTATAATTCTCCTTTTGATTAACATCATTTGGTTGTTACACTACATGAACTACACGCAGGAACATCATATTCAAAATGAAAGTCAAGCGTGTAGTCAATGGAAATTAATGGAGAGAACAATGACAGAGTGCTTCAGGAATACGTCGTCACTATCAACCTTCAGGATATCCGACGCCGATATTCCAAGAAGTAAGTTCAAACCAAGGTTGACAATGGAAGGATATATTGAAATGATGGAGTTGATGGAAGTGTTTGTATTAGCGTGTAAAAACTCCTCCATACCCTGGGTGCTAACTGATGGCTCATTGATCGGAGCTATTAGACATCTAGGAATGATACCATGGGATGATGATATGGATGTTTTGTTGGATGTAAAGTATCAAAGTAAACTAAGATGGGCATTGTCTGCATTGAACAACGAAACATATCATTTTCACGAGCACAAGCCGTTCCTTTGGAAATTCAACTATAGGGTGAGGCGTCATAGCCCTGGCCCAATCATTGACATCTTCTTCTACGACTATGAGCAAAATAACACTGTTGTAAGACGAAAAGAGTACAAGAAGTTGTCTTACAAAACCGAGCACATGTTTCCTTTCGAATTACGACCATTTGAAAACTTCATGTTGCCAACTCCAGGAAATGCTATGAAAATATTGGATGGTCAATTCAAGGACTGGAATAGCTCATGTATATATACTGTGAACCACAAAAAGCCAGATGAAAATATTAAAGTTGACTGTAAAGAATTATATGACATATTTCCTTTCACATTTCGTAATGAAGTAGCTGGAAAAGTAGAGACCACTTTAAAGCTAGGTGGTAAAACATTATTGACATTCAAACATCAAGTATAGCAAAATCTTTGAAATAATTCTTCGCTAAAAGAACTGATTATTATAAATTGGTAACAATGTTACTTGGTTAATCCTTTCCGAAAATAGCTTAAAGAATAGAAATCTACAAATTACTATCGTTGCCATGTCAACCAATCGGATTTTTTTTAATCAGCAACTGGCCAGATTTTTCAATATAATTTTATTGAAAAAATTTAGGTGATCCCCTGCACCAGGTTGGGCAGTGTGTGGGCCATTTTTCCTTTGCATCTATAGTGAAATCTTTTCTAATGAAAGTATAGGCTGCATTTAATCAAAACTTGGTACCAAGGTTCCATGAATGGTTCATTATAAACAATTTAACATAGCTAAATTGTTGAAATCCATGAAGCCAAAATAGAGGTCCAATTTGAATTTGGTTCTTTTTTAATTGTAAACATTAGATATTAATAATAAAAAAAGTCAGAAGAATACTAGCTGTTTCTTCATCCTGTACAAGGAGAGTGTTGCGTCTTTATTATTTAGAGTCGAAAACCTGGACTCAGGACTGTGCATTTGGTATCTCTAAGTAAGTGGAAAACTACAATTTTTTAACCTAGAGTTGAAAATTTGTGTAGTTCACACACTCCACAATGAGGTGTTTATTGGCAATTGCCATACATTTATACAACAAACATACAAAGCTTGCTGGACACCTTACAAAGATCAGTGATGGTAAGTCCTTTGTACATCTGATCAACAATCAACATTCAATAGGTGTATGCCAACTCAAACAGTTATGCAGCTTCGAAGGTACAAAGCAATATACCCCGTCATTAACGATGGGGGTATAAAAAGGGGCATAATTCAAATCAAACCAAAACAGAGTTACTGCCCTTGAGCGGTATCATGATCTTATGATGACTAGCAAGTGTTGTAAGATTCAACAACATAGCACCAATACCATGTGAGTTATGGCTTTATTAATTTTGTAATTTTCAGGACTTTAACCAAATTTTCCTAGTAAAACTGGCCATAATTTGCATTGAATTCATCCAAGAGTTATCTAACATGGTTAATTACATGGCTGGGAAGCCAGTGTAAAATTTCTATCCAGTATATGCTTTGGTTATTGAAATAATGCTGATAAACAATTTACAGTAGTAGCTCTCATAGTCTTTATTGACAAATAGTAGAGCTAAAAATGCCTTATCTCCTTACAAAATCAACATAGAGTTATGTCCAGTAGGGTTGATTTATGACAATAAACAAGTGTGCCAAGTTTCAATGCAATAGCATTGATAGTAAACAAAATATTAAACTTTACTAAAATCTGAAGCCTTGACAAACGGACAGACGAACTGACACAAAATGAGACAACACACAGACTTATTTTGATTTCTAAAAAATGCCAAGCAAAGACTTTATTTGCTTTATTTCTACTTATATAATATTATAGCAGGCATATATATGTGCCTTTGAACCTGGGTGGCCAGATTAGACGGCGAGCTCACTAATATAACCACTGAGCGACCGAAGCACCTGATTTCAGAACAGCAAATATCTTGAATACACAACAACTATAAAACAGACATACCTGGATTGCCCCCAAGAACTTTGACACATGTTTTATTGCCGTATTTACGTGCCACATCTAATGCTGTTCTACCTTGAGTATTTCTCAATGTTATATCTGCACCGGCTTCCAGTAACCACTGTAGTATGTGTACATGGCCTTGAGCAGCAGCTGAAAATATGATTATAATTTTTAGTTACAGCCTTACCAGATTAAACTGAGACTCCTTGCATAATTTGTAAAAGTCCGGAGATAACTGTACAGAGTAAAATAACATAAAAATTGAATACGACCGAGCATGGCTGGACAAGTTTAACGGACTTTGATGAGTGTCAGATTAATCTGGTCAAGCTATAGTTAATTCTAATCTATGTTAAAATTATTTTGAAGAAGGTCTTCGAGGATCTAATTGAAATTCAATAAACCAATTATATACTGTAAAATCATTCATATTCTTTTAGGATTAAATTTTGTGGACTTCGTGGATGATCTCAACCACAAAATTAAATCCCAAAGAATATAAATGATTTATGATAAAGTAAATTACTTAGTGGATAAGTTATCCTTGAAATTGCATCACCACAAAATGGTCATTTTCACCCAAAACCACAATAATTTGTCCCATTGAAATTAAATGAATTTACAGTATTCCTTTAGTATGCTGATGAAAAGTAAATAAGCTGGCTTCTCTTCTATCGTACCCATCCCCATGGCGATGAATACCATTAGAAATGAGGTGTCAAGAGTCAGAAGTCAAGGCATTGAGTTTAGCCTTTTTCTCTTTATTTTGTCGCTGATTTGGAGCGCAAAGAATCAACACGCATTTTAGTCAAGTCATTTTTGGGATATCGCATGGATTTTTCAAGTTAAGCATTAATTTCCATGACATGCCGTTGCTCTGAGATTACATTATGCCCAAGATGCTCAACGGTGCAGGCTTCACCTTGGTTACAGTAAGTGACGTCATAAAGTAAATAGCAACATCACTATATAGTTAATTTGTTGAAAGATGGGATAACTTATTGGTCTGCATCAGCTGGTAATTACATTATTCTAGAATCAATATTGCAAAGGTTAGAAGGAAAGTTTTCAAACATGTAGATCACCCTTCATATGTACCTGCAATCAAATCAATGAAATGAAACAGAAAAGAAATTTAGAGTTACCTGAGAATGTATATTGTGAAACCTACAAAACATATCTTTGAAACAGTGTTCAGTTTTCTCAGACAACACAGAAAAATCATTTTCAAACCAATCACAGGGAGCTTACCTTTATGTGCTGCAGTTGATCCCTTCTCATCCTGCTCATTTATATTGCTGATCCCCTTTTCTATAAGACTCTTCAGATGTTCTAGATCTCCAGAAAAAGCTGCCAAGTGAGCTGGGTATCCTAGGTCTACAATTAAAAAAGAGTCAATTAAAATAGTTGAAGGGAGTTATATTACAAATACCTCAATTTTTGTAACACATGGCCTTGTCACACTAAAATGTTTATACAATTCATGTCCCTGTCACACTAAAACGTTTTACAACTCATGTCCCTGTCACACATTTACCATCACATGTCCCTGTCACACTAAAACGTTTTACAACTCATGTCCCTGTCACACTAAAACGTTTTACAACACATGGCCCTGTTACACATTTACCATCACATGTCCCTGTCACACTAAAACGTTTTACAACTCATGTCCCTGTCGCACTAAAACGTTTTACAACTCAGGTCCCTGTCACACTTAAACGTTTTACAACTCATGTCCCTGTCACACTAAAATGTTTTACAACTCATGTCCCTGTCACACTAAAATGTTTTACAACTCAGGTCCCTGTCACACTAAAATGTTTTACAACTCAGGTCCCTGTCACACTAAAATGTTTTACAACTCAGGTCCCTGTCACACTAAAATGTTTTACAACATATGGCCCTGTCACACTAAAATGTTTTACAACACATGGCCCTGTCACACTAAAATGTTTTACAACACGTGGTCCTATCACATTAAAATGTTTTACAACTCATTTCCCTGTCACACTAAAATGTTTTACAACATATGGCCCTGTCACACTAAAACATTTTACAACACTGGCCCTGTCACAACATTTTACAACACATGGCCCTGTCACATTGAAACAAAATAGCTGGTGTACATTTTGTTAAATGAATCAATGCTGAAGTATACATAAGTTATACATGTAACTTTGAGCATGTTATGAAACTAATGCCATCATATTTTTCAGCTGGCACATATATGACATTGAGTTTCTTATAAGTAACGGGTTCACGAAATTACTCACAGCCACTTTGTTTTTTCATTGTAAGTAAATATTTGTGCACAGGGTGACGCAATGACCAACTGGTCATAATACAGTCGGATTACAACTCCTGACCATTCACAGGAAGAAGAATCAATCATCAGAATGTGAATTAACTATAGCTTACCGTCTGCTTCTTCTTGTTCACCACGTAATAACGGATCTCGTCCTAGGAGTTTGACACAGGCTAGTTTTGAGAATCGTCTAGCAACATCACGTGGTGTCTCACCGGATGTGTTAGTGATTGACATATTAGCTCCCATCTCTAGCAACCATTGTAAGATATGCACAAAGCCTTGTCCAGCAGCTATATCAAATAAAAACATAATGAAATTAATTACATAAAATTAGCAACAATACCGTAACTTTTTTCTAAATTCACAAACTAATATTATTATATTATGGTTCGTACGGATCTTTCAAAACAAAATTCAAGGACTTTTCCAGGACTTTTCATTCATTTTCAAGCACTTATTTTTACTACTCATAATGTCAAACAGCGCTGAAATCACCAATTTATCAAAATACATTGACTTTGGTGCGAAAGTTCATCAGGTAGTGATAATCACTTATACTGTTCATTGCGCACCCTGTCATTTCTTCCCCAGGTAACCAGGTACTGGGTTTTGGGAGGCATAAACTCGTCATAAAGCTATGGCGTTTATTTTTTGTGATTTAATTGTGTTTTCTAGTATATATTCTAGTCAAAGAAAGTAAATTCAAGGACTATTTTTAAATTTCATTACCAGTAGTTTTTTTCAAATATCCAGGACTTTTCACAGATTTTTTCAGTGAGAAATTTCAGGACTTTTCAAGGGCTAGGCATCAAATTCAAGGACTGTTCATATTCTGTACAAACCTTATATATTAATATCAGTCAGTATCATGTACCAGTTAGGGAAAAAATAAACATTTAAGCTGTAAAGTCTGATTAGGGTACGAATAGAGTGACATAGCTGTAGAATCAACTATTGCGATGTAATACCTATTATAAAGGCTTACAAACATGTGCAATTGTAAACTAAACTCTACCGGTTCAGGTAATGGTTGTAATCTTTTGAGTTTGCATAAATTGCTAGTCACTTGCAAAATATCTTAACTAGACTATACCTACAAAATCTCACAGTTCTGAATGTCGGGTATTAGTTGAGGTTTTTATTTTCAGTATTTACCATAAATTCTCGCAAATTCATTAATCTATGTATACAAACATTCTTAACGCAAAGGCCTTTCCTAGCCCCATGATTATAAAGCTTTTCATGCTTAACACAACTTGAGTATGAAATTTTATTTGGTCCTTGAAAGTCTGACATCTAAATAATCTTTACAGTATCATTCTCAGGCTTTATATTCTCATTCATTTGTCTTTATATATTAAAGAAGCTTTGTTCTTGCGAACAACTATATTGAATGTTTAATTACTATTTATCCTCATCTACAACTGTATTTTATATCAATTGTTTTGTTATATTTGTTTGAACTTTTTTTGTATATAGATCACGTGATTATTGTATATTATGTAAATATGTATGTGAATCGGACGATGTACTTTGTATAAGTCCTAATAAAAATCTGTTCTGTTCTGTTCTGTTTATTAGACAGTATAATGGTTACCTTTATGTGCTGGTGTTGATCCTTTATCGTCTCTCTCGTTAATGTTGACCACACCGTTCTCCACCAACATACGTAGGTGATCCAAGTCTCCACTGAACGCAGCTACATGTGCTGGGAAGGCTAGATCTGAAATATATATAACATTGTACTAGGGGACTATTTCAAAAACATGTTTGAAAATTATTAGTACTGGGGGGGGGGTGCTTCAATAGATTTTTGCATGTAGTAAGTCAGCTGGAGGCCATTTTACAGAACTTTGTATGAAGATTAGAACTTGGGATCATTTAAAAAAAACTATATTTATTTTGAATATTAAGTACTGGAGACAGTTTGAAGAAACTTTACATGAAAATTAGTATGGGGGGCCTGTTTCACTGAACCTAGTACTGAGAACCAAAATGTGTACAAAAATTAGTACAAAGGACTATTTCAGTACACTTTTTTTATCTCGAATACAAGCTTGTAGCTTACGTTTCCTATGTTAATTATAGTTAAATAAAGTTTATCTTATCTTTTTATGTAGAAAATTAGTACAAAGGACCATTTCAAAAAACGATAAACAAAATTTACTACTGACGACCATTTTACTAAATTTTGTACGAAAATTAGTTCTATGGGGACCGTTCAATTTATTTTGCAAGAAAATTTGAACCTGGAACTCAACTCACTTTCAGCTTCCTCAGGATGGTCCCTCTCCCATTCTATGCCATTGATGTATTCTATGATATTATCTTTATAGAACTGTTGTGACAGATCTTTAGCTGTTTCTCCCTGGTCATTACGGGCTCCTAGGATGTGGGTGGCACTGATACCCATACTAACAAGAAACTTCAAACATGGTAAATGTCCTTCAGCTGCAGCGTAGTGTGCTAGAAATGAATGAATAATATAATGATGCAGATACAACTTCCCAAAAGCATGCCAAAAATGCAAACATTATCCATCTGACATAGACAAAATACAAAATCATGCCTGACATTCAGACTGGTCCCCAATCAAAATGTGTTCAGGTACCCAAAAAATTATGAAACACTGAAAAACTTAATTTTAGTCTCGACTAAGGCCAACAGCAATTACCCGGAACTTAAAATATACTGCATGTCAAGCAAGGGAGGAAATATGTATACATCAAAAAAGATAATTATTCATCTATCTAAATGTATTTACTTTTATATGCAAACAAGTCTAGAAATTAGCATATACTAGTAACTATCCAATAAAACTGAATAATTCTAATCATAGTTGTATAACGACTATCTCATCTAGTGTCGTTATATCATATAATTGTATACTTAACATCATGTATACATGCTATTTAGTTAACCCATGCCTTTCTGTCTTTTGTATTATTTTGTAATTGCTATAAAACATGTATGTTTTCATGCAATACATGATTTGTATTGTATTGATTTGTATTGTATTTATTTGTATTGTATTGTATTGATTTGTATTGTATAATTGTTTATTGCTACCTTAGCCATTTACAGTAAAAAGTGAAATATCATACAAACCTGGTGTGTTTCCAATGCTATCTACTTCATCTATGCTGGCTCCCCATTTATTGAGAAGCTGTAAACATCCAAGTCTGCCATGGTAACAAGCAGCATGAACCGGGGTCCAGCCATTCCTGTCCAAAGAATTTATGTCCTGTAACAAAAATACCAGCTGATCAATATTTTTTATCCTTTGTTAATGTTTAACAATATTGCTCAATAAATTCAATTATTTTCAGTTTTGCATGTAATACAATGGCCAATTACTGATTACCTTATCAGTTTGTCTGCCGATATATTTTATTCTTACCAGTACAAACGTCTACCAAATTGCATATATCTGCTTGATTTCAAAAGAATAGAAATGGTCTTATCTGTGAAATGTTATGTTTTCTTCACAAACCTGGTTGAGAACTTAAGGTGCACAGGCAATGACCAAAATATAATGTTTGGTAGGTTAAAAATATAGTTGAAATCAATGTATGATGAAATATCCTAACTAAATGGAACAGGAAATACTCAGTACATATAAATATGTGCAAGCTCCATATATTTGATACTATAAGATACAAAAAAAGATTTGAATAACACATAGTTTATATAATTATGGTACATGGTAACTGAAGATGAATCAAATTATTTATTATGAATAAGATGAAAATGTTCACACCAACAATACAATTTATTCAAACATTTATCCAACCAACATACAAGCCATTCAGAACACATTTAATCTGTCACATGCTATATATACTGTGATTATGGGCATGTTAGATAAAAAAAACTATCTACCTTTGTAAATACATATAACAATCAAAATGTCACACAGTTACTCTGCCACATATACAATGAAAGTACCAAAAACCAAAGTTGTCCCAAAATAGTATATAATTGATGTAAATCAAAGCTTTTAACAAAATGAATCAGCTACAAAATTTGGCCAGTATATTTCTACAACTGCTCAACATAATATATTGTTCTTGTGGATTTTACTATGTTTCAGCCACATTAAATTGAAGAATTTGGATCCCATACCATTGGGTGTACCTTGGCAGACAGACCACCAGAAAATTATTATCACAAAAATTAATTCAAGCTTTTGGTTAAACTAATTAGCAAAACCACTCTATACTCAAATTTTCGACCATGCGGTCTTTTTCAAGAGATATGATTCCGTGATATTGTGATCCCCTTTTAGGGATATTATTATACTAGATTTAAACTAATTAGTTTAGCATCAGCAACATTCATTAAGAAACTACATAATTATTATTAATCATGTGATTAGTATGTAAATGTTTCATAGTAACAAAGTAAAAAATAGTGGGTGTTTTTGCCTTGATATTTGTTATGATATAACATAATAATTCACTATTTTGGAACAGCCCTTGGATATGATAACTTGTGAGTTACTAACTAAGAGTTCCTTGATAAGGTTTAAAGACAGTTTTTTGTGACTCCATGAATCTGGGTTCGATATCCTAGCCCTTTCAAAATAGACACTAAGTCTTGATTCTATAAAGTGTCTGGTAATCAAATAGGAACAAACAGTACAACAACAAAAGAGTGTTTATAAATTGTATGCCACCTGACATCTAGTATTGGTCTACTGTGCATATTTCTAGATAAGTATTTGTTATTATATACCAGTGCCGTAAAAATCCAGTTATGGCCATACACATGCATGTTGTTTTTATTTTCACACAATATTATAAAAGATGAAACTAGCTCTAGCTCTGAGTATGTATTTGACTAGGATTCATCCTGCAGTTATGGTATATTTGGGGATTAAATGCAGTTCCTAAGAACATTGAAACGCAAGTATAACCATTTGGGAGTCTCGATCAATATACATGGCCCAGCTATCACTTACAGACAAAACAATGTCAAATATCACATTTATTAAAGTCCCATAAAGTCTCAGAAATAGCAATATTTTACTAACAAATAAGACCGTGAAACATTGGCAGGTTGTAGAGCTCCCCAAATGTCATAGAATCAGCATATATTTGATCTATGTTGACTTTTACCCTAAGAATAATAATCTCCGCAAATCGTCAATTTGTAAACAAAGGAGTATTTTGTCCACCACACAAAATACTCCTTTGTTTACAATCTGAAATCGACGGGTCGTTCCGAAGACAGTACGTTAAGTTCCGTAATATATCGAGGACACATATATTGATGACCAATTTATGCGAGTACATGTATATGCATTCAAATAAAAGTCAAATACCGACCGGTATCCTCCGGTACTGGTAATCGCCGGTATCCTATTGCACTATATTGTATAGGGTAATCGTGTGTTATATATCACGGGTGAATTAAAGGGTAGATTGTTTTCATTAGGTTATAATATAACATATTGAGTAGTAAAGTGTCTATTTAATAATGTTTTAGACCTTACGTCAACTAAACCCCGGTACTATGCGGAAGGGATGCTGATTACAACATGCTCGTTTCGGGAACCCTTCAAGTTCATTTAATGAAAAGCATGGATGCTGGCGAGAATAAGTAACATGGGGCGCGCTGAGGGTGTCAGAATGTCAAAAATCCAGACATGTATGCTAAAACGTCATTTTGAAAAATGCGATATTTATAATAACATGGGGTTTAGCTCGAATTAGTGCGAGGAACTTATTTTCTATCAATAAAATTGGACAGTATCGAGGTTTCGATTATTTGTATTCTTCTAAAAGCAATTTGTTAAAAACTAATTTATAAAGACACGTGGCCAATCAGAAATTCGTTCAATTTATGCATGAATTTGATGTCATGAGCGCGTTCCACATGGCTCATTCTCACAAATTGTAGTGTTTTTAAGAAAAGTCAATCAACAGGGAACAAATTCATACCAAATACGATACTGTTTCAAGCTGTTTACGAGACCAACGTGCAAAAAACTATTTGCCGTTACGCATGGATGATTTTTCACATGAATAAGCCATTTTATTCCGGAAATCGATAAATTAGTGCGTGGAATGAACAAATTACACAGCCTAAGATTTATTGATATAATATATCAGATGACATAATGTTGTTTAAGGGTGGCCAATTAGAAATTAGGTTAAGTGTATAGACGATGCCGAACTACTATCTGAACCTCTTGGTAAACTGACGGCATCGCATCCGCTGCCATTCGAGATATACGATGATGACCCGGCATCACTTCTTCCACGATCAACTGGTTCCTTTGGTAACTTTTCGCTTTTCGGCTTGTAATCTTAACATAATCGGCATAGCTTCCGTGTGTAGAACGCATCCCTTCGGTGTTTTCGCGGAGCTTTTGGCATCGATTCGACTTTGGAAACCTTTCGGGATGTCTACATGATTACGAAGCCTCACAGAAAGTGTCCCGAAGATGTGGATTGAATGTGGAATGATGCGGAAGGGTTCCATAACATCGCGAGGACATGCCAAACCATATCGATCTGGCGAATTTTTGCTTCGGGAACCCTTCCGGTCCTAGTGGACGGCAGGTCTTAGACATTTTAGTTTAAAATATAAGTATTAATATTTTATGAATATTTTAATTTCTGTCAATCCTGTTAAAAACTGCCGCAAAGAAGCGTTGGCTTTAACAGATGAAAAAGTGTAATACTAGTATACAAGTAGCACATAGTTAAATAGACAATGTTTGTGAATAAGTAATACCAACCAACCCACCAAAGCTTAGTTACAACAAAATCTACTATATACAAGGTAATATACAGTATGTTTAACCAGCGATACCGACAGTTTCTATAGTTTCAAAAAGATACCGGCGGACACCGAGATTTAGTACTCGCCCACGTATGTGAATAACTTCACGCTCGCGTGCACACGGTACTTGACGAAAATAAGCTCGGCGTGTATATCGGTAAACAAAACATCAGAATGAAAGGCCAGAATTATCCATATTGTGTTAGTCAACTTATTGTTGCACAGTAATCAATATTCATAAAAACATAATACATTCTCGATAAGTAACTCATTTTGGGCACAAAATATGACTGCTTTTGAGCGTTAATGGGACTTTAACACAGTTTTTAAGTGTATGACAATTTTAATCAATATTTTGTGCCTATAGTAGGATTTGAGCATATATCGTACCATTGTAACAATATGATTGTAGCAATACAAACTATTATTAAAATTTGACTAAAATCCAGTATTCATAGTTTAACTAAATTCAATATATTTCGTATTTTCTTCAGATAATGAAACACAACAATTAGCATAATGTGTGTAATATAACCTGTAAAGCCATAATATTAAAACATATAAAGACAATAAATCTTCAGACAAGAACACAAACATTCAAACATGCTTCATTAAACCACACTCTCAATTTACCTTTTCCCCATCTTGATTCAGAAAACCCTACATAAAGTATTCATGGTGGATTAACAAATTTACAAATGAAAAGTTCAGTGAAAAAATGGTATCAATCAATGCACCATGTTATATGAAAAATCATAAAGAAGTAAGAAGCTAGAACCATCACTGTCGTGATCATTGTCAATAAGTATTGCAAGTTTCATTTGAACATCTTGAAAAGTTTTTGAACTATGGCCAATGTTAAAGTTTTAAAGTCGAAAAAGGGGCACAAGCCAAAATTTATTAAAGCTAGAGTTGTTGCCCTTTGCTACACATGTGCGTATTGTCACTGTCAATATGTATAGCAAGTTTCATTTGAATATCTGTAACGGTTTTGAAGTAATGTAGAAAAAAAGATGAAAAATGAGGAAAATTGTAATTTTACAAAGGGCCATAATTCTTACAATATTGTAGCTGGAGTAACATAACTTGGCATAGAGTATTGTTGCTGTGACCTTATGTTTGAAGTTTGAAGTTGATACCTTTAACGGTTTGCAAGTTATTAAGAAAAAACATGAAAAATGTGGACGGACGGACAGACAGACGGACAGGGTGATTACTACAGGGTACCTGCAAAAAATTTGCAGGGCCCTAATAATTAAAATTGGACTCCACCTGGGAAAAGGAAACAAAAAGACCTTGAACAACAGTCACATGAAAACTGGCTGAAAGGAAAATTGATGAAATATAACTTTCTGCAATTGAGTGAAATAGCAATAACTTGTTGCAGAATTATGTCTCATTAGGGACAAACAGGATAGCTAGGGAGTTAAGGTTCAGTACACAACACTAGCACTATAGATAACATGAGCAATGGATTCCAATGCTCCTTTCCACGTTTTCGTTTAATCAAGTTTTAGCCTTATTGCTGGCAGACATCACCTTTTGTTTTTTTCAGTAAAACACAATCTTTATTTAATGTACAAAGCATGTCAGAAACTTCTCTAAGTAAATGAGCTTAAACGTCTGACCTGATCTAAGCAGGGTTGGGACAAGTATTGTCCAGCCGGTAAATTCCAGTGGTAAATGCCGGTAAATACCGGCATGGCAAATACCCCCAAAATCGCAAAAGTGGCAGATGCTGGCATTTATGAATAGAATAATGTTAAAAACACACAAAATAAAAAAATAACTATTTATGGCTTATGTCCTCATGTATAAAAATGAGCGTAGGGGCTTATGGTCGTAGGGGCTTATGTCCGTCCCCCTATATCACACCTAGCAAGAATTTCAAAGTCAATTATCTACTTTAAAATGGTCTAAATGTTAACCAACATACTGCTTTCAAGATCAGTTAACCCAATAATAGGATTATTATAGACTTACATATGATAATTTTTCAGAAATAATATTCTTTAACCCCCCAGAATATAGAAAACATGCTAAAAACCCAAATTGGGTTTTAAGGATAAAACCCAGGTTTTAAAGGGCAGGTTTTATGTGCCAACCCTGGATGTGATGCATGATATACATACATGTAAATGAACTTAAGTGTATTGAATATTTATAAGTAGATCAAATCATGATTGAAGTATGTTTTAACTTAAAAAAAGTGTAATTTGGAAAATGCCAGTAAACGCCAGTATATGCCGGTTAATTCCGGAAAATGCCAGTAAATGCCAGTGGTGTGGACTTTACTCATAAATGCCGGCATTTTCCCAACCCTGGATCTAAGTAGCGGATTGACTATAGGTAAATTGGTGATAAGATGATACAATATTTGACAAGTTTGACTATAGATAGAAGTACTTACAGTTCCAGCTCTGAGTATTGTGTTCAAAGTGAAGGAATTTCCATGAGCTGCTGCTAAATGTCCAGGGGAACTCCCTCGATGATCTTTAGCACTGAGGTTCACACCATTGTTAGCTAAACCCTAAAAAGAGATCATAAAACCACTGAAGAATAGATGTGAGCCTAAGTGAGGATAAAATTAAAAGGTCCAACAAAGGGCCATAACGGAAATCCAACCAATGGAGTTAGCATGGACAAATTTTTTGACATCCACTTAATCTAGACAGCTAGACATCTATCACAAAATTAATATGACTTCAGGGTCTTCCCCAACAATTCTTAGAATACTGTTAGAGAAAAGCATGCAGCACATTCTACATATATCGATATACCAAACAATAGACATATCCATTTACATTAAGTACATTAATTACATTTTTTTTTAAACTTGAGACCATTAACACTGCTCATGAGAGCTGTCGATCTGTATACGTATCTCTACTTACCTGTAGACAAGCATCTTGTCCTCTGATTGCTGCAATATGTGCTGTCTTTCTGTATACGTATCTCAACTTACCTGTAGACAAGCATCTTGTCCTCTGATTGCTGCACATATCGTATCTCTTACTTACCTGTAGACAAGCATCTTGTCCTCTGATTGCTGCAATATGTGCTGGTGTCCAACCTTTAGGTGTAGCAACAGTAGTATCAGCTCCATGCCATAACAACCAATGTAAACACTGAAATAATTATTATATTTTATGGAAATGTTAATAGTAAGTTAAATCATAACTATTAAGTGTATAATAAGTCTTAGACATGGAAAAGAAATAAGCATGATATATGAAACAGTTTTAAATTAATGTGAACTTACAATAATAGTATAGTGTTTGCACATTCTTGTTGTTCGACAAAAAGCCTCTTTCAACAATTATTTGTTTAATTTTCCCTTGTTTGTTCATTCAGCATTTATGTTAAAAAACACTTTAAAACAACCAGAAAGCCTATAGGCTTATATGTCATTCATAATCCTAAAACTTATCCTAAATCAGATTAAATGCATGTGTTTTGGATATTGTGTCTCAGCGTAGTTATGTACTGGGGCCTTATTCACCAACGTTGTAAGTCTAAAACATAGACTTTACATTGTCAAATGTTCTATTCGCTCTCATGTTGTTATTAATGTACCGAATTTGATATAAATTGGCATACATGTTAATGGGTAACAACCAATAGTCCGATAAAATTTCACATGGCTAAATCTAATTTCAAAGAAAGGCCAGTGATTATGAATAATGACAATTTTAAGTCTAAGTCTGAGTTGAGTTTCAGACTTACGATGTTGATGAATAAGGCCGCAGGCCTGTTGACAGAATGTTGAAGTTACCTCTAAAGCTCCAACATTGCAAGCAGAATGTAGCGGTGTGAACTTGTCTCTTTCATCAACTTCATTGATACTTGCACCACTTTTCACCATTGTCTCCAAAGCATTCACATCACCGTGGGCAACAGCATCATGGATGCTTGAGTATCTCTTTTGAGCTATGATTTGAAATTTAGAGAAAAATGTTGTAGATAAGGTTTTAATCATTTAACCTTTATCTATGTCCAAAATTATCTTAAAAAGTCCTCCCCTAACTCAAAGACCTAAAAATAGGTGTTTGCCTTAGTGATACTAGTGATTCCCGATTACAATTGGTTATGTCTTATTAAATTAAGTACATTCGACTACCACCTAGACCACATCCCTCAACAAATTCACCAGGCTATAGGGAAAATCACCTATTCAAATACCCACCTGTCATTTATCCATTGTTAGATGGTAGGCAAATATTCCCTTAATAAGAATCTCATTGCCTCGAGCTATCGGTAGAAACAGTATGCTTAAAAACTCCCAGTAGTGCTCACTGAGAAACGGTATGCTATCGGCGCTACCAAATGCGCTCAAAAGCGCCTTGTTTAGGCACTCACAATTAGTCAAAATTAAGTATACCAATTTATTTACATATTTTTTACGGTTAATAAACAATTTTACATGTCATTTTGGTGGTTAATAGAGACATGAACATAGTTCTTACAAATGGCATTACATTTTTAGAAGTATATACAACAATTAAGAGATGAATAAAATTAGTGGGTCGATTATGCTGAGTACGAATCACAACCAATTAACACAAGTCTGGACGTTTCTCGCGAAATGCGCACAGTAATGGTTAAAGCTACGCGTGCAGTTGATCAAACAGCTAATGTCTGATATTTATTGATACTATTTGACGTATTTATTTGTCAATTTTACTCAAAATATGGAATTCTTACCTGGCATCGTTATTGGTTGGCAACAAAATTGTTTACACCTGCAACAACATTCCGTCCGATGTAACGAAGAATCTGATAGGCTAAAGTGGTTTGGGTGTGTATTTCACAGGTAAATAAATAAAATATGCGGACCCTCATCAATGATATCGTGTAGTGAACGACTACATAAATAAAACTTGCGGGTACTCTATAAGTTAAATGTAGTCTTCTTCGCATTATATGATTGGCTGCATTAATGCTACTCCTTGATAAACTATCATTTTAACAGGAATGCAATTAAGGCCTAAACTACAAAGACCTAAATTACAAATTAGGTCTTTGTGTTGTGTAATTTAGGTCTTTGGGGACATTTATACAATCATATTTACAGCTGAACCAAACTAAGTATCTAACTGTCATTTGATGTGCCCCCCCCCCCTCACTTATTTATAAGCGGATGATATAGACTTATGCACATGTGTATTGTTTGTTTCTGATGCGCTGTGATTGCCGTCATCAAGAGAATTTTACTCTATATCAACAGAATAATCACTGTGGTCTTTATTGATAAAACCTTGTTCATAATCACATCTGGCTGAGTTTTTGCACATGTACGCACAATTCTTCAAGACATCACAACTACATGTATATCGTTAATATGAATGCATAAATCCCAAGTAGGAGTTTTGCGCATGTATGCACAATTCTTCCACGTCTCTGGAACAGTTTTGCATAAATATGCAAATTATCTTCAGAAGTGGATTTTGTGTGTCCTGTAGTATATCATAACATACTAAAAAAAATCCATAACCGAATTATTTGCGACCGTGTGCAGAAACTCAGAATTTGGAAGCGTTCATACCTGGTAGGGGAGGGGGGGGGAATATGGCATTGGTGCTGTCCGTCTGTATGTAATGCAAATCTTGTGTTGAGCTCCTCAAGAAACCGGAATTTCTTCAAACTTTCACAGATTAACAATCTTCATGTGTAGTTGACCGTAAAGGATGGAATTTTTCTACATCAATTTTTACCAGAGTTATGGCCCATTGTTGCTTTTACTAAATACCACAATGGGGATACCTGTGTCTCTGGGTGGCACGGTGGTCTAGTGGTAAGACGCTAGACTCCTGATCGAGAGGTCCCGGGTTCGATTCTCGGCCGGGACACTTGGTCATTTCAGAAACGCTATTTAGTGTTTCCCACCCAACTAGAGATGATCCTGGTTGGTAACCCAGGGGTAGTCTCTGTGGCAGACTTTTGGCATTTACACCACAAAGTATTACAACGATGCATGTGAATGTACAAATAACTGTATGTTTTCTTTTCACTGAACCATTTTATTTGCATGTGAAGTTCAGTTGAAAGCAGTGCCATGGCTTATGAAAAGTTGTTTGAATAAAACATGTATAATGAGTTTTTATCTCAGAACACCTCACTCCTTAGCCCTGTTCTCAAGTAAGTATGTTGTGTTGTTGTTGTGTGTTGAGACAGTTGTATGTTGTCGTCTGTTTTTCCCAGCAAGATGGGCCAATGACCACTGACTCCAAGACACAATACAGTAGTGTAATCAATACAAAGAATTTAGGTGTGATACCCTTGATTTTTCCAAATAGGCTCCTTGGCTCTTATATGTGCACAGATTCATGTGAGACTTAGCGGTACTCTGGGTTTGAGAAGAAACATTGAAATGCGTTGTTAACAGACACATTTAGCCATACTGCATATACTAGTAAAATCATACTCAACAAAAAACAAAAGCATCCATCATGCATATGTGTTTATATTTCAACGTTCCTGATCAAAATAACCCAATTACAAACAGAGTGACTTCCCATACTGTAAAATAGTATAATTTTGACGGGATAAAATTTTGTGGTTTTGGTAAAAAGATGATTTTGATTATGCTTATGTGTCAAAGCATGGGCTGGATATTGTAAATGTTGCAAGGAATATCATTTTTGATGCTGAAAATGTCTAATAATTATACACCTCAAGTCACTTTTTTTGTATGTTCCAAATTACCTCGATCCCTTTATATAAAATTAAGCGCCAGTTGATTTGCTGTAGCATTTTTGGTCAACCAGATTTCAAAACTTAATAAAGGAAATGTGTTGGCTGCATACCATTACCACAACACTGATTCCAGCAATAGACACGACCAATAGGTTAATAGTGAATACAAGTCAAATATAAAATGTGCGCAGTTTGTGCAAAGGGAAATTTTATCTATAATATGGATTCTTTTTTATTTATGTCAAGTATATATAAAACAATAAAAATATTTTACATGACAATATCTTTTAATAAAAGATAAAATAAAACTGTATGAATCAACAATCAATGTTTTTGTAATAGATTTACAAAATAAACATATTCTTAACTATAATTTAACAAACTCTGAAATTAAAAATATAGCAATCATGATTCATTGTACTTTGGGAGCACTTTCAATATCACATTAAACTTTAAATAAGGCAACTGCTGTTGGAAATTTAAACTAAAGGTTACAAGATTTTTTAATATGCAGTCAATATTAACCAGAGGGCCAAAAGGACCCAATGTCCTTCACCTGTCATTGGGTGAGCAACCTAGGCCACAAATAAGTCTTTTTTTTCCGACAGTAAAATTTCAATTATTTTCAAAAAAAATCCTGTAAACCTTCAAATGAACAAAACAATGGTCTAGCATGCGAGTTCAATATTACCAGTATCTTCTACTACCTGTAGAATGTAAACAATAGCACTGAGAAAAAATGATGTAAAGCTTCAACAATAAGTTAATTATTGGTAAAATCATATAAATGTTATTTATAAAGTGATGCCCTTCATAACAAAGGTACAAAGTGCAATATACATGTATATAAAGAGCAATGCAACAGCGTTTAGCTCTGTAAATCATTATTATTATCATCATATCCATATACTGGGGTAAGATCTGGAGTTAGAAGAAATTATATAAACAAGAGGGCCTGAAAGGCCCTAGGGCGCTCACCTGTTGCACATTGGTCTAGGTATCAGTAC
Source organism: Spisula subtruncata (assembly GCA_963678985.1). Lineage (NCBI taxonomy): Eukaryota > Metazoa > Mollusca > Bivalvia > Venerida > Mactridae > Spisula > Spisula subtruncata. The sequence goes on from OY787671.1 coordinate 9,779,840, forward strand.
AACCTACATTCTGACTATATTTCATGAAGATTGAATCAAAACAGTGACCCCTGGAGTGAACACAATGTTTTTCTAAGATTTGACCTAGTGTTTGACCACACATGACCCAGTTTCAAAATTTGCCTAGATTTCATAAAGAACAACATTCTGACCAAGTTTCATGATGATTGGATCAAAACCACGACCTCTGGAGTGAACACAAGGTTTTTCTTAGATTCGGTCTAGTGACCTAGTTTTTGACCCCACATGACCCAGTTTCAAACTTGGTCTAGATTCCATAGAGAACAACATTCTGACGAAGTTTCATGAAGATACGATCAAAATTGTGACCTCTGGTGTCAACACTAGGTTTTTATAAGATTTGAGCTAGTGACCTAGTTTGTGACCCCACATGACCCAGTTTTGATCTTGGCCTAGATTCTATAGAGAACAACATTCTGACCAAGTTTCATGAAGATTGGATCAAAATTGTGACCTCTAGTGTGAACACTAGGTTTTTCTAAGATATGACCTAGTTACCTAGTTTTTGACCCCACATGACCCAGTTTCAAACTTGGCCTATATTTCATAGAGAACAACATTCTGGTCAAGTGTCATGATGATTGGATCAAAACCACGACCTCTGGAGTGAACACAAGGTTTTCCTAAGATTTGACATTATGACCTAGTTTTTTACCCGACATGACCCAGTTTCGAACTTGGCCTAGATATCGTGCAGAACAACATTCTGACTAAGTTTCATGAAGATTGGGTGAAATTGGTGACCTCTAGAGTGTACACAAGGTTTTTATAAGATTTGACCTAGTGACCTAGTTTTTGACCCAACATGAACTAGTTTCGATCTTGTCCTAGATTCCATGGAGAACAACATTCTGACCAAGTTTTCATGAAGATTGGAACAAGTTGGTGACATCTAGAGTGTACACAAAATTTGTCTAAGGTTTGACCTAGTGACCTAGTAGATTTTGACCCCACATGACCCAGTTTCGAACTTGGCCTAGATTTCATAGAGTACAACATTCTGATCAAGTTTCATGAAGATTGGATCAAAACTGTTGCCTCTAGAGTGTACACAAGCCAATTGTTGACGGACGACGACGGACGGACAATGGACGAAGAGTGATCACAAAAGCTCACCTTGTCACTATGTGACAGGCGAGCTAATAAATACTGCAAGTCCAATACAACTACATTAGAACTTCAATGCCTCAAGTAGTTTTGACTCAATCACCCTTGAATTATATATATATTAGTAGAAACTTTGAACAGGTTCTTCGTTCAGGAACTTTGTTCACAGTAATAATGAACTTGAGTAATTACTAATTAACTGATAATTAATATGCTCAGAGCAAAATGATGTACTAAAATATAACAGTTACAGTACTTAGCTAACTTTTGTCCAGTCAGAGTCTAAAGGCAGCATGTGACATCAAAGTTCTACTCTAGGGTATATTTATTCTTTACAGAGTAATATATTACATCTGAAGCTGGAGAATATAACAATTTGACAATAAGATTTTTATAAACAGCCACTACAACCAGCAACAATTTGAACAGATAACAAATGGAAATACATTATATGCCCCAACATATTTACTAGTTTTGAAACATAATAATTGTAATACATGTATTAGAATGTGTTATACTTGACAAAATTTGGCGACAACCTAAATGTGAATTTCTAGAGATGAACATATTGAATTTTAAAGAGACACTTACAGATAGGTCCACATATGTGATCATATTGGCTGAAACATCTGTAAATAAATTTCACAACCAGAGCATAATAAAAATTGCGTGTTATTGAACTTATTCCAACCAATGATTACAAATTGCACTCAATAATAAAGTATGACCAGTGCACAATATAGAAAACTATTTAACACATCAATGATCATTATATGGTATCCTATGACATAACTCCTGCAGCAATAAAGATTTTACAATTATGTACATGCATCACGACAAAACAATAAATCTTGAATATATTAATACTTTTATCAAATATTCTTAAAGTTTAATCTTCCAAATATCAAGAAATAAATCAGAGTCAGTCAATTTAAAACAATATGTTTACTACAGTCATTCAGAAACAAAATGTAATTATTTTTTTAACAGTCAACTGTTAACACACATATACTCAGATGTATTTCTAGTCCCAGAACGCAGCACTGCTGAACTCCCTATTGTGCTCATGCCTTGATAATCAGGTCCTTTCTTGGGGTTTCTACATCCGCGACACTTACACCCAATGCAAGGCAGCTTCATACTATAACATGGGCACCTCTGACCAATACATGTCAATTGATTAAAATTTCCAGACTTCCCACAATTACACAAGCTTAGTGGTTTAAGTTCAGGGGGAGGTAATTCAACTTTCACTTTTTTTACTGGTGGATCAGAGTTATCTATTCTTTCTAATTCAGAAGGTTCATCTTGTTTCGATAATCTGGTGTTAAATTTTTTAACTTTACATCTCTTTTTGTTGTTGCTTTTCTTCTTTATGGAGGATGATAAAGCCGACTTTAGTCTGTGAGTTGTTTTCATAGGTTTTCTATGCAGCGTTGTATTCATAAACCCTTTATGCTTTTTATTTCTCATCCTTTTTTTATAATTTTGGTAACTATAGTCAATTGCGCTGGACCTTCTTTTCTTTTTCCCAGATTTTTGGGTTGAAGTTTTGTTCTTAACACTAAGTTTTGTAAATGTTGATGTATCTTTATTGTCAGTCAAGTTACTAGAGAGCTGGGAGCATGACGGAGTAACATTAGCACTCAGTTGGTCATTGTCTTCATTATGCACAGTGAGAATGTCAACTTCATCTGAATCTTTATCCGATGTACCGGAAGTCTCTGTAGAACATGTAGGTTGAATGCGTTCATCAACTTCATCATTTGACACACACATCTGAGCCGTGATATACCCGTCGTCGTAATTCATCCCTTCAGTAATAATCTTCAACAAATGATTAACTTCACCATTGACGGTTTCATTCTTAATAGCCTGTCCGAGTGGAGAATTGTAAATGTAGATACACAACTTCTTGTAGCAGGTAACCAAGACTTTCATCAGGGGATTGGGAACAAAATCCCAGTAGTCCTTACACCAGCTACACGCGGGCTTCAGTTTCATTTTACCACCAAGACAGTTTATGCACACAGTATGTCGACATACATTGTGATCAGGGCCCATAGGTTCCTTTAACAAGTTGAAGCAGACATAACAACCTAGGGCTTGACGTAAACAAGGCAACAATCTCCGTAATTCGGACAATGTCGTCGGATTTTCTGGATCTGCCTGCATTACACATCGACAGGTCGAAGTATAGAAGTCCATGGCATGCATTGTCAAGTACAACACTAGCCGATTTATGGATATATGTTGAAAATATTGGTAAAATTCTGACAATTTTTTTCTCTTGTGCGTAAAATGTGTGACGTCATCGGTTTATGTGCTTGGTCAACGTAAGAACAAACAGCGCATGAAATTTACTATTACGGGTTAAACACCTATAAATTATCTCAAACCTTTATATTATGAACATAAATCACTGTTACTAGACGTAATATAATAATGACCACCGTAATAAGGATTGCCAATCACTTGAATACTTATTTAATCAACAGAAATAAAATCTATTGTATTAACTGCATTTTTTTTCTTTTTACATCTACTGAGTAGCCCGAAGTACTGTTCCTCCAAACTGAGTATTAAAAACTATGTTGCTGGCTGAGAACAGGAACTATCTAAACCCTGCTTAGAATTAGAATGTCGTAAACTTGTACTACTCATAAATAATTGGAATCTGCATAACAAGGCGCTTCTTATGAGCATAATTTCATAAAAATCGGAATTTGTCATGTTGACTAAACTGAAGTCCAAAGAACTCGGTTTTCCATGAGTAAAGTAGTTAAACTACTGGACTACTAGTTTTGAGACAGCTTTTTCTTGCTTGATTTTGTACTTACGACCTTCTCATTCTAAGCCAGCGCAATATCCAAAATTGAAAAATAATCTGACCCTGATTCCAGGTACTATATAAAACAATGTTATTTATAAACTATGAATATGCGACGTGTACATTAAACAAATTAATCACGCAGCTATGTGGTTTATCTGCTCTTGATTTTTACAACTTTGTCTTTTGTAGTTCGCATTTGGTTTTGTTTCAATTAACCTCTCGGAATTAGCTTGAATTGCTTTCTTTTTGTTATGTACGTTTTCCTTTCTTCTATTGCTTTCTAGGTTGAATCACTTATCCGCTAATTCAGTTTCTGATCTTATGTACAGATCTCAACATGGTGTGTAGGTCTTCATAACAGGGGAAGTTAGTTATGTATGTATGATAACTTCAAATAGTTATTTTAAGTTGACTGTTATTTACTCTCTTTTTTCAGTTGACAAGGACCCTTTAAAAAATGTAATTTCGTTTTTTAAATCTTATTACAAATGTAATTATTGAAAAATGTCCTTATTAAAATATGTTGTGTCAAAAAAAACATTCTGATACATGTACATGTCGACATAAATATGAGCTTAGACATTTTGGCTTCAGTAATTGTGCCTATAATTTATTTTTTGTAACTCAATGTATTTCAGCTCATACAGTGTCCACCAAAGGTATCGGGGTAGCAAGGTCCTTAATACATTTATAAAGGTTAACTTTAGTAATATATCCATTTAAGACATAACGTTAAACTAACCTTAACTTAACCTTAAAATAAGTATATGTTTGTATACTGAATCATGGTTAACATTTCTGGTAGTGGGGGGGTTACATGTATACTTTTATGGGAAATGTGTTTAACAGTTTTTTACCTTTCAAGCCTTTGTTAATTGTGTTTATACCAACCAGAATTAAGCTTTAAATAGTTTCTTTAGAACCATTTAATTTCTGTATTTATATGTTTGTCATTAGTTATAATCTAGATTAACATGTCGTATCATATATGACCCTTAATAGGAAATAAACATATCTTATCTTATCATAAGAACTGGCATTTACGGCATCCCAGTCACTTTCAATGTTCTTACGTTTTTTTATATTTTCGATACCTTAGGAAGAGGCGGTTATGTTTCTGTTTATCATATGTTATGTTTTGAGTCCGTTTTTGTAAGCCAAATGCTCATTATACGGTGTTTAAGTTTTACACTCCTTGGTTAGTCTGGCACTATGTAGGACTACATTTTTAAAATGTTTAGTATGATCTTACTCACTACTGAACTTATCCGATGTTCTAATGTTCTACGCCAATTTTAATTTCGAGTGTCTCTGGAACCAATGTACTAAATCACGCGATTTTTCAATAGCTTGTTGACATCCTGTAGTGTTCTATTTTTATAAATTAGTCTGTGCACAGGACCTTGCAATTAAATAAATAAATATATAGATAAATTACTCAGGATTGACACTTATTCCCGGCGATCACGGATTGTACCGGTTAAATAATTGATAGTATTTCATCAATGTAATACCAGATTACCTCCCTGCGTAAAACTGTCCATGTACATGTAATTTCAATATAAAATAAAGAATAAATGTCTTTTAATAAGTGATTGAAAATTATGCAATTCGGAATGAGAGTAGGTAAAAACTAAAAAGTTATTGTAGCTCTGTGTAATTTATCAAAATCTGATGAATAGATTTTCAGAAATGTTTAAAAAACACGATTTTTTCTATCGCAAACTAGCTATAATCATTGCAGTGCATAGGGGTCTGTAACGTCTTCCACCCCATTCACTGTTTACTACCCCTATGTATTTCTACACAACCCCTTAACTTGTCATACAATGAGGACATCGACATGCTAAAGGTGGATTCCACTTTCCTAATACTCTTATTACTGGCCTTGACTGCCAATATCTCCAGTTCCATGTTGGCTCTGTCGTGCTGACATCTCAAACCTTTCCCCTTTTGGGCATATTTGGAATTTAGAGAGTTTGAAACCCGACATTGGTTTGTGCAGTTGTAAAGACATTTTTATAAGACATTATACATACATGACATTCATTATTAAAAAAAATAATTTTGTTATGTAAAATGATAGATCTAGTGTCCAAATGGGATTTGAATAAACCTTAGTAAGAAAACATTCTAATTTCTACCGAAAGTGTCATCAAACTACTATATGCTCTTCAGCGGTCACAAAGGGTGCTACTCTGTTCACTAGCAACGTGACTAGTTGCAATAATGTCATCGTCTGTAGATATAATTTTAAAAGTCATTTTCTATTTTGTCAAATTCACAGTTCTGTAGTTTAAATAAATATTAATATGTGTCTAGGTCTTTGATGATAATACAATAGACAGAGATAATGTTAACCATATTCATAGATAAACTATAGATAAACATATGTCATATTTAATAAATTTTGCACAAGGTTTAACACTTTTCAGATAACCATACTTTGGTTCCCACTTTACTCTACTGTACAAGTAGCTTAAAGTGATATAATACCTCACAAAAACTTGGGCCACGTGTTTAAAACTTTTGTTATCCAGTAAAACCCTTTCACAACATTGTCACCACTAACCAATAAATGAGCTACTGCTTTACGAAAAAAAATTCTAGTAATTTTTATCGAGTCTAGATTCCGATTGAAAGCAGTTTATATTTATAATTCATACTCGCTATCGTAATAAGATTGATCGTCATCAGACTGGCCAGTTTCTATACTACATGCATTGTCATAAGCCACCAACTTAGTTCTTATAATATTAGAAATCTCTTCGCTACTTATGATACTTTCAGTTATATAATCTGTCTTAACCTCAGCTTCTGAAAAGCATTTAACCACACTGGTGGCAGAGTTTTCTGTCTTCTTACTAACCATAGCTTAACAGCAGCCTTTCAAGCATCAGCACAGCCGTTGCTTGAAACAGCAGGACCATTATATTGACATTCATCTAGAATTGCAGCATGTTATGTAAGTACAAAATGTAATAACGAAATTTAAATATTTAACGATATAATATTAATGGAAATAATAGTAATACATTCCTAAAATAAAATCATTTAGCCATTTTATAATTGCAAGTAAAAAAAAAAAATCAAGAACTAAAACTTTGAATTGTCTTTTAATTTTGCGCATATACAAAATGCATATAAACTGTATGATTAACTTGTCTCTTTTCCAGTAGCATTTACTAAATTTAAATATTATAATATAATAACAAAACAAACAATACTTTATTTTAGGCCTGACTTTGTCTTATGTTGTGAACTATAACATAAGGAGAAAGTCCCTTATCATCAATTGACACATATAGTTATAGCCTTATCATCGTTCCTCCTTAATATAATCTAATAAGTCCTTTATTATCTGCAGTAATTCATACGTTAACAGATAATTTCCTATACTAAATTATGGCCAATAGCATACAAGAGATCTGTACTAACCACTACCATATTTAAACCATACCGTATAAAGGCACGCCCACCACGTAACATATGACCAATAGCATGCAAGAGATCTGTATTAACCACACCCATATTTAAACCATATATTGTTTTAGGCAGGTCTACTACTGAAATGAATCTAGGAAATGCCTTGTTCATTTGACTTCATTATTTGTAAAGTTTCACAGGCATAAATGTTAACTTTTAAAGTGTATGGTTGGATAAGCAATGTTATTTTGACCTAGTAATACAGCACAGTGTGGCATGCCGATGAAGAAATAAAAAAGTGTTATTATTGAATGGCGCTCAATTTGGAAGGTAAAACTGGCTTTTCTTCATTAATTATTTGTTTTAAAGTCAAATCACATTGTGACAATCTTTGTGTAATGTATACAGCTTAATGGGGGATAATAAAAAATAAAATGATAAAACTTATCTATACGTACTCTAGTATGCAGCAATTGAGGTATGTGCATTAGTCACAACTTCGGAAACATTGAAACCTGCAGTATGTACATCTTCCATTGTTCGAACAAATGCTTCTATTTTTCATTCTGATGCTTGATTTTCCAGTCTCTCTTTTATCCACTGTCACGATAGACAGAATTTCTTTTGTGGCATTGTCCATTACTATGTATGTGCAATATTGAGCACAGTGTCCTGGCGAGTCCAATCTACTATCACCTGTAATAAACGTATAGTACACAGATTGGCTATTCCAATGTTATTGAAATACAGTAAAACTTCTTTATCTCGAGGAGTGATCGGGACAGGTAAAATGTTCGAGATAAACCAGGTGCTCGAAATAACCAAAAAACATGTTTTCGTAATACAAACGGATAATGGTTTGAAACTTGCTCGAGTTAGGTAGGGTGCTCGTTATATCGATTGTTGTCTTAACGAAGTTTTACTGTATATAAATTTCAACATGGCTAAATTAATACTCCATTTTCTCACTCACCAGTGCTTGTTTTGTTGACTATTGATAATAAAGTCTTGGTATTGATAATTGTTTACTTCAATCTTGTTAATGGATTTATTTTCAAATACAATAGATATGTACTGTAACAAACCGTGAGTACACAAATATTCAATATCATTTGAGTGGTCGTAAACGTATATGTTAAAATAACCCAGCCTTATGTATCTCAATATACAAGATAGTATTATAGCTTGTTTAAAGTACGGAATAAGTTCCGATGATAAAGACCTGATGACAAATGGAAATCCTCGAACATAGTGTGATGTCATAATGACCATGTTGGTTACTTAATTTCTTCATGGTATCCATCATGGTATCCTGTATGCCCAAAGGCAGAGCAGTGAGCCTCGTCACCACTGTTATCCAGACAGTAGCTGACATCATAAAGAAAGGACCAATAGTTTCTATTCTGGAAATTGCTGTTATTGTAGGAATTAATAGGGCGACTGGTTACAAAATAAATCTTACAAGTGAACATCAGTGTTTTTTTCTTTTTGGGAAAAAGTTATGACTTTTTGAAAAATTGAAGTTTATTTTGCAAGGGGAAAGCGCCTGTATAAGACAGTAAAACGAGCCTTTAAAATCACTGACATGGAATATCTCACATGTGAGAAATATCTCGCTAGACACAATTGTGGGGACTTTGAGAAGTTATAAGTTCATGGCTTCTTTAACTCTTGCTGACGTTAACAGTATTTTAGCAGTGATGATGTTGTTAAAACATATTTACTTATACAGTTAATGTGTAGTTGTTTTTCCGGTAACAAGTTTCATACATTATTCTGGGTCAATTCATTCAATGTACTTATCGGTGGTTTAAGGGCAGTCAGTCAGAATGTGTGTATATATCTCTCTGAGTATATGTTCACCTCCGTGATTCTAGTGCTATGATACAATTGATATAAAATTCTTGCAAGGTCATATCGGAAATGCACCAGGCCAGAATGTGTATATGTGTGTACATATCTATACACCTCTGTGGTTCAAGTGCCGTGACATAACTTATCAAATTAGATCTTCAAGACATGATATTTTAGCAGACATGGTCATGCTGGAAAGCACCAGGCCAGAATGTGTATATGTGTCATTGTACACGACACCTCTATGGTTTAAGTGCAGTGTCATATCTAATCTAATTAGATCTTCATGACATGAAATTCTTACAGTATATTGTTGGAACATCAGGCCAGTATATATGTGTATGTATAGGAATCAGTGTAAATGTATTGTACCTTTCATGGTTTTAAGTGCAGTGTGAGAATGATCAAGTTCTGCCAAATGTAGTTCATAATTACAATAACTGTGAGCAGCAGAATCATATGTGTACGTACGTTGTCCCAGAATGATGTATAAAACTAAATTTGAAATCAATGGATAACGGAAAACCAAAAATACATTGGCTGTATTGAATATCACCGTCTGCAGATAAAATACAAAATTTCAAGGATGTACATTTAAAAATGGACATTCATAATTATATTTTGTGAACATGAAGTAAAGTCTAGTATAATTATATCCCTAACAGGGGATCACAACACCGTTTGTAGCAAAACCACTCTTAACTCAAATTTTCGACCTGGTAGTCTTTTTCAAGAGTTATGATACACTTTCTATTTGTCTACATATTGAGTAGTTTTAAGCTGTACTCAAAATGGAGACAAATAGAAAGTGTATCATAGCTCTTGAAAAAGACCGCCAGGTCGAAAATTTTAGTTCAGAGTGCTTTTGCTACAAACGACGAAGTATAGTGCCATGGTCTGCATTGCCTTAAAGTCAGCAAGAGTTAAAGACTTTGTTAACTTATAGAATACGTCTTTCCCATTTTGTCACAGTCTTCCTTTCCATTTACATGTTCATTACTAATAAGATACAAAATTTCAAGGATGTACATCTAAAAATGGATTTTCATGATTATATTTTAAGAACATCATCATGAAGTATAGTTCAATGTTCTGCATTGCATTAAAATCAGCAAGAGTTGAAGCCTTATAATTATAATTGACTTATAACTTATGAGTTTTAGCCAATTTGTCGAGTGTGCTCAATTTCCCTGTCAATGTACAGACTCATTATTATTTATCTCTCATGAAAGATTCTCCATGTCGGTATGATCACCAACCTACAATGTCAGATATTTCCAGGACGACGTGACTACAGTCAATTCTAAAGTTGTCCGCTACTTTCCTGGTAACTGCGGTGATCAGGCCGGCTGCTCTACCTTTTGGGCATGCCAATTTGTTCATTCTGATGGCAACTGAATATTAGGGAGAACTATCGTGTGGCAGAATTCTGCGATTCCAGCTATATGTTTGAGATATAGTTGAATGATACAATTTGTGGAAAGGCCTACCGGGTACAGTGTTGACCTAAAATCGCAATAACCTAAGTGTTTATTGGAACACTTGTGCAATTCACTATCTGTTAATTTGGCATACTTTGTACTTTGACCCATCTAACTGATATTGAGCTGACACTGTATGTGTGTCAGTTTCCTTGATGGAATTCTTTAACAAAGGTACAGGTAAATTGATAAATTTGTCTATGTCATATTTTTGATATAACTCTAATATAGGAATGAAAGCTACAATAATGATTTTATTGTTTGCCAAGAAAGCTGTACATTCGGTATTCTGGTAATATTGCCATAATTCATGTTCTAAATGAAAAGGGAGCTTCAACAGAGGAGGTAACGATTCCTCAATGGAATGTAGGATATTCCTGAGTTGAAATGGTTCTATGATACCAGGTGACAAATATGACAGTGACACAGCATCCAGTACAATCTCTAAGTGTTCATACAAGATAAAATCCTGTGCCATAAATTCCTTGAGGTTTTGAACAATATTGTTCAAATGAAAGTATGTTTGAATAAACCTAGTCCATTGATTAATTTCGATGCGGATTTTGTCTTTGATTTGGGCAATATCTCTATCTAGATCGTCTAAGCTATTATGTCATTAATTGTCTTCCTATTCTCCTCCACACCTGCTTTGGTGACATTAAGGATAGTGAGGCTTTCTTGCACAACATGCAGTATAGATTTTTGAGTTTTTGCTAAATGTGCCACGTGCTGTTTTACAACGTTTAACTGATCATCTGTGCTAGTACCCACCAGCCAATTCAACACATTACCTAAAAATGGCAACAGTGATCTTCCTGAAACTTCGTTGTGTTGAAATTTAGACTGATTCAGAACTTGTTTTTCCTTTAACTTATTCATTTCAGTAGCTAGTGCTGAAAACGTTTGTTTGAACCCACTATTCCCATACTGATCGAATTTTTTGAATGATTGTTGAATGATAACCTCAACTAGTTAGACATCCTTGTCTATCCTATTAACAAAATTCCCATATGGTCCTATATCTAAACTTAATGCCAACTTCCAATTATTTCTTGTGAGAGTAACCTGATTTGTTTTCATGAAGAAAACATTATCCCGCAATATGAAAGCATTGACCATACTGAGCAACATAAGGGTAAGTAACCACATTGCCATGGTGGTTCTGTAAAATAAAATAAACAACTTATATTGCAACTCATGCAATTGTCTTAATTACCGCTCGTAACTAAATAGTTATCTGGCAAATTAATCTCTCATCGGATTATGTGATTTATAATACAACAATACTATAACAACCCAAAACACCCACAACAATAATATATCTTAGGAAAGGAACTAAGAAACCTTTATGCATACATGTATAGTCTATTCTACTATCTATTAACTATACATTTGGTTAACTAATCTACAACCATGGTTCCTCATACCTACACCAGTGCTCAACTGGGTAAATTAATATTAAGATCACCTTTTCACCGTTCTTCTGGTTCTGTTTGGGCCAGTAATTCTTCCCACGTATTTACTGTACCCATATTCCATGGGTATTCTTCTAATAATTCTCTAAAAGGGTCCATATAATATATGAACTCCAGTCGGAGTTCAATATTTGCTCTGGTGATTGGCGGCAGAGCCATCAATGTCTCCGGGGTGACCACGGACGGGTGTCTAAGGACACTAAATAAAGCTAAATTCTCCAAGGACATAAACATATCCCTGGTTTCTAAATAAGCTGACTAAAGAGTTCCTCTTTCATTGGCCAGTACGAATGGCCCATGACCTCCACATTTTCCTTCAGGAAATACTTTTCCAATAGCTTCATGACCTTGAACTGCTTTTCGCGCAGACACACTCGGTAACATTTCTCTGAACCGAGGGTATGGAAGTTATATATACACTTCGTCCTGACGAAGAGTATATCTTCCTTTACCTTGTCCGGAATCTCTGGATGTCCCACTAAGAATTTGGCGAAGTCCGCCATACAGAACAAGTTCAATCCGACTGAAGACATTATATATATATGACCCCTCGCATTATACACTTATCAGTAAAACAAATACTGAAACACAACATATTATGTTGAAACCTTACAGTATAGCAGCTATTCGTGATGTCCCAATAACTTATAGTATATTTAAGAAAAACAAAACTTTAAACAAAATATGATACCTATAAACACCAACCTTATACCTCAACTTTCATAGTATCATATCCTTTACTTGATAAATTCTTGGTTTCTTCCTTTATGTTGTATTTCTGTGTTTCTTTTCTGTTATCTCCAGACTTAATGTATTATCCTATATATTTGATAAAATATAACACATTGTATTGAAGGCCAATAATAGTAATCTTGAACTGCCTGTTCACCCCACATGTTTAAGGGCCATTATTGCATGATACATCTTTTTGTACCGACAGGAATAATGTCGCTATAAAATCTTTAAATAATTTCTTGAAATAAAAACTATCATAAAAAAATTACTAAAAGTCATCTTGAACAGAATGTTCATCCCACATTTGAGTGCCATTAGCACACGTGACATCACAGGTCAGTGCCATTGTCACATGTTACGTCACATATTAGTACCCACTAAAAGTCATCTTGAACAGAATGTTCACCCAACATTTGTGTACCGTTGTTGCACATGACATCACAGTTTTGTCCCATTAGCACAAGTAACGTCACAGTTCAGTGCCATTGTCACATGTTACGTTACAGTTGTGTATCGACATCACACGTCACAGTTCGACCTTCACCAGTGTAAGTTTAACTGGGTAAAATAATAGAATACAAATATAGTCTCCTTTCCTCTCCAAAATGTCTTTAAATGTCTTTAGATGCAGATAAGAAATGAAAAGAATGAATTAAAACACAGGTGTTATGTTACACAGTAACAAGTGTTACGACCGTATATGGCCTGGTGCACAGTAAATGTCCCACTTTTGTTAGCATCTAATGCAAAAAATAAAGTTTCTTTTATTTTTATAAAATTTACTTTTTTAGGTACTATGGGACATATATAAACATGTGTCATTGATAAAAAGATAAGTTTTTGCTTAAATTTTGTAATTTTTACAATTAAATATTTTGTGTCTGAGAGGGGACGGACATTACAAAATAGTAGAAAGGCTATCTTTAAAAGACCATTTAACGCAAAATATACCTCCAAAATTTAATTATTTTACATATTTATGAAAAACATAGTATACTTTAGTAAATTAAATAATTTTTTATTTAAGTAATTCTGAATTTTGCCATTGATGAGCAATAATTTAAATTTAGTCTCATTATTTTTAACCTAATTATCCCTTTATGACTTTCTGGTTTCAATTAGTTGTAAAACATAATATATGATTGATATATGTAATTTTAAATGTGTATACTTATTAACGACATGTAGAATCAATTTTCTAATATAAAAAAATATAATTTAATTTCTATTTGATGAAGTATTTTAGCATTTAATTCCGTTGTTAAAATCATGCCATAATCAGATTGTAATGGATGCTCATTTTATATCATCAAAAATGAATAAATTGAATTCTGGTGAATAGTATATTAATTAATATGATATTAAAGCATTGTACTAGTATCTTTTAATAATCTTAAATTAAATTTGCACACTATTGAATGAAATTTCAAGAAAATTAAGTATTTGGGTGATATACCAGATTTGAATAGTAACACTGTGAATCATGGGTCTATAAGAATTGGTATAAAGGAGAAAAGTTACTATTTCTTCACTATTTCTGTATAATTGATAATCACATTTTAAAATTTGACTTAAAATATTAACTTATAATTAAGTATAACTAGTTAAATAAGCAATATACCACATACTGTTAAAACTGGCACTGTGCATAATTTAGTATTTTACTTTTGATATCAAACATATTATAATGTACAACTAAATCATCAATTTTAAATGTTAAATAGCAAACAAATATTACAATAAGCTACTGATCACAATCAAAGCTACTGTATAAAATGTGACAGATGGTGAGAGCATATACTGATTGGTTGTATATTGGACCTTATTGGAACCCCACTGTGTACACTGATTAGGGTCTAATCTGGATTTCTTATCTGGTACTGCACAGTGGGGATCTGTATTGTTTATTGTCTGTCATTAATTCATTGTATAAAATAATTTTGACATGGATTATATTTCTGTGTTTTGGTTTGTTGCTGTAATTTTTAAGTTTATTAAAGTCTCTGAATTGGTTGAATATATGTTTAATTATTAGATCTATTTATTACACCAGCCGAACTTAGTGTAAACAAAGACCTAAATTACATTTAAGTAATTTACGTCTTTGGTGTAAAATATGTCCCTCTTTTGTGCTGTAAATCACCTTTCTAAATTATTCTATTTTAAACATATTAACACCATTTAAATAAAATGATAATGTGACATTGACTCTTAACAAACAGACAAACATTATAAATCAATTTGAAGAAAACAGTTGAATTAATAAACTAATATTACCAGAAAAAGTGTACTAATATTGTAAATTTTAAATGAAAAGTACTCTAAATATGTCTCTACATTTAAATTTTAAACATAATTTGTTTGTTTTCTAATCTGTGTTCATTGATTTTATGCAGAGGAACATATTTTTCTAAAAATACATACATAAAATATATTTTATCTGCATCAAAACAGCATCATGTAGGTAGGGGACGGACATTACAGGGACAACCATTACAGATAACCATGCTGATAAATTATTAGATTTTATACACCCCTGTACCATTCAAATTATTAGATTTTAACACTTAGACTCTAAAACATACAGACCCATGATTATAAAACATTTTGTATGAAAATAATGGATTTTGTACCGAAATATTACCAAAAGAAACTCAAATTTTTGATCATTTTTAGTGAAATATTACATTATATGGCCCTATGAGGAAAAAAATAAATATTAAAAAAATATTTATTCATTTCTGAACTAAATTAGGTTTCATTTAATCATAGGAACATTTTTTTCAGAAATAAGTTGCATAAAAAAACTTTTATTCACATCGAAGCAACATCATACATTAGGGGGACGGACATTACAGGGACGGACATTACACATAAAATTTATATTTTCTCAATAATTCCATCATACTTAGGATTTAAGTCTAAATATGAACTTATATGGTGATGGCATTATTAAATGCATTGCATAGTATGTTTTATTACAATATTTTCCTTCAAATTCTTAAAAATCTGACAGGGGGACGGACATTACACTTTTTTCACACAACTAACAAAAAATTCACTTTTTTGTAAAATCATAAAATACGGTAATGATTTATGGAAATTCTGCTACATCATCATTATGTTTATCTTGTTACCTTTAGAATAATGTAAAATAAATTGTTCTTTGTTCTTTCTAAAGTGCTTTTGATAAGAGAATTAGAAGGCTACAAGATTCAATAATTGGGACCATTACGCCGGTACCTATTTTGGTTTTTCATACATAAATCTAAAAGTACTTGTACTAGAACATTATAGCTTATACGAAATTGACAAGCACAAAATTCCTTAATGGAAAAACACATGTTAGAGCACTATCAACTGTTGGGTTTTTCATAGTTTTGCTTAGAAAATGCATGAAAAATCTGATGCTAACACATTACACCTAAAATCGGGCAATTTTTGGGTCTTCAAAGTTTCATAAATCTCAAACGGAAAGAGATTTCTTCATGAAATTTTGTGCACACCTGCAGCTTAGTGTAATCAAATTGATACATGTATATTTTTTTAAACACTGTAAATAGTTTTTGAGAATTAAGCTTGTACATCTATTTTTTTCAAAATGGACACAATACCGTGCACCAGGCCATATATGATCGTATAGTGAAAACTAAATTACTAACAAAACAAGAACAAAGTTCCAACTTCAGTTAATTGAATTTAATTGTAACATTAAGGAAAGATCAACTACGATTTAACAACAGTAAAATAACTCTCTCTCTCTCTCTCTCTCTCATTAAAAATGCACAGTCACGGATTTTATTATAATAATTTATAACCTAATTTTAGCAACAAACAATTTATAAAATAAATAGAATGTTGACCAACACAGACGCCAAAACATGAGAGCTCGCCATGGCTAAAATACCTTACTGGAACACGGGCTAGCCTGCTCTGAAGTGTCGATCCAATGGGTGAGCTTATAAAGGAAATAAGTAAAATGTTACGTGTAACCTACTGTTAACTTCCCAGGTCCAGTAGACCAATTAGGAGATAATTCTACCAATTCAGAGACGCATCACAGTAATAATGGTTATGAGAATGTAACCATGGGTAAGACATGTGGATAGAATCACGTTTTGACATATACAACTGTAGGTTTTTCATACCTACTATCAGAAGTTAACTCATATTAATGATAAAGGAACCAGTTATGTATAAGTTTGATAATTCGGTCGATACGTTATTCCTACACTTTAATATACCAGAAATTCGTGATGTCCCAATAACTTATAGTATATTTAAGAAAAACAAAACTTTAAACAAAATATGATACCTATAAACACCAACCTTATACCTCAACTGTCATAGTATCATATATTCCCACGTATTTACTGTGCCCATATTCCATGGGTATTCTTCTAATAATTCTCTAAAAGGGTCCATATAATATATGAACTCCAGTTGGAGTTCAACATTTGCTCTGGTGATTGGTGGCAGAGCCATCAATGTCTCCGGGGTGACCATGGACGGGTGTCTAAGGATACTAGATAAAGCTAAATTCTCCAAGGACATAAACATATCCCTGGTTTCTAAATAACCTGACTGAAAGAGCTCCTCTTTCAGTAGCCAGTACGAATGGCCCATGACCTCCACATCCTCCTTCAGTAAATACTTTTCCCATAGCTCCATGACCTTGAACTGCTTTTCGCGCAGACACACTTGGTAACATTTCTCTGAACCGACGGTATGGAAGTTATATATACACTTCGTCCTGACATTTGCCCATGTAACATCACAGTATTGTGTACCGTTTTCAAATGTGACACCGCAGTATTGTGTGCCATTTTCACATGTGACACCACGTGTCAGTTTTGTGTCCCGTTGGAACACGTGACATTGCAGTTGTGAACCGTTTTCACAAGTGACACCACAGTTTGACCTTCACCAGTGTAAGCTGAACTTAGTAAAATAATACAATAATAATAAAGTCGCCTAAAAATTACTGACATGGAATATATCACATGTGAGAAATATCGCTCAATCAATATAATGGTAGTATTAGTACATGTTTACATAATTCCAACAATATCTACAACAACTTCTAAACAGCATTGACAAATGTAGAGGCTCTTCATTGCCTTCAATTTTTAAAAAAAAAAAAAATGGAGTGGATTTTTTTCAGAAAAATGAGGCCCTGCTATTCCATGATATTACATGACTTAGAGTGTCCTTTGCTGTCCTGGATGCACAAGGTTCTCTATCCAGAGCCAAAATGCCAATAACCATTGGCTCGTAAACTGCGGAAATGTTTCCACAGTAATATTCTTTATCCTTTACTTGATAAATTCTGGGTTTTATAACTTTTTTCTTTTCTGATGTAATTATGTGTTTCTTTTCTGTTATCTCCAGACTTTATGCATTATCCTATATACTTAATAAAAATATAACATATTGTATTAATTACAAATGTGCCTTAAAAGGTCAATAATAGTAATCTTGAACTGACTGTTCACCCCACATGTTTCAGTGCCATTATTGCATGATACATCTTTATGTACTGACAGGAATAATGTCGCTATAAAATCTTGAAATAATTTCTTGAAATACAAAATTATCATAAAAATTATTAAAAGTCATCTTGAACTGAATGTTCACCCCGCAACTGCGTGCCATTAGCACACGTGACATCACAGTTCAGTGCCATTGTCACATGTTACGTCACAGATTAGTACCCACTAAAAGTCATCTTGAACAGAATATTCACCCAACATTTGTGCACCGTTGTTGCACATGACATCAAAGTTTTGTCCCATTAGCACAAGTGACGTCACAGTTCCGTGCCATTGTCACATGTTACGTTACAGTTGTGTACTGATATCACACGTCACAGTTCGACCTTCACCAGTGTGAGTTTAACTGGGTAAAATAATAGAATACAAATATAGTCTCCTTTCCTCTCTAAAATGTCTTTAAATGTCATTAGAGGCAGATAAGAAATAAAAAGAATGAATAAAACACTGGTGTTATGTTACACAGTAACAAGTGTTACGACCGTATACTTATATGATCGTATAGTGAAAACTAAATTACTAACAAAACAAGAACAAAGTTCCAACTTCAGTTAATTGAATTTAATTGTAACATAAAGGAAAGATCAACTACGATTTAACAACAGTAAAATAACTCTCTCTCATAAAAATTCACAGTCACGGAATTTATAAGAATAATGTAGAACCTAATTTTAGCAACAAACAATTTATAAAATGAATAGAATTTTGACCAACACAGACGCCAAAACACGAGAGCTCGCCATGGCTAAAATACCTTACTGGAACACGGGCTAGCCTGCTCTGAGGTGTCGATCCAACGGGTTAGCTTATAAAGGAAATAAGTAAAATGTTACGTGCAACCTACTGTTAACTTCCCAGGTCCAGTAGACCAATTAGGAGGCAATTCTACCAATTCAGAGACGCATCACAGTAATAATGGTTAAGAGAATGTAACCATGGGTAAGACATATACAACTGTAGGTTTCTCATACCTACTATCAGAAGTTAACTCATGTTAATGATAAAGGAACCAGTTATGTATAAGTTTGATAATTCGGTCGATATGTTGTTCCTATACCAGAAATTCGTGATGTCCCAATACCTTATAGTATATTTAAGAAAAACAAAACTTTAAACAAAATATGATACCTATAAACACCAACCTTATACCTCAACTGTCATAGTATCATATATTCCCACGTATTTACTGTGCCCATAGTCCATGGGTATTCTTCTAATAATTCTCTAAAAGGGTCCATATAATATATGAACGTAGTGAGTTCAACATTTGCTCTGGTGATTGGCGGCAGAGCCATCAATGTCTCCGGGGTGACCATGAACGGGTGTCTAAGGCCACTAGATAAAGCTAAATTCTCCAAGGACATAAACATATCCCTGGTTTCTAAATAACCTGACTGAAAGAGTTCCTCTTTCAGTAGCCAGTACGAATGGCCCATGACCTCCACATCCTCCTTCAGGAAATACTTTTCCAATAGCTCCATAACCTTGAACTGCTTTTCGCGCAGACACACTTGGTAACATTTCTCTGAACCGACGGTATGGAAGTTATATATACACTTCGTCCTGACATTTGCCCATGTAACATCACAGTATTGTGTACCGTTTTCAAATGTGACACCGCAGTATTGTGTGCCATTTTCACATGTCACACCACGTGTCAGTTTTGTGTCCCATTGGAACACGTGACATTGCAGTTGTGAACCGTTTTCACAAGTGACATCACAGTTTGACCTTCACCAGTGTAAGCTGAAATAATAATACAATAATAATAAAGTCGCCAAAAAATTACTGACATGGAATATATCACATGTGAGAAATATCGCTCAATCAATATAATGGTATAGTACATGTTTACATAATTCCAACAATATCTAAAACAACTTCTAAACAGCATTGACAAATGTAGAGACTCTTCATTGCCTTCAATTTTAAAAAAAAATGGAGTGGATTTTTTTTCAGAAAAATGAGGCCCTGCTATTCCAGGATATTCCATGACTTAGTGTGTCCTTTGCTGTCCTGGATGCACAAGGTTCTCTATCAAGAGCCAAAATGCCAATAACCATTGGCTCGTTAACTGCGGAAACGTTTCCACAGTAATATTCTTTATCCTTTACATGATAAATTCTGGGTTTTTTAACTTTTTTCTTTTCTGATGTATTTCTGTGTTTCTTTTCTGTTATCTCCAGACTTTATGCATTATCCTATTTACTTGATAAAAATATAACACATTGTATTAATTACAAATGTGCCTTAAAAGGTCAATAATAGTAATCTTGAACTGACTGTTCACCCCACATGTTTCAGTGCCATTATTGCATGATACATCTTTATGTACTGACAGGAATAATGTCGCTATAAAATCTTGAAATAATTTCTTGAAATAAAAATTATCATAAAAATTATTAAAAGTCATCTTGAACTGAATATTCACCCCGCAGTTGCGTGCCATTAGGACACGTGACATCACAGTTCAGTGCCATTGTCACATGTTACGTCACAGTTGTGTATCTATATCACACGTCACAGTTCGACCTTCACCAGTGTAAGTTTAACTGGGTAAAATAATATTATAAAAAATATAGTCTCCTCTCCTCTCCAAAATGTCTTTAAACGTCTTTAGAGGCAGATAAGAAATGAAAAGAATAAAGTAAAACAGGTCATACAGTATCCCGAATATCACCATGTGTCATCATGTATCACCACATATTTCTTTGTTTCTCTCAAACAGTCAAATTTACCAATCACTTAAACTGCAAACAAGTCTTATAATACCAAAGTTGTGTTCTGTTAGTGCACGTGACACCACATGTTCACCCTACAGTTGTGTTCCTTAATGCACGTGCCATCACAGTTGTGTTCCGTTAGTGCAAGTGACACCACATGTTCACCCTACAGTTGTGTTCCTTAGTGCACATGCCATCACAGTTGTGTTCCGTTAGTGCAAGTGACACCGCATGTTCACCCTACAGTTGTGTTCCGTTAGTGCACGTGACATCACAGTTGTGTTCCGTTAGTACACGTGACACCACATGTTCACCCTACAGTTGTATACCGTTAGTGCACGTGACACCACTGTTGTGTACCTTTAGTACACGTGACTTCAAAGTAATTCGTTCCATTTGCACATATGACATCACACTTGTGTCCCGATTTCACATGTGACACCAAAGTATTTTGTTCCATTTGCACATGTGACATCACAGTTATGTTCCGTTTTTACATGTGACACCATGTGTCAGTATTGTGTCCCATTGGAACACGTGGCATTGCAGTTGTGTTCCGTTTTCACATGTGACACCATGTGTCAGTATTGTGTCCCATTGGAACACGTGACATTGCAGTTGTGATCCGTAATGGACACCACAGTTTGACCTTCACCAGTGAAAGCTTTACTTGGTAAAATAATACAATGATTATAATAAAGTCTCCTGCCATCTTCGAAATATTTTTAAATGTGGATAAACTCCAATCTCTCCCCACCTTCCCAGGCATATGTCGATTGTAGCCATTTCCGTTAAAAGATATGGTACTAAAATAACCGAAAGTACAAGCTTAATAAAACACATAAATAACACTTAAATAACCAATAACCATGTTTAAATTAGAATTAAACATTAATGTGAAATGATCCTCTATTTATAGATGCACAATAATTTATATACATTGTTGTCCTAGCGCTTGAATTACTGTAGCTAGGTTTTTACTGGTGGACAAGGAAATGTAGTTATTGCCCTTAGGAATATAAGAATCCACTATAAGCTCAACATGGACACTACCCAAGTTACTACATACTGTATTCTCATGATCAGGTCCTCTGAAATGTTGTCTTCAAATAAGTTTGTTCGTTATAAGCTTGTGACCTGCCCATCCTCTTTACGGAAGTAGTTTCCCATTTAATTATAACCTGAAACTGCCTTTCTCTCAGGCAAATTTCGTATACATGTTGTTTATTTGCCTTTGTGTGCAAAATCTTTCCATAGGTATTCCTTAAAAATTGTATGTTTGCCCTAACAGTACCTACTCATTGAAATCGCCGCTACTCATTTTTTTAAAACCTATTTCCTTATATAACTACATTGACTTGAATTTTTTTACAGGTTCCTCAAAAATTATTTCCATGCACAAAAAATCGACTTACCTACCCACCTTAAAATCTTGGGTCGCGGGCAAACAAATAATATTTTAAGGATGGTCTGAAATGTCATCATTAGTCATTGAAGTCAATATTTTCTGTTTAAATCCTTCATTTTTACTCATATCAGACATGAGTAAATGATAATCCTGCTGCCGAATGTCTTGTTCTTTTCATGGTTCCATTTTCTCTTCTCACTGGACAATTCTTGGAGTGCTTCCAGAGTTCATGACGTAAAAAGGCTAAACAGCTTTCCCTAGGCAGGTAGTCTGAGTAGCCTGATCCTGATAGCTTTTATCCCTTGGTCGCTTGAATGGGCTTATTGTTCATTGTTCATTCATTGTTTTTTTGTTAGCAAGAAAGTCGTGACCTTGGTTCAACAAGACTCTCCACTTTGCATTCCTTT
Organism: Spisula subtruncata; assembly: GCA_963678985.1. Taxonomy (NCBI): domain Eukaryota; kingdom Metazoa; phylum Mollusca; class Bivalvia; order Venerida; family Mactridae; genus Spisula; species Spisula subtruncata. The sequence goes on from OY787671.1 coordinate 9,802,862, forward strand.
CTTTTGATTTCAATGGTACTGATATCGCTTCAATTACTTCAATTTCCCAAGAATGTTTCTGTTCAAAATTCCATGTTTTTTGTCCCAAACTTTATGCCCATCTTCGCTGCATTTTGCCTCATCAACTTTTAAAATTTCAGACAGACAGGGCACAGTTTCACTTGTGTTTTTATTCTCTGATGTAAAAGGCATTTCATTGTCTGTTTCTGGTATAACTGAATCAACTTCTGATTGGGCACTGTTTTTATAGTCACTTATTTGGTTTTCAGAACGGATATATGGAAAAGGATCATCATCATCATTCGTTTCTTCGATTTCCCTATCAGTCACAAATGAGGTACTGTTTGAAAGGGATATATTCACTTCCATCATCTGAGAAAGATTCCAGTACCACAAACAATTCTTCTGAAAAATATATTTTATCATGTATGAAACAATGGATTAATGCAAACACATTAAAGCCGGATTTTTTAATTCTTTTTAAAATGTTTATGTTAGTGAATTAAACAAGAGGGTCATGAATGCCCTGGAACGTTCACCAGTGATTCAGGGGACATAATGCCCACAATCTTTGCAGAGGACCATGAGATGTAGCTACACACCAAATACCAAGGTCCTACCATTTTTACAGATGATTTTTTTTACGTTTTTTTCTTTATACATTAATTTGTATGTAAAAACCTGGAAAAAAATCAGCAACTTACCCTGCAGGGCGAGTTCTGTTTTTGTTTATGCAGGTAATGATTACAATGATTTGTTGTGTGGCATGAACTAGAGCAAATAATGGAAAAGTTTGGTGCAGAATAACCACTTGAAGACACGCAATGTGAAGAATAAAGATCTTACAATGCTTGGAACTGATGATTGCAGAATTCAACTTTGCCTGGATTATTTGATGGAATCATACAGTCTACATTCAATTATACAGAAAATCAGGTACCAAACCTCTTCATAGTGGCCCTCTGTAGAGCAACAATCTCACTCTATTAGTTCAAAATTTCCCTGAGCTCATATTTATATATTATAGATTTTAACCTCTTTTAGAACAGCAACATCTTAACAACAGCCCTTGCAATTCTCACAGGCTGTTACTCTACAACGGTCGTACTGTATTTGCAACTTATATGCAATGTAAATATGTTTAAAATATTAAAATTTTGTAATAGAATAAATTTACTGACATGTGTATCTCAACGGTATGGAATAATATGAAAATTCATAAAAAATGAATTGTATGTTTTAACTTTATCACTTCATTTGAGAAGTAGAAAGGGTTTGCCACACATTTTTAGGCTGATGCTCACACAGTCAGCTTGAACTCTTACTTATGGTCACAAACCACCAAATAGAGTTGTTCTTTAACTCAATGTAAAGTGACCTAGGTCAGCCCAAAAAAATGTCAACTTTTTGTCCATGGGGCCCTCTCAAAATCTTTTCATCAATAGAAATAGCATCCAGCTTGAAGAAAAGGAAAAAAAATCAGGGGGTCATGTATCATATAAGAAAAATTTGGTTCGTCAAACGCGGTGAACAGATTTTCTCACATGTACGGATTTACTCACTGTCCGTTAGCCCCAACCTTACTTTCACTTTCATATTAAAGCCAGAATACAAAATATTTCTGAATAAAACCATTTCACTACATCACATACATGCATACAAAGCATTTAACACCAATTTCATGATTCTGATGCTGATTTGTCAAGACATACCCCCATTTCCAGTCGCTTTAAAGTTTTTTAACGGACTATTTGACTGTATCTGAATTTGGTCCGCGTAGGCATTTAGTGGTTATTTACCTTAAGGCAACCCTTTTTGGGTTGTTTAAGTGTTTTTTGCCCTTTTTTCATTGCTACTATATATATGCAGCACAAAACAATCAATTCTAGACAAATTGGGCATGAATTCCAGAAAATATTACAAACCCGCATATGCGCCTTTAAGGAGAAATTTGGTCAGCGCCTGTTAAATGGTATGAATAGTGACATGAAATGGGGTTGTATTTGTGCTAAAATGGTATTCTGAACCCCAATTTTGCTTTAGATACCTAATAATATGTCTATTCTTCATTTTAAATCACAATTATCCTTGTCTGGTACTAAAATAAGGGCAACATTCACATAAAAATGTCAATTTAAGAAAAAATAAATCTGAACTTTTCTGGATTTTTCATGATGAAAATCTAAATTTTCACTTTTTTAGCCATTTTACACAGATAAAAATGGTTAAAACCCCATCTTGAGTGCATTTCCTATCATTTAAATGCAAAAAAATGAAAACATGATTTTAAAGGAATTTTGCATGTCTTTAGGTCACAAACCACCAAATAGAGTTGTTCTTTAACTCAATGTAAAGTGACCTAGGTCAGCCCAAAAAAATGTCAACTTTTTGTCCATGGGGCCCTCTCAAAATCTTTTCATCAATAGAAATAGCATCCAGCTTGAAGAAAAGGAAAAAAAATCAGGGGGTCATGTATCATATAAGAAAAATTTGGTTCGTCAAACGCGGTGAACAGATTTTCTCACATGTACGGATTTACTCACTGTCCGTTAGCCCCAACCTTACTTTCACTTTCATATTAAAGCCAGAATACAAAATATTTCTGAATAAAACCATTTCACTACATCACATACATGCATACAAAGCATTTAACACCAATTTCATGATTCTGATGCTGATTTGTCAAGACATACCCCCATTTCCAGTCGCTTTAAAGTTTTTTAACGGACTATTTGACTGTATCTGAATTTGGTCCGCGTAGGCATTTAGTGGTTATTTACCTTAAGGCAACCCTTTTTGGGTTGTTTAAGTGTTTTTTGCCCTTTTTTCATTGCTACTATATATATGCAGCACAAAACAATCAATTCTAGACAAATTGGGCATGAATTCCAGAAAATATTACAAACCCGCATATGCGCCTTTAAGGAGAAATTTGGTCAGCGCCTGTTAAATGGTATGAATAGTGACATGAAATGGGGTTGTATTTGTGCTAAAATGGTATTCTGAACCCCAATTTTGCTTTAGATACCTAATAATATGTCTATTCTTCATTTTAAATCACAATTATCCTTGTCTGGTACTAAAATAAGGGCAACATTCACATAAAAATGTCAATTTAAGAAAAAATAAATCTGAACTTTTCTGGATTTTTCATGATGAAAATCTAAATTTTCACTTTTTTAGCCATTTTACACAGATAAAAATGGTTAAAACCCCATCTTGAGTGCATTTCCTATCATTTAAATGCAAAAAAATGAAAACATGATTTTAAAGGAATTTTGCATGTCTTTAGGTCACAAACCACCAAATAGAGTTGTTCTTTAACTCAATGTAAAGTGACCTAGGTCAGCCCAAAAAAATGTCAACTTTTTGTCCATGGGGCCCTCTCAAAATCTTTTCATCAATAGAAATAGCATCCAGCTTGAAGAAAAGGAAAAAAAATCAGGGGGTCATGTATCATATAAGAAAAATTTGGTTCGTCAAACGCGGTGAACAGATTTTCTCACATGTACGGATTTACTCACTGTCCGTTAGCCCCAACCTTACTTTCACTTTCATATTAAAGCCAGAATACAAAATATTTCTGAATAAAACCATTTCACTACATCACATACATGCATACAAAGCATTTAACACCAATTTCATGATTCTGATGCTGATTTGTCAAGACATACCCCCATTTCCAGTCGCTTTAAAGTTTTTTAACGGACTATTTGACTGTATCTGAATTTGGTCCGCGTAGGCATTTAGTGGTTATTTACCTTAAGGCAACCCTTTTTGGGTTGTTTAAGTGTTTTTTGCCCTTTTTTCATTGCTACTATATATATGCAGCACAAAACAATCAATTCTAGACAAATTGGGCATGAATTCCAGAAAATATTACAAACCCGCATATGCGCCTTTAAGGAGAAATTTGGTCAGCGCCTGTTAAATGGTATGAATAGTGACATGAAATGGGGTTGTATTTGTGCTAAAATGGTATTCTGAACCCCAATTTTGCTTTAGATACCTAATAATATGTCTATTCTTCATTTTAAATCACAATTATCCTTGTCTGGTACTAAAATAAGGGCAACATTCACATAAAAATGTCAATTTAAGAAAAAATAAATCTGAACTTTTCTGGATTTTTCATGATGAAAATCTAAATTTTCACTTTTTTAGCCATTTTACACAGATAAAAATGGTTAAAACCCCATCTTGAGTGCATTTCCTATCATTTAAATGCAAAAAAATGAAAACATGATTTTAAAGGAATTTTGCATGTCTTTAGGTCACAAACCACCAAATAGAGTTGTTCTTTAACTCAATGTAAAGTGACCTAGGTCAGCCCAAAAAAATGTCAACTTTTTGTCCATGGGGCCCTCTCAAAATCTTTTCATCAATAGAAATAGCATCCAGCTTGAAGAAAAGGAAAAAAAATCAGGGGGTCATGTATCATATAAGAAAAATTTGGTTCGTCAAACGCGGTGAACAGATTTTCTCACATGTACGGATTTACTCACTGTCCGTTAGCCCCAACCTTACTTTCACTTTCATATTAAAGCCAGAATACAAAATATTTCTGAATAAAACCATTTCACTACATCACATACATGCATACAAAGCATTTAACACCAATTTCATGATTCTGATGCTGATTTGTCAAGACATACCCCCATTTCCAGTCGCTTTAAAGTTTTTTAACGGACTATTTGACTGTATCTGAATTTGGTCCGCGTAGGCATTTAGTGGTTATTTACCTTAAGGCAACCCTTTTTGGGTTGTTTAAGTGTTTTTTGCCCTTTTTTCATTGCTACTATATATATGCAGCACAAAACAATCAATTCTAGACAAATTGGGCATGAATTCCAGAAAATATTACAAACCCGCATATGCGCCTTTAAGGAGAAATTTGGTCAGCGCCTGTTAAATGGTATGAATAGTGACATGAAATGGGGTTGTATTTGTGCTAAAATGGTATTCTGAACCCCAATTTTGCTTTAGATACCTAATAATATGTCTATTCTTCATTTTAAATCACAATTATCCTTGTCTGGTACTAAAATAAGGGCAACATTCACATAAAAATGTCAATTTAAGAAAAAATAAATCTGAACTTTTCTGGATTTTTCATGATGAAAATCTAAATTTTCACTTTTTTAGCCATTTTACACAGATAAAAATGGTTAAAACCCCATCTTGAGTGCATTTCCTATCATTTAAATGCAAAAAAATGAAAACATGATTTTAAAGGAATTTTGCATGTCTTTAGGTCACAAACCACCAAATAGAGTTGTTCTTTAACTCAATGTAAAGTGACCTAGGTCAGCCCAAAAAAATGTCAACTTTTTGTCCATGGGGCCCTCTCAAAATCTTTTCATCAATAGAAATAGCATCCAGCTTGAAGAAAAGGAAAAAAAATCAGGGGGTCATGTATCATATAAGAAAAATTTGGTTCGTCAAACGCGGTGAACAGATTTTCTCACATGTACGGATTTACTCACTGTCCGTTAGCCCCAACCTTACTTTCACTTTCATATTAAAGCCAGAATACAAAATATTTCTGAATAAAACCATTTCACTACATCACATACATGCATACAAAGCATTTAACACCAATTTCATGATTCTGATGCTGATTTGTCAAGACATACCCCCATTTCCAGTCGCTTTAAAGTTTTTTAACGGACTATTTGACTGTATCTGAATTTGGTCCGCGTAGGCATTTAGTGGTTATTTACCTTAAGGCAACCCTTTTTGGGTTGTTTAAGTGTTTTTTGCCCTTTTTTCATTGCTACTATATATATGCAGCACAAAACAATCAATTCTAGACAAATTGGGCATGAATTCCAGAAAATATTACAAACCCGCATATGCGCCTTTAAGGAGAAATTTGGTCAGCGCCTGTTAAATGGTATGAATAGTGACATGAAATGGGGTTGTATTTGTGCTAAAATGGTATTCTGAACCCCAATTTTGCTTTAGATACCTAATAATATGTCTATTCTTCATTTTAAATCACAATTATCCTTGTCTGGTACTAAAATAAGGGCAACATTCACATAAAAATGTCAATTTAAGAAAAAATAAATCTGAACTTTTCTGGATTTTTCATGATGAAAATCTAAATTTTCACTTTTTTAGCCATTTTACACAGATAAAAATGGTTAAAACCCCATCTTGAGTGCATTTCCTATCATTTAAATGCAAAAAAATGAAAACATGATTTTAAAGGAATTTTGCATGTCTTTAGGTCACAAACCACCAAATAGAGTTGTTCTTTAACTCAATGTAAAGTGACCTAGGTCAGCCCAAAAAAATGTCAACTTTTTGTCCATGGGGCCCTCTCAAAATCTTTTCATCAATAGAAATAGCATCCAGCTTGAAGAAAAGGAAAAAAAATCAGGGGGTCATGTATCATATAAGAAAAATTTGGTTCGTCAAACGCGGTGAACAGATTTTCTCACATGTACGGATTTACTCACTGTCCGTTAGCCCCAACCTTACTTTCACTTTCATATTAAAGCCAGAATACAAAATATTTCTGAATAAAACCATTTCACTACATCACATACATGCATACAAAGCATTTAACACCAATTTCATGATTCTGATGCTGATTTGTCAAGACATACCCCCATTTCCAGTCGCTTTAAAGTTTTTTAACGGACTATTTGACTGTATCTGAATTTGGTCCGCGTAGGCATTTAGTGGTTATTTACCTTAAGGCAACCCTTTTTGGGTTGTTTAAGTGTTTTTTGCCCTTTTTTCATTGCTACTATATATATGCAGCACAAAACAATCAATTCTAGACAAATTGGGCATGAATTCCAGAAAATATTACAAACCCGCATATGCGCCTTTAAGGAGAAATTTGGTCAGCGCCTGTTAAATGGTATGAATAGTGACATGAAATGGGGTTGTATTTGTGCTAAAATGGTATTCTGAACCCCAATT